>CM038676.1:3505277-4153569 GCA_021605205.1 Aegilops longissima | reverse complement strand
GAAGCCACAGAAAGGAGGAAAGAAACCTGAGGTTATGACTGCGTTTGTGTCAGGACCCCGATCCTAGGTCACACCGATCTAGCATGTAACACATCATATCACTTTGCGGCCTCACGCACGGTATTCCCACGGGTGTCGCCTTACCATGGCCCGGGACCGTTTGCGTCTTTTGGCTCGCGTATATGATAGTGTCGCTAGCATCCATATGACAAAGAACCCGGGCCGACATGGCTAGTCGTGAACCCAAAGCGGCGCTAACCTATGGGGACAGGCATACATGAATCACATCGAGCATGTCGGTCATCAACGTATATATTCGGGCTGTAGCACTGGGCTAACAGGACTCCGGTATCCCGGGCTGTAGCAGGCTAGGCAGGACTCCGAATAACACGCGTGACATTTCCCCGAAGGGACAGACATAGGAACGAAGTGAAACACATGCCGGCCAGTCAAGTGTCCAAGCAGTAGTGCTGGGCTAGCAGGACTCCGGTGAACCGGGCTGTAGCGGACTACTATCGCTCGGAGGCACGAGACTACATTTCCCCATATGAGAGGCTGCCAAGGATAAGCAACTAGTTTGTCGGATCCCACACATACTAAGCATTTCAAACATACACACAATATGCTCAATATGTGTAAATACGACGTGGCATCACAACATAACTCTACGACTCAAAATATTATTCATTAGGCTCCGAGGAGCGAGATATTACAAACATGGGTCGCATGACCCAACACTCAGAGCATACAAGTCAAAGCACAAGCGGAAGCTAAACATGTCTGGGTACAGACAACTACAAATGAAAAAGGCTGAGAAGCCTGACTATCTACCAGATCCTGCCGAGGCACAAGATCGTAGCTGAGGTAACAAGCTAAACGTCGAAGTCCACGTGGAACTACTAGCGAGACTGACGTCTCTCTGCAAAAACATAGAATAGGCAAACGTGAGTACAATTGTACTCAGCAAGACTTACATCAGAACTAACTACATATGCATCATTATCAAAGGGGGTGGTGGAGTTTGACTGCAGCAAGCCAGCTTTGACTCGGTGGCTATCCTGAACTACGACTGCAAGTAACTCTTTTGAGGTGGCGCACAGTCCACATATTCACCATATCAATACACCACTATGGACCGCTCCGTCTCCCCACGAGAACGCCATCCATAGCACTCACGCTTATCTTGCGCATTTTAGAGTATCCACTCTCACTTGTCTATGAACTGATATAGGCAACCCGAAGTCCTTCTCCGTGGACACGGCTATTCGAATAGATCATGTTAAACCCTGCGGGGTGTACTTCTTCACACGCTCTCACCACTTACCGTCGTTTACACGACATGTACTCGGCAACCTTCAGCGGAAGCCCAGCGTGGGTGTCGGCCACGGCCTACCTAAACACTCAAGTCCCTAGTCCAGGTTTATCGCCTATTGGGTTCCATCCATGAGGAGTCGGCCGAGGTTTCCCATACAGCCCCGAGCGATGTGTGCAGGGTTCCCGAGATACCAAGCGGGCACTCGGTACAGACCCACGGTGCCTACCGCAACACAACCCACCCCTAAGGTCAGCGTTGCGTGCGGCCCCCAGCATGCTACAAACACCAGAAACTACTTGCAACTCCCGGACTGAGGACAAGGGTGGTTAAGAAGCCGAGAGGGTCAATTAAGGATCCCAATGCGTGGTAGTAACTGTTTCATGGATCACAAACACAGAACTCAGTTCCTGAGGACGGCTGCAATGAGACAACCCACCATGTACTCCTACATGGCCTCTCACCGCTACCTTTACCAAATCGTGTTCACACACTTAGCTCACACACAGTAGGACATGTTCATAACAATTCCAATTCATTCCCGATGAATCAGACCCGACTCAACTCTAAGCAGTAGCAGGCATGACAGCAAGCATAAATGAGTAGGCACAACATGGCTCAAACAATTCCTACTCATGCTAGTGGGTTTCATCTAATTACTGTGGAATGACAGGTCATGCAAAGGATCAAGGGGTTCAGCTACCGCAACAAGTAACACATGAGTCGTTGTTGTCCTAATGCAGTAAAATAGAGCAGGGGCGAGAGAGTGGGATTATATCGGAATGAACAAGGGGGTTTTGCTTGCCTGGCACTTCTGAAGATAATATAGTTCTTCATCGGTGTCATCGAACTCATCGTCGGTACGTCGTCTACCGAGAGGGGACAATTACCGGCAAACAAGAGAGAACACAATCAATGCAATGCACATTCACATGAATGACATGTCATATTAAGGTACTGGATTCACCTAATGCAATAATAATCCAAGTTAGTTGAAGTGGAATTCAAACAAGGTTGAACTCCAACTCCAAATGCTATTCCATAAATTACCCTAATGATGATTCATCCTATTCAGTGAGGTTAACTTGTTCAAACATGCATGATCATGGCATAAACAGATTCTTCATATTTTTCTGATCATTTTTCATATATAAATTATTTCCATCCGAGTTACGGTTGAATTTCTACGATTTATTAACGTTTAGGGCATTTTCTGAAATTTCCTGAATTATATTAAATCCAGAAACCAGTTTATTGCGTCAGCATGACGTTGGCATGACGTCAGCAAGTCAACGGGTGCCCCAGGTCTAACCTGACCCGTGGGGTCCCTTGGTCAGTGACTCCGGCTGGTTTAGGTGGATGACATGTGGGACCGGTCAAGGCTGACTTGACCAAGGTCAAACTGACACGCGGGGTCCATGGTATTAGCACTAATTTAACAGAGAAAATAACTAATCCTAATTAAGCTGGGGCCCACATGGCAGTGGCACTAGGGTTGGTTAAGCGACCATTAGCAGCTAATGACAAGGCCACGTCGGCGTGGGCGAGTTAGGCCGGCGACGACCAAAGCGGCGGTGGCTCGCGGAGTTGCGCTAGGGCATGGTGGTGGGGCGCGCCTGAGGGCACCACGAGGAGCCCGTGATCCGCGCATCTAGTGAGACCAACGGGAGGTGCGGGGTGGCGGGAGCAGCAGCGGGCGCAGCAAGGCGGCGGCCAGAACTACGGCTCCATGGGCGCGAGGATTTCAGCGCGCTAGCGGGCGAGCAGATAGCCGCGTTGGGCTCCTGGGAGCTCCCTGAGCACGCCTGCGTGCTCAGGCTAGTCAGGCGGAGCTGCAATCGACGGTGATGACAGCCGCAGCGCCGGTGAGCTTCGGTGACGGTGGGGAACAACGCTACGGCATGGGGGCGAGCAAATGGAGGGAGGGGAGATGCGGTAGAGCTCACCGCGAATCCAGCAGAGGCAACGGCGAGGTCGGGGAGGGTATGGAGCTCGCGAATCCACGGCGAGGTTGCGGCGGCGGAGGTTGAAGACGCAGTCGGGGCGAAGCTGAGGCGCTTCGCTCGCGTGGCTTGGCGGGGACGGCGAGAGGTCGATGGCGGAGCTCGGGGCATGTCGGGAGGAGAGAGGGTGGCGGTGGCGCGAGGGCAGCGAGGGGCGGCGGCGGCGACTTCGGTCAGCGAGAGAGAGGGAGCAGAGGAGGAAATGGGGTCGAGGGAGAGGGAAGAGGACGAGGGGGCTTTGGGGAGGCGTGGCGTCTCCGGGCGTCGAGGGGAGCAGACGAGCGGCGCAGGAGGAGGTGGCGAGCTCGGCGCGTGCGGGCGACACGCCTCTGCCAGTAGGCAGAGGTAGACGACGGGGTGAGGGGGGGTTTGCGGTGGTGGGCTGGGCCAACGGGGCCAGCCAGGAGAAGGGGGGAAGAAGGCTGGGCCAGCTGTGCAGAATGGTGGGCTTCTCTCTCTCTCTCTCTTTTTTTGTGAATATGTTTGGCTTTAACAAAAATGCCAGGGCATTTCCAAAAATCATTAAACTGGTCAATATTACTGTTTGGAATATTTCCAACAGCAAGCATTTAAGTTTAAGATTATTTGAGCATTTAAAATATTTTATAGTATTTAAATGCCCAAATGCAAATACCATATGAATTAATTCAAAAGTCCAAATGTCATGGAAAAATGTGCATCAGCCCTGGTTATGTTTTTAAAGCATTTTTCCAGATATGAGGAACATTTTTGAAGTCCATTTGGTTCTTTGAAAAATATTTCTTAGTTGAACCTAATTGAATTGTTTTTGGTGCTAGGGCTTGATCATCCCCATTTCAAATTTCATGGAAATTAAACATGATGCATGGATGCAATGCTACTAGCTACAAACAAGCTCTAAGCTGATCTGGGGCTGTGACAGTTTGAAATCCCTGAGGAAATCTATGCTGACTACTGCACACCGGATGAAGAAAACAAAAATCAACGCAAGGTGCGTATTCAGAAGATTGAAAGGAGATGGGCACGGGAATGGAGGGAATACAGATATGTAACTCCTAAGTACATGAAGAAATTCGCTCTTAATCCTCCATGCCCAAGAGCTCCTTTGGCACCTGGCCAAGTAGCTGATCCCACAAGCATCAAACGAGTTGAGGACTTTCCTGATGAATGGGTTAAACGCCAAGCAAAATTGGCAAAGCAAGCAAAGGAGGCAGTGAAGAAATTCAATGAGGATTCTGCCGCTGCTACTGCCACAGAGGTCTCGGTCAAACCGAGGAAATCTATGCAAAAGAAGCCTGCTCATAAGCTAAGTGCTTCACCATCTGCGCCCTCACGGCCAAGTTCCTCAGCAGCACCCTCCAAGCAAATTCCTCACACTGCTACTGCTCCACCAAAGTCCTCAACAGCTCCGTCAAAACCTTTAGTTCCTGTGCACCTGGCTACATGTCAAAGGACTGCTGGCTTCTCAATTGCCTCAGGCGTTTCTGCAAGTTCCTCAGCAGCTCCCATTTCTTCAACTGGCCCGACTCAGCTGAAGACCAAAGGAACAGCTGGACGAGGTCCTCGGCCTAGCCCAAAGAAGAAACAGGTTGCATTCCATGTGCCTTCTGATGATGAAGCATCTGATGATGAACTTGCGGAAATCATCAGAGACCGTCAAGTAAAGGCCGCTAGAGCCAAAGGTACATCTGTGCCCTTCTCGCTGTTGGATCGAAGAAAGTCCTCGACTATATTGATCTACGCACAAGGATCCCAATACCCCTATGCTGACTTTCATCGACACCTGGACAAAGTCATATGTTGACTCACTTCATCGCTGAAGAAAATGGAAGTTTGAGAAGGCAAGGGAAATAAAAAGGCTCAATACAGGAAGGAGAAGTTCACGAAGAAAAGCGTTGTCAAGATGACACGAGGAGCTTCTCAAGGTCGGACTGAAATTCAAGACCTCAGCAAAACTTGATTCCTATTATGCTGATTGGCAAGGAGCCAAGGTCAGATTTGTGAACTGACGAAGAAATTCACAAATGTTGCCGCCCGAATGCAACATGAAATTCCTCGGTGAAGCCTCAGCCCAACCAAGCTGAAGAACATGCCAAGACTTGCTGATGGCGTTCAGCCTGCTGATGAAAATGCTAGTTCGGGCTGAGGATCCCATTCCAGCCATTGAAGAAATTGCTGTGGCACCCAGAGTGCGCTGAAGAAACTGCTCAAGACAGGCAAGCTGCATCGATTACCAAGAAACGAACCAAATTTGTCAGCTCCTCCTGCGCCAACTCCAACTCCAATTCTTCCATCGCCTCGATGTGAAGAAAACCAAGGCTGCAGAGCGAGCTGCTGTGAAGAAAAGGAAAGCATCAGCTGTGTCGATTCTTGACTGCGAAGAAAATGAGGCCTATGACCAGCTCATACGAAAATCCAATTGATGCTGTTCCAATTTCCTCCATACCATCAAAGGGCGTTGTTCCTTTTGAGAAGACTATGAGATCCCAATCGGATCGATGAAGAACATCATTCTGCTGCTTCGTCGAGCAGATTGATGAAGAAATTGAAGTGGATGCAATCCCTTCAACCCCATCATTCCTCACCTATGCCTCGGTTCACGGTGAAGAGGCTGGTGTCGAGGAAAGTGAAGATGAAGATGTGGATATTGGATGCACCACACGGTGATGAATGATGACTTTTGGGAAAGTCTGCATCCCAATACTCCTCTCTTCACCCGCTCAACAGATTCCTCGGTCCCTACACAAACAGTCCAAATGGACTGGAAGAAACTCAACCCACTGGTTTTGTGCATGAAGAAATTCCAGCCACTAGTCTTGATGAAACTGCTGCTGCTGATCCTCAGACTGCATCTGTTGAGGAACAAGAAATTCCTCAGCCTGAAGAACCTGAACTTGCGATTCCTGAGGTGGTGATGCAACTCACTGACACCCCTCTGCCAAAGCAAAAGAATCCATTTTCAAGCAAGCAAAAGTTCAAGGCTGAAGATTTCTTTGCCGAGCACGTGTTCTTCACTGACTATAATCCATATGATTCTGCTCGCATTAGGAAGAGGCGTTTCTGGACTGCCAGCCAAGCCAACTTCTATTCCTCAGTGCTCTTCAACAAGGATAAAATCTTCGATCATGCTCATATTCCTCATGTGGACATGGAGTCGCTGCCAGGCTTTGAGCCAGTCCTCAGTGTTCTTCACGACGCAGGACTTCTAAATTTCTGCACTGATATCTGTGACTGGAATGAAGAACTAATTCTTCAGTTTTATGCAACGCTCCACATCACCGGAGACAATGAAGACATGAACTCATGGGTCTTAGATTGGATGTCTGAAAATACTCACTACAAGGCACCAGCAACTGAATTGCTTCGTGCCCTACCACTCAGTCCTCCACTTGATGGTGCACGTCGTATCTACAACGAACCAGAACTTTCAAATCACTATATGCAAGTGCTGATGAAGCCTTTGAAGCCAAGGCAGGCCCCTAGAACCAAATTCCTCGTCAAGGAATTATTATATGTGCCTCGGACTGTCTATCGGATTCTGACGAAGACAATGAGTCCTATCAAAGGCCACGACTCGAACGATGAAGAAGTCGTTGGCATCATGAAGAATATGCTTTTCAACATCATCCATGGCGTTCCCGTCAACTTCCATGATTTCTTCATGAGAACTCTGGCAAACATTGCTATGTCACCATTTGAGCTGAAGCCTTATGCGCCTTGGATTATGAGATTCATCAGGACAAGGTCTTCACTCAATTACAAGGCTGATACCTTGAACCACTGCAGCTACTTGCCCCCGATTGAAGTCCTCAAACGGACCTTTACCTCAGCTGATGACAAGGGCAAGGCTACTGCTGTGATCGATGAAGGCATTCGTCCATTGGATGGACAGTTTCGCAAAGCAGCATCCTACTCCACCAATGATGACTCTGCCACACATGACTCAGCCGCAAATACCTCAGTCAAGCAAAGTCCTCAAGCTCTCGCACCTGTGGTGATGGTGATCGTGAGTTACTCCTCAGTCTTCATCAGAAGGTTGATCGTAATCATAAATGGGTCAAGCGTTAGTTTGGTACTTTTCTTCACAACATGACCTCAACACACAATGCAGTGAAGAAAAACCACTACTACCTCCATGAAACCTTCAAACGCACCTGGCTGTTCTTTCACATGTCTCTGATGAAGAAGAAGCGGCGTCAATGGGTCTCAAGGAAGAATTTGACTGGTCTGCACCTCCTCCGAAGAAATTCAAGAAGGCCAAAGTTCCTTCCTTGGTGGCCAGCTCATATTCTTCATCTCGCGACACTGATGAAAATGAAGACCTGGAAGACACCGCGGCTGTTCCTACTTCAACAACCGACCCCAACAATGCTGGCGCTCCATCTTCAACTTGAAATTCTACAGGAGCGTTAGTCCTCAGTTTCGATCCTTTTGGTCATTCGATGACAAAGGGGGAGAAATTTGAGTTAGTCTTCAAGCGGGTCTAGTTTATTGCCTATATACAGTAATTTATTTCTATTAAGTTACAACTCTCGTTCTTCTGAAACTTTTTATTGGATCGAGTTGTAATCTTAAACCCGATGGTGCTTTGATACTTTTGATGCATTATGCTCTTGCACTATGCTCTGATTCTCATGAGCTCCTTGAAAATCTTCATAGCAAATCGATTTGGGCTCTGTCACTCTTGATGCGTTATTTTGCATAACATCAAGCACCATATTTCATCATGCATTTCAAATTCTTCATATTATATGTTAAATGCGTGTATGAATTACAAGATATAGGGGGAGATCTCCATGATTCAATTCTTCAAATGTGCATTGCCTCAAAAGCAAACTCCTCACTACGCACATCTTCAGGGGGAGTTCTTCTATATCTTGCAATCAAATTCCTCATTATCAGTATTTACACTTCATAGGTTTATCCCCGTTGAAAACTTAACCTATATTGTCATCAATCACCAAAAAGGGGGAGATTGTAAGTGCATCTAGTGCCCCTTAGTGATTTTGGTGTATTGAAGACTTATAGGTTAAGGAACTAATGCGTTTGTGAGTGTACACAGGTCTATAAGTCTATGAGGAGTTTGATCTTTCTGAGAGAAAGTCGAACCCTAAAAATGAAGTTCTTCAATGAAGACTTTGATATTCGAAGACTTTTCGAAGACTTTGAAAGTGAAGAAATTGGTGTGACCTTGAAGACTTGGTATTCATTTGAGGAACATGAAGCGTGAAGACTTTTGTTTTCGTAGTTTCATTTTCTCTTTCTTGAGTCATAGGAAACACCGTCATTGTTAAAGGGGTCGAGGAAATACTAAGGAAAAATTTCCATGTGATGCTCAACTCAAAATCCTACACCTACCAATCCCTTGAGTGAAGCCTTTGGAAATCTCATACAGTTCAGTCAATTTCTTGATGTGAGACGAAGTTCTTACAGTCGCCGAGGAATTTGTCTGACCGAGGAGTTAGGAATTCGCCAAAGTCTTGGATTGCCTAAACGATGAGGAACATGATAGCCCCGAGGAATTTGATATTCAAATTTCCGACCATTGCTGTGCTGCGCGCCAGCTGTCCCAAAATATCTTATCCACCTAACGGTCATATCATTGAAGGGCATTTATGTCTTATCATGTCGGGCTGCTCCCTAGGCTATAAATAGCCGCCCCTACAACCACTAGCTGGTTGGCTGCTCGAGAGAACTTGACACTTGTCATTTGAGAGCAACCCATCCTCCGAGGACTTTGGCGAAAATCATCAAGTGAGGAAAACCCAAAACCAAACCCTACAAACCCAAAGTGATTGAGCATCACTGAAGAAATTGATCCTGCGTGGATCCGACGCTTGTTACCTTTGAAGACTGTGCTTCTTCCAGACGGTTAGGCGTCATGGTCTAGAGCATCCAAGAGGAATTGTGGATCGCCGAGTGACCAAGTCTGTGAAGGTTTGGAAGTCGCCTGAAGACTTACCACGAGTGATTGGACGAGGTATGTGTGACCTTAGTTCAAGGAGAATACGGTGAGGACTTGGTGTCCTGAGCTGCGTGCTCAGCGACTGGGTGTCCGGGACTGTGTGTCCTCGAGTTTAAATACTCAGCCGCTCCAACCAGACGTACAACTGAGACAGCAGTTGGAACTGGTCTACCAAATCATTGTCTTCACCAACCTAACTGGTTCTATTTCGTCAACCCTTTCATTTCCTCATTACTGTGTTGAGTGTTTGTTCATATCTGTGTTTGAAGACTTTGACTGAAGACTTTCTCAATTTCCTCAGTTCAATTTCTTTAGTCTGTTTGTCTTCATCTTGTGTTATCCTGTGATTACGCTTTCTGTACTCTATGATTGTCTTCATTTCATCATGATGACTATGCGTGTATTCTGTTATGCTTACTTCTGAGTACCTATTCCGCTGCAAGTAGTTCTTCGCTAAGGAATTTCCTCACCGGCAAATTCCTCAGTGAAGAATTCAAAAAAATCGCCTATTCACCCCCCTCTAGTCGATATAACGCACTTTCAAATAGCTCTAGACCTTTGGGTCAAAGTTGTGACACAGTGTACAAACAAAGATAAATAGATTGGTGCTTCTTTCAGAAAAAGAGTACTCCCTAGAAAACTGCCAATATAAGCTACTAGTATTTGGTTAGAGGATTTGCTGCCGAGAAAGATCTGTCCACAGAGAGTGCCACACATCCCACTGGTGGTGGTGGATGCCAATGCGTGCATGCAGCATGGTTGGTGTCGGTAATTTTTACTTGGCACACCTCGCACTCTGCATATATGCCGGTTCCATACGTACATTTGTGCAGTTCCACCAAAATGCAGCTGAATAACCCTATTTGCACAGATAATGAAAAAGCATGATTACATTATAGTGGCACTAGTTGATGAAACACACAAAATAAATAGAATAAAATATTGCGATAGTATCATAGTATGCCATGCTGCGAGGGCGAGATGGGCCCTGTGACGCCTCATACGGTACGCCTCATATTGGACATCGTCCCAAGTCTCCCAGATACACCTTCTGCCAGTGATGAACATCAGTGTACAGCGGTAGTACAAGGAGGCTCCTTGATACATTCAAATCTCTATTTTTGTACATATCAACTAAAATTAAGCACCCCATTTTGCAGAAACGCTTAAACATTAACAATGGGACTAGTTGATGAAACATACATTAACTAATAGAAGCACTTTCTTTATCTACATTGGAAATGAAATGATAGAGATGAAACTCACTCTATTTTAACTGTATTATTACTTCATTTTATCAGTGACACTAGGGCCGAGCAGGTGGCAAATGAGGTGTACCGTGCGTCGCAAGGATGGAGGCCGGGGGTGCTTAGACTAGGATGTTGAAGCTGGCTCTTTCAGTCACCAACATGGATGATTCAATTCATGGGACCTTTTGGTGCAGTTCACCTAAAATGAAGCAATGTCCCATGAGCTAGCAGCTTCTTCTTCAATTTTTTTAAGAAAAGGGCTCCAGCCCCGGTTCCATTTCCATCAGAAAACGAAACCCATAGAGCTTCTTCTTCATTAGTTGCAATAAAATTGAGCAACATCAAGGTTGGTTTTGAAGCTCCTGGAATGCTCAACTATAATTTGGATATCATTTGTGCAGTTCAACTAAGATCAAGCGTGAAATGTATATCTCTGTTTGCACAAAAAAGGTGGAAAGGAGGGTGACTAACAAGTGATGAAACATGCATCAAATGAAAAGAAGCATGTTCCTTATCTGAATGGAAATCCTACAAGGACAATAGCAATTTCTAAAACAGTGGCATTGCTAGATATTAGTGTGGGCATTAGGATTAACTATGACAACCATTAAATACGACATTATTTGGGCACGGGAGAGTAGGCGGACCAGGACAGTTGCATTTCTAACGAAAAGAACCAACTTATCTTAATGGGAAATTTTAGCAGGACATGTAAAGAAGTGCCATTTATTCATATTACTGGAGGCATTACATTGAAAACAACATTGGTTTAACGTGTCCTTACTTTTAACGGGCGATTGCTACATTTTACCGGTGGCATTACATAAGAGTGGCTCGGGGCAACAAACATCAGAACATGATATCTGGGATGGTCCCATTTTTGTTCGGTATAGCCACCTTATACTGTGTGAGGCTAGCAAATCTAGTGCTGGACTTACTTTGTTGACTTGTCCCCCAGTCCCCACTTTCTTTCCTTTTTCAACCAATAGATCGAGTTTATATTGAGTTTGTATTGCGTTTCCCTTTATTTCCCTATTAGACCTAGAGACCAGTTGGATAGCCAGTCTCTGCTACTTTTCGCCCCCATTATTTCCTCTTTCGACCAAGTCCTAGATTCAGGTAACAAATCCTCCCCCACCCCCACCCCTTTCTTCCTTGTTTGAACCAAGTAGTACTAGATTCGAGTGCATGAACTAATTTTACCTCTTAAACATAAAAAAGGTGGTTTTTGAACAGCCGATCGATCCTATCTACGAGGCCCCCTGAGAAATAGTAAAAGATACAAACGCAGCAATGTCAGGAGCTCGGGAAGTAGAGCAAGGCCGGTTTCGAAGGAAGTTATACCTGATGGCCGCCGGGATGTCGCTAGGTGAGCAGCGGGAGGCCGGATCTGCCCACACTACGGCAGCGAGGAAGAAGAGGTTGGAGGCCCTCCCTCGCCAGCGGTGCTTGGGATAGAACGGCAAGGCAGGCTGATCGGGACGCGCCTAGCAGTGGGTAAGAGCCGTCGCCGAGGACGACCGCGTGAACGTTGCACCTTCTCACCTTCTCGTCGGAGAGGATCCGACTGGATCTGTGACCAGCGTTGAGCAGAGAGAGAGCGAGTGTGGCCACCGCTGTCGTGTTTAGATCTGGAGAGGCCGAGATAGTGTGAAGAGAGCAACACTAGCAAGCAAGCGTGGAGGCTCCTGCCTATATAGTGGAGTAGTACTAGTTTTCTTTTGTCTACCGGAGCCAGATTGACCTCGTTAATGACTGTCGAGAAGTCTTCATGCACGTGGCCCGGAGGTGCAGTTGTCGTCATTTTGATCTGAAGCGCCGGATTATAACATATAACACGAAAAAATGCCACATGATAAGAAATCATAACCTCACTGCCCAAAGGAGACAACATGAATCCCGACGGACAAACTAGACGAGGAACAAAGCTCAAATTAAAGATAAACTCGTAGAAAAGGGGTCCGTCGATAGATGTCCTAATTAACATAGCCCGCTTGACCTAGATGGCAGCCGAGTAGTCACTGTTCGTGCATGTGCCCCCAATGACTAGCCCAACTCAGTTGTCGCTGTTTAACTCTCGCAGTGATCCGAAGCACATGACACCTAATTTTGCGAGATGACAAGAAACCTTTTTTTTGATTTCTCACCACAACTACAGCCATGTACAACACAGCCTGCACGATATGTAGACGATAGCCAATCTAGGCGTGTCTGCTGGAGTCTGGTCACATGCATGGACGAACTGATCTTCCGTGTCTTGCAGGGATTGTCCAGGCACCAACGTAGTACAACACTTCTCTAGTACTATCGCTCGTCTCCCTCTTATATTAAGTCACCCGACTTGCGGGGCCGGGGAGTGTGCCTATGGTCGGTTCTCAATTGCCGTCCCACATGTGTGTGCAAATGCAATATGACGCGCGTTCCATTCGGAGAGCAGCGTGCCAGATCGACCGACCGTCTGGGGTGCGACGCGAACGCGACGGGCGTGCTATATACTCCGTACATGTGTACCGCCGTTTTCTAGACGCTTTGCTGCATGCCGCGGGCGCAATCCATGGATACAAAATTAGTATACTGTATACTATTTAAAAGTCGAGGGCGGGGCTTTTCCTGCGCGGTAGGCGGCGGGGCAGTTCAGCCTAGTCGATTCGACAGTGACGCGAGAAGACGAGGGAGTAGGCTGCTGCAAATGTAGGGCTGTGTGATTTGACAGCGAGTTACTGCTGGACAAGTGGGGCCCTGTGATTTGACTTGCCATTATCATTTTTACTGCGGCGCTACGACCGGCGTGAGTCTCCTGATTCCTGACCACCTCCATACAGGTGCCTCTCCCAATGCTCCACCATGTAGTAGAGGCCGTCTCTTGCATGAGAGCCCACTTCTCCACTTTTTCCTTGCCTCTCTTTCCTCCACATATGCAAAAATGCCATGTAAAGTGCACTATTGTACTTAATTTTACTTGCTCCTACAGGTGCTAAGCTTGCCACATAGGCCTAAAGTCTGATGCGCAAGTTAATCAAGAAGAGAGAGACTAGTTTGGTGACCCAAGGAAGAAATGGTGCTAAGCGCGTGTACCTAGGTGAAAAGACAATTTTGAGTCGCTAATTAAATGAAGCAAACTTAGCAACACCATTTCATTGGAAGAGGTCACTCCTTGGCTAACCTTGTAGTATGAGTGACTAAGTGATGACTATGTATGACATGCCAACATCAGATAGCCTAACGCACCGTGTTAAATCTCAAGGGCGCGACAGCGCGAGCGACGCGACGGTCATGGTAGGCACGACCATGATACGGGCTGCTGGCAGCCCTTGGATATGAGATCAAACGGTCGCATGCTAAGTTGCTGAAAATTTGCAGAATTACCCTCCAGGATAGGATATTCACCCATAGGTCTAGAATCACGCCATGCAACCGTTCGATCTCAGATCCAAGGGCTCTCGGAAGCCCATATCATGGGAGAATGGAAAGCCACTACCATGCCGTTCGCACGCTGGCAGTTCGCTCCTACTCATCCCCGCACGTCCTTCAATACTACGGCGGTTCGCTCCTAGTCATCCCGTCCATTTACATTACGGCAGTTCCACTAATCCTAACCCTCCTCCCAAATCCATGGCGTCCCAAATCTCCACGATCGGCGGTGAGTACAAGGTTAGAACCATCACCGGCGATGAGTTCGACGTCATCTACACCCGTTCTTCCGCGACGGTGAAAGGATGCCTTTCTCGCTTCAGACGCATGTTCGAAGACTCAGATGATGAGTGGGTCGCTAGGCTAGATGTTGAGTACACCACAGTCCTGGGACGAGAGAAGGATCTAAAGGACGAAGAGAGGAAGAAGCCCGCCATGATCCAGGTTTGCGTGCATGACTTATGCTTGGTCTACCACATATGCCATGCCGACGTTGAGTGCCAGGATTCTAAGAACTTCCTCGAGAGCAACCTAGTCAAATTCGTTACTGTAGACTTTGGTAACGACAAAGAAGTCCTGCTCGGATAGGCCTCGTTGTAGGCAACACCTTCGACCTCCAGAAGAATCGGCTGGTGTCCTCTCGTCAGCCTTCAATGCTGACCCTGGCAGGAGCCATGGTACATCCTTCAGACGTATGGCGGAGAAACCTCCATACGCGTTTCATTGTCATGCATGGCAGCGGAATGTACTAGATATAGACCACATCCACTACGCTGCAATGGATGGCTACCTTTGCTTCAATATCTACAAGGGTTGGATGAAGAGCAACATCCAAGTGTGCGGTTCAAGCAAAGAAGTATTGGCCAAGAGGAAGAGGGACAAGGACAAAGTCGAGGACGTGGACGAGGACTCCGAGTAAGGTGGCAGTGTTGTTGCTCATGGTTGTTCTAATGCAGTGTCTACTGGAATAGTTGCAAAGTTTAATTTCAGGTGTGCTTAATTTAATTTGAGGGGTGCGTTGTGCTGAGCCCCCCAGCAAAACTATGTTATGTTTCTTCTTGTTACTTTAACTCTTCAGTACGTACATACTAGTATTTCTTACATTTCATCTTTTAGTTGGTATAGTACTACCACTTGTTTCTTCACATTATATACATACAATATATATGGCCAACATCATATAGCCAGCAGTTTAGCTGTCAAAGAATTTCAGGGTGCTTAGTTTTGTCAAAGAATTCTGTGGTGCTTAGTTTTATTTGAGGGTGGGTTGTGCTGGACACCATTATTGTGACTAGCCTTTTTAATAGTACTATATGCATAATTTGGCGACGAGCGCTCTCTATATATACCACCTTTTTTTTAATTTCAAGTTTTGCTCCATGGCGCAATCCATCGATACTACTGCTGTACAAAAGTATACATTTTTTAAAAGGCTAGAGGGCGGGGCAGTCTTGCTTGGTCGGTTTCATGAGAGGCAAGGGCCTTTGTGATTTGAGGGCTCATTACTGCTGGAAGGCGGGGCCTTGTGATTTGACTGCTCGTATAAATGCGCCGATGACCTGATCGAGGAGGAGCAAACAACCGTGCGGTATACTCAAGTTTTCCACTGGAGTAGTACTGCGACAGAGGAGCACGAAACACGGCAGCCCAGTGCCATATGGCGATAAAAATGATCTAATTTGCTAGTAATCTCATTAGCATTGTTCTATTCATTCCCTAAAAAAAACCATGGTTCTATTCATGCCTCGCAGAGAACGTGACACGTGTGGCGAAACACCCGAAGCAAAAGATGAAACACATGAGAAAAAGAAGAAGGAAGATCATCACCCCAAATGATCTAATTCGACGCGGAGTCATAACTGCTTCTTCATCGCCTCCACGACCTCCATTTCCTTGCGCATCTCCTCTGCCATCTTCTTCATTCTGTCCATGACGCGGGATTTCTCGACGCGAGCCTTCATCATCTGTTCCACGGCCGCATTACGTACCTTGACAGCATCCGGGTGCTCGATGCGGAGCTTCGCTAACTCCTCCTTCTGTTCCATGGCGAGGGCCTGCAGCATCTTCATCGAGGAACTACTATTCTCATGTAGCTTCTTCCAGCCGGCGTTCTTCTCCTTCAACAGGTCGATCTCGTGGCAGAGCTTCGCCTTGTCCTCCTGAAGTCGCAGGATTTCGCCGGTCGCCTTCTTCTCTGAGGCATTGCTCTTCTTCAGCAGCATCACCAAGCCGGCGGTCAACTCCCCCTGCTGATTGAGCTCAGCGGGCATGTCGTCGAGGCTCTCCTGCAGCAACTCCATCAAGCCTTGGATGCACTCCTTCTGCTCATTGAGGTGCTTCTTGAGCTGATCCGGCATGCCATCGAGGGATAACGACTCCAGCTCCGCCGGCTCGGCATGTTCGCCTCCGCAGCTAGGGCGCTCCTGGGAGCCATCGCCTGCCCGTGAGAGATCTTTCAAGGTCTCTGCGTGGCGGCGAGCCCTCTTTTTTTTCCGCAGCCTTGGTTGCCGCTCCCTTGTTACGAGTAGTTCTCGACCTAGAGCTCTGCTCACCGGCCATGGCAACGACGGACGAAGAAGAAGCACTTATGAGGAGGAAAGGTAGAGTAATTTTCGGTTAGGTAGTTCCCCTTTTTATAACCTAAGTACTAGCACTAGTACTAATACCTGCATAGTGGGAACACGTTCAGGTTTGGTACGTACTAGTAGGTGTGAGCAGGCTTTCAAATGTGATGGGAACAAGGTAAAGATTAATTGATGGTTTTGGTTTCGAGGCCTGAAACGTCTCCCGATGAGTTTAGCAGAACATCAATTTCAAGTACTACACTGCTCAAATGCGTAAATATTATGTTACTGTCAAAAATTGGCACAAAATACGAAGGAGACCAATGGAAGTACTACTAGCAACCCACTATTTAACTACTCGCATGCGCGCAGTGGAGTAATAATGTCTTTCTTCTGCCCTCACGTCCACTCAATTTGCATGCGCAGTATTAATTGACCATCAATGAAGTGAACGACTTTACACACGTCAAATTATCACATGGGGTGGATCTTGGTACAAAATTGCGTCCGCCCGTGTACCCGCATGTGCGTGCGAGGGAATGAGTGCATGCGTGGCATGGGTGCACATCTTCACTTCGTGCATGTACCGCCAGTATGGCTCAGGGAGGACGAGTACATTCTTCTGGAACTAGCAGCACGTCACTGTGATCAATCCACGCAAGGAGGTCACGACAACGCCTCCACATGTGCCATGTGGCTTCATGAACTGTAAGAGAGACACTATGTAGCTTCCATTGGTATTCTAATTTACGTGTTTTGCACATACTCGAACTACTAGTGAGGTACACGTGCATTGCACGCATCCGATTTTGCAACCAAATTATGAATAAATACCACACTATAGCATCTAAGCTCTGAGTCATATATGCCTGATGTAGCTCTTCGTTTAATTCTTATAGTTCATCTCATTCAAAATCAATTAGTTTTTATAAAAAAGCTAAGAACGCGGGAATAGGGAAAACATGGGATTATAGTGGAATGTCGTCTTGAATCCTACAGGATTGTACGAGTGTTTGATTGTGCATAGAAAAAATGCAGAATTATTTCAAATAGGTTTGAGTGGATGGGATGTTTCCTATGAAATCTAGTGCAAATGAATCATATGGAAAAATTCCTATGGTTTACAATCCTACGAATCAAACAACCAAGATAGGAAAAATTCCTAATGATTAGAATCCTCCAAAATTCCTTTGAGAATCCTTTGAATCAAAGAATCCCTTAATCTATTTTATGATTCATGGAATTGTGCGTTGTAAAGCATAAAGTAAAAACAAATAATGGCAATTCAACTAGAAAAAAAGTTTGGGCAGTTATGATACGGAAGATTCTAGAACAAAAGAGAACCACTTTTGTTTTGAGGTTTGTGCATTATGCTTAAGTTCAACCATGGAGTCTGCTAGATTGTACATGTGGCAAAATCTGGTGGGGGCTAGAAGATGGTGCGAGGGGCGAGTGGAGGAGACTATGAAGGAATGCACAAGTGCGAGATCGATATTTAGAGAGGGGCGAACACGTGCGCTGTTGCATGATGGCGGAGCCATGAAAAATAAATGAGCTAGGGGGCCAAGCATTGCTAATCCTTTACGAGGAGGGTCAATTCATGAACTTCAACCATTTTAGCAGCAATTGTCTAATGATCACATTCATATTAGCCTCGATATATAGTGATGTTAGGGAGGGGGGCCCTTACTGCCCCTGTCTTCGCCATTGTGCACGCGTCTGAGAGATGAAGCGAAAGGCATGGATGATGAGAGGGGGACGTTGGATATATAATTAATGTGGGTGTATTAGCAATATATGTTAATCCTATATAGAGAGGTATAGATTGATCGATGTGGACGTGGGAAAGAGGGTGAGACCTCACTGGATATATCGATTGATCGGTTCGTGTGTAAAACTATGGAATACCTAGCTATATACACACATACATAGAGGAACATGATCGTTGCGCATGCATGCGTGGGAGATAAAGAATGCCCGATATGATGGAGAGGGGTGTGTGTGTGGGTGTGTGCCTTCATGGGAGACCGACCTGAAGAAAAAGATTGCATGCATGCGATGGATAATGCCGACTGGTAGTGTGTGTGCATGCATGCACGAGAGAAAGTTAGTGGTACAATTATAAAGGTAAGACTACTGTGTGGGTGTAAAAGAATAGGTGAGGTCATAATCAATGTAAAGTTGAATTCAAATATTTTGAATAAGAGATCCTGATGTTTGAAACCCATGCACGCATGAATATAACGGAGATATGCGCGGTGTGGTTTGGAAACGAGAATGTTGTAATCTATACACATTGAACAAGGTCAGACTGAATTGAATTTGAGATACCGATGGCAGACATCATTTGGCCACGTCGCATCCGTGCATGGACACACTATTCTAATTGGACATGATGGGCGGCTTTCGCATCACATATCTATATCTATAGCCCTATATATATATATAATATTTTATATTTTTTATATTGTGTGCGGGTAACTTTAACTTTGAAAGATGGTCGTTGGATGAGGCGAATCCGATGGTCCAAAGATGGCAAATTTGAGCACTACTGGCCATTGGATATCATCTAGATTCCACTAGATTTCGCCACATGTATAATCTAAAAGACTTCATGGTTGAACTTAAGCATAATGCACAAACATCAAAACGCAAGCACTTCTTATTTGTTCTAGAATCTTCCATATCAGAATTGCCCAAATGTTTTTCTACATGATTTGCCATTATTTGTTTTTACTTTATGTCTTACAACGCACAATTCCATGAAGCTTAAAATAGATTAGCTTTCTTATAAAAACTAGATGATTTTGAATGAAATGAACTATAAGAATTAAACGAACATCTACATCATACATATATGACTCAAAGCTTGCATGCTATAATGCGGTATTTATTCATAATTTGCTTGCCAAATGTCATGCGTGCAATGCACGTGTACCTTACTCTAGTCTAAATGGTGTTTGTGTGTGTGTTGTGCGTGTTGAGGTGCAAATTGTCTTTTTTTGGGTACACGTCCAGCTTGTTCTTACGAAATTTCAAGCTGCGCCTTGTTATGCCGAAAATTCAAGCTATCGTCTCTGTCTATCGTGCTGCGAAACTCCCGCCTCTTCAACCCGCGCCTTGTTAGCCCGAAATATTTAAGATATATCTTTGTCTCGTTGTGCTCCGAAAACTCCCTCCATCTCAACCGCGCCTTGCTATTCCGAAATTACAACACGCAAAAACTCCCACCTCTGTGAAATCCCGACACGCCGAAATGCCCGTGGTACCCCTGAACCGAAAGAACCGCCTCAAATCGGTGGGGGTACTTTCGTAACTTACCCCACATTTCGAAAAAGCGCGTCTCTAAGCCATGGTTCCCCACTGCCATCCCATCTGCCCACCCATTCATACACCGAGGCCGCAAAAATCCGCGACGAAACCCCACACCCTGCTCCGTCCGCCACCCAGCCGGAGCCTCTTCCCCGACGACGTCGTCCATAGCAACACCTCGGCGTCCCTCATCCACCGTACCGGATGAGGATCCGTTGTCGATCTCATCGTCCCGCCGGTTCAGCCACCCCGTCCTCCACCTCCAAGGAGCTGACCGACGTTCCCCTCGTCTTTCGCGCCACCTCCATTCCCACACCGTCGTCTTCACCTGCACCACCGGAAGAGCATCATCATCACCGTTTCCTAGGATGAAGCTGCGGTCTAATCGGCGCCACCAAAGAGGTTGTACACTAGTCGTCGCATTTTCTTCTTGATTCGATCTCACGGTGCTGCCGGCGCTTGGTCCCGAGCCGACACGGCGCGGCTCCATCCACGGCAGTGTCGCCAGCCACTTCCTCCACGGTGTCGCTCCCTCGGCGGCGACGTCCACATCTGTAGGAGCTGCTGCTGCTTTAGCTCTCGCTCGTGCTACTTCTCTGCTCTTGCTCTCGGTCCCCTGCCTGGTCTGATCTTGCTATTGCTCTTGCGCGCGCTGCTGCTCTCGCTCTAGCTCTTGCTTGCGATGCTGCTCCGATTTAGCTACACTTAAGTCGACTGAATCGACTTTTGGGTCAGTCGATTTTCAGGGTGGTGTGTGTGTGTGTGTGTGTGGGGGGGTCTCCGAGTGAAGGAAGAACCAGCCGCAGCGGGGGGGGGCTCGCCAGCCCGGGTGGGGTGGGGGTGAAGGAAGAACCACCAGCAGCTGGGGAGGGGGCTCACCTGAGAGGTACCCCACTATCTATCTTAGGGTTCAGGATGGGGCGGTGGTGGCGGCGGTGGCGGGCGTGGCGTGGGGATCGCGGAGAAAAGCTCGCACGGGGGGGCTAGAGGATGGCCGGGCGGCGGACGACCGGTGGGGAGGGTTTTTCGGGCGATGGGCGGCGCACCGTCGGCATGGCGACGGGGCTGCTGTTTGGCGGTGGTGGTGGCGGCTCGGGGGTGGAGGTTGAAGATGAACCGCAGGCCCTTGATTTCAGATCCAACGGCTACACAATCGACTGACCAGAGATGAAAAAGTCAGTCGACCGACGTGTAGCCTCAACTTGCTAGTGCGTTCAATTTCGTCAGCAAAATTCAGTTTCGACAGCAAAATTCAGTATCGACAGCAAAATTCAGTTTCGACAGTTAAGTTCAGTTTGACAGTTAAGTTCAGTTTCGACAGTTAAGTTCAGTTTCGACAGTTAAGTTCAGAGATGAGCGGCTGATGTGTTTTACATCTAGCACTTTGTGGTTATGTATATTACGTCATGTATTGGAGATGCTATTAGAATTCCACTCAGGTTAACGTTGTTCCTTGTCTCTCTTGTCCTACTTCAGCCTCGGCGTCGTACAACTCACCGGAGCTGCTCCAACGACAAAACCCTCCATCACAGCGGAGCAGTACCTCGGGCTCCATCTCCAGACGCCTAAGATCTTCTTCCCCTCCTCCGACAGCCAAGTCAGCCGGAGCATCCTCACAGGCCAACCCAATCACGCTGAGATTGACATGGCTTCTCCAAAGAGGTTGTACACTTGTTGCATCTCTTTATTACTCTACATGTTATATATATTGTCCACTGAGCATTCGTAGTAACAGGAAATACGATTATTTTATCCTACTATATGACAAGCAGTGAGGTACCAGGCAACTTAGCTATCCGTGATGGACTCTCTTGAACGCCATCATTATTTATCTCTGCGCGTTTGAGCTGTGCATTTGTCGATGGGCCTAGGAGTTGAGCTAGTATGGCAGTGGCCTGGGTTTAAAGTAATAGAAGTAGCACAAAAACATTTTATTAGTGTAGGATTTTCCTTGCTCAAGCCAGCCCACTAGAATCTCCAGTGCTTGAAAGGAAAACTGAATGAAAAACATAGGAATTGGAAAGTTTCCTATGGTACTACTTTTCATGAATTTGGTGCAAAGGAATGGAGCAAAGAAAAACTATAGGATTTGTTCCTTTAGTGTCTCCTTGAAAGGAAAACCGTAAGAATTCTAATTTCCACTTCTCCTCCTTTTCATATTCCTATTCATCAAGCACAAGACTAAGAGATAGTAGCATAATAGCATTATAACCGTACATTTTCTTGTGGTTTGACTTAATCTCACCATGCTTTTTTGCATCCTGTGATATTCCAATTGTTGTTAACCAAACATCCAGATTGGCAGAAATCCTGTTTTTTTAAATTCTCTGTTTTGCACGTGCATTCCTATCCTATTCCTGTCTATTTCCTATCCCTGCATTGTTAGAATCCTCAAATTCAAACATGCCCTTACTCAATTACTTCTGTTACAGATATGTGTCAAAGAAAACCATGTGTGGTTTGTCCTGCTCCTGCGGCGCTGTGTTCCACCCCAGCTCAGCTGCTCCAACGGCGGAAGGGTTCACCACAGCAGGGATCCGCTCTCCAGACTGTCTTTCGCCGCCTCAGATCTTCTTCCCCGCCGCCGGCAGCCACGACAACTGCATTACCATCATCAACTGAGCAGATGACCTTGAGGACTACACGGGTCCACAAGAGAGGTCGCACTCTTCCGTGTCTACTTACGTTATGTGTCGCTTAATATGATGACATGCTACATTATCGTCGTGTTCACCTATTAGACTCCGAGTCAGGTCCAAACTAATGCTGAAACTTGAGTTTTTAAATGGTTGTGGGGTACATATTGGGGCAGCAATCAGTACTATCTGTCTACTATCTGGTTAATCTTCGGTGTCTACTATGAGTTTCATGTTGGGTGCAAACAGACATTAAAGGAGCCATTATCTGTATTTTTTAACTAAAGCTATTATCTGCCCGCTATCATTGGTTTTGGGTCTATCCACAGTTTGCTACCATCACTTTGGAGTTGTGCATGCACTCCTTACATAATCTCACTATGTTTTATTCCTATGCATGCCAGTTATTGTACACAATGGAACTGATCATGTAGAGCAAAAGAGACGAGCCTTGCGTGGCAATAAAATTTCATGCAGACGTCGTTCCATGGTGGGCGCAAAGGCATCCCCCCTCCACCCATTTCGGATCGTAATCAAGAGGAAGATAACTGTTCTGAGGGAGATTCAGAAGGAGAAGACCACTCCTATTTACCCCATGAGGTGTTCGCTCTAACTTGGCATGCTGATGTTGGTAATATCATGCATATGGTGCCTTGCATTGCTTACTGTATACATTAAAGATGTCATCTGCTTAGTTTAGACATGCTTTGTGTCAATGCCATCTGTTTAGTTTCTTTGTCGTATATGTGAATCATGCAATGCCATCTTATCTAGCCAGGCATCATATATGTGAATTTTGCAATGCCACCCTGGTTAGCCAGTCATCTTATATGTGAATTATTGTTGGGGAACGTAGCAGAAATTCAAAATTTTCTACGCATCACCAACATCGATCTATGGAGTAATCTAGCAACGAGGGGAAGGGGAGTGCATCTACATACCCTTGTAGATCGCTAAACGGAAGCGTTACAAGAACGCGGATGAAGGAGTCGTACTCGTAGCGATTCAGATCGCGGTTGATTCCGATCTAAGCGCCGAACAACGGCGCCTCTGTGTTCAACACACGTGCAACCTGGTGACGTCTCCCATGCCTTGATCCAGCAAGGAGAGAGGGAGAGGTTGGGGAAGACTCCGTCCAGCAGCAGCACGACGACGTGGTGGTGGTGGTGGAGGCTGTGATACAAAGAGGGCTTCGCCAAGCACTACGAGAGACGAGGAGGGAGAGAGGTAGGGCTGCACCTTGGGAGAGAGAGACTCATGTGTTGGGAAGCCCCAAAACCTCCACTATATATAGGGGGAAGGGAGAGGGGGAGGCGCCATAGGGTTTCACCTAGGGGGGGTGGGGCGGCCAGGGCAGATGGGATCTCCCCTTTGGGTGACTTGGCCCCCAAGCCAGGAGGTGGGAACCGTAGATGGGGCGCCGCAAACCCCCTGGTCACGTGGGAATAGTTGAGGGGGGCACACAACCCCTTAGTGGGCTGGTTTTCCCCCTCCCCTTGGCACATGAAGCCGCCCCAACACTTGCCGGGGCTCCCAAAACACCTTTCGGTTATGCTGGTCATCACCCGGTACCTCCGGAACACTTCCGGACTCCAAAACCCTTCGTCCAATATATCAATCTTCACCTCCAGACCATTCCGGGACTCCTCCTGACGTCCGGGATCTCATCCGGGACTCTGAACAACATTCTGTAACCGCGTACATACCTTCCCTATAACCCTAGCGTCATCAAACCTTAAGTGTGTAGACCCTACGGGTTCAGGAACCATGCAGACATGACCGAGACAACTCTCCGGCCAATAACCAACAGCGGGATCTAGATACCCATGTTGGCTCCCACATGTTCCATGATGATCTCATCGGATGAACCACGATGTCAAGGATTCAATCAATCCCGTATACAATTCCCTTTGTCTACCAGTATAGTACTTGCCCGAGATTCGATCATCGGTATGCCGATACCTTGTTCAATCTCGTTACCGGCAAGTCTCTTTACTCGTTCCGTAACACATCATCCCGTAACACATTGTGCACATTATGATGATGTCCTACCGAGTGGGACCAGAGATACCTCTCCATCACACGGAGTGACCAATCCCAGTATCGATTCATGCCAACCCAACAGACACTTTCGGAGATACCCGTAGTGCACCTTTATAGCCACCCAGTTACGTTGTGACGTTTCGTACACCCAAAGCATTCCTACGGTATCCGGGAGTTGCACAATCTCATGGTCTAAGGAAAAGATACTTGACATTTAGAAAAGCTTTAGCATACGAACTACACGATCTTGTGCTAGGCTTAGGATTGGGTCTTGTCCATCACATCATTCTCCTAATGATGTGATCCCGTTATCAATGACATCCAATGGCCATGGTCAGGAAACCATGACCATCTGTTGATCAACGAGCTGTCACATCCTAGCTAGACCATGCATTAGGGTGTGCATCATGTTTAAATTTCATTTGAATTTGAAATGGGGAAGACAGGAAACCCCCAGAACCCCTCTTAATTCAACTAGGGTTTACTAAAAATTATTTCAATGAACCTGGAACGCCCTTCAAAATGCTCATCATCTTTGCTTTGGTTCAGAGCCTATGTCAAAAGTGGTGCACCATTTTCTAGGTCATCCAAAGGTCTTTGAATTAATTCATAAGTTTTTGAACTTGAGCATTTCAAATTATATAAAATATTTCAAATGCCCAAATATTGCCAAACCAAAATGTTTCATGTTGGAAATATTTCAACATTGGACCAGGAGCATTTTGGTGAATTTTGAAACTGTTTTGGTATTTTTAAAAACTCCACAAAGTTGCAGAATAATAGAAAAAGAAAAACAATTTAGAAACTTACCTGGCGCCTCCCTACCCGGCCCACCCACTGCCCAGCCCAAGAGCAGCCAATGAAGCTGCTTGGCTCGGCCAGCAGCAGCAACCAGTGCTCGGCGGCGAGCACCGCATGGGTGCCACGCACCTGGTTGCCGCCTCGCCGCTCCCTCGCCCAGCCCATGACGTGGTTCGTCTCCTCTCTCCCCGAACCCCCCGACACCTCCTCTCCTCCCGGCTCCTCTCTCTCGCGCTCCCCCGCCTTGGCCGACGCCGCCGCCGCCGCACCATCGCCGTCACCGCGCTCCCCGCCATCCGTGCTCCTCCTCATTGTGTCTAGGAGCTCCGCCGCCCTCAACTACCCCGAGCTAGCCGAGCCCCGTATGCTTTAGTGCCCCGAGTCCACCACACCGACCTCGACCGAGTCCACCGTCGCCGGAGATCCCCTTCTACGCCGTTGTCGCTCCGGCCCGTCCCCGACCTCAACGAGTGCTTCTACGAGTTGCCCGTGAGCCCATCTACCTCCCCTTCCCTTTCTCTCTCGCTCTCGAGCAGTGTAGCAACCGAACGGAGCTCACCCGCACCCGCCGCCGCGGAGCTCGTCGCCGACGTGCTCCCGGTCACCCTCCGGCCACTTCTTGGTGTCCAATGCACTCACCGCACCCCATGGGGTCTAACCATGCACTCCCCGCACCTCACCGACCCCTCTAGCCTCAAGTTCGCCTTCGGCCGAACTCCGACGGCCGCCTAGGTCGTCGCCGGCGCCGATTCCGGCCGCCCCGACCCCAACCGACTCCACCAGTAGCTGCGGCATGTCCCCAGCTACCCATAGCCACCCTCCGCGGCTCATTTGGTTGCCGGAATGACCAAACACACTTCCGCCGCCGCGTCGGGCTCGCCGGCGACTAGACGCCGGACAGCCGACGTGGACTTTGACCACGGTGGGCCCTGATTGACTCTGTTGAGTCAATGACAGGTGGGGCCCAGCCCTGTTAACTAAATAGGATTAGCTTTAATTAATTTTTAGTTAAGCTAATTACCCTGCACCCTGGACCCACAGTCAGGTTTGACCTGGACGTCTCCGTTGACCCTGACGTCATGTTGACGCATGGCTGACGCAATAATTTAATTTCTGGATTTATTCTAATATAGGAGATTCCAGAATATAATTCAAACTTCAAATATTCATAACTTTTAATCTATAACTCCAAATGCAAAGATTTATATATGAAAAATGATCAGAAAAATCCATTCTATCCATTGGTACAGGTTTCATGCATGTTAAAACAAGTTAACCTTGCTGTTTAAACAGAATAAGATAATGCACCTTTAGGGCTATTTCAAATGAGCTAGCATTTGAATCTTTGATTCAAATGGGTTCATCCCTTTTTGTTTTAGCTTGCATTAGGCCAACACACATCCATATTGCCCTGTTTGGTTCGGGTGATGATCGAGACCGGTTACCGATGGTATCCTGAATATACCGTCGAGGAGCAGTTTAGGGATTTCAATCAAAGCCAATATCGTGCAATCGTCAGGATTTATCCATCTTATCCCGGAGCTACTGAACCGCTTCACTGTTCTTATGGGCTCGGGATCACTATTGGAATGTCCGTGCAAGATGCAGCCTATTCTATGATGACTATTATTCGAGCCAGAACTGCCTTGCTGGGCTACACCGATTTCCGCTACATGCCAGCATCCCTCCCTGGGGCGCATGGCTACCTTCAGGGTATGTACAGCGATGCATCCCATGAGGACTCTCTCCTTCGCACTACTACTGAGATGCTGGAGGACAAGGACCGTGAAAACCGGGCCTTGCGTATGGAGCTCTTTAATGCCCGTTCTGATCACTGGGCTACTCTGACTCGGTTTGCACCTGCCGTGCAAGCCGGATACATGGACAGGAGGGACTTGTACCCTGTGCGGGCTGGTCTGCCAGACTTTATGTAGTGGCGTGAGGTTGGAGGCATCACTCCTCCTCGTGGGCCTCGTCTGCCGCCGTTTGTTGGACCACGGCCACATCCGAGTCCCTATGGTCCACAGGCTCCACAGGATCGCCTGTTTCCGGATGATCATGTTCCACTTCTAGGCTTGGGTGGTGACTTCTATGAGGACTATTACGGAGCTGCCTGAGTTAGTAGTAGTATTCCTAGTATTGTAATAGTTGTATTTCCACCGTCCCGCGTGACTTGTGGAATATGACTTAGTGTGTATCGTTCCGGAAGTGTAGAAAAATAATGTATAGGAGTTGGAATGCTTTCGATGAGATGTAACGCCTTTCCTTATAGTTGTACTCCGTCGGGCTTGTACTAAACTATGAATGGTGTGTATGACCGTTGGTATATATATGGCAATTTTATATTACCATGTCATACGGATGAACATCTTTGCATTCCGTGTTATCCATTACATTCCGCACTTCCTTGTTAAATTCTGCCATCCTGGTTTAAACCTTTGCTTTGTTTCCTAGGATGGTCAACACCCGCAACAATCCTGCTGCTCCAGAGTAGGGAGAAGCCAGCGCAGCTGGAAATGCAAATCTGCCTCAACCGCCATCTTTGGCCGAGGTTATGCTGGAAGCAGAATGCAATAAGCGTGAGACCAATCGCTTACTGGAGCGGATTGAGCAAATCACCGCACGCCAGCCAAGAAATGATTTGGTTTCACTCAATGACTTCGTCAAGCTGTATCCACCGAAGTTCAAATATTCCGTTGAGCCTCTCGATGCGGATGATTGGCTTCGCAGCATCAACCACAAGCTGCGTTCTGCCAACATGGCTGAGGCCGACATGGTTACTTTTGCCACTTATCATCTTGAAGGCCCTGCTAGTCTCTGGTGGGAGAATTATGAGGCTATGCGTCCGGTTGGACAAATTACAACTTGGGCTGAATTCAGTGCCGCTTTCCGTGAGCATCACATCCCAGAAGGTCTCATGGACCGCAAAAGGGAGGAATTCTGCAGTTTCACCCAAGGTAGGCTGACAGTGGATGCTTACAGCCGTGAATTTGGGAATTTAGCACGTTATGCTCCCGAAGAAGTTTCTACCGACGCCAAGAAGCAGGCAAGGTTCCGCAAGGGACTTAGCCCTGAGCTACGCCGAGACCTTCGTCTGCATGAGTGCACTTCTTTTTCGAAGCTAGTCAATAAGGCTATCAACACGGCGGGCGGTCTGATTTTGAAGCTTCACTAAAGCACGTCCGTGACTCTGGATCCTCATCCGGCTCTGGATCCCAGAAGCGCGGGTTTGGATTCCAAATACTGCTCTACCACCCAGGTTCACCCCGAGGCCATCCTTTGAGGCGCCTCGCCCCAACCAGCAGTATGTTCGCCCAAGACTTATTGAGGCCCCACTGCTAATGCTGCTCCACGCCCCAATATGATAACTTGCTTCAAGTGTGGAGGCGGGCCACTACATCCGTGAGTGTCCCCAAAACAACACCGATCAAATCGGAAAGTCATTGGCGTGGCAAGCCAGCAGGAAAGGTGCTCCATGCTAAACCAGTTGCCACTGCTCGTGGCCACGTCAACTATGTTTCTGCTGAAGAAACTTATGAGGATCCCAACGTCGTTCTCGGTACGCTCCTTGTTAACTGCCATCCGGCAACTGTTCTTTTTGATACTGGAGCATCTCATTCATTTATTTCTGAGAGCTATGCTCAATTGCACAACACCACATTCTGTGACATGCATACCTTCATGGAAATTCAGACCCCTGGTTCTAGATGGCAAACCTCTAGAATAAGTCATGGGAATGAAATCCTTGTCGACAGATTAGTCTTTCTTGCATCTCTAATAGCTCTCAAGTCCTCGGACATAAACTTCATCTTGGGTATGGACTGGATGTCAGCCCATTACGCAAAGATTGATTGCTCTACTAGAACTGTTCAACTCACCCATCCTTCGGGCAAGACAGTTAATGTTTTAACCCGAGTGTCGAAGCGCCAGCTATACTCCTTAAATGCCAACACCCTTCCAGACCTCGAAGATATTCCGGTAGTCCGTGATTTCCCGGATGTCTTTCCAGAGGAACTGCCAGGTGTTCCACCTGACAGGGATGTCGAGTTCGTGATAGATCTTGTTCCCGGAACCGTCCCAATCTCTAGAAGACCTTATAAGATGGCACCCCTAGAACTAGCCGAACTTAAGAAACAACTCGATGAGTCCTTGCAAAAGGGTTTCATCCGTCCTAGTTCATCCCCATGGGCTTGCCCCGTCCTCTTCGTCAAGAAGAAGGATGGTACGGATCGGATGGTTGTGGATTACCGACCTGTCAATTTGGTCACTATCAAGAACAAGTATCCGCTCCCCAGGATCAACGATCTGTATGATCAGCTCGCTGGATCCTTGGTCTTTTCCAAGATGGATTTGAGGTTGGGTTACCATCAAATCAAAATCAAGAACGGGGACATTCCTAAAACGGCCTTTGTTACTCGTTATGGCCAATACGAGTACACCGTCATGTCCTTCGATTTAACCAATGCTCCAGCCACCTTCTCTCGGTTAATGAACTCAATCTTCATGGAGTATTTGGATAAATTCGTCGTGGTATACCTCGATGATATACTCATCTACTCCAAGAATAAGGAAGAACATGCCGAACATCTACGGCTAGTATTGATGAAACTTGAGAGCACCGCCTTTATGCCAAATTCTCTAAGTGTGAATTCTGGTTACCGAAGTGACCTACCTAGGCCATGTAATCTCGGCAAGGGCATTGCTGTCAATCCCGGCGAGTTCAAGCCGTCCTGATTGGACTCCACCTGAATCGGTCAAGCAAGTTCGAGTTTCCTCGGTTTAGCGAGCTATTGCCGCCGCTTCGTCGAGTATTTCTCTAAAGTTGCTAAACCTCTAACCGAACTCCTCAAGAAAGATAAAAAGTTCGAATGGACGCCACAGTGCGAGTTCAGCTTTCAGGAACTGAAAAGACGCCTGACATCTGCTCCCGTACTTGTTCCACCAGATTTTTCTAAGGACTTTATTATCTATTGCGATGCCTCGCGACAAGGACTAGGTTGCATACTCATGCAAGATCGTCATGTGATTGCCTACGCTTCCCGACAATTGCGTCCACATGAGGATAACTATCCCACACACGATCTAGAGCTTGCAGCAGTGGTTCATGCACTCAAAACCTGGCGACATTACCTTCTTGGTAATTTGTTGCGAAATCTACACTGATCACCAAAGTCTGAAATACATCTTCACCCAACCGGATTTGAATCTCAGGCAAAGATATTGGGTCGAGTTGATTACAGATTACGACTTAGGAATATCTTACACCCCAGGCAAAGCCAATGTTATGGCTGACGCACTAAGTCACAAATCTTACTGTAACAACCTGATGTTACAACAAAGTCAACCATTTCTCCACGAGGAATTTCGTAAGCTTAATCTCCACATTGTTCCTCGAGGATTCCTTTCCACCCTGGTGGCGAAACCTACCCTTACGGATCAGATCATCAAAGCATGAAGGTAGATCCGGAATCTCCCGTGATCGGAAGAAACATCAAGAAAGGAGTCATGATTGTTTCTCCATTGATGAACAAGGTGTCGTGTTCTTTGGAGACCGTCTAGTGGTTCCCAAGGTGCGCAACCTGAGGCGATTGATCCTTAAGGAAGCTCATGACTCTCCTCTCACCATTCATCCCGGTAGTACTAAAATGTATCAAGACCACGCCAGAGGTTTTGGTGGACTAGGATGAAGAGAGAAATCGCTCAATACATTGCTAATTGCGGCGTCGTCGTCGAGTTAAGCGAGCATCAACGGCCTGCTGGTACCCTTCAACCTTTGGAAATTCCTGAATGGAAATGGGATAAAATCGGTATGGATTTCATTACCGGGTTTCCCAGGACCAAGAGAGTGAATAATGCTATCTTCGTTGTCGTTGATCGTCTTTCCAAAGTAGCCCACTTCCTACCCGTTCGTGAGAGTATAACCGCTAGCCAGCTAGCTGATTTGTACATCTCTCGAATAGTGTCTCTTCATGGTGTTCCATTGGAGATTAACTCAGACCGTGGAAGTCTCTTCACCTCTCGATTCTGGGAAAGTTTCCAAAACGCTATGGGAACTCGTCTCTCCTTTAGCACCGCCTTCCATCCTCAATCAAGTGGTCAAGTAGAACGAGTCAATCAAATCCTAGAGGATATGCTCCGAGCTTCTGTCATCTCTTTCGGCATGAATTGGGAGAAATGCCTTCCATTCGCCGAGTTTGCTTATAACAATAGTTATCAAGCCATCTTGGGCAAAGCTCCTTTCGAAGTTCTTTATGGACGGAAATGTCGAACGCCTCTTAACTGGTCAGAAACCGGGGAGAGACAACTCTTTGGCCCGGATATGATCCAGGAAGCAGAAGAGCAGGTTCGCGTTGTTCGTGAGAAATTGAAAACAGCCCAATCTCGTCAAAAGAGCCAATATGACCGCAAGCATAAGCCTATGGCTTATGAAATTGGCGAGAAGGCTTACCTCCGGTTACTCCTTTGAAGGAACCCATCGATTCGGTATCAAAGGCAAGTTGGCTCCTCGCTCCATTGGACCCTTTCGCATTCTTGCCAAGCGAGGAGAAGTTGCCTACCAATTGGAACTACCTCCGCATCTTCCGAGTCCATGATGTCTTCCACGTTTCCCAACTCAGCGTTGCTTCTCGGATCCTATCCGTGGAGTGGACCACGAAACGCTTGATCTCCAAGATAACCTCACCTATCGGTAATATCCCGTTCGTATTCTCGATCAAGCCGAGCGTACCACTCGGCGTCGTAATATCAAGTTTCTAAAGGTTCAATGGTCAAACCATTCCGAGCAAGAAGCAACTTGGGAAAGGGAGGATCGTCTACGACTTGAGTATCCCACCTTTTTCGCAACAGATCCTAAATCTCGGGACGAGATTCTTTTGAGTGGGGTGAGTTGTCACATCCTAGCTAGACCATGCATTAGGGTGTGCATCATGTTTAAATTTCATTTGAATTTGAAATGGGGAAGACAGGAAACCCCCAGAACCCCTCTTAATTCAACTAGGGTTTACTAAAATTATTTCAATGAACCTGAAATGCCCTTCAAAATGCTCATCATCTTTGCTTTGGTTTGAGCCTATGTCAAAAGTGGTGCACCATTTTCTAGGTCATCCAAAGGTCTTTGAATTAATTCATAAGTTTTTGAACTTGAGCATTTCAAATTATATAAAATATTTCAAATGCCCAAATATTGCCAAACCAAAATGTTTCATGTTGGAAATATTTCAACATTGGACCAGGAGCATTTTGGTGAATTTTGAAACTGTTTTGGTATTTTTAAAAACTCCACAAAGTTGCAGAATAATAGAAAAAGAAAAACAATTTAGAAACTTACCTGGCGCCTCCCTACCCAGCCCACCTGCCGGCCCAGCCCAGCAGCCGCGCCAGCGAGCTGCTTGGCTCGGCCAGGCAGGCAGCCAGGTGCTCGGCGGCGAGCACCGCATGGGTGCCACGCACCTGGTTGCCGCCTCGCCGCTCCCCTCGCCCAGCCGCGACGTGGTTCGTCTCCTCTCTCTCCCCCGAAGCCCCTGGACACCTCCTCTCCTCCCCGGCTCCTCTCTCTCGCGCTCCCCCGCCTTGGCCGACGCCGCCGCCGCCACACCATCGCCGTAACCGCGCTCCCCGCCGTCCGTGCTCCTCCTCATTGTGTCTAGGAGCTCCGCCGCCCTCAACTACCCCGAGCTAGCCGAGCCCCATATGCTTTAGTGCTCCGAGTCCACCACACCGACCTCGACCGAGTCCACCGTCGCCGGAGATCCCCTTCTACGCCGTCGTCGCTCCGGCCCGTCCCCGACCTCAACGAGTGCTTCTACGAGTTGCCCGTGAGCCCATCTACCTCCCCTTCCCTTTCTCTCTCGCTCTCGAGCAGTGTAGCAACCGAACGGAGCTCACTCGCACCCGCGGCCCGGAGCTCGTCGCTGATGTGCTCCCGGTCACCCTCCGGCCACTTCTTGGTGTCCAATGCACTCACCGCACCCCATGGGGTCTAACCATGCACTCCCCGCACCTCACCGACCCTCTAGCCTCAAGTTAGCCTTGGCCGAACTCCGCGGACCCGCCTAGGTCGTCGCCGGCGCCGATTCCGGCCGCCCCGACCCCAACCGACTCCACCAGTAGCTGCGGCATGTCCCCAGCTACCCATAGCCACCCACCGCGGCTCATTTGGTTGCCGGAATGACCATACGCACTTCCGCCGCCGCGTCGGGCTCGCCGGCGACTAGACGCCGGACAGCCGACGTGGACTTTGACCACGGTGGGCCCTGGTTGACTCTGTTGAGTCAATGACAGGTGGGGCCCAGCCCTGTTAACTAAATAGGATTAGCTTTAATTAATTTTTAGTTAAGCTAATTACCCTGACACCCTCGACCCACAGTCAGGTTTGACCGGGACGTCTCCGTTGACCCTGACGTCATGCTGACGCATGGCTGACGCAATAATTTAATTTCTGGATTTATTCTAATATAGGAAATTCCAGAATATAATTCAAACTTCAAATATTCATAACTTTTAATCTGTAACTCCAAATGCAAAGATTTATATATGAAAAATGATCAGAAAAATCCATTCTATCCATTGGTACAGGTTTCATGCATGTTAAAACAAGTTAACCTTGCTGTTTAAACAGAATAAGATAATGCACCTTTAGGGCTATTTCAAATGAGCTAGCATTTGAATCTTTGATTCAAATGGGTTCATCCCTTTTTGTTTTAGCTTGCATTAGGCCAACACACATCCATATTGCCCTGTCATAGCATGCATCATATTGTTGCATATTGTCATGTGTGTTTACTTTCGGTATGCTTTTCGTGATAGGTTCTGCCTCCAAGGATAATCTCGACTATCCATCTGAACGGCAGTACTCTACCACCATTCCATCAGGCAAGCAACCCATTGATCATTCCGATACAAACCCATGTTCTCGCTTCTGCTCTTGTTTACTGCATTAAGACAAGCGATTCAAACTGTTGTGTGCTGCGGTAGTTGAACCCACTTCCTTTGCATGACCTGTCATTGCCACAGTAACTAGATGAAACCCACTAGTATGTGTAGGAGTTGATTGAGCCATGTTTGTGATTCCTACCATGCTATGCTTGCTATGCTTAGAGTTGTGTCAGGTCTGGCTCATCGGGATGATGAACTGGAGTGAAAGGTTGTTTTGGTTCGAGAGTGAAAGTGTTGAACACGTTTTGGTAAAGGTATCGATGAGAGGCCATGTAGGAGTACATGGTGGGTTGTTTCATTGAAGCCGATCCTAAGATCTGAGATCTGTGTTTGTGATCCATGAAATAGTTACTACCACGCATTGGGCCCGAAACCAATGGACCCTCTCGGCTTCTTAACCACCCTTGTTCTTAGTCCGGGAGTTGCAAGTAGTTTCTGGTGTTTGTAGCATGTTGGGGCTGCACGTAACGCTGACCTTAGGGGTGGGTTGTGTTGCGGTAGGCACGTGGCCCGTGTACAGTGCCGTCTGGTATCTCGGGAACCCTGCACACATCGTTCGGGGCTGTATGGGAAACCTCGGCCGGACTCCCTGCAGATGGAACCCGAATAGGCGATAAACCTGGACTCGGGACTTGAGTGTTTAGGTAGGCTGTGGCCGACACCCACGTTGGGCTTCCGCTTGAAGGTTGCCGAGTACATGTCATGTAAACGGCGGTAAGTGGTGAGAGCGTGTGTGAAGAAGTACACCCCTGCAGGGTTTTTAATATGATCTATTCGAATATCCGTGTCCACGGAGAAGGACTTCTGGGTTGCCTATATCAGTTCATAGACAAGTAAATTGACACTACTAAAAGCCTCAAGATAAGTGTGAGTACCGCGGATGGCCCTCTCGTGGATGACGAGAGAGGATCCACGGTGGTGTATTGTGATGGTGATTAGTGGACTCGTGTGCGACAAATGCTTTACAAGTGGTGTCACGTAGGATAGCTTAGCCAAGAGTCAAAGCTGGCTTGCTGCAATAACTCCACCACCTTCTTGAGAATGTGCATGTATGATAGGATTCTGTGGTAAGACTTGCTGAGTACCTCCGTACTCATGTTTGCTTAATTAATGTTTTTCAGAAGACAACACTGCCCCCTCCGATGGGTTCTATGTAGATCTTGACATCGACGAGTGAACTAGCCACCCAGGTGGTGATCCAAGGCTTGTGAAGGGCCACTGTAGATAGAAAGGCTTCAACAAGCTTTCTCTCTTTCTAGAGTCTGTACTCAGACTAGTTTGCTTCCGCATGTGCTTGTATGCTTGTATGACTTGAGTTTTGGGTCATGTGACCCCTACCTGTATGGATATGTTATGTATGGCTCCTCGGAGCCTCTTAAATAAAGTACTTTGAGTTGTAGAGTTTTGTTGTGATGCCTTGTTGTATTTACTCATATCGGGCATATTGCGTGTATGATTGAAATGCTTGGTATGAGTGGGATCCGACAAACTAGTTGTTTATCCTTGGCAGCCTCTCATATGGGGAAATGTAGTCTCGTGCTACGGCGATAGTAGTCCGCTACAGCCGGTTCACCGGAGTCCTGCTAGCCCAGACTACTGCTTGGACACTTGACTGGCCGGCATGTGTTTCACCGTTCCTATGTCTGTCCTTCGGGAAATGTCACGCGGTGGTATTCGAGTCCTGCCTAGCCTGCTATAGCCGGGATACTGGAGTCTGTTAGCCCGGTGCTACAGCCCGAATATATACGTTGATGACCGACATGCTCGATGTGATTCATGTATGCCTGTCCCCATAGGTTAGCGCCGCTCTGGGTTCACGACTAGCCATGTCGGCCCGGGTTCTTTGTCATGTGGATGCTAGCGACACCATCATATCGTGAGCCAAAAGCGCTAAGCGGTCCCGGGCCATGGTAAGGCGACACCCGTGGGAATACCGTGCGTGAGGCCGCAAAGTGATATGAGGTGTTACCGGCTAGGTCGATGTGACTTGGAATCGGGGTCCTGACACGAGCTAGTCAACTAGAGGCTCAGTAGGGACATGTTGTGGTCTATGTATTCACACATGTATTGCGGTTTCCGGTCAATACAATTATAGCATGAATAATAGACAATTGTCATGAACAAGGAAATACAATAATAACCATTTTATTATTGCCTCTAGGGCATATTTCCAACAGTCTCCCACTTGCACTAGAGTCAATAATCTAGTTCACATCACCATGTGATTGTAATGAATCGACACCCATGGGGTTTGATCATATCTCGCTTGTGAGAGAGGTTATTAGTCAATAGATCTGAACCTTTCAGATCCGTGTGTGTTTTGCAAATCTCTATGTCATCTCCTAGATGCAGCTAGCATGCTCTATTTGGAACTATTCCAAATAACTGTTCTACTATACGAATCCGGTTTACTACTCAGAATAATCCGGATTAGTGTCAAAGTTTGCATCGGCGTAACCCTTTACGACGAAATCTTTTACCACCTCCATAATCGAGAAAATTCCCTAGTCCACTAGTTAATAAGGATAAGTTTGACCGCTGTCCTGTGATCCATTCCCGGATCACTCTTGTACCCCTTGACTGACTCATGGCAAGGCACACTTCTGATGCGGTACACAACATAGCATACTATAGAGCCTACGTCTGAAGCATAGGGGACGACCTTCGTTCTTTCTCTCTCTTCTGGCGTGGTCATGTCTTGAGTCTTACTCAATACTCACACCATATAACACAACCAAGAACTCCTTCTTTGTTGATCTATTTTGAACTCCTTCAAAATCTTGTCATGGTATGTATTCATTTAAAAGTAATATTAAGCGTTTTGATCTAACCTTATAGATCTTGATGCTCAATGTTCAAGTAGCTCAATCTAGGTTTTCCATTGAAAAACACTTTTCAAATAACCCTATATGCTTTCCAAAAATTCTACATCATTTTCGATCAACAATATGTCAACAACATGTACTCATCAGAAATGCTATAGTGCTCCCTCTCACTTCTTTGGAAATACAAGTTTCTCATAAACTTTGTATAAATCCAAAATCTTTGATCATCTCATCAAAGCGTATATTCCAACTCCGAGATGCTTACTCCAGTCCTTAGAAGGATTGCTGGAGCTTTGCATACTTGTTAGCATGTTTTAGGATTGACAAAACCTTCTGGTTGTATCACATACAACCTTTCCTCAAACAACTCTTCAAGGAAACACTGTTTTTTTTTGACATCCTATCTGCAAGATTTCATAAATAATGCAGTATCTGCTAATATAATTCCAACAGACTCTTAGCATCGCTATGAGTGATAAAGTCTCATCGTAGTCAACTCCTTGAACTTGTCAAAAAGCATCTTAGTGACAAGTCGAGCCTTCTTAATGGTGACACTTACCATCATTGTCCGTCTTCCTTATAAAATCCATCCGTACCCAATAGCCTTACGACCATCAAGTAGTTCTTCCAAAGTCTACACTTTGGTTTCTAGACATGGATCCTCTCTCGGGCTTTATGGCCTCTAACCATTTGTCAGAATCCGGGCCCACCATCGCTTCTCCATTGCTCGTAGGTTCATTGTTGTCTAGCAACATGACCTCCAAGACAGGATTACCGTACCACTCTGAAGCAGTACGCGTCCTTGTCTTCCTACGAGGTTTGGTAGTGACTTGATCCGAAGATTCATGATCACTATCATCAACTTCCACTTCAATTGGTGTAGGTGCCATAGGAACAATTTCCTGTGCCCTGCTACACACTGGTTGAAGTGATGGTTCAATAACCTCATCAAGTCTCCACCATCCTCCCACTCAATTCTTTCGAGAGAAACTTATCCTCGAGAAAGGACCCGTTTCTAGAAACAATCTTTTGCTTCCAAATCTGAAATAGGAGGTATACCCAACTGTTTTGGGTGTCCTATGAAGATGTATTTATCCGCTTTGGGTTTGAGCTTGTCACGATGAAACTTTTTCACATAAGCGTCGCAGCCCCAAACTTTCAAGAAACGACAGCTTAGGTTTCTCTAAACCATAGTTCAAACGGTGTCATCTCAACGGAACTACGTGGTGCCCTATTTAAAGTGAATGCGGTTGTCTCTAATGCCTAAACCATGAACGATAGTGGTAATTCGATGAGAGACATCATGGTATGCACCATATCCAATAGGGTGCAGCTATGATGTTCGGACACACCATCACACCATGGTGTTCCAGGCGGTATTAGTAGTGAAACAATTTCCACAATGTCTCAATTGTGTACCAAACTCGCAACTCAGATATCCATCTCTATGATCATATCACAGACATTTTATCCTCTTGTCACGAAGATCTTCAACTTCACTCTGAAATTACTTGAACCTTTCAATAATTCAGACTTGTGTTTCATCAAGTAAATATACTCACCATCTACTCAAATCATCTGTGAAGCAAGAACATAACGATATTCACTGCATGCCTCAGCACTCATTGGACTGCACACATCAAAATGTGTTACTTCCAACAAGTTGCTATCTTGTTCCATCTTACTGAAAACGAGGCTTTTTAGTCATCTTGCCCATGTGGTATAATTTGCATATCTCAAGTGATTCAAAATCAAGTGAGTCCAAACGATCCATCTGCATGGAGTTTCTTCATGCGTATACACCAACAGACATGGTTTGCATGTCTCAAACTTTTCAAATACGAGTGAGTCCAAAGATCCATCAACATGGAGCTTCTGCATGCGTTTTATACCAATATGACTTACATGGCAGTGCCACAAGTAAGTGGTACTATCATTACTATCTTATATCTTTTGGCATGAAAATGTGTATCACTATGATTGAGATTCAATAAACCATTCTTTTAGGTGCAAGACCATTGAAGGTATTATTCAAAAAAATAGAGTAACCATTATTCTCCTTAAATGAATAACGTATTGCGATAGACATAATCCAATCATGTCTATGCTCAACGCAAACACCAAATAACAATTATTTAGGTTTAACACCAATCTCGATGGTAGAGGGAGTATGCGATGCTTGATCACATCAAGCTTGGAAACACTTCCAACAAATATCATCATCTCACCTTTAGCTAGTCTCCGTTTATTCTGTAGCCTTTTTATTTCGAGTTACTAACACTTAGCAACCGAACCGGTATCTTAATACCCTGGTGCTACTAGGAGTACCAGTAAAGTAGACATTTAATTCAATGTATATCTAATATACTTCTGTCAACCATGCCAGCCTTCTCATCTACCAAGTATCTAGGGTAGTTCTACTTCAGTGACCGTTCCCTCATTACATAAGCACGTAGTCTCGGGTTTGGGTTCAACCCTGGGTTTCTCCACTGGTGCAGCAACTGATTTGCCGTTTCATGAAGTACCCCTTCTTGCCCTTGCCCTTCTTGAAACTAGTGGTTTCACTAACCATCAACAATTGATGCTCCTTCTTGATTTCTACATTCACGGTGTCAAACATCGCGAATATTTCAAGGATCATCATATCTATCCCTGATAAGTTATAGTTCATCACGAAGCTCTAGTAGCTTGGTGGCAATGTCTTTGGAGAAACATCACTATCTCATCTGGAAGATTAACTCCCACTCGATTCAAGTGATTGTTGTACCCAGACAATCTAAGTACAAGCTCAACAATTGAGATCTTCTCCCTTAGTTTGTAGGCTAGAAAACTCGTCGGAGGTCTTATACCTCTTGACATGGACACGAGTCTGAAATCCCAATTTCATCCCTCAGAACATCTCATATGTTCCGTGACGTTTCAAAATCGTCTTCAGTGCCTCAATTCTAAACCGTTTAACATTACCGAACTATCACGTAGTCATCAAAACGTGTATGTTAGATGTTCGCAACATCCACAAACGACGTTCGAGGTTCAGCAGACCGAGCAGTGCATTAAGGACATAACCCTTCTACGTAGCAATGAGGACAATCCTCAGTTTATGGACCCAGTCCGCATAATTGCTATGATCAACTTTCAACTAAATTTTCTCTAGGAACATATCTAAATCAGTAGAACTAAAACGCGGGCTACGACATAATTTGAAAAGTCCTTTTGACTATGTTCAGGATAATTTAAGTTCATCTAATGAACTCCCACTCAGATAGACATCCCTCTAGTCATCTAAGTGATACATGATCCGAGTCAACTAGGCCGTGTCCGATCATCACGTGAGACGGACTAGTCATCATCGGTGAACATCTTCATGTTGATCGTTATCTACTATCGACTCATGTTCGACCTTTCGGTCTCTTGTGTTCCGAGGCCATGTCTCTACATGCTAGGCTCGTCAAGTCAACCTAAGTGTTTCGCGTGTGTAAATCTGGCTTACACCCGTTGTATGTGAACGTTAGAATCTATCACACCTGATCATAATGTGGTGCTTCGAAACAACGAACTTTCGCAACGGTGCACAGTTAGGGGGAACACTTTCTTGAAATTATTATGAGGGACCATCTTATTTACTACCATTGTTCTAAGCAAATAAGATGCATAAACATGATAAACATCACATGCAAGCAAATAGTGACATGATATGGCCAATATCATTTTGCTCCTTTTGATCTCCATCTTCGGGGCTCCATGATCATCATCGTCACCGGCATGACACCATGATCTCCATCATCGTGTCTCCATGAAGTTGTCTCACCAACTTTATTACTTCTACTACTATGGCTAACTGTTTAGCAATGAAGTAAAGTAATTACATGGCGTTATTCAGTGACACGCAGGTCATACAATAAATAAAGACAACTCCTATGGCTCCTGCCGATTGTCATACTCATCGACATGCAAGTCATGATTCCTATTACAATAATATGATCAATCTCATACATCACATATATTTCATTCATCACATCCTACTTGGCCATATCACATCACATAGCATACTCTGCAAAAACAAGTTAGTCGTCCTCTAATTGTTGTTTTCATGTTTTACGTGGCTGCTAAGGGTTTCTAGCAAGAACGTTTATTACCTACGCAAAAGCCACAACGTGATATGCCAATTTCTATTTACCCTTCATAAGGACCCTTTTCATCGAATCCGATCCGACTAAAGTGGGAGAAACTGGCACCCGCTAGCCACCTTATGAAATAAGTGCATGTCAGTCGGTGGAACCTGTCTCACGTAAGAGTACGTGTAATGTCGGTCCGGGCCGCTTCATCCCACAATGCCGCCGAATCAAGATAAGACTAGTAACGGTAACCAAATTGAACAAATCATCGTCCACAACTACTTTGTGTTCTACTCATGCAGAGAATCTACACAATAGACCTAGCTCTGATACCACTGTTGGGGAACGTAGCAGAAATTCAAAATTTTCTACGCATCACCAAGATCAATCTATGGAGTAATCTAGCAACAAGGGGAAGGGGAGTGCATCTACATACCCTTGTAGATTGCTAAGCGTAAGCGTTCAAGAGAACGGGGTTGAGGGAGTCGTACTCGTCGTGATCCAAATCACCGAAGATCCTAATGCCAAACGGACAGCACCTCCGCATTCAACACACGTGCAGCCCGGTGACGTGTCCCGTTCCTTGATCCAGCAAGGAGAGAGGGAGATGTTGGGGAAGACTCCGTCCAGCAGCAGCACAACGGCGTGTTGGTGATGGAGGAGCGTGGCATTCCAGCAGGGCTTCGCCAAGCACCGCGAGAGATGAAGAGGGAGAGAGGTAGGGCTGCGCCTTGGAGAGAATAACTCATGTGTTGGGCAGCCCCTAGACCTCAACTATATATAGGGGAGAGGGAGGGGGCTGCGCCCCCTCTAGGGTTCCCACCCCAAGGGGTGCGGCAGCCCTTAGATCCCATCTAGGGTGGTGGCCAAAGGGGGAGAGGGGGAGACTTGCCCCCCAAGCAAGGTGGAGGCGCCCCTCCCCTAGGGTTTCAACCCTAGGCGCCTTGGGCCCTGGTGGGGGGGGGGGGCGCACCAGCCCACCTGGGGCTGGTCCCCTCCCACACTTGGCCCATGCAGCCCTCTGGGGCCGGTGTCCCCACCTGGTGGACTCCCGGGACCCTCCCGGTGGTCCCGGTACGTTACAGATAGCACCCGAAACTTTTCCGGTGACCTAAACAGGACTTCCCATATATAAATCTTTACCTCCGGACCATTCCGGAACTCCTCGTGACGTCCGGGATATCATCCGGGACTCCGAACAACATTCGGTAACCACGTATATCTATTCCCTATAACCCTAACGTCATCGAACCTTAAGTGTGTAGAACCTACGGGTTCGGGAACCATGCAGACATGACCGAGCCAACTTTCCGGCCAATAACGAATAGTGGGATCTGGATACACATGTTGGCTCTCACATGTTCCACGATGATCTCATCGGATGAACCACGATGTCAAGGATTCAATCAATCCCGTATACAATTCCCTTTGTCTAGCGGTATAGTACTTGCCCGAGATTCGATCGTCGGTATGCCGATACCTTGTTCAATCTCGTTACCGGCAAGTCTCTTTACTCGTTCCGTAACACATCATCCCATGATCAACTCCTTGATCACATTGTGCACATTATGATGATGTCCTACCGAGTGGGCCCAGAGATACCCGTGACAAATCCCAGTCTCGATTCATGCCAACCCAATAGACACTTTCGGAGATACCCGTAGTGCACCTTTATAGCCACCCAGTTACGTTGTGACGTTTGGCACACCCAAAGCATTCCTATGGTGTCCGGGAGTTGCACAATCTCATGGTCTAAGGAAAAGATACTTGACATTCAGAAAAGCTTTAGCATACGAACTACACGATCTTGTGCTAGGCTTAGGATTAGGTCTTGTCCATCACATCATTCTCCTAATGATGTGATCCCGTTATCAACAACATCCAATGTCCATGGTCAGGAAACCGTAACCATCTATTGATCAATGAGCTAGTTAACTACAGGCTTACTAGGGACATGGTGTTGTTTATGTATCCACACATGTATCTGAGTTTCCTATCAATACAATTCTAGCGTGGATAATAAACAATTATCATAAACAAGGAAATATAATAATAACCATTTTAATATTGCCTCTAGGGCATATTTCCAACAATGTCGTCATCTCACCTTTACCTAGTCTCCGTTTATTCTGCAACTTTTATTTCGAATTACCAACACTTAGCAACCGAACCGGTATCTAATACCCTGGTGCTACTAGGAGTACAAGTAAAGTACACATTAAATATAATGTATATCCAATATACTTCTGCCAACCCTGCCAGCCTTCTCATCTACCAAGTATCTAGGGTAGTTATGCTTCAGTGACCGTTCCCTCATTACAGAAACACTTAGTCTCAGGTTTAGGTTCAACCCTGGGTTTCTTCACTGGAGCAGCAACTGATTTGCCGTTTCATGAAGTACCCCTTCTTGCCCTTGACCTTCTTGAAACTAGTGGTTTCACTAACCATCAACAATTGATGCTCCTTCTTGATTTCTACTTTTGTGGTGTCAAACATCGTGAATATTTCAAGGATCATCATATCTATCCCTGATATGTTATAGTTCATCACGAAGCTCTAGTAGCTTGGTGGCAATGTCTTTGGAGAAACATCACTATCTCATTTGGAAGATTAACTCCCACTCGATTCAAGTGATTATTGTACCCAGACAATCTGAGTACAAGCTCAACGATTGAGCTTTTCGCCCTTAGTTTGTAGGCCAAGAAGCTCGTCGGAGGTCTTACACCTCTTGACGTGGGCACAAGCCTGAAATCCCAATTTCAGCTCTTGGAACATCCCCTATGTTCCGCGACGTTTCAAAATTGTCTTCGGTGCCTCAATTCTAAACCGTTTAACATTATTGAACTATCACGTAGTCATCAAAACGTGTATGTCAGATGTTCGCAACATCCACAGACGACGTTCGAGGTTCAGCACACCGAGCGGTGCATTAAGGACATAAGCCTTCTATGCAGCAATGAGGACAATCCTCAGTTTACGGACCCAGTCCGCATAATTGCTACTATCAACATTCAACTAAATTTTCTCTAGGAACATATCTAAAATAGTAGAACTAAAGCGCGAGCTATGACATAATTCGTAAAGACCTTTTGACTATGTTCAGGATAATTAAGTTCATCTAATGAACTCCCACTCAGATAGACATCCGTCTAGTCATATAAGTGATACATGATCCGAGTCAACTAGGCCGTGTCCGATCATCAGGTGAGATGGACTAGTCATCATCGGTGAACATCTTCATGTTCATCGTATCCACTATACGACTCATGTTCGACCTTTCGGTCTCTTGTGTTCCGAGGCCATGTCTGTACATGCTAGGCTCGTCAAGTCAACCTAAGTGTTTCGCGTGTGTAAATCTGGCTTACACCCATTGTATGTGAACGTTAGAATCTATCACACCCGATCATCACGTGGTGCTTCGAAACAACGAACTTTCGCAACGGTGCACAGTTAGGGGGAACACTTTCTTGAAATTATTATGAGGGATCATCTTATTTACTAACGTCATTCTAAGCAAATAAGATGAATAAACATGATAAACATCACATGCAATCAAATAGTGACATGATATGGCCAATTATCATTTTGCTCCTTTTGATCTCCATCTTCGGGGCTCCATGATCATCATCGTCACCGGCATGACACCATGATCTCCATCATCGTATCTCCATGAAGTTGTCTCGCGAACTTATTACTTCTACTACTATGGCTAACGGTTTAGCAAAGAAGTAAAGTAATTACATGGCGGTATTCAGTGACATGCAGGTCATACAATAAATTAAGACAACTCCTATGGCTCCTGCCGGTTGTCATACTCATCGACATGCAAGTCGTGATTCCTATTACAAGAACATGATCAATCTCATACATCACATATCATTCATCACATTCTTTTGGCCATATCACATCACATAGCATACCCTGCAAAAACAAGTTAGACGTCCTCTAATTGTTGTTTGCATGTTTTACGTGGCTGCTATGGGTTTCTAGCAAGAACGTTTCTTACCTATGCAAAAGCCACAACGTGATATGCCAATTGCTATTTACCCTTCATAAGACCATTTTCATCGAATCCGATCCGACTAAAGTGGGACAGACTGGCACCCGCTAGCCACCTTATGCAACAAGTGCATGTCAGTCGGTGGAACCTGTCTCATGTAAGAGTAGGTGTAAGGTCGGTCCGGGCCGCTTCATCCCACAATGCCGCCGAATCAAGATAAGACTAGTAACGGTAAGCAAATTGAACAAATCATCGCCCACAACTACTCTGTGTTCTACTCGTGCATAGAATCTACGCAATAGACCTAGCTCATGATGCCACTGTTGGGGAACGTAGCATCACAAAGACCGATCTATGGAGTAATCTAGCAACGAGGGGAAGGGGAGTGCATCTACATACCCTTGTAGATCGCTAAACGGAAGCGTTACAAGAACGCGGATGAAGGAGTCGTACTCGTAGCGATTCGGATCGTGGTTGATCCCGATCTAAGCGTCGAACAATGGCGCCTCCGTGTTCAACACACGTGCAGCCCGGTGACGTCTCCCATGCCTTGATCCAGCAAGGAGAGAGGGAGAGGTTGGGGAAGACTCCGTCCAGCAGCAGCATGACGGCGTGGTGGTGGTGGAGGAGCGCGGTACTCCAGCAGGGCTTCGCCAAGCACTACGAGAGACGAGGAGGGAGAGAGGTAGGGCTGTGCCTTGGGAGAGAGAGACTCATGTGTTGGGGAGCCCCAAAACCTCCACTATATATAGGGGGAAGGGAGAGGGGGAGGCGCCCTAGGGTTTCACCTAGGGGGGGGGGGCGGCCAGGGCAGATGGTATCTCCCCTTTGGGTGACTTGGCCCCCAAGCCAGGAGGTGGTCTCAAACAGGCCCCACGGGCGTGGTATGATACATTGAAGGAATTCTTCGTGAAGAATGCCTTCACACCCGGTTCACTCGACCCTACTCTCTTTAAAAAATCATATGATGGTGAACTGTTTGTGTGCCAAATATATGTTGATGATATTATCTTTGGCTGTACTGTCCAACGTTATAGTGATGAATTTGCCTATATGATGAGTGAAGAATATCAAATGTCTATGATGGGAGAATTGAATTTCTTATTAGGTCTTCAAATTCGTCAACAACACAATTGCATATTCATATCTCAGGAGAAATACCTCAAAGATGTCCTGAAGAAATTCGGAATGCAAGATTGCAAAGGCGACAAAATTCCTATGCCCACAAATGGCCATCTATGCACTGATGAAAATGGTATTGACTTCGATCACAAGGTATACCGCTCCATGATTGGTTCTCTATTGTACTTATGTGCATCTAGGCCAGATATAATGCTTAGTGTTTGCATGTGTGCCCGATTTCAAGCTACACCGAAGGAATCACACCATAAGGCTGTGAAGCATATTCTTCGATATCTAGCTCACACACCAACACTAGGATTATGGTACCCCAAGGGCTCAACTTTTGATCTCATTGGATATTCTGACTCTGACTATGCTGGTGATCGTGTGGACCGCAAGTCAACATCTGGTACTTGTCATTTCCTCGGACGATCTTTGGTCTGTTGGTCCTCGAAGAAACAGAACTGCGTATCACTGTCTACTGCGGAAGCTGAGTACATTGCTGCTGGCTCTTGTTGTGCTCAATTACTATGGAACTCTCAAGGACTACGGCATCAACGTGAAGAATGTGCCTCTCAACTGTGACAATGAGAGTGCCATCAAGATTGCTCACAACCCAGTTCAGCACTCGAAGACAAAGCACATTCAGATTCGTCATCATTTTCTTCGTGATCATGTGTTGAAGGGCGACATCTCCATCGAGCACGTGAAGACTGAAGAACAGCTAGCCGATATCTTCACTAAGCCCTTGGATGAGAAGAGATTTAGCAAGTTGCGGTGTGAGCTAAATATCTTAGAATCTTCGAATGTTCTTTGAAAAGGACACACATCCTAACACTTATGCAAAATTGATGACTTAGATGTGCAACACATGAAGAAACGTTTTTCTTCAATCAATGAAGAATAACACTCTAAGTGTGAAGAAATTAATGAAGAATTTGATTCTCAGAACCCTACGACAATTGTACGCGGTGTCTGAAATCATCATTCTTATACGGTGGGTCACGCCACCACCAAAATTGAAAATCTTCAATTTGAGTTTTTCCTCAGTTTTGAAATTCTTCAGTTTTTCAAATTCTTCAACTTTGCAAAATCTTCACTGTTTCCGTTGTCTTTCTTCATTGACTATCTATATATATATGGGTTTATGTCCTCTACAACATTCACTTATGGCTATTTCTTCAAGTTGCTTTTTCTGCTAAGTGAATGTGATCGGACCCTTCCCCCTCTATGCTATACTCAACCCAATCTATTCACAAATTCTTTGAAACTCGTTCAAAATCTTCACTGTGTCCTTGTCAGCTGAAGAAATTGCGAACGGAACTTTTAACTTATCTTATCCAAATTTTTGGCTTTGCCGCTCAAACCGTTCCGCATCCCACGATAAACTTATCTATTCACCCACGATCTAACACAATCTCCACTTTTCAGTACGTGGGTGACACATGTCAAGCGAATGAGAAGGGTCAGGGGCACGTTCGTCCCAAATCTTCGGGCGAACAATTTTTCACCGTGGCTATATATACCCCCTCTCCCCTTCCTCTCTTCCTTTACTCTGCTCGACCGCTCTCTCTCTCGCTCGAGCTTCTCAAACCCTAGCACCGCCGCTACTCCATCGTCGCCGGTGAGGAAGATCTTCACTGCCTCGACCTCGTCACCGTCGTACTCGCGCCGACCGCGGAAATCTTCACTCCATCGTCGCCGTAACTGTCTTCCTCCACCGAGTTAGGGCGTGGGAGATCTGAACTGACGAACTTCTAATCTACACTTCTCAGTTTGTCGTGTTCTTCAGTTCGGGTAATTAAAAGTTACTTTTATTATTCGCTTTGATTCTCAAACCTTCCTGAAAATCTTCAAAGGTGTTTATACTTCAAATCTTCACATATATGAACACCTCAAACGAAATATGCTCTTGATTCGTTTCTCTAAGCAATGATTTTTCTTCAAGATTCCTTAATTGTGTGGATCCTCGATCTATACAACTCTGGAACCTAAGACAAAGATCGCTTAGTGAAATTCTTCAAGGCTCATCTGGTCAAATTCCTCAAACTAGTTTTTTTTAAAAATCTTCTGAGAACGCATATGACCTCTCCAAATTCCTCGCAACTATACTCTGTTCACAGGTACTCATGTCCGCTGCTGAATCACTAGGTTCTCATCAACTTAACTCATTTGCAGCGTTCCTCGAAGAAAAGTTGCATACTTCTTCAGAGAATTCGATTGTTCAAATTCCTCAGCTGAAGAATATTGCAGAAGTAAAGAAGCCACAGAAAGGAGGAAAGAGGCCTGAGGTCATGACTGCTTTTGAGATTTCTGAGGACATCTATGCTGATTATTACACACCTGATGAAGCCAAGTTTGGCAAGGAAAACAAAAATCAGCGCAAGGTGCGCATTCAGAGGATTGAAAGGAGATGGGCAAGGGAATGGAGGGAGTACAGATATGTTACTCCAAAGTACATGAAGAAATTCTCTCTCAATCCTCCATGCCCAAGAGCTCCATTGGCACCTGGCCAAGAAGCTGACCCCACCAGCATCAAGCGTGGTGAGGACTTTCCTGAAGAATGGGCCAAGCGCCAAGCCAAATTGGCAAGACAAGCCAAGGAGGCAGTGAGGAAATTTAATGAGGACTCTGCTACTGCTGCTGCCACTGAGGCCTCTGTCAAGCCAAGAAAATCTATGGCAAAGAAGCCGACGCACAAGCCAAGTGCTTCCTCAGCAATTCCCTCACGGCCAATTCCTCATGCTGCTCCTGCTCCTCCCAAATCCTCAGCTCCTACAAAGTCCTAAGCAGCTCCTCCAAAGTCCCCAGCACCTGTGCATCTGGCGACGTGCCAAAGGACTGCAGGCATCTCCATTGCCTCTGGTGTCTCAACAAGTTCCTCAGCTGCACCAAATTCTTCATCAGGCCCAACTCTGCTGAAGACTAAGGCAACAGCTGGACGAGGTCCTCGGCCAAGTCCCAAGAAGAAACAGGTCACCTTCCAAGAGCCACCTAAAGATGATGAGGCTGATGATGATGAACTTGCGGAAATCATCAGAGACCGACAAGAAAGGGCCGCTAGAGCCAAAGGCACACCTGTGACACTTCTGTTGGATCCAAGAGCGATCCTAGACTACATTGATCTCTGGAACAAGGACCCAAACACTCCTATGCCTGACTTCAAGTTGACACCTGGCCAAAGTCACATGCTGACTCATTTCATCCAAGAGGAGAAATGGAAATTTGATAAGGCCAGAAAGATCAAGAAATCGCAGTACAGAAAAGAGAAACTGCTGAAGAAAAATGTTGTCAAGATGACAACTGAAGAACTTGTCAAGATGCAGGCTGACATCAAAGCCCTTAGCGACAAATTTGACTCATATTATGCTGATTGGCAAGGAGCCAAAGTTAGATTTGTCAATCTGACAAAGAAGTTCTCAAATGTTGCAGCCCCAACACAACAAGAAATTCCTCAGGCTGGAGCCTCTGCTAAGCCTGCTGAAGAACATGCCTGCACTGCTGATGAAGTTCAGGCTGCTGAAGAAAATTCTAGTTCCAGGGCTGATGACTCCATTCCAGCCGCTGAAGAAATTGCCAGGGCATCCACTAGTGGTGCGCCTGAAGAAACAGAAGAAGTCAGGGTAACTGCATCAGTTGCGCCTAAGGAAATTCAACCAGATTCCTCAGCTCCTCCTGCGCCTACACCAACTCCAATCCTTCCATCTGCATCTGATGTGAAGAAGACCAAGGCTGCAGAGCGAGCTGCAGTGAAGAAAAGGAAAGCATCTGCTGCTTCAAATTCTTCAGCCCCGAAGAAGATGAAGACAATCACCAGCTCATTTGAAAATCCCATTGATGCTGTTCCAATTTCCTCCATGCCATCAAAGGACCTTGTTCCTTTTGGTGAAGATTATGAGATCCCAAGCGGATCTGATGAAGAAAATCATTCTGCTGCTTCGTTAGAGAAGATTGATGAAGAAATTGAAGTGGAAGCAATCCCTTCAACCCCAATCATTTCCTCGCCTATGCCTCAGTTCACAGCTGAAGAAGCTGGTGTTGAGGAAATTGAAGAAGAAGATGTGGATATTGGAAGCACAACACCAGTGATGAACGATGACTTTTGGGATAGTCAGCATCCAAATTCCCCACTCTTCACCCCAATCCAACAGATTCCTCAGTGCCCTGCTCCAACAGTTCAAATGGGCTCTGAAGAAACTCATCCCACTTCATCTGTACATGAAGAAATTCTAGCCACTAGCGCTGATGAACCTGCTGCTGCTGATCCTCAGACTGCACATGAAGAGGAACTAGAAATTCCTCAGCCTGAAGAACCTGAGATTGCGATTCCAGAGGTCGTGATGCAACTCAATGACACTCCACTGCCAAAGCCAAAGAATCCATTCTCAACGAAGCAAAAGTTCAAGGCTGAAGACTTCTTTGGCGAGCACGTTTTCTTCACGGGTTACAACCCATATGACTCTGCTCGCATAAGGAAGAGGCGTTTCTGGACTGCTAGTCAAGCCAACTTCTATTCCTCTGTGCTATTCAACAAAAGACAAAGTCTTCAATCATGCACATATTCCTCATGTGGACATGGAATCTCTGCCAGGCTTCGAGCCAGTCCTCAGTGTTCTTCACGATGCAAGACTTCTAAATTTCTGCACTGACATCTGCGATTGGAATGAGGAACTTATTCTTCAATTCTATGCGACGCTGCATATCACTGGAGACGCTGAATGTAGCGACCCGACACAAAATCGGTCAAGTCTCTGTGTCTGTACCATCCCAAGATCATGCTGGCACACACAGTACATTGATGAAATAATCAAAGTTCAATCACACCTGAATTTATTACACGATTCTCATATTGAGTCTTTATTACAATAGAATAAATTCGGCCGAAGGCCAACTCATGAGAAATAAACTAAGTAAAGCTGCGGAAGCGTAGAAGGATAGCGAGTCCATCCGACTCCAAAGGGCAATCGCCAAGCGCGGATCGTAGCCTCACTCCTGATCGGAATAATCCTCTGCAACATAAGACGTTGCAGCCGTGTAGGTCAGCATTTTGAATATGCTGGCAAGTCATGAAGAGAGAATAACAATAAAAATTACTAACACTATATGCAATTTGGCTGTGGGGCTCTAAGTTTCATCATTTTGCGAAAAGCCAGTTTTTCCCTACAACAATGGACTTGCTTGTAAATACTACAAAATTGTTGGTAATTATTGAGATGGTTCCACCAACCAATGTCTCATTCCCAATTATTAAATAATCCCCTCAATTAATTTATTAATATCAGTGTTGAGATTTCCGAAATACTTCCAAGTTCCAGAGGCTCAAATTGTTCGTAACCGGGGACACGGCTAACCGATTAGATCTTCACTCTGCAGAGGTTTATGACTTTACCCGCAAGAATCGTTCCCTCCTTTTAAGTCTTAGCACTTCATGGTGTTTGAAGACGGATGAACGAAACAGGGTCTTCGAAGAGTTCCTCCGCCACTGCGGTACCCATCCAATCCTACCGTTCTTCTACATCTCGTAGCACCGTCCGCCAGAGTCACAACTAGGGTTGACCAAGCGAGCCCATAATGGCTTGCGGCTGCATGTAAGCTTCCGTCAATGGGGTATACATCCGTCTCTTCGTGTCTGGGTGAAGCTTTCCGCAAGATGTCATGGCGCTTCTCCATGCATCCCGGCCAACCACCGGGTTCTCCAAAGGTGCCCGTCAACAAATCCTCCACCCAAGAGTGAATTTTGAAGTCCATCTTGAGCTTGAAGTTCATGGGGTTGTCATCATCTTGACTCTCACATGTCACTTATGAATTCACTCAACCAACCCCGTCTACGGGCATAGCAAAATAAACTACTTCATCCCGGGCAATGGTAACAAGGGGGATTGGGTTCATCCTACCTCATGATACTACTCAAGAACATAACTTCAAAATTTCACCTACTGCATGCATGGTGGGGAGGTATAATTCTAATGCAATAAAAAAAATCATAGGTATTGTAAAGAAACATGATCAATGACTTGCCTTGCTGACGATCTTCGAAAGCTAGGGACTCGTGGTAGCAAGCTTCGCACTCCGGAAATTCTACCGAAGCAAACAACAATCATATAAGCATACAAACATATGATCACTTACATAACAGCATAGTAATACGAACCACACAAAACAAACGAATCAAAAACCCAAAGAAAAACTCGAAGAAATCCAACTCAATGTTTTTCCTACATCAAGCAACAACTAAGAATAGTTTTTACACAACAAAATTTTTCTTAACAGAACCTAAGTATGGGTTTATGCTACCTAACAGAAAAGAAATCATCAAGCAACTAGGAGCAAAAAGAATCACCTTAAAAGCTATTATAAAACTCCTATTAGGCCTAAAGCAATACTAGTAAGAAAAACTAAAATAAAAGTTTTATTTATTATAAATAAAAGTTCATGCTCTAAAGTTCTGAGAAACTAACCTAGAATAAACTATCACATAGGAAAAATAAATTATTTGCTATTTGAATAACATGATTCTGATTAAAACTATTTTTTATTAATTCTACAATTCCCAAATAAATTCCTACGGTTAGGTAAGGTCAAAACAAAGTTGTGACAAAAGAATCACTAAAAATAATATTCCTAACTCATTTTATAGCAGAATTACTATTCTGTCTAAATCTAAAACAAAGCAATTTTAAATAATTTTAACATGACTAATTATATTTTCTACAGAAACTACAATACATTTCCAAACCAAGAAAAAAGAATCACTTAAAAATATTAAGTAGATTAAAAGATATGAATTTTACAAAACTGAAACTATTCTGTTAAAACAGAAAACGAAAAATAAAACTAAAACGAAAACCGGCGCTTAATGGGCCTATCTAGCGCTCGGCGTAATATAACTAAACTACGCACGCGAAATAAAACCGAGTCGGGCCGGTCTAGACTAACCTAAATAAACCGGAACAAAAACCGGTTCACTAAAACTAAACCTAAATAAAACCGTACCCCTTCGGGGTCTAATCTAGAGCGTCGATCTAGATCGAACGGCGGAGAGGAGTCCGGCGACTTACCGACGGAGTTGACGCCGGCGACGGTCGACGGCAGCTCGGGCGTCGACGGTGTGGCGATGGGGTTCGGTTGGTGGACTCGGTGGAGCTCGGGGGCGGTCGGAGGTGGTCGGGGGTGGAGCAATGGCGCGGCGGTGGCTCGGGTCTCCGGCGAGGGTTTGTGGCGAGGGGAGAGCGTCGGGCGAGGGGGCGACGGGAGAAACGGGGCGAGGGGGAGGGTATTTATAGGGGGGGGACGACTTGGACGAGGGGGCGCTCGAGGCAAGGAAATCGGGAGGATCCCGGATCTCGCGGGATTCCGGCGAGCGGCGGCGGTTGGCGTTGCTTGGGAGAGGGGAAGAAGGAGGGGTGGGGTCCACCCGTCGGTGAGAGAGGGGAGGCGTTGGTCGGGCGACCGATGCGGACGAGGTTCGGCGCTGGGGCTCGGTCGGTCGGTCGGCTGGGCAGCGCTGGTGGCTGCGCTGGCGCTGGCTCGGGCCGCTGGTGCTGGCTGGGCCTGTTGGCTGGCGGCCTCGGCTTTCCTTTTCCATTTTTTGAATATTTAGAGAGAGAGAAAATATATAAATATAAATATTTTATATAGGACATATATATATCAAAATGATCAGGGAATATTCCTATAATTTGAACATTTTTCAGGGCAAAATTCAAACTTTATAAAAAATCATTTTTCTAAAATTCCAAATAAAACTCAAATTTGAATTCAAACTTTTTGGCAATGTTTTCTTCTTGTCTCAAGTATTGTCAGGCATTGGTTTGAATTAAATTTCAACTGCCAAACTTTGAATTCAAATTGCAACAACTCCAAAACTTCTGAAACTTCAAATGCCACTCAATTTCAAACAATATGCATAGATGCTTAGCTATAATTGTAAAACATTCCAAATGGGAAACTTGGGATGTTACAAACCTACCCACCTTAAGATGAATCTCGCCCTCGAGATTCGGGTTGGCTAGCAAATAGGTGCGGGTGGTCTCGAAGGAGGTCTTCTTCTCGCTCCCAGGTGGCTTCCTCCTCGGAGTGATGACTCCACAGCACCTTGCAAAACTTGATGATCTTGCTGCGGGTGACTCTGTTCGCAGTCTCGAGAATTCGGACGGGTTTCTCCTTATAAGTCAGATCACTGTCGAGCTGTATGGCCTCTAGGGGCACTGTGTCTCTCAACAGAATATCGGCCATGTCGGCATGACACTTCTTCAGCTGAGAAACATGGAAGACATCATGAACTCCGGACAATCCTTCCGACAATTCCAACTTTTAAGCAACTTCTCCACGACGTTCGAGGATTTTGTAGGGGCCAATGAATCGGGGTGCTAACTTTCCCTTGACACCAAACCTCTTGATTCCACGAAGTGGGGACACACGAAGATATGCTCGGTCTCCCGCTTTGTAAGTTACTTCCTTGCGTTTACTGTCGGCATAACTCTTCTGCCTCGACTGAGCTATCTTGAGCCTATCTCGAATCAGCTTGACTTTCTCTTCGGAATCTCTGATAAGATCGGAACCGAAAAGTGTTCGATCTCCAACACCATCCCACAACAATGGTGTTCTGCACCTCCTTCCGTATAGAGCTTCGAAAGGGGCCATCTTCAGACTGGTCTGATAACTGTTGTTGTAGGAGAACTCTGCGTATGGCAAATTATCATCCCAGCTAGACCCATAGTCTAGCACACAAGCTCTCAACATGTCCTCCAGAATCTGGTTGACTCTCTCGGTCTGTCCATCTTTCTGCGGATGAAAGGCTGTACTGAACTCCAGCCTCGCACTCCAAAGTGTCATGCAACTGATTCCAAAACTTTGAGGTAAATTGTGTTCCTCTATCTGACACGATACTCCTCGGAACTCCATGCAGACATACGATCCTGGTCATGTATATCTTGGCTAACTTAGCACTGGTATAGGTAGTCTTCACGGGAATGAAGTGAGCTACCTTGGTCAATCGATCAACCACTACCCAGATGGAATCATAACCTGAACGGGTCCTGGGTAATCCTGTGATAAAATCCATTCCAAGTTTTTCCCATTTCCACTCGGGAATCGGCAAAGGTTGAAGTAACCCTGCTGGCTTCTGATGTTCCGCCTTTACTCGTTGGCAAACATCGCATACTGCTACGTACTCGGCAATATCCTTCTTCATACCTGTCCACCAGAAACTTTCCTTCAAATCCAGGTACATCTTGGTGTTACCGGGGTGAATCGAGTACGGTGAATCATGAGCCTCCTGAAGAATTAGCTTCCTGAGTTCGGGATCGTTGGGTACATAAATACGATCCTCGAACCATATAGCTCCGTATTCGTCCTTACGAAACCCTTTAGCTTTTCCTTCATTCATCTTTTTCTTTATCTCATCAATTTCTTGTCCGACTTCTGGGCTTCACGAATTCTTTCGGCCAAAGTGGACTGAACTTCCAGAGTTGCAACATATTCTCTCGGAACTATCTCCAGTCGGAGATCTCTGAGGTGATCGACTAACTCCTGGGGTAATCCTCCCGCTATAAGAGTATTCACATAACTCTTACGGCTCAAGGCATCTGCTAGAACATTAGCCTTTCCTGGGTGGTAATGCAATCTCATGTCATAGTCCTTGATTAACTCTAGCCATCTCCTCTGCCTGAGGTTCAACTCTTTCTGCGTGAAAATATACTTCAAGCTCTTATGATCTGTCTAAACATCACAACGGTTTCCGATAAGGAAATGTCTCCAGGTCTTGAGTGCATGCACTACGGCTGCTAACTCCAAATAATGTGTGGCATAATTCATCTCGTGAGGTCGCAGCTGTCTGGAGGTATAAGCTACAACTTTTCCTTCCTGCATGAGTACTCCTCCGAGTCCCTGACGAGAAGCGTCACAATATACCTGGTAATCCTTGTGTATGTCCGCAAAATCAAGTATCGGGCTGTAACCAAACGTTTCTTCAATTCCTGGAAACTGGCTTCACAATCCTCGGTCCAAATGTACTTGGCATCCTTCTTCAACAGCTCAGTCATGGGCTTGGCAATCTTCGAGAAATTTTCAATAAACCTCCGATAATATCCTGCGAGTCCGAGAAAACTGCGGATCTCCTTGACTGAGGTGGGCGACTGCCAATCGGTGACTGATTCAACCTTGGCGGGGTCAACTGCTATTCCTTCTCCTGAAATAACATGTCCGAGGAATCCGACTTCCTTCAGCCAAAATTCACATTTGCTAAACTTGGCATACAACTGATGTTCTCGAAGTTTCTCCAGAACTAGACGCAAATGTTCCTTATGCTCTTCCTCACTCTTGGAGAAAATCAATATATCATCGATGAACACCACGACAAACTTGTCCAGATATTCCATAAATACCTTGTTCATCAAATTCATGAAGTATGCAGGGGCATTAGTCAATCCGAATGACATGACGGTATACTCATATAAACCATACCGTGGTGAATGCGGTTTTGGGTATATCTTTTCACGGATCTTCAATCGATGATACCCGATCGAAGATCGATCTTGGAGAATACCTTGGCTCCAACTAGCTGATCAAATAGATCATTAATCATCGGCAGAGGGTACTTGTTCTTGATGGTCACATCGTTCAACTAACGATAATCCACAACCATTCTCGTGGTTCCATCCTTCTTCTCTACCAAAAGAACTGGGCTCCCCAAGGTGACGAGCTTGGCGAATATATCCCTTCTCCAATAGCTCATTAATTTGGTTCTTGATCTCTTTCAAATCGTTCGGGGCATCCGATAGGGTCTCTTGGATATTGGGGCTGTGCCGCCAATAACTCAATCAGAAATTCAATGTCTCGTCGGTGGCATTCTGGTAATTCCTCCGAAACACATCGGAAAATCTTGCACCTCGGCACTTCCTCTTGAACAACTCCCATGAGGGAATGCACCTGATTCTTCATCGGGATACGTCTGGATACATACTTGATCCTCTTCTGCTCCGGGGTGGTGAGCAGAATCGACTTGCGGGCATAGTCCATGTTTCCTTCAAACTTCGTCAACCAATCCATGCCTAGAATTACATCCAAGGTCTGGGTTTCCAATACTATGAGTTCTGCGGGAAATTTATGGTTTTCGATGTTGAGGGTTGCATGACAGCCTAAGCCTGCCATCATTTCTCCTCCTGCGGAACTGACGTGAAGAGGGCTTCTAAGGGTTCTAGTGCGCAACCCGTACTTTTCCACAACTACCCTTGATATGAATGAATGCGTTGCACCAGAATCAAAGAGTACCAATACTGGATGTGAATTTAATAAAAACTTACCAACCACAGTGTCTGGCTGATCATAGACGTCCTCCACGTCAATGTGGTTCACCTGAGCACGAGGAAAAGGGTTGGGCTTCTTTGCTGAGCTTCCATTGCCGTTTCCATTCCTCTGCTTGGCCTCCGGGCAGTCGGTGGCATAGTGCCCTGTTTTCTGGCACTTGAAACAGGTGATGTGACTCAGATCTTTCTGAGCCGGGGCAGGACGATGCTGGTTGCCATTGCCGTTTCCATTTCCGTTTCCATTGCCTGACTTGTTGTCCTGGTTGCGATTGTTCCCATTTCCTCCATGGTTATGTCCTCCATGGTTGTGATGGGTATTCCCTCCTGAGTATGGGGTATAACGGGGCTTCTGCTGAGCTCCAGAGTTGTACTTCCCGACCATACTTCCGCTATGCTATCAATCAATCTCTGCTGCTTGCCTTCAAGTATGGTGGCCTTGTCTACCAGCTCCTGGTAGTTGGTGAAGGTAGCCACCATAAGCTGCATTCCCAGCTCGTCATTGAGTCCCTCGAGAAACTTTTCCTGCTTTGCAGCATCTGTGGCCACATCATCCGGGGCATAGCGAGCTAACTTGCTGAACTCATCCACGTACTGCCCCACAGTACGGTTCCCTTGGCGTAAGTTGCGGAACTCACGCTTCTTCAGACTCATGGCTCCAGCTGAAACATGAGCGGTGCGGAAAGCTTGCTGGAACTGATCCCACGTGATGGTGGCGATGGGATAGGTGGCGGTGTAGTTCTCCCACCAAGAGGCTGCAGGTCCATCAAGTTGATGTGCGGCAAAGCGCACCTTCTCTGCATCTGTGCATCCAACAGTGACTAACTCCCTTCCGACCTTGCGGAGCCAATCATCGGCCACAATCGGCTCAGTGCTGCTAGAGAACACTGGCGGATTCAGCCTTAGGAAGCGGGTCAAGTTGTCAACAGGGGGTGGTGGCGGTGGATTGTTGTTGTTCTTGTTGTTCTGGTTCTGGATGAGCATCTGCATGAGGGCATTCTGCTGCTGGATCAGCTGGGTGAGCTCCGGCGGGAAGTTGAGACCGGGGTCACGTCTCGGAGGCATCTGGTGTTTTGGAGTGGATGAGAAAATTAGAATAGAACAATGGTCTAATGAGAAATATCACTACCCATATCAATGCACAATCATAATCACACCAATCATTTATTCAATCAACTCAAACATGGTTCAATCTCGATTACAAATTTCTCACGACTAATCGAAAATAACGGCCTAACTGATTGACGAAAAAATAAAATAACATGGCGGTCGACTAAATGTCTTCATCAATTATCCTTGCGTCCTTTGGTGCGGCGTCCTCTGGTGCGGCGTCCTCTGATGCGGCGCCTCCTCTTGTGGCTTCCTTCGGTGGAGCTCCCTTCATAATCCTGATCATTGCTCACGAGAAGTCCGTCATCTCCACTCGGAAAAAGGTCTTCTCCGATGTCCATCTTCTCCTCTAATGCGGCAACATCCATCTTCAACTTGTCGACTCTCTCCATGAAATCCGCAATTTCTTCCTCATGGTCAAGGAAGTCTGCATGTGCCTTCTCCTCCAGTTCCAGTTCACGGAACAACAGCCTCCTGTGTACCTTCGAGTTACGGCGATTCTGGATCTCCCGTTTCCCGAGGAGACACTCCAAGTCTTGGACATATGAGAGAATGGAGTCGTCCTCTACGGTACGGATGATATCTCCGTTCCTCGCTCTGCGAGAAATCATGGCGAGGTCTGATGGATCGAGCTCGACCCTGTACTCTTCTCGGAGATGTCCAAGTGCACGATAAATCGCCATGTCTCTTCCGAGGATCCAATTGAAATCGGTAAACTCAAAGTCAATAGGCTATGTATGTCCTCCGAAGGTTCTCCCTGGAATGTGCACCTCAATCTTGTAGCGGATATCCGTCGGAAGCGCATTGGTAGCCTTCTCGGTGATTGAGGGCAGAGCAATCTTCAGCTTCTTCACGATCTGGACCAGCTTCCTGCCGAAAGGCATCATCTCATCTGGCTGGCAAAACTCCGGTAGCAAAACTGGGGTGAACTCGGCGGCCATCTAGAATGTTGAAAATCGGAGAGAAGTCAGAAATGAACAGGGGAGAATTACGGAATGATAAGGACATAAAATAAATAGTCTCTTCCTATGGCTTTCCGATCCTAGGGGTTACGCCCCTACGGTCAGCGTGTGCTCGAATACCATCTCAGAGCGACCGACCCAAAATCGGTCAAGTCTCTATGTCTGTACCATCCCAAGATCATTGGCACACAAGACATTGATGAAATAATCAAAGTTCAATCACACCTGAATTTATTACACGATTCTCATATCTAGTCTTTATTACAATAGAATAAATTCGCCAAGGCCAACTCATGAGAAATAAACTAAGTAAAGCTGCGGAAGCGAGAAGGATAGCGAGTCCATCCGACTCCAAAGGGCAATCGCCAAGCGCGGATCGTAGCCTCACTCCCGATCGAATAATCCTCGCAACATAAGACGTTGCAGCCGTGTAGGTCAGCATTTTGAATATCTTGGCAAGTCATGAAGAGAGAATAACAATAAAAATTACTAACACTATATGCAATTTGGCTGTGGGGCTCTAAGTTTCATCATTTTGCGAAAAGCCAGTTTTTCCCTACAACAGTGGACTTGCTTGTAAATACTACAAAATTTTGGTAATTATTGAGATGGTTCCACCAACCAATGTCTCATTCCCAATTATTAAATAATCCCCTCAATTAATTTATTAATATCAGTGTTGAGATTTCCGAAATACTTCCAAGTTCCAGAGGCTCAAATTGTCCGTAACCGGGGACACGGCTAACCGATTAGATCTTCACTCTGCAGAGGTTTATGACTTTACCCGCAAGAATCGCTCCTCCTTTTAAGTCTTCGCAGTTCATGGTGTTTGAAGACGGATGAACGAAACAGGGTCTTCGAAGAGTTCCTCCGCCACCGCCGGTACCCATCCAATCCTACCGTTCTTCTACATCTCGTAGCACCGTCCGCCAGAGTCACAACTAGGGTTGACCAAGCCGAGCCCATAATGGCTTGCAGCTGCACAGGTAAGCTTCCGGTCAATGGGGTATACATCCGTCTCTTCGGGTCTGAGTGAAGCTTTCCGCAAGATGTCATGGCGCTTCTCCATGCATCCCGGCCAACCACTGGGTTCTCCAGGGTGCCCGTCAACCGTCCTCCACCCAGTAGTGAATTTTGAAGTCCATCTTGAGCTTGAAGTTCATGGGGTTGTCATCATCTTGACTCTCACATCTCCCTTATGAATTCACTCAACCAACTCCGTCTACGGGCATAGCAAAATAAACTACTTCGTCCCGGGCAATGGTAACAAGGGGGATTGGGTTCATCCTACCTCATGATACTACTCAAGAACATAACTTCAAAATTTCACCTACTGCATGCATGGTGGGGTGGTATAATTCTTATGCAATAAAAAAATCATAGGTATTGTAAAGAAACATGATCAATGACTTGCCTTGCTGACGATCTTCGAAAGCTAGGGACTGGTGGTAGCAAGCTTCGCACTCCGGAAATTCTACCGAAGCAAACAACAATCATATAAGCATACAAACATATGATCACTTACATAACAGCATAGTAATACGAACCACACAAAACAAACGAATCAAAAACCCAAAGAAAAACTCAAAGAAATCCAACTCAATGTTTTTCCTACATCAAGCAACAACTAAGAATAGTTTTTACACAACAAAATTTTCTTAACAGAACCTAAGTATGGGTTTATGCTACCTAACAGAAAAGAAATCATCAAGCAACTAGGAGCAAAAAGAATCACCTTAAAAGCTATTATAAAACTCCTATTAGGCCTAAAGCAATACTAGTAAGAAAAACTAAAATAAAAGTTTTATTTATTATAAATAAAAGTTCATGCTCTAAAGTTACAGAAACTAACCTAGAATAAACTATCACATAGGAAAAATAAATTATTTGCTATTTGAAACAATAGGAAAACAATAGCTAGTTAAATAAATAGGAATAACATGATTCTGATTAAAACTATTTTTTATTAATTCTAAAATGCCCAAATAAATTCCTACGGTTAGGTAAGGTCAAAACAAAGTTGTGACAAAAGAATCACTAAAAATAATATTCCTAACTCATTTTATAGCAGAATTACTATTCTGTCTAAATCTAAAATAAAGCAATTTTAAATAATTTTAACATGACTAATTATATTTTCTGCAGAAACTACAATAAATTTGCAAACCAACAAAAAAAGAATCACTTAAAAATATTAAGTAGATTAAAAGATATGAATTTTACAAAACTGAAACTATTCTGTTAAAGCAGAAAACGAAAAATAAAACTAAAACGAAAACCGGCGCTTAATGGGCCTATCTAGCGCTCGGCGTAATATAACTAAATTACGCACGCGGAATAAAACCGAGTCGGGCCGGTCTAGACTAACCTAAATAAACCGGAACTAACCGGAACAAAAACCGGTTCACTAAAACTAAACCTAAATAAAACCGTACCCCTTTGGGGTCTAATCTAGAGCGTCGATCTAGATCGAACGGCGGAGAGGAGTCCGGCGACTTACCGACGGAGTTGACGCCGGCGACGGTCGATGGCGGCTCGGGCGTCGACGGTGTGGCGAGGGGGTTCGGTTGGTGGACTCGGTGGAGCTCGGGGGCGGTCGGAGGTGGTCGGGGGTGGAGCAATGGCGCGGTGGCGGCTCGGGTCTCCGGCGAGGGTTTGTGGCGAGGGGAGAGCGTCGGGCGAGGGGGCGAGGGGAGAAACGGGGCGAGGGGGAGGGTATTTATAGGGGGGGACGACGACTTGGACGAGGGGGCGCTCGAGGCGAGGAGATCGGGAGGATCCCGGATCTCGCGGGATTCCGGCGAGCGGCGGTGGTTGGCGTTGCTTGGGCGAGGGGAAGAAGGAGGGGTGGGGTCCACCCGTCGGTGAGAGAGGGGGAGGCGCGTTCGGTCGGGCGACCGATGCGGAAGAGGTTCGGCGCGGGGGGCTCGGTCGGTCGGTCGGCTGGGCCGGCTCGGGCGCTGGGCTGGGCAGCTGCTGGTGGGTCTGCTGGCTAGTGGCTCGGGTCACTGGTGTCTTTGGCTGGGCAGTTGGCTGGCGGCGCCCGGGCTTTCCTTTTCCATTTTTTTGAATATTTAGAGAGAGAGAAAATATATAAATATAAATATTTTATATAGGACATATATATATATATCAAAATGATCAGGGAATATTCCTATAATTTGAACATTTTCCAGGCAAAATTCAAACTTTATAAAAATCATTTTCTAAAATTCCAAATAAAACTCAAATTTGAATTCAAACTTTTTGGCAATGTTTTCTTCTGACATTTTTGGAGTATCATGTTTACTCCTCTCATACTTTGTCTCAAGTATTATCAGGCATTGGTTTGAATTAAATTTCAACTGCCAAACTTTGAATTCAAATTCCAACAACTCCAAAACTTCTGAAACTTCAAATGCCACTCAATTTCAAACAATATGCATAGATGCTTAGCTATAATTGTAAAACATTCCAAATGGGAAATTTGGGATGTTACACTGAAGATGTGAACTCATGGGTGTTGGACTGGATGTCTGAAAATACTCACTACAAGGCACCAGCAACTGAATTGCTTCGTGCCCTCCCACTCAGTCCTCCCCTTGATGGTGCTCGTTGCATCTACAACGAACCTGAGCTTTCAAATCACTACATGCAAGTGCTGATGAAACCTTTGAAGCCATGACAGGCACCTCGAACCAAATTCCTCATCAAGGAATTACTATATGTGCCTCGGACTATCTATCACATTCTGACGAAGACAATGAGTCCTATCAAAGGTCACGACTCAAATGATGAAGAAGTCGTTGGCATCATGAAGAATATGCTTTTCAATATCATTCATGGCGTTCCCGCCAACTTCCATGATTTCTTCATGAGGACTCTGGCAAACATTGCTATGTCACCTTTTGAGCTGAAGCCTTATGCACCATGGATTATGAGGTTCATCAGGACAAGGTCTTCACTCAATTACAAGGATGATACTCTGAACCACTGCAGCTACTTGCCTTCAATTGAAGTCCTCAAACGGACATTTCCCTCAGCTGATGACAAGGGCAAGGCAACTTCTGTGATAGATGAAGGCATTCATCCATTGGATGGTCAATTTCGCAAAGCTGCATCCTACTCCACCAATGATGACTCTGCCATACATGACTCTGCCACCAATACCTCAGCCAAGCAAAATCCTCAAGCCACAGCACCCAGGGTGATGACTGATCGTGAGTTGCACCCAGGGTGATGACTGATCGCAATCATAAATGGGTCAAGCGTCAGTTTGGTTCAATTCTTCACAACATGACCTCAAGCCACAATGCCGTGAAGAAAAACCAATACTACCTCCATGAAACCTTCAACCGCACCTGGGCTGTTCTTTCTAATGTCTACAACGCAGAAGAACTGAAGACAATGGGTCTCAAGGAAGAATTTGACTGGTCTGCACCTCCTCCGAAGTAATATAAGAAGGTCAAAGTTCCTTCCTTACTGGCCATCTCCTATTCTTCATCGCGCGACACTGATGAAAATGAAGACTTGGACGACACTAAGGCAGGCCCTACTACGACAACCGACCCCGACAACGCTGGCGCTCCTTCATCAACTTGAAATTCTTCAAGGGCGTTAGTCCTCAGTTTCAATCCTTTTGGTCATTTGATGACAAAGGGGGAGAAATGTGAGTTAGTCTTCAAGCGGGTCTACTATAAGGGCATTTTTTGCTAAGTTACAACTCTCGTTCTTCTGAAACTTTTATTGGATCGAGTTGTAATCTTAAACCCGATGGTGCTCTGATACTTTTGATGTGTTCCACTGCATGCTTATTCCTCATTATATGTTAATACACACATGCTGAACTACATCAGTCACCATATTTCATCATGCATTTCACATTCTTCATATTATATGTCAAATGCGTGTATGAATTACAAGATATAGGGGGAGATCTCCATGATTCAACTCTTCAAATGTGCATTGCCTCAAAAGCAAATTCCTCACTATGCACATCTTCAAGGGGAGTTCTTCTATATCTTGCAATCAAATTCCTCAATATCAGTATTTACACTTCATATGTTTATCCCCGTTGAAAACTTAACCTATATTGTCATCAATCACCAAAAAGGGGTTGATTGTAAGTGCATCTAGTGCCCCTTAGTGATTTTGGTGTATTGAAGACTTATAGGTTAAGAGACTAATGTGTTTATGAGTGTACACAGGTCTATAAGTCTATGAGGAGTTTGATATGTACAGAGAAAGTCGACCCCTAAAAATGAAGTTCTTCGACTGAAGACTTTGATATTCTGAAGACTTTGAAAGTGAAGAAATTGGTGTGACCTTGAAGACTTGGTATTCATTTGAGGAACATGAAGCGTGAAGACTTTTGTTTTCGTAGTTTCGTTTTCTCTTTCTTGAGTCATAGGAAACACCGTACTGTTAAAGGGGGACGAGGAAATACTAAGGAAGAATTTCCATGTGATGCTCAACTCAAAATCCTACACCTACCAATCCCTTCGAGTGAAGCCTTTGGAAATCTCATGCAGTTTAGTCAATTTCTTCAGTGACAGAGACGAAGTTCTTCTGGTCGCTGAGGAATTTGTTCTGACTGAGGATTGCCTACACAGTAAGGAACATGATAGCCCTGAGGAATTTGAGAGTCAAATTTCCGACCGTTACTGTGATGCGCGCCACTGTCCCAAAATATCTTATCCACCTAACGGCCATATCATTGAAGGGCATTTATGTCTTATCATGTTGGGCTGCTCCCTAGGCTATAAATAGCCGCCCCCCTACAACCACTAGCTGGTTGGCTGCTTCGAGAGAACTTGACACTTGTCATTTGAGAGCAACCCATCCTCCGAGGACTTTGAGCGAAAATCATCGAAAGTGAGGAAAACCCAAAACCAAACCCTATAAACCCAAAGTGATTGAGCATCACTAAAGAGATTGATCCTGCGTGGATCCGACGCTTGTTACCATTCAAGACTGTGCTTCTTCCAGACGGTTAGGCGTCATGGTCTAGAGCATCCAAGAGGAATTATGGATCGCCGAGTGAGCAAGTCTGTGAAGGTTTGGAAGTCGCCTGAAGACTTACCACGAGTGATTGGACGAGGTCTGTGTGACCTTAGTTCAAGGAGAATACGGTGAGGACTTGGTGTCCTGAGCTGCGTGCTCAGCCGATCGGGTGTCCGGACTGTGTCCTCGAGTTTAAATACTCAGCCGCTCCAACCAGATGTACAACTGAGACAGCAGTTGGAACTGGTCTACCAAATCATTGTCTTCACCAACCTAACCGGTTCTATTTCCTCAACTCTTTCATTTCCTCATTATCGTGTTGAGTGTTCATTCATATCTGTGTTTGAAGACTTTGATCAAGACTTTCTCAATTTCCTCAAGATACAATTTCTTCATCTGTTTGTCTTCATCTTGTGTTATCCTGTGTTTACGCTTTCTGTACTCTTTGATTGTCTTCATTTCATCATGATGACCATGAACGCATTCTCTTATGCTTACTTCTGAGTACTTATTCCGCTGCAAGTAGTTCTTCACTTAGGAATTTCCTCACCGGATAATTCCTCATTGAAGAGTTCATAAAAATCGCCTATTCACCCCCCTCTAGTCGATATAACACACTTTCAATTGGTATCAGAGCAAGGTACTCCCTTGTTCTGTGTGATTTTGGTTTAACCACCTGGAGTTTTAGTTATGTCGACCGCAGGTATGAAGAAAGTGACATGCCCTATCTTTGACGGTCATGATTATCCCAAGTGGAAGGCCATGATGAGGAAGCGCCTCATGGCAATGGACAGCGAACTGTGGACCGTCACTGAAATTGGTCTTACTGATCTATGCAAGACGGCGAACGCAGATGATATTCGCAAGTACACTCGTCTTGACATCGTGGCGAAGGATATCATCTGTTCCTGCCTATCTAGAGATGAATTCAAGCGCATTATGCACCTTTGCACTGCGAAGCTTATCTAGGACCGAATATCCAACGTCTATGAAGGTCATCGAACCCGTCATGATCCTTGGTTTGAGGACTTCAAGGAATCTCTCAAAACGATGACTTTTGAACCAGAATCATCATCTTATGCATCATGTCTCATGGCAAAGGGTGACGAGGTAACCGAATGTTCCTCATCCGAGTTTAGTGACTATGAATCTTATGATGTTGGATCTGATGATGATATTGAACCTAGTTATACCAAACTTGTTTGCATTGCCACTAAACAACAAACGGCCTTGGAAAAGGTTCAAAACATGCTAGACAAAAGTGATGATATGTTGGGTGAAGACATGGATCGACTAAAGCCCTCGATCGAAAATCTTCAGAGACTTCGCCTAGGTTTGACAACCTTCAAGGTCATCATAACACTCTCTTATCGATCATGAGAAACTTTCTTATGAATTTATTCAAAGAAAGCAAGATCTTGAGAAGCTAAGAGTGAGTTATGAAGATCTTCAGAAGGAGCGCGATTCATTACTTGCTCAACAAATCACCGCTTCTCGTGAAGAATTTGTTCCTCCATGCTTAAAGTGCATTGAACGTGAATCGCTAATTCTTCACCGAATGTTCAAATGCTTCAACTGTTACAAATTCTTCACCTGCCTCTGCTATCACTAATTCCTCATCCGAGGACATTGCTAGTATCACCGACGATGCAGGGTTGAAGGAATTGTACATGACAGGCATGTACAAAAGCCTCAAAGGGCATCAGACTCTTTGTGATGTGCTTAAAAAGCAGATCCTCAACAGAAACCCTAGGAAAGAGGGTATTTCCTTTGAGAGGAAACTCAATGCTGATGGAACATATTGGAAGCCTGAGCAGTACCCCAAAACCTCATGGGTTGCTGCAAAGGGACCTCCATTTGATCCATCTAACTTATCTGGCTTTACATGTGAATCTCCTCATTCTTCTGATGAGTCCTGTGACTCCAACTATAAACTGTTCAAAAATCAGAATGGTGAAGTATTTGCTAGATATGTTGGCACTAACTGCAGGAACGGTTCCCCTATGAAGAAAATCTGGGTTCCCAAGAAGTGCCTTGAAAGTCTTCAGTGAATGTCCTCATGACACCACCGTGAAGAATAGGAACCCCAGATCAAACTCTTCATATGGACCAAATTCTTCATATGGATCCAAGTCCTCATACTGAACCAAATTCTCACGTGGATCAAATTCCTCTAAAGGATCAAAGTCCTCATATGATTATCATCATGCTAACAACTCTGTTTCGCAGGGTAGAGCTAAGGGCTATGAATATGTGCATTATTCTTCAAACCAATATGTTCATAAGTCCTCGAAGAATTTCTCTGCTTATTCATATGCTTACCCTAACCCCACTTATGTGAAACGAAATGGATTGGCCTCTATGCCACCATTCTCATATGGAGCTCCCAGAGTGATGAACTCTTTGCCACCCCTTCAGATGTGGGTGGTGAAGAAAAAGAACTAATCTCTTCTGCAGGGTCAGGTCTCCAGACGTACTCCAACGTCTGAAGAATTTGCTGGGGATCTGACAAATATTCCTGAAAGGACGCACGCTAATCATGAAGAAATGAACTTTCATTTCACACGTCCTCATACTGCTTATCTGTTATACTGCCTGATGAATTTCATCTAACGAAATTGATATCATATTCTTCACTGATGAAGTATATGAGATCGTAAGTTGCACTAATTCATCTGCAGGATGATCAACCCAAAGCCAATGAGTGGGTCCTCGATAGTGGATGTACAAATCACATGACTGGTGACAAGAATTTATTGATGGATGCTCCCTTATCACCGTCACATCTGAAGCATATCATCTTTGCTGACAAAGGCAAAAGTCAGGTATTGGGTCTTGGTAAGGTTGCGATCTCTAAGGACATACACATGGACAAAGTCATGCTTGTTGAGTCCTTAGGATACAACCTCATGTCAGTCTCAATGCTTTGTGATCTTGATATGGTTGTTGTCTTTGGCAAGTATCGTTGTGTTGTGATCATGGAAGCTGACAATTCCAAAGTCTTCGAAGGCTTTAGGAGAGGAGACTTGTATATTGTTGATTTCTCTACAGGACCACAACCAGCCGTGTGTCTACTTGCAAAAGCTTCAGAAGGCTGGCTATGGCATCGACGACTTGGTCACGCAGGCATGACGAATTTGCACACGCCATAATAAGAAGCATGTCATTGGCATTGAGAATGTCAAATTCCTCAAGGATCACTTGTGTGGAGCCCTGTGAAGATGGAAAATGACCAAGGCCAAGCATCCAGTGAAGACTATCATGACCACTACTCGTCCATTCGAATTGCTTCACATGGACCTCTTTGGTCCTAATCATTACTCAGCAGTCACTAATGATGCATCTCTATATGGCTTCGTTATTGTTGATGATTACTCTCGTTACACATGGGTACAAATTGTTACTTACAAACATGAAGTGCAGGAAGTCTTCAAACGATTTTCCTCAAGGGCTTCAACCAACTTTGGTGTGAAGATCAGGCACATCAGGAGTGACAATGGAACTGAGTTCAAGAATTCCGGTCTTGATGACTATCTTGATGAACTTGGTATTACTCATGAGTTATCTGCTCCCTATACTCCTCAGCAAAATGGCGTCGTGGAGCGCAAGAACAGAACTCTTGTTGAGATGGCTCGCATATGCTTGATGAATACAAAACGCCTCGTCGTTTTTGGATTGATGCAATTGATACCGCGTGCCACATCATCAACAGAGTATATCTTCACAAATTCTTCAAGAAGACTGCCTATGAACTCCTCACTGACAAGAAACACAATGTGAGTTATTTCAAAGTCTTCGGTGCTAAATGCTGGATTAGAGATCCTCATCACAATGCTAAAATCGCACCGAAAGCACATGAAGGTTTTATGCTTGGTTATGGAAAGGACTCACACACCTACAGAGTCTTCAACATCGCTCTTCACAAGATTGTTGATACTGATGTGCGGTTCGATGAAACTAATGGCTCGCAAAGAGAGCACCTACCTTCTGTGTTAGATGAACCAGCACCTGAGGAATCTATCAAGTTCAAGGCAACTGAGGATGTCATTCCTACTGAAGAATCTGCTGAAGAATTCATTCCTCTACGCGAAGAACGTCGAGCTGATGCACCTAAAGATAATACTGAAGAAAATGGTGCTGAAGAAAATGCTGATCAAATTCCTCGACGACAACCAGCTCATCCTCGCGTTGCAAAAGAAGTGCAAGTTGACAAGATCATCGATGACATTGAAGCACCAGGTCCTCTCACTCGCTCAAAAGCTTCACATTTATCTAACTTTTGTGGGCACTATGCTTTTGTAGCGACCCGACCCGAAAACGGTCAAGTCTCTGTGTAGCTGTACCATCCCAAGATCATGCTGGCACACACAGTACATTGATGCAAAGATTCAAAGTTCAATCACACCTGAATTTATTACATGATTCTCATATCGAGTCTTTATTACAAGATAATAAATTCGGCCGAAGGCCAACTCATGAGAAACAAACTAAATAAAGCTGCGGAAGCGTAGATGAATAGCGAGTCCATCCGACTCCATAGGGCAATCGCCAAGCGTGGATCGTAGCCTCACTCCTGATCGGAAAACTCCTCTGCAACATAAGACGTTGCAGCCGTGTAGGTCAGCATTTTGAATATGCCGGCAATTCAAAGAGAGAACAACAATAAAAATTACTAACACTATATGCAATTTGGCTGTGGGGCTCTAAGTTTCATTGTTTTGCGAAAAAGCCAGTTTTTCCCAACAACAAGGACTTGTTTGCAAATTCTACAAAATGTTGTTAGTTATCGAGATGGTTCCGCCAACCAATGTCTCATTCCCAATTATTAAAATAACCCCCTCAATTGATTTACTAAGTTCGGTGTTGAGATATCCGAAATGCTCCAAGTTCCAGAGGCTCAAATTGTCCGTAACCGGGGACACGGCTAATCGATTAGATCTTCACTCTGCAGAGGTTTGCGCACTTTACCCGCAAGAATCGTTCCCTCCTTTAAGTCTTCGCACTGCCTGGTGTTTGAAGACGGGATGAACGAAACAGGGTCTTCCGAAGAGTTCCTCTGGGCCACTGCCGATGCCCATCCAATCCTACCGTTCTTCTACATCTCGCAGCACCGTCCGGCAGAGTCACGCCTAGGGTCGACCAAGCCGAGCCCATAATGGCTTGCGGCTGCAGTAAGCTTCCGGTCAATGGGGTATCCTTCCGCCTCTTCGTGGCTGGGTGAAGCTTTCGCAAGATGTCATGGCGCTTCTCCATGCATCCCGCCATCCGCTGGTTTCTCCAGGTGCCCTTCAACCGTCCTCCACCCAGTAGTGAATTTTGAAGTCCATCTTGAGCTTGAAGTCATGGGGTTGTCATCATCTTGACTCTCGCATCTCCCTGATTTATCACTCAACCAACCCCGTCTACGAGCATAGCAAAATAAACTACATCGTCCCGGGCAATGGTAACAAGGGGAATTGGGTTCATCCTACCTCATGATACTACTCAAGAACATAACTTAAAATTCTCCTACTGCATTCATGGTGGGGAGGTATAATTCTAATGCAATAAAATCATAGGTATTGTAAAAAAAACATGATCAAATGACTTGCCCGGCTGACGGTCTTCAAAGCTAGGGACTCAGAATAGCAGGCTTCAGACTCGGAAATTCTATCGAATCAAACAATAGCACAAATAAGTATGGCACAATATAACATAACAACAAGTTGGAAGTAAAACACCCAAGCACTCAAACCAAAATCCAAAGAAAACTCGGATAAAGCAAATCAAGGTTTTCACCACATCAAGCAACAACTAAGAAATAGTTTTACACAACTAAAACTTTTCTTGACAGAACCTAAGCATGGGTTTTGCAAACTAACAGAAGGGAAAACATCATACAAACTAGGAGCAAAAAGAATCACATCAAAAGCTATTATAGAACTCCTATTATGCCTATAACAATCCTAGCAAGGAAAAAAAATATTCTACTGTAAATAAAAGTTCATCCTCTATAGCTACAGAAACTAATCTAAAATAAACTATAACATAGTAAAAATAAAATAATTTACTAACTAGAACAATAGGAAAACAATAGCTTGTTAAATAAACAAGAAACACATGATTTCGACTAAAACAATTTTTTTATTAAATCTAAAATACCCAAACAAGTTCCTACTGCTAGGTATGAACTAAACTAAGCTGTAGCAAAAAGAATCACTAAAAAAATAATCCTAACTCAATTTATGGCAGGAAAACTAATCTGTCTAAAACTAAAATAAAACTATTTCTAATAATTTAAACATGGCTAAAAATATTTTCTACAGAAACTACAACAAATTTTCAAACTAACAAAAAAAGAATCAACTAAAAATAATAAACCAGCTAAAAGAAATAGCAAAAACAAAAACAAAACTATATGAAAAAAAAACAGAAACTGAAAATATAACTAAAAAGAAAAACTAGCGCTAACGGGCCTATCTAACGCTCAGGCGATAAATAACTAATGCATGCCCGAGGCTAACAGAAAATTTCGATCTAATGTAAATAGACCGCAACTGAACCAGAGTAAAACCGAACTAATCTAAAATAAACCTAACCTTTCGCTAGATCAAATCTGTGCCCTAGGTTTCAGATCGGACGGTGGTGGGCGTCTCCGGCGACATACCGCGGTGGCGACGACGGCGACGGACGACGGCGGCTCGGGCGTGGACGGCGCGGTGGCTCCGGTGGTCGGGGAAGACGGCGGAGACGTCGGGGAGATGCGGCGGAACTTGGGGAGGTCGGGGGTGGAGTCGTTGAAGCTCGGGGATGACGGAGACGATCGGGGTGAGCTCGGGTGAGCTCCTGCTCCGGCGGGCGGCGGACGAGCTCGGGGCGAGCTCGGGTGCTCCTGGGCAAAGAAGGGATGTCAGGGAGGTGCATGATGAAGTGGCGGTTCGGGGGGAGTATCTTGGAGGTCGAGGGGTGGCTCACCGGTGGCAGAAACGGCGGCGAACCGAGGCGGCGGCGGCGAGATGCGTTCGGCGAGGGTGCGAGCTGCGGTGGGTTTTCGGCTAGGGTATTAGGGGGATCGGGGGAGGAAGGGCGTAGGTATTTATAGGGCATCAACTTGGGGCAGGGGGTGACTCGGGATCGTGATCCCGTGGAATTCGGACGCGGCGGCGGCGTCGAACGCGCTCTGGCGTGGCATAGCGTCAGCAAGGGGAAAGAGAAAGGGGCGGGGCCGGCGCGTCGGTGAGAGAGGGAGGAGAGGGTTCGGTCGGGCGACCGAGGGGGAGAGGAGTCGTGCGCGGGGCGCTGGTGGGCTGCGCTCGGCGCTGGCTGGGCCGGTTGGCCTGGCTGGCTCCTGGGGTTTTTTTCCCCTTTTTTTGAATTAGAGAGAAGAGAGAATATATAAAAATATATATTATTTTTATATAGGACATATATATATCAAAATTCTCAGGGGAATTTATCCTACAACTTGGACATTTTTCCAGGAGAAAAACTCAAACTAAAAAAAACACTTCCTAGAAATCCCAAATAAAATCAAATTTGAATTCAAACTTTTTGGCAAAACTTTTCTTCTGACATTTTTGGAGTGTCATGTTTACTCCTCTCATACTTTTTCTCAAGTATTTGTCAGGCATTGTTTTGAAATAAATTCAATTGCCAATTTGACTCCAAGTTCCAACAAACTCAAAAGCCTCTGAAATAATTCAAATGTCACTCAATTCAAACAATATGCATAGATGCTTAGCTATAATTGTAAAACATTCCAAATGGGAAATTTGGGATGTTACAAACCTACCCACCTTAAGATGAATCTCTCCCTCGAGATTCGGGTTGGCTAGCAAATAGGTGCGGGTGGTCTCGGCGGAGGTCTTCTTCTCGCTCTCAGGTGGCTTCCTCCTCGGAATGATGACTCCACAACACCTTGCAAAACTTGATGATCTTGCTGCGGGTGACTCTGTTCGTAGTCTCGAGAATTCGGACGGGTTTCTCCTCATAAGTCAGATAACTGTCGAGTTGTATGGCCTCTAGGGGCACTGTGTCTCTCAACGGAATATTGGCCATCTCGGCATGGCATTTCTTCAGCTGAGAAACATGGAAGACATCATGAACTCCGGACAATCCTTCCAACAATTCTAACTTGTAAGCAACTTCTCCACAACGTTCGAGGATTTTGTAGGGGCCAATGAACGTGGGTGCCAACTTTCCTTTAACACCGAACCTCTTGATTCCACGAAGTGGGGACACACGAAGATATGCCCGGTCTCCCGCTTCGTATGTTACTTCCTTGCGTTTACTGTCGGCATAACTCTTCTGCCTCGACTGAGCTACCTTGAGTCTATCTCGAATCAGCTTGACTTTCTCTTCGGAATCTCTGATAAGATCGGGACCGAAAAGTTTTCGATCTCCAACACCATCCCACAGCAATGGTGTTCTGCACCTCCTTCCGTATAGAGCTTCGAAAGGGGCCATCTTCAGACTGGTCTGATAACTGTTATTGTACGAGAACTCCGCGTATGGCAAATTATCATCCCAGCTAGACCCATAGTCTAGCGCACAAGCTCTCAACATGTCCTCCAGGATCTGGTTGACTCTCTCGTCTGTCCATCATCTGCGGATGAAAAGCTGTCTTGAACTGCAGCCTCGCACTCCAAAGTTTCATGCAACTGATTCCAAAACTTTGAGGTAAATTATGTTCCTCTATCTCGACACGATACTCCTCGAACTCCATGCAGACATACGATCCTGGTCATGTATATCTTGGCTAACTTAGCGCTGGTATAGGTAGTCTTCACGGAATGAAATGAGCTACCTTGGTCAAGCGATCAACCACTACCCAGATGGAATCATAACCTGAACGGGTCTGGGTAATCCTGTGATAAAATCCATTCCAAGTTTTTCCCATTTCCACTGAATCGGCAAGGGTTGAAGTAACCCTGCTGGCTTCGATGTTCCGCCTTTACTGTTGGCAAACATCGCATATTGCTACGTACTCAGCAATATCCTTCTTCATACCTGTCCACCAGAAACTTTCCTTCAAATCCAGATACATCTTGGTGTTACCGGGGTGAATCGAGTACAGTGAATCATGAGCCTCCTGAAGAATTAGCTTCCTGAGTTCGGGATCATTGGGTACATAAATACGATCCTCGAACCATATAGCTTCGTATTCATCCTTACGAAACCCTTTAGCTTTTCCTTCATTCATCCTTTTCTTTATCTCATCAATTTCCTTGTCCGACTTCTGGGCTTCACGAATTCTTTCGGCCAAAGTGGACTGAACTTCTAGAGCTGCAAAATATCCTCTCGGAACTATCTCCAGTCGGAGATCTCTGAGGTCATCGACTAACTCCTGGGTTAATCCTCCCGCTATAAGAGTATTCACATAACTCTTACGGCTCAAAGCATCTGCTACAACATTAGCCTTTCCTGGGCGGTAATGCAATCTCATGTCATAGTCCTTGATTAACTCTAGCCATCTCCTCTACCTGAGGTTCAACTCTTTCTGCGTGAAAATATACTTCAAGCTCTTATGATCTGTGTAAACATCACAACTGTTTCCGATAAGGAAATGCCTCCAGGTCTTGAGTGCATGCACTACGACTGCTAACTCCAAATCATGTGTGGCATAATTCATCTCGTGAGGTCGTAGCTGTCTGGAGGTATAAGCTACAACTTTTCCTTCCTGCATGAGTGCTCCTCCGAGTCCCTAGCGAGAAGCGTCACAATATACCTGGTAATCCTTGTGTATGTCCGGCAAAATAAGCACTGGGGCTGTAACCAAACGTGTCTTCAATTCCTGGAAACTGGCTTCACAATCCTCGGTCCAAATGTACTTGGCGTCCTTCTTCAACAGCTCAGTCATGGGCTTGGCAATCTTCGAGAAATTCTCAATAAACCTCCGATAATACCCTGCGAGTCCGAGAAAACTGCGGATCTCCTTGACTGAGGTGGGTGACTGCCAATCGGTGACTGATACAACCTTGGTGGGGTCAACTGCTATTCCTTCTCCTGAAATAACATGTCCGAGGAATCCTACTTCTTTCAGCCAAAATTCACATTTATTGAACTTGGCATACAACTGATGTTCTCGGAGTTTCTCCAGAACTAGACGCAAATGTTCCTTATGCTCTTCCTCGCTCTTGGAGAAAATCAGTATATCATTGATGAACACCACGACAAACTTGTCCAGATATTCCATAAATACCTTGTTCATCAAATTCATGAAGTATGCAGGGGCATTAGTCAATCCGAATGACATGACGGTATACTCATATAAACCATACCTGGTGGTAAATGCTGTTTCCGGTATATCCTTTTCACGGATCTTCAACTGATGATACCCTGATCGAAGATCGATCTTGGAGAATACCTTGGCTCCAACTAGATGATCAAATAGATCATTAATCATCGGCAGAGGGTACTTGTTCTTGATGGTCACGTTGTTCAATGAACGATAGTCCACAACCATTCTCAGGGTTCCATCCTTCTTCTCTACCAAAAGAACTGGGGCTCCCCAAGGTGATGAGCTTGGTCGAATATATCCCTTCTCCAATAGCTCATTAATTTGCTTCTTGATCTCTTCCAAATCGTTCGGGGGCATCCGATAGGGTCTCTTGGATATTGGGGCTGTGCCGGGCAATAACTCAATCAGAAATTCAATGTCTCTGTCTGGTGGCATTCCTGGTAATTCCTCCGGAAACACATTGGGAAAATCTTGCATTACTGGCACTTCCTCCTGAACAACTCCCGTGAGGGAATTCACCTGATTCTTCATCGGGATACGTCTAGATACATACTTGATCCTCTTCTGCTCCGGAGTGGTGAGCAGAATCGTCTTGCGGGCACAGTCTATGTTTCCTTCAAACTTCGTCAACCAATCCATGCCTAGGATTACATCCAAGGTATGGGTTTCCAATACTATGAGGTCTGCGGGAAATTTATGGTTTCCGATGCTGAGGGTTGCATGACAGCCTAAGCCTGCCATCATTTCTCCTCCTACGGAACTGACGTGAAGAGGGCTTCTAAGGGTTCTAGTGGGCAACCCGTACTTTTCCACAACTACCCTTGATATAAATGAATGAGTTGCACCAGAATCAAAGAGTACCAATACTGGACGTGAATTTAATAAAAACTTACCAACCACAGTGTCTGGCTGATCATAGACGTCCTCCATGTCAATGTGTTTCACCTGAGCACGAGGAAAAGGGTTGGGCTTCTTTGCTGAGCTTCCATTGCCGTTTCCATTCCTCTGCTTGGCCTCCGGGCAGTCGGTGGCATAGTGCCCTGTTTTCTGGCACTTGAAACAGGTGATGTGGCTCAGATCCTTCTGAGCCGAAGCGGGACGGTGCTGGTTGCCATTGCCTCCATTGCCTGACTTGGAGTTGTTTTCGTGGTTGCGATTGTTCCCATTCCCTCCATGGTTATGTCCTCCATGATTATGTCCTCCATGGGTGTGATGGGTATGTCCTCCCGAGTATGGGGCATAGCGGGGCTTTTGCCGAGCTCCGAGTTGTACTTCCCTGGCCATACTTCCGCTATGCTATCAATCTGCTGCTACTTGCCTTCAAGTATGGTGGCCTTGTCTACCAGCTCCGGTAGTTGTTGAAGGTAGCCACCATTAGCTGCATTCCCAGCTCGTCATTGAGTCCCTCAAGAAACTTTTCCTGCCTTGCGGCATCTGTGGCCACATCATCCGGGGCATAGCGAGCTAACTTGCTGAACTCATCCACGCATCGCCCCACAAGACGGTTCCCGGGCGTAAGTTGTGGAACTCACGCTTCTTCAGACTCATGGCTCCAGCTGAGACATGAGCGGTGCGGAAAGCCTGCTGGAACTGATCCCACGTGATGGTGGCGATGGGATAAGTGGCGGTGTAGTTCTCCCACCAAGAGGCTGCAGGTCCATCAAGTTGATGTGCGGCAAAGCGCACCTTCTCTGCATCTGTGCATCCAGCAGTGGCTAACTCCTTCCGACCTTGCGGAGCCAATCATCGGCCACAATCGGCTCAGTGCCGCTAGAGAACACTGGCGGATTCAGCCTTAGGAAGCGGGTCAAGTTGTCAACAGGGGGTGGTGGCGGTGGATTGTTGTTGTTGTTGTTCTGGTTCTGGATGAGCATCTGCATAAGGGCATTCTGCTGCTGGATCAGCTGGGTGAGCTCCGGCGGAAAGTTGAAACAGGGGTCACGTCTCGGAGGCATCTGGTGTTTTGGAGTGGATGAGAAAATTAGAATAGAACAAGGGTCTAATGAGAAAATAACACTACCCCTATGAATGCACAATCATAATCACACCAATCATTTATTCAATCATCTCAAACATGGTTCAATCTCGGATTACAAATTCTCACGACTAATCGAAAATAACGGCCTAACTGATCGACGGAAAAATAGAATAACATGGCGGTCGACTAAATGTCTTCATCAATTATCCTTGCGTCCTCTGGTGCGGCGTCCTCCGGTGTGGCGTCCTCTGGTGCGGCGCCTCCTCTTGCGGCTTTCTTCGGTGGAGCTCTCTTCATAATCCTGGTCATTGCTCACGAGGGGTCCGTCATCTCCACTCGGAAAAAGGTCTTCTCCCAGGTCCATCTTCTCCTCTAATGCGGCAACATCAATCTTCAGCTTGTCGACTCTCTCCATGAAATCCTTGATTTCTTGTTCATGGTCAAGGAAGTCCGCACGTGCTTTCTCCTCCAGTTCCAGTTCACGGAACAACAACCTCCTGTGTACCTTCGAGTTTCGGCGAGTCTGGATTTCCCGTTTCCTGAGGAGACTCTCCAAGTCTTGGACATATGAGAGAATGGAGTCGTCCTCTACGGTACTGATGATATCTCCATTCCTAGCTCTGTGAGAAATCATGGCGAGGTCTGATGGGTCGAGCTCATCCCTGTACTCTTCTCGGAGATGTCCAAGTGCACGATAAATCGCCATGTCTCTTCCGAGGATCCAAGTGAAATCGGTAAACTCAAAGTCAATGGGCTCTGAATGTCCTCCGAAGGTCCTCCCTGGAATGTGCACCTTAATCCTGTAGCGGGTATCCGTCGGAAGTGCATTGGTAGGCTTCCCGGTGATTGATGGCAGAGCAATCTTCAGCTTGTTCACGATCTGAACCAGCTTCTTGCCGAGAGGCATCGTCTCATCTGGCTGGCAAAACTCCGGTAGCAGAACTGGGGTGAACTCGGCGGCCATCTAGAATGTTGAAAATCGGAGAGAAGTCAGAAATGAACAGGGGAGAATTACGGAATGATAAGGACATAAATAAAATAGTCTCTTCCTATGGCTTTCCGATCCTAGGGGTTACGTCCTACGGTCAGCGTGTGCTCGATACCATCTCTCAGAGCGACCCGACCAAAACGGTCAAGTCTCGTGTAGCTGTACCATCCCAAGATCATGGCACACATAGTACATTGATGCAAAGATTCAAAGTTCAATCACACCTGAATTTATTACACGATTCTCATATCGAGTCTTTATTACAAGATAATAAATTCGGCCGAAGGCCAACTGATGAGAAACAAACTAAATAAAGCTGCGGAAGCGAGAGCGAATAGCGAGTCCATCCGACTCCATAGGGCAATCGCCAAGCGTGGATCGTAGCCTCACTCCCGATCGAAAACTCCTCGCAACATAAGACGTTGCAGCCGTAGGTCAGCATTTTGAATATGCCGCAAGTCAAAGAGAGAACAACAATAAAAATTACTAACACTATATGCAATTTGGCTGTGGGGCTCTAAGTTTCATTGTTTTGTGAAAAAGCCAGTTTTTCCCTACAACAAGGACTTGTTTGCAAATTCTACAAAATGTTGGTAGTTATCGAGATGGTTCCCCAACCAATGTATCATTCCCAATTATTAAAATAACCCCCTCAATTGATTTATTAAGTTCGGTGTTGAGATATCCGAAATACTCCAAGTTCGAGAGGCTCAGATTGTCCGTAACCGGGGACACTGCTAATCGATTAGATCTTCACTCTGCAGAGGTTTGCGCACTTTACCCGCAAGAATCGTTCCCACCTTTAAGTCTTTGCACTGCCTGGTGTTTGAAGACGGGACAAATGAAACAGGGTCTTCCGAAGAGTTCCTCTGGGCCACTGTCGGTGCCCATCCAATCCTACCGTTCTTCTACATCTCGTAGCACCGTCCGGCTAGAGTCACGCCTAGGGTCGACCAAGCCAGAGCCCATAATGGCTTGCGGCTGCACAGGTAAGCTTCCGGTTAATGGGGTATGCTTCCGTCTCTTCGTGGCTGGGTGAAGCTCGCAAGATGTCATGGCGCTTCTCCATGCATCCCGCCATCCGCTGGTTTCTCCAGGTGCCCGTCAACCGTCCTCCACCCAAGAGTGAATTTTGAAGTACATCTTGAGCTTGAAGTCATGGGGTTGTCATCATCTTGACTCTCGATCTCCCTTATGAATCACTCAACCAACCCGTCACGAGCATAGCAAAATAAACTACATCGTCCCGGCAATGGTAACAAGGGGAATTGGGTTCATCCTACCTCATGATACTACTCAAGAACATAACTTAAAATTCTCCTACTGCATGCATGGTGGGGAGGTATAATTCTAATGCAATAAAATCATAGATATTGTAAAAAAAACATGATCAAATGACTTGCCTGGCTGACGGTCTTCGAAAGCTAGGGACTCGTAATAGCAGGCTTCGCACTCCGGAAATTCTATCGAATCAAACAATAGCACAAATAAGTATGGCACAATATAACATAACAGCAAGTTGGAAGTAAAACACCCAAGCACTCAAACCAAAATCCAAAGAAAACTCGGAGAAAGGAAATCAAGGTTTTCACCACATCAAGCAACAACTAAGAAATATTTTTACACAACTAAAACTTTTCTTAACAGAACCTAAGCATGGGTTTTGCTAACTAACAGAAGGGAAAACATCATACAAACTAGGAGCAAAAAGAATCACATCAAAATCTATTATAGAACTCCTATTATGCCTATAACAATCCTAGCAAGGAAAAATAATAAAAAAAAATTATTCTACTGTAAATAAAAGTTCATCCTCAGAAGCGAGAAACTAATCTAAAATAAACTATAACATAGTAAAAATAAAATAATTTACTAACTAGAACAATAGGAAAACAGTAGCTAGCTAAATAAACAAGAAACACATGATTTCGACTAAAACTATTTTTTTATTAAATCTAAAATACCCAAACAAGTTCCTACTGCTAGGCATGAACTAAACTAAGCTGTAGCAAAAGAATCACTAAAAAAATAATCCTAACTCAATTTATGGCAGGAAAACTAATCTGTCTAAAACTAAAATAAAACTATTTGTAATAATTTAAACATGGCTAAAAAATATTTTCTACAGAAACTACAACAAATTTTCAAACTAAAAAAAAGAATCAACTAAAAATAATAGACCAGCTAAAAGAAATAGCAAAAACAAAAACAGAACTATCTGCAAAAAAAATAGAAACTGAAAATATAACTAAAAAGAAAAACTAGCGTTAACGGGCCTATCTAACGCTCAGGCGATATATAACTAATGCATGCCCGAGGCTAACAGAAAATAAACCGACCGGTTCGATCTAATGTAAATAAACCGCAACTGAACCGGAGTAAAACTGAACTAATCTAAAATAAACCTAACCTTTCGCTAGATCTAATCTGTGCCCTAGGTTTCAGATCGGACGGTGGTGGGCGTCTCCGGCGACATACCGCGGTGGCGACGACGGCGACGGACGACGGCGGCTCGGGCGTGGACGGCGCGGTGGCTCCGGTGGTCGGGGAAGACGGCGGAGACGTCGGGGAGATGCGGCGAAACTTGGGGAGGTCGGGGGTGGAGTCGTTGAAGCTCGGGGATGACGGAGATGATCGGGGCGAGCTCGGGTGAGCTCCTGCTCCGGCGGGCGGCGGACGAGCTCGGGGCGAGCTCGGGTGCTCCTTGGCAAAGAAGGGATGTCAGGGAGGTGCATGATGAAGTGGCGGTTCGGGGGGAGTATCTTGGAGGACGAGGGGTGGCTCACCGGTGGCAGAAACGGCGGCGAACCGAGGCGGCGGCGGCGGCGAGATGCGTTCAGCGAGGGTGCGAGCTGCGGTGGGTTTTGGGCTAGGGTATTAGGGGGATCGGGGGAGGAAGGGCGTAGGTATTTATAGGGCATCAACTTGGGGCAGGGGGCGACTCGGGATCGTGATCCCGTGGAATTCGGACGCGGCGGCGGCGTCGAACGCGCTCTGGCGCGGCATAGCGTGGGCGAGGGGAAAGAGAAAGGTGTGGGGCCCGCGCGTCGGTGAGAGAGGGAGGAGAGGGTTCGGTCGGGCAACCGAGGGGGAGAGGAGTCGGGCGCGGGGCGCCGGGGGCAGGCCGGCTCGGGCGCTGTTGGGCTGCGCCTGGCCGGCTGGTGGGCTGCGTTCGGTACTGGCTGGGCAGTTGGCTGGTGGCGCTGGGCTTTTTTCCCCTTTTTTTTGAATTAGAGAGAAGAGAGAATATATAAAAATATATATTATTTTTATATAGGACATATATATCAAAATTCTCATGGGAATTTATCCTACAACTTGGACATTTTTCCAGGAGAAAAACTCAAACTAAAAAAAACACTTCCTAGAAATCCCAAATAAAATCAAATTTGAATTCAAACTTTTTGGCAAAACTTTTCTTCTGACATTTTTGGAGTGTCATGTTTACTCCTCTCATACTTTTTCTCAAGTATTTGTCAGGCATTGTTTTGAAATAAATTCAACTACCAATTTGACTCCAAATTCCAACAAACTCAAAAGCCTCTGAAATAATTCAAATGTCACTCAATTCAAACAATATGCATAGATGCTTAGTATAATTGTAAAACATTCCAAATGGGAAACTTGGGATGTTACAACTTTTGTCACTATCACAGATCCCACTAAGGTAGATGAAGCATTTCTAGAGCCTGAGTGGATTCAGGCAATGCAAGAAGAATTACATCAGTTCGAGCTCAACAATGTCTGGGAACTGGTCAAACGTCCAGATCCTCGCAAGCATAATATCATTGGCACAAAGTGGATCTACCGCAACAACCAAGATGAAAATGGCCTTGTGGTAAGGAATAAGGCATGACTTGTAGCTCAATGCTACACACAGGTTGAAGGAATTGATTTCGATGAAACTTTTGCACCTGTTGCTAGACTTGAGGCTATTCGCATATTACTTGCTTATGCTAACCATCATAATATCACTTTATATCAAATGGATGTGAAAAGTGCATTCCTCAATGGTAAGCTTGAGGAAGAAGTATACATTGCTCAACCCCCAGGTTTTGAAGATCCAAAGAATCCCCACAAAGTCTTCAGACTCAACAAGGCCCTCTATGGTCTCAAACAGGTTCCACCAGGCGTGGTATGATACATTGAAGGAATTCTTCGTGAAGAATGGCTTCACACCCGTTCACTCGACCCTACTCTCTTTACTAAATCATATGATGGTGAACTGTTTGTGTGCCAAATATATGTTGATGATATTATCTTTGGCTGTACTGACTAACGTTATAGTGATGAATTTGCCTATATGATGAGTGAAGAATATCAAATGTCTATGATGGGAGAAGTGAAATTCTTCTTAGGTCTTCAAATTCGTCAACAACACAATGGCATATTCATATCTCAGAGAAATACCTCAAAGATGTCCTCAAGAAATTCGCATGCAAGATTGCAAAGGCGTCAAAATTCCTATGCCCACAAATGGCCATCTATGCAATCGATGAAAATGGTATTGACTTGATCACAAGGTATACCGCCCATGATTGGTTCTCTATTGTATTTATGTGCATCTAGGCCAGATATAATGCTTAGTGTTTGCATGTGTGCCTGATTTCAAGCTACACCGAAGGAATCACACCATAAGGTTGTGAAGCATATTCTTCGATATCTAGCTCACACACCAACACTAGGATTATGGTACCCCAAGGGCTCAACTTTTGATCTCATTGGATATTCTGACTCTGACTATGCTGGTGATCGTGTTGACCGCAAGTCAATATCTGGTACTTGTCATTTCCTCGGACGATCTTTGGTCTGTTGGTCCTCGAAGAAACAGAACTGCGTATCACTGTCTACTGCGGAAGCTGAGTACATTGCTGCTGGCTCTTGTTGTGCTCAATTACTATGGATGAAGCAAAGTCTCAAGGACTACGGCATCAACGTGAAGAATGTGCCTCTCTACTGTGACAATGAGAGTGCCATCAAGATTGCTCACAACCCAGTTCAGCACTCGAAGACAAAGCACATTCAGATTCGTCATCATTTTCTTCGTGATCATGTGTTGAAGGGCGACATCTACATCGAGCATGTGAAGACTTAGATGTGCAACACATGAAGAGACGTTTTTCTTCAATTAATGAAGACTAACACTCTAAGTGTGAAGAAACTAATGAAGAATTTGATTCTCAGAACCCTACAACAATTGTACGCGGTGTCTGAAATCATCATTCTTATACGGTGGGTCACGCCACCACCAAAATTGAAAATCTTCAATTTGAGTTTTTCCTCAGTTTTTGAAATTCTTTAGTTTTTCAAATTCTTCAACTTTGCAAAATCTTCACTGTTTCCGTTGTCTTTCTTCATTGACTATATATATATATATATATATATATATGGGTTTATGTCCTCTACAGCATTCACTTATGGCTATTTCTTCAAGTTGCTTTTTCTGCTAAGTGAATGTGATCGGACCCTTCCCCCTCTATGCTATACTCAACCCAATCTATTCACAAATTCTTCATGTGCGTTCTATTTGAAACTCGTTCAAAATCTTCTTTGTGTCCTTGTCAGCTGAAGAAATTGCGAACGGAACTTTTAACTTATCTTATCCAAATTTTCGGCTTTCCCGCTCAAACCGTTCCGCATCCCACGATAAACTAACGTATTCACCCTCGATCTAACACAATCTCCACTTTTCAGTACGTGGGTGACACATGTCAAGCGAATGAGAAGGGTCAGGGGCACGTCCGTCCCATATCTTCGGGCGAACAGTTTTTCACCGTGGTTATATATACCCCCTCTCCCCTTCCTCACTTACTTTACTCCGCTCGACCGCTCTCTCTTTCGCTCGAGCTTCTCAAACCCTAGCGCCGCCGCTACTCCATCGTCGCCGGTGAGGAAGAGCTTCACTGCCTCGACCTCGTCGCCGTCGTACTCGCGCCGACCGCGGAAATCTTCAGATGCATACTTTCTGGTGCAACAGCAAGCGCTGGAGGACTTAAGCGCCAAACAAGAGAAAGTTAATAAGCTTGCTAAGCATCTTGCCAACATTATGGGTACCCAGGATATTGTTTCTTGAGCTCTTCTGAAGTGGTTTCAGTTCTGGACTTGTTTTGCTGCGGCGTTTATATGCTGTTGTGTTCCCTATATTTGCACTGGTGGCGAACTTTGATGCCCACTGGATGTAATATGTGTAATAGCCGTGATAGCCTAGTGTAAGTTGCTCGCTTATTTATTACCTTTTTGTCTTGTTTATTTGTTTGCTTGTAGTCAGTGCAGTTCTTTTTCTACGGTTTTCTAGTGGCTACAATAACCTACTTTTTAAAACTAGGCCATAATAACCATGGGCTAATATTTACTGTAGTGACACTGCGCCTCCTACGAGCCGTAGAAACAGTGGGTCTTCTACGGGCCGTATAAGCAGTGGGCCTTCTACGGGCCGTAGAAGCAGTGGTCCTTCTACGGGCCTTAGAAACAATGGGCCTTCTATGGGCCGTAGAAACAATGGGCCTTCTACGAGCCGTATCATCAATGGGCCTTATACGGGCCGTATGATCGATTGGCCAAACATGGGCCAATAACAGGCCGCATTATGGCCGTAAATGGGCTAGAGTTAGAATCGTCCGTTCATGGGCCGACCATACGGGCCATCGTTAATAGGCCATATTTGATGACGCTATGAAAACGGCCCAACGTATTAACGGACCACAAACGGGCCGATTGTAACCATGGGCTGAATTTGGCCCACAAGCAGAAAATGACAGTAACGGGCCGTAAGTAAACGAATGCTGGAAATGAGCCCAAGAATAAATGGGCTCTGAGAAGGCCGAAAGATAACATGGGCTAGAAACGGCCCAATGGAATAACGGGCCATTAATGGGTATAAAGTGATACACTGTTCATTACGGGCCAGGTTCACCACGGGCCGTTAATGGCTGTAAAGTGATACACTGTTCATTACAGGCCAGTTTCACCATGGGTCGTTAATAGGCCAAGAGTTACATAGGGCCTCATATGGGCCGAAAGACGTCATGGGCCATACATGGGCCAGAAGTGAAAACGACCTGGAATCATATTGGATAGCCCAGATGACGCTACTAGGACTAATTCGGATAGGGCGTAACGGGCCTTGGGTTAGTGGGCTGTAAATGGGCTATATGCGAACATGCCGTTAACAGGCTTTACATGGGCCGGCCCGCCATCTTTTGACCAAGTCAAATGGGCTGGCCTTTTCACAGGAATGGGCCTCTGTTGGGCCGTGCCACGTGTCGACGTATCATAGGCGCCTTCTATCCAATGAGTGGATGACATCTATCCCAACGATGAGCCGACACGTGTTTCCTCCAGCCAATGATGATTTTACACGTGGAAAATCCCCATTGGTCGGGGCTGTTAACGGGTTATCGGATCCAAAACCCGACCCGATAGCTTAACGGCGTTCGTTACGGTGGATGCCATGTGTCACCACCCTTGACGAAAAGCACTTCGTGGACGCGATTTATCGTCATGGAAGTGGACACTTCGTGATGATAATTTTGGTAATGTCATGGAACACTTCTACGACAGCACATGTATGACTATCTTGATTCTGTCATAAATTTGTCATGGATGTACATGCATGACAGAAAACGCGACCTACTGTGACAAACACGTATCATCACGGAAGTGTATTTTTTTGTAGTGCGTCGAGTGCCTTTGCCCCCTCCGAGGGGCGGATCGTACGCGCCCTGGCGGTATGATGACAGGCGCCCATTTGGTGAGGAACGGAGAGCTCCAATCGACCCAAGGGAGCCTGGTTTTGATGCAAGATCTCTTCTTGTACAAGGTCTGGTCGACAGAGGCCGGGCACACAAAGAAGGACAAGATAGAAACCGTCTGAGTGGAAGCAGAGTACATGTTTCTGGGGCAGAGTGTTTCAGTAGAGCCATTTGAGCCATAGATATTCCTCTCGAGTTCAGGTTGGCGAAGGGCGTGAGTAAGTTCACTGGTGTGTCGAAGCCCAACACTTGGCTTGAGGATTACCGAGTGGCAGTGCAAATTGGTGGAGGCAATGATGATGTTGCTATGAAGCACCTCCCCCTGATGCTCGAAGGTTCAGCGAGAGCCTGGTTGAATCAGTTGGTTCCTGGAAGTATTTTCAGTTGGGAAGAATTGGCCCGAGTGTATTCGAGGGCACCTGCAAGCGTCCTGCTGGGCTGGCTGATTTACAACACTGTGTACAGAAACAAAACGAGACTTTGAGAGATTTCATTCAGAGATGGACTACTCTCCATCACACTGTGGAAAATGTGTCGGAGCACCAGGCAGTTTGCGCCTTCAAAGAAGGCGTTCGGTATAGAGAGCTCAACCAGAAATTTGGTCGAACAGGAGACATGTCTCTGACCCGAATGATGGAAATAGCCACTCGGTATGCTAACAATGAAGAGGAGGACCGACTCCGCAGTGGCAAGAACAAACCAGTCGCCCAAGATACCGGAGGAGGAAATTCCAGTCGGAAGCAGAAACGTAAGGCCGAAGTTGCAGGTCCTGCTGAAGCCGCAATTTTGGATTAAAGGAAGTTCAAGGGAAAGCCTAAAGGGCCATGGATCCCCAAGAAAGTGAAAGATCAAGCGGTAAACGATGTTCTTGATTTGCCATGTCACATACACACCAAAAAAGATGAAGAGGGTAACTTGATTTACCCCAAGCATACCACTCGACAGTGTCGATTCCTGATTCAGAGTTTCCGAGAGGGTCAACCTAGTGAAAAGGAGAATATATCTGATAAGGAAGAGGACAAAGAGGAAGATGATGGTTACCGTTAATGCCACTTTAGTGATTTTTGCTGAAATTGAGAGCAAAAGTCGACCGACAGTTATCAATGAAGAAGTGAACATGGTTGCTCCGGCAACTACGACGTACTTAAAGTGGTCAAAGACTACCATTACTTTCGACCAGTCCGATCACCCAGCGCACGTTGCTACCCCCGGGCGGCAAGCGTTGGTGGTCGACCCAGTTGTTGGGGGCACCCTACTGACTAAGGTTTTGATGGATGGTGGCAGTTGTTTGAACATTCTATATGCTGAGACCCTCCGAGGGATGGGCATCCCGATGTCCAAGCTCAGTGAGAGAAACATGCGATTCCACAGAGTCATCCCAGGAAAGGAAGCCGATTCACTCGGTCAGATCACTCTTGATGTGGTTTTCGGTGATTCAAAGAATTACTGCAAGGAAAAGTTGACGTTTGAGGTGGTGGATTTTCACAGTGCTTACCATGCTATTCTGGACAGGCCTGCATATGCTCGTTTCATGGTTCGATCGTGTTACGTATACCTCAAGTTAAAGATGCCTGGCCCCAGAGGCATGATCACGGTCACACGGAATCGGCAGAGAGCGGAAGAGTGCCTCCAGAAAGGCTCAAATATTGCCGATGAACAGATGGCAACAGTAGATATGGAAGAGTACAACAAGAATGCAGATCCGAGTGATTTGCTGCGAGCCAAGAAGCTTGCGTCAGAGTCTGCATTTCAGTCGGCCAGTGAGACAAAGCCTGTTCATATTCACCCGAATTATCCCAATGCCGCTCTGAACCACATCTCAACAACACTCGACATCAAATAGGAAGAAGCGCTCATCCAGTTCCTCCGTGAGAACTGGGACATCTTTGCATGGAAACCATCTGACATGCAGGGTGTACCCAGGGGACTGGCTGAGAACCGTTTGCGCGTCGACCCGAAAGTAAAACCTGTCAAGAAACATCTCCCTCGGTCTATCGTGGAGAAGATGAAGGCAATTGGTGAAGAGGTGGCTCAGCTTCTGGCAGCTGAGTTCATCCGCGAGATATACCACTCTGATGTCTACTACGCAACCTTCTCCTTGTAGACGTTGTTGGGCCTGCAAGTGCACAGGTTTGTAGGACAGTAGCAAATTTCCCTCAAGTGGATGACCTAAGGTTTATCAATCCGTAGGAGGCGTAGGATGAAGATGGTCTCTCTCAAGCAACCCTGCAACCAAATAACAAAGAGTCTCTTGTGTCCCCAACACACCCAATACAATGGTAAATTGTATAGGTGCACTAGTTCGGCGAAGAGATGGTGATACAAGTGCAATATGGATAGTAGATATGGGTTTCTGTAATCTGAAAATATAAAAACAGCAAGGTAACAAGCGGTAGAAGTGAGCGTAAACGGTATTGCAATGATAGGAAACAAGGCCTAGGCTTCATACTTTCACTAGTGCAAGTTCTCTCAACAACAATAACATAGTCAGATCATATAACAAGCCCTCATCATGCAACAAAGAGTCACTCCAAAGACACTAATAGCGGAGAACAAACGTAGAGATTATGGTATGGTACGAAACCACCTCAAAGTTATTCCTTCGGATCAATCTATAAAAGAGTTCGTACTAGAATAACACCTTAAGACACAAATCAACCAAAACCCTAATGTCACCTAGATATTCCATTGTCACCTCAAGTATCCGTGGGCATGATTATACGATATGCATCACACAATCTCAGATTCATCCAACCAACACAAAGTACTTCAAAGAGTTCCCCAAAGTTTCTATCGGAGAGTCAAGAACGTGTGCCAACGCCTATGCATAGGTTCCCAATGTCACGAGACCCACAAGTTGATCACCAAAACATACATCAAGTGGCACATGATATCCCATTGTCACCACAGGTAATCACGGCAAGACATACATCAAGTGTTCTCATAAAGACTCAATCCGATAAGATAACTTCAAAGGGGAAACTCAATTCATCACAAGAGAGTAGAGGGGGAGAAACATCATAAGATCCAACTACAATAGCAAAGCTCGGGATACATCAAGATCGTGCCATAGATTGGAACACGAGAGAGAACACGAGAGAGAGAGATCAAACACATAGCTACTGGTACATACCCTCAGCCCCGAGGGTGAACTACTCCCTCCTTGTCATGGATAGCGCCGTGATGATGAAGATGGCCACCGGAGATGGATCCCCCCTCCGGCAGGGAACCGGAAAGGGGCCCCAATTTGTTTTTGGTGGCTCTGGAGGATTGCAGCGGCGGAACTCCCGATCTATCTTCTATTCTGGAAGTTTTAGGATACGTAGGTATATATGGGTGAAAGGAGTGCGTCGGTGGAGCTACGGGGCCCCACGAGGGCAGGGCGCGCCAGGGGTGGGCGCGCCCACCCTGGTGAGCACCTCCGTATCTTCGACGTGGAGTCCAAGTCCATCGGTGGGTTTCCTTGCAAAATAACTTCTCCATTGATTTCGCCCGCGTTTGATTCCGTCGATATTCCTTTTCCTCAAACACCGAAATAGGCATAAAATAGCAAATCTGGGCTGGGCCTCCGGTTTATAGGTTAGTCCCAAAAATAATATAAAAGTGGATAATAAAGCCCAATATTGCCTAAAACAGTAGATAAAGTAGCATGGAGCAATCAAAAATTATAGATACGTTGGAGACGTATCAAGCATCCCCAAGCTTAATTCCTGCTCGTCCTCGAGTAGGTAAATGATAAAAAGATAATTTTTGATGTGGAATGCTAGTTGGCATAATTTCAATGTAATTCTTCTTACTTGTGATATGAATATTCAGATTCGAAACATTCAAGACAAAATTTCATATTGACATAAAAATAATAATACTTCAAGCATACTAGCAAAGCAATTATGTCTTCTCAAAATAGCACGGCAAAAGAAAGTTCATCCCTACAAAATCATATAGTTAGTCTATGCTTCATTTTCGTCATTCAAAGATGTTCCCAACTTCTATACCCCCGATGACAAGCCAAGCAATTGTTTCATACTTAAATAATCTCAAACTTTTTCAACCTTCACGCAATACATGAGCGTGAGCCATGGATATAACACTATGGGTGGAATAGAATATGATGATGGGGATTGTGTGGAGAAGACAAAAAAGGAGAAAGTCTCACATCAACGGGCTATGGAGATGCCCATGAATTGATGTCAACATGAGGAGTAGGGATTGCCATGCAACGGATGCACTAGAGCTATGAATGCTCAACAAAAGAAAACTAGTGGGTGTGCATCCAACTTGCTTGCTCATGAAAACCTAGGGCACTTTGAGGAAGCCCATCGTAGGAATATACAAGCCAAGTTCTATAATGATAAATTCCCACTAGTATGAAAAAGACAACTTATGAGACTCACTATATGAAAAACATGGTGCTACTTTGAAGCATAAGTGTGGAAAAAAGGATAGTAGCATTGCCCCTTTTTATTTTTTATTTATTTTTTTATATTTTTTGGGCCTTCTTTTTTTCTTTGGCCTTTCTCTTTTTTTGGGGAACAATGCTCTATTGAATGATGATCATCACACTTCTATTTATTTACAACTCAATGATTACAACTCGATACTAGAACAAGATAAGACTCTATATGAATGCCTCCGGCGGTGTACCAGGATGGTGTAATGAATCAAGAGTGACATGTATGAAAAATAATGCATGGTGGCTTTGCCACAAATACGATGTCAACTACATGATCATGCAATGGCAATATGACAAAAGTAAAGTATGTCATGATGATGATGAACGTAACGGTGGAAAGTTGCATGGCAATATATCTCGGAATGGCTATGGAAATGCCATAATAGGTAGGTATGGTGGCTGTTTTGAGGAAGATATAAGGAGGTTTATGTGTGATAGAGCGTATCGTATCACGGGGTTTGGATGCACCGACGAAGTTTGCACCAACTCTCAATGTGAGAAAGGGCAATGCACGGTATCAAGAGGCTAGCAATGGCGGAAAGGTAAAAGTGCGATAATCCATGGACTCAACATTAGTCAAAAGAACTCATATACTTATTGCAAAATTTAGAAGTCATCAAAATCAAGTACTACGCGCATGCTCCTAGGGGGATAGATTGGTAGGAAAAGACCATCGCTCGTCCCCGACCGCCACTCATAAGGATGCACAAGCCAGGTACACTTCATGTTTCAAATTTGTTACACAACTTTAACCATACGTGCATGCTACGAGACTTGCTAACTTCAACACAAGAGATACGACTTTGGGCTATGGTTAGCTCAGCTCCAATCAAGAATCCCCAAGGGACCCCAAGAATTCTTGGTATACGCTCATTCCAATCCTCAATTCTCCTTTCGAGATTTGGGGATAATGAATCAATTGAACGTGCTTCAAAGATTTGTTCCACTTTTGGAAGACCTTGCGTTATTCTTTAAATTCGTAATCACCCTACTAGCATGACTTTAATATCACTACCTCCATATCTCAAAACAATTATCAAGTATATAACTTCTCTTAGTATTCAACACACTCATAAGAATCCTTACAAATCTTGTATTCTTAGCATATTAGAATTAAGCACATTACCATGCTATTTAAGAATCTCAAAATAATCTAAGTGAAGCATGAGAGACCATCTATTTATTCAAAATAGAACTACCACCATGCTCTAAAAGATATAAGTGATGCACTAGAGCAAATGACAAACTACTCCGGAAGATATAAGTGAAGATCAATTAGTAGTCGAATAATTATGCAACTATATGAAGACTATCCCATTTAATAATTTCAGATCTTGATATTGTATCCAAACAGAAAGCAAAACAAAATAAGATGACAATGCAAGGATATCACAACTCATGTGAAGAAGCAAAAACTTAGGCTCAACCGATACTAACCGATAGTTGTTGAAGAAGAAAGGTGGGATGCCTACCGGGGCATCCCCAAGCTTAGATGCTTGAGACTTCTTGAAATATTATCTTGGGGTGCCTTGGGCATCCCCAAGCTTGAAATTTTGTGTCTCCTTAATTCCTTTCATATCATGGTTTCTCTTTTTATCAAAAGCTTCATTCACAACAAACTCAACAAGAACTCGTGAGATAGGTTAGTATAAACCAATGCAAAACCTTATCATTTTCTACTGTAATAAATCACTAACATTATTATTCAACATTGCATACTAAATGCCTTTGCATATTTAATACTCCTATCCTTAAATAGAATCATTAAACAAGCAAACATATGCAAACAATGCAAGCATAACAGCAATCTGCCAAAACAGTATAGTCTGTAAAGAATGCAAGAGTATCAATACTTCCCTAACTCCAAAAATTATGAACTAAAATTCCCACTGTAATAAATTTATCATATCTCAATATGCAAAAAGATTCAACATTATACCACTCTCTGAATTTTCTAGAGAATTTTTGCAACAGCGGTAAACTTTCTGTTTTCAAACAGCAACATGTATACTAGCAAAATAAGCATGGCGAAGGCGATCCTTGAATTTTTTTATTGAAACTAAAGATGAAAAACACTAATCTAACTAACAGCAAGAAAAATAGAACAAAATGACATGACTCTCCAAGCAAAACACATATCATGTGGTGAATAAAAATATAGCTCCAAGTAAAATTACCGATGAACGAAGATTTAAAGAGGGATGCCTTCCGGGGCATCCCCAAGCTTAGGCTCTTGGTTGTCCTTGAATATTACCTTGGGGTGCCTTGGGAATCCCCAAGCTTACGCTCTTGCCACTCCTTATTCCATAGTCCATGGAATCTTTACCCAAAACTTGAAAACTTCACAACACAAAACTTAACAGAAAACTCGTGAGCTCCGTTAGCGAAAGAAAACAAAAGACCACTTCAAGGTACTGTAATGAACTCATTATTTATTTGTATTGGTGTTAAACCTACTGTATTCCAACTTCTCTATGGATTATAAACTATTTTACTAGCCATAGATTCATCAAAATAAGCAAACAAAACAATGAAAACATAATCTGTCAAAAACAGAACAGTATGTAGTAATCTGTAACTAACGCAAACTTATGGAACTCCAAAAATTCTAAAATAAATTGGTGGTCCTTAGGAATTTGTCTAGTAATCATCTGCAAAAACAATCAACTAAATATCACTCTCCAGTAAAAAGTTAAAGCTAATCTCGTGAGCACTAATGTTTCTGTTTTTTACAGCATGATCATAAAGACTTCACCCAAGTCTTACTTGGCACAAACACTAATTAAAACACAAAACCACATCTAAACAGAAGCTAGATGGATTATTTATTCCTAAACAGAACCAAAAAGTAAGAAACTAAAATAAAATTGGGTTGCCTCCCAACAAGCGCTATCGTTTAACGCCCCTAGCTAGGCATGATGGTTTCAATGATGCTCACATAAAAGATAAGAATTGAAACATAAAGAGAGCATCATGAAGAATATGACTAGCACATTTAAGTCTAACCCACTTACTATGCATAGGGATTTTGTGATCAAACAACTTATGGGAACAAGAATCATCTTGCATAGGAAGGTGAAACAAGCATAACTTCAAAACTTTAAGCACATAGAGAGGAAACTTGATATTATTGCAATATGTAGAAGCATATGATCCTCTCTCATAATAATTTTCAGTAGCATCATGAATGAATTCAACAATATAACCAGCACCTAAAGCATTCTTTTCATGATCTACAAGCACATAATTTTTATTACTCTCCACATAAGAAAATTTCTTCTCATGAATAGTAGTGGGAGCAAACTCAACAAAATAACTATCATACGATTGAGAATTAAATCAAGATGACAAGTTTCATGGTTATCATTATTCTTTAAAGCATACGTGTCATCACAATAATCATCATAGATAGGAGGCATGCTTTCATCATAGTAATTTTCCTCATCAAAGCTTGGGGGAGAAAAAAATATCATCTTCATCAAACATAGCTTCCCCAAGCTTGTGGCTTTGCATATCATTAGCATCATGGATATTCAAGTAATTCATACTAACAACATTGCAATCATGCTCATCATTCACATATTTCATGCCAAGCATTCTATGTAATTCTTCTTCTAGCATTTTGGCACAATTTTCCTTTCCATCATTCTCACGAAAGATATTAAAAAGGTGAAGCGTATGAGACAAACTCAATTCCATTTTTTTGTAGTTTTATTTTATAAACTAGACTAGTGCTAAAACAATAAACAAAAAGATTCGATTGCAAGATCTAAAGATATACCTTCACTTACCTAGCCTCCCTGGCAACGGCGCCAGAAAAGAGCTTGATGTCTACTACGCAACCTTCTCCTTGTAGACGTTGTTGGGCCTGCAAGTGCACAGGTTTGTAGGACAGTAGCAAATTTCCCTCAAGTGAATGACCTAAGGTTTATCAATCCGTAGGAGGCGTAGGATGAAGATGGTCTCTCTCAAGCAACCCTGCAACCAAATAACAAAGAGTCTCTTGTGTCCCCAACACACCCAATACAATGGTAAATTGTATAGGTGCACTAGTTCGGCGAAGAGATGGTGATACAAGTGCAATATGGATAGTAGATATGGGTTTTTGTAATCTGAAAATATAAAAATAGCAAGGTAACAAGCGGTAGAAGTGAGCGTAAACAGTATTGACAAGGCCTAGGGTTCATACTTTCACTAGTGCAAGTTCTCTCAACAATAATAACATAGTTAGATCATATAACAAGCCCTCATCATGCAACAAAGAGTCACTCCAAAGACACTAATAGCGGAGAAAAAATGTAGAGATTATGGTAGGGTACGAAACCACCTCAAAGTTATTCTTTCAGATCAATCTATAAAAGAGTTCGTACTAGAATAACACCTTAAGACACAAATCAACCAAAACCCTGATGTCACCTAGATACTCCATTGTCACCTCAAGTATCCGTGGGCATGATTATACGATATGCATCACACAATATCAGATTCATCCAACCAACACAAAGTACTTCAAAGAGTGCCCCAAAGTTTCCATCGGAGAGTCAAGAACGTGTGCCAACCCCTATGCATAGGTTCCCAATGTCACGAAACCCGCAAGTTGATCACCAAAACATACATCAAGTGGCACATGATATCCCATTGTCACCCCAGATAATCACGGCAAGACATACATCAAGTGTTCTCATAAAGACTCAATCCGATAAGATAACTTCAAAGGGGAAACTCAATTCATCACAAGAGAGTAGAGGGGGAGAAACATCATAAGATCCAACTACAATAGCAAAGCTCGGGATACATCAAGATCGTGCCATAGATTGGAACACGAGAGAGAACATGAGAGAGAGAGAGAGATCAAACACATAGCTACTGGTACATACCCTCAGCCCCGAGGGTGAACTACTCCCTCCTCATCATGGATAGCGCCGGGATGATGAAGATGGCCACCGGAGATGGATCCCCCCTCCGACAGGGAACCAGAAAGGGGCCCCGATTGGTTTTTGGTGGTTCTGGAGGCTTGCGGCGGCGGAACTCCCGATCTATCTTCTGTTCTGGAAGTTTTAGGGTACGTAGGTATATATGGGTGAAAGGAGTACGTCGGTGGAGCTACGGGGGCCCCACGAGGCAGGGGGCGCGCCTAGGGGGGGTAGGCGCGCCCCCCACTCTCGTGAGCACCTCCCGTATCTTCTGACGTGGAGTCCAAGTCCATCAGGTGGGTTTCCTTCCAAAAATAACTTCTCCAGTTGATTTCGTTCCGTTTTGACTCCGTCTGATATTCCTTTTCCTCGAAACACTGAAATAGGCATAAAACAGCAAATCTGGGTTGGGCCTCCAGTTAATAGGTTAGTCCCAAAAATAATATAAAAGTGGATAATAAAGCCCAATATTTCCTAAAATAGTAGATAAAGTAGTATGGAGCAATCAAAAATTATGGATACGTTGGAGACGTATCACACTCCGAGTGGCTCGCCAATGTTGTCATGGTCCCCAAGAAAGATGATTCACTTCGTATGTGTGTCAATTTCAAGCACATCAACCGGGCCTGCCTGAAAGATCATTTCCCTCTCCCCCGCATCGACCAGATTGTCGACTCAACTGCGGGGTGTGAGCGTTTATCCTTTTTGGATCGTATTCCGGGTACCATCAGATCCGCCTATATGGGCCCGATGAAATAAAAACAGCTTCATCACCCCCATTCGGGTGTTTGTGCTATGTTACAATGCCCTTTGGCCTCAAGAATGCTGGTGCCACGTTCATGCACATGATTCAGAAGTGCTTGCTCACTCAAATCAGTCAGAACCTGGAAGCATACATGGATGAGATCGTGGTCAAGTCACGCGAAGGTTCCGACCTATTGACTGACCTCGCTTGTTGGGGATTAAGCTCATCCGTATTGAAGCCCATGAAGACAAAGGAGTATGTCACTTTACTATTGAAGCTTAGAGGCCTAGAGCCCAAGGGCGCATTAGGGCCCATAGACATAAACCGCCATGAGATGTGTAACTTGTGTTGTAACTTAGGGAAAGGTAGAAACCGAGCCGGACACGTGTATGAGCCGGACTCGGTATTTTGTGAACCGCCGGGCGTCAACCTATGTATATAAAGGGACAACCCGGCGGTGGTTCAGGGACAAGAAACTACAACTCGAGAGATAGGTAAAGCGGATTTGCTCCCTGCTCATCGAGACCCCATCAATTCCTCTACAACTGGATCATTGGCTTTTACCTTCACCGCAAGGGGCCGAACCAGTATAAACTCCCCGTGTCCCTTGTTTGGTTTAACCCATTTTAGCTAATCTCGTTGTGATGGCTCCACGAAGAAGTCCTCTCACTAGGACATCTAACGTGTTAATTCCACGACAGTTGGCGCCCACCGTGGGGTTATCGCACGATGGTTTTGAGTTCTTGAAGGGCACCTTTGAAGGACTCAAGGGATACACGGTTGGCCAGATGACCAAGAGTCGTCGTGGCAAACTCTACATCGACGACGCAGGCTGGGGCCCCGAGGCTGGCTCAATCGAGTACGGGTACCGGGTCCCCTTTGGCGGAATTCACGTTTTCATCGGCAAGATCGACGAACCGGGCCCTGAGCTGGACATCTGCACCGACCTCGTCGAGACGGCTCAGCATGCGAGTCCTGCCCGGGTTCAGCCTGCCATGAAGTGTCCGTTCGTAGGATTCATACATGGTGTGGAATCAGAACCGGTGTCCGATGGTGAGACGGTCGTTTACTCAGATGGCGAATCATCAACCGATGAGACTGAGTCACTTTACCAGCTACAAGATGGCCAGTTCGGGGGCTGTTCTCATGGCGACAGTATTCCGGACCCCCTTGAACCGCCAAACTGGGTTGCGATCTTCATGGCTGGTACACAACCCACATTGCAATCTTCAACAGCAGCAGCGATGGCTTCCGGATCGGCAGCCGGGGCAGGAGGCCCCGTGCGCCGGCCGACTCAAGTTCTTTCCAGTTTATTGGACGCCTGGACGACGTTGTTGACCACGACAGTTACCCCGGAGACTCAAGATTGGCAAAACGCGGAGGTGACAAAGCTGCGGGATCAGATAACTCAGGCCAAGGAGGACTTGGCGGCTGAGGAAACCAGGATGGATGATGAAGGAGCCGCTTTAGATGCCCAATCACAGCGGATTCAGGCGGAGAATTACCGGCTCATGCTGGATCAGAATGCTTCAAACGAGGTGTTGAGGAGGAGGCACCGGTCTCGTCTACCACCGGTTCATGAAGCAATGAATCTCTTCAACACGCCAGGAGCAGGACCCAGTAATCTGGCAGCGATAAACCGGACCGAGGCACCCGGGACGGGAGCGCCGGATCAGCCACGGGTGACGGACCCACCTCGACGAACAGATAACCCGCCGCAATACATACCGGCCTCGCCGGGTCACTTCTCCACCCCTTTGGATAATATGATTGCAGCAGCGTCCCGCTTGGCAGTCTCCAATGGAGGGCGAGTCTCCAGCGGCGGTCGAGACACGGCGGGCCAGGGATCTCCTTCAAACTGCTATGGAACAGCAGCAGGCTTATTCATATAGCCGAGACAGAATCCATTCAACCCCTCGGCCGAGCAAGAGTTACAGCAGGCGCATTGATGAACCAGCTGTGTCAAGCAGCGCGCGAAACTGTGATGCCCCTCGAGGGCCTTATCCGGCGCGCGGTGGAGTGAATGCTTAGGATGTGGTGGATAATGGTAGAGCGCGTCGGGAGCCAGAGTTAGCAGCGCAGTACGCGAATCATCAACCCGCTCCGGTTCGACCGACGACGACAGGGGAACGAGGACTGACTTTCAACTCTTGGGGGGTGCCGTGCCTCACCCCGGCTCTACATAATGTGCGGTTACCCAAGGATTTCAAGGGCCCACGTAAAGTGCCTAATTATACCGCCGATTTACCCCCCGAGTCATGGGTTGAGAGTTATGAGATGGCGATGGAGATGCTGGATGTGGACGAAGCGGCGTGTGCGAAGTACTTCACCATGATGTTGGACGGAACGGCTCACACTTGGTTAAAAAGTTTGCCCGTTAATTCTGTCGGTTCATGGGACGAGTTGAAGGCCCGGTTTATAGCAAACTTCAAAGACACGTGCAAGCAACCTATGTCAATCGTGGATCTGGCTGCTTGTGTTCAAGCAGAAGGCGAATCAACAACTCATTAGGTGCGCCGGGTCTCGGAAATCCTGCATTTGTCGGACCACATCAATGCTGATTCGGCAATCATAACATTGGAGGGAAATTGCTGGTTTAAGCCACTGAAGTTGAAATTGGGACGGCTCAAGTGTCACTGCAATGACATGGGAACACTCATGGCGGCTTTGGTTAAATATGCCAATTCTGATAGTTCCCAGGATCCTGAGTCTGACGAAGAGAAGCCGGAGAAGGGAAAGAAGTATGTCAGTGCAAAAGGACAACAACATAACCAGGCGGGCCATGGGAATAGCGGTAAGCGCAAAGCAGATAATAATTCCGATTTTGTAGCTAACACCAACATACAGGGTAACAATCAGCGCCGTAAGGGTAAACCGCCCCTGCGGGGCGGAGGATCAGGCATGAATCTGGAGCGCTTGTTGAACCAGCCCTGCCCGAAGCACGGGAGGCAAGACAAGCAAGCTACGCACTTATGGAAGGATTGCTTTATTATGCGAGAGTTCAAACATTCTGATATCTTCCGGTATGATCATGGACCATCTGGCGGTTCAGGGCCCGGGTTTCACGGGCCGGGGTATGGAGGAGGTAGCTCCGGTTCAGGTTTTCAAGGTAACCAAGGTGGACAGGGCAATCAAGGCAATCAGGGTAACCAGGGTGGTTATAATCAACAGGGGAATCAACAACAGCAGCAGTCGGGTTATCAGAGCAACCCGAAGCAGTTAAATGGTGGACAGTATCATGTCTTCACTACTAGCCTATGCAAGCACGATCAGAAGCTTCATAAGAGGGCAGTGAACTCCATTGAACCGACAGTGCCCCGTTACTTGCGCTGGTCTGAACATCCTATTGTGTGGAGTCGAGAAGATCATCCGCCCCGGGTTGATAATCAGGGTCATCTGGCGTTAGTGGTTGCGCCGCAGGTTGGGGGTTATAAGTTCACCAAGGTGCTCATGGATGGAGGGAGCAGTATCAACATCTTGTATTATGAAACCTTCCGGCGTATGGGATTAACGGATAAGAATCTTAAACCGTTGAACACCATTTTTCACGGTGTGGTGCCTGGTAAATCAGCCTACCCGGTCGGTAAGATTGCTCTGGAAGGTGGTTTTTGGAGATGATCATGATCCAAGATCAGAGACGTTGACCTTTGAAGTGGTAAAAATTCAAAGCCCGTACCATGCCCTGTTTGGACGGCCGGTCTATGCTAAGTTCATGGCAAGGCCGTGTTATGTTTATCTGCAGCTCAAGATGCCGGGTCATAAGGGGACGATCACGGTGCATGGCAGTCGCAAGATTGCTCTGGAATGCGAGGAAGGTGATGCGGCTTATGCTGAGTCGGTTTGTGCAACAGAGGTGTTAAAATTCTATAAGGACAGTGTTGATCCGGCAGATATGACTTCTTCTCTGAAGAAGCCCACTACATAGCATGATCCGGCTTTGAAGTTTAAATCGGCTGATGAGACTAAGATGGTTGATTTTGTTCCTGGTGATTCATCCAAGCAGTTCAGCATCAGCGTTAACTTGGATCTGAAATAGGAAAGCGCGCTCATCGAGTTCATCCGTAAGAACCGGGACATCTTTGCATGGAAACCTTCTGACATGCCAGGTGTACCGAGGGAACTCGCTGAGCACACTCTTAATATTGATCCCAAGTTTAAACCTGTCAAGCAGTTTCTTCGCTGCTTTAAGGAAGAGAGACGCAAGGCCATTCGTGAGGAGGTAGCACGGCTCTTGGCAGCAGGGTTTATTGTGGAAGTTTTTCACCCTGAGTGGTTGGCTAACCCGGTGCTGGTACTCAAGAAGAATGGCACAGATTTGAACAAGGCTTGCCCAGCTGATCCCTTCGCCCTTCCCCGTATTGATCAGATTATTGATGCTACGACGGGTTGTGAACGGTTGAGCTTTTTGGATGCTTATTCGGGTTATCATCAGATCAAAATGGCGGTTAAGGACTAGGAGAAGACGGCTTTTATAACTCCCTTTGGAGCATTCTCCTATGTATCTATGCCGTTTGGACTCAAGAGTGCCCAGGCGACTTATCAGCAGTGTGTGCAGAATTGCCTTCATAATCAGATTGGGCGCAATGTTCATGCTTATGTGGATGATATCGTGGTAAAGTCCAGGAAAGCAGAAACACTTATAGCTGACTTGCAGGAAACTTTTGATAATCTGATGGTTTATAAGATGATGCTTAATCTGGCCAAGTGTGTTTTTGGTGTACCAGCTGGCAAGCTCTTGGGTTTTCTGGTGTCTAACAGGGGTATTGAAGCTAATCCGAAAAAGATCAAGGCTATTACGTCCCTGGCTAAACCGGCATGTATCAATGACGTTTAACGACTGGCGGGTCGTATTGCAGCATTAAGCTGGTTTATCAGCCGGTTGGGGGAGAAGGCGATCCCTCTATATCAGATGATGAGGAAAACAGACAATTTTGTTTGGAGTGATGCTGCTAATGTGGTGTTTGAGGACCTGAAGAAGCAGTTGGCCGAACCACCCGTCCTTGCTGCCCCCATTGATAAGGAACCATTGCTGTTATACGTGGCTGCTAACGCCTGAGCTGTCAGCATGGCTATTGTGGTGGAGTGCAAAGAGGCTGGTAAGGAGTATCCGGTTCAACAACCGGTTTATTACATCAGTGAGGTACTTATCGAGTCCAAGCAGAGATATCCCCATTGGCAGAAGTTGGTGTATGGAGTGTTTATGGCGAGCCGGAAGCTTAAGCAATACTTTCAAGGCCATCCCATTACTGCGGTCAGTTCCGCTCCATTGGGAGATATCATTCAGAACAGAGAGGCGACAGACGCTCTAAGCCGACTAGGATCCCAGCGTAAACTGGTGCCGCCCAATTTTTTTGTTGACGTTCTGCATAATCCGTCGGTCAAGATACCAATGGAGGAGGATCTGGCTATTCCTGACCCGGAAGCTCAATTGGTGGCAGTTCTTCATGCTATCCCTGACTGGACAGTGCCATACCTAGCGTATATGACCCGGGGTGAGTTACATGAATACGAAGTTTTGGCCAGGCAGATATCCGGCGGTTCAACTCTATGACCATTGTCAACGGCGAGTTACATCACTGCAGTGTCTCAGGGGCATTTCAACATTGTGTTTCTCCTAAAGAAGGCTGTGAGATCCTGCGTGAAATCCACAAAGGAGATTGTGGTCATCATGCCGGTTCAAATCTTTGGTGGCTAAGGCTTTCTGGCACAGTTTTTACTGGTTAACAGCTCATGCTGATGCAAAGGATCTGGTCAGAAAGTGTGATGGCTATCAGAAGTTTTCTCACAGAGCTCATGTTTCGGCTCAAGAATTTAGGATGATTCCAATCACCTGGCCGTTTGCAACTTGGGGGCTGGATATGGTTGGGCCTTTTAAGAGGTCCAAGGATAAGAAGACCCACCTTCTAGTGGTGGTTGATAAATTCACCAAGTGGGTAGAGGCAGAGCCGGTGAGCAAGTGTGATGCGGCCACGGTGGTTCAATTCATGAAAAAGGTGATCTTCCGCTTTGGTTTTCCACACAACATTATAACAGATAATGGCACGAATATCTCCAATGGTGCTATGAAAGAGTTCTGTCAACATGAGCACATCCGGCTTGATGTGTAATCAGTGGCTCACCCCCAGTCTAATGGTCAAGCGGAGAGTGTTAATCAAGAAATCCTAAAGGGTATCAAGCCCCGGCTTATGGTCCCTGAGGGAGTCCCGGATTAGGGGGTGTCCGGATAGCCGAACTATCACCGTTGGCCGGACTCCTGGACTATGAAGATACAAGATTGAAGACTTCGTCCCGTGTCCGGATGGGACTTTCCTTGGCATGGAACGCAAGCTTGGCGATACGGATATGTAGATCTCCTGCCATTGTAACCGACTCTGTGTAACCCTAACCTATGCGGTGTCTATATAAACCGGAGGGTTTTAGTCCGTAGAAACAAACAACAATCATACCATAGGCTAGCTTCTAGGGTTTAGCCTCCTTGATCTCGTGGTAGATCTACTCTTGTACTACTTATATCATCAATATTAATCAAGCAGGAGTAGGGTATTACCTCCAACGAGACGGCCCGAACCTGGGTAAAAACATCGTGTCCCTTGTCTCCTGTTACCATCCGCCTAGACGCACAGTTCGGGACCCCCTACCCGAGATCCGCCGGTTTTGACACCGACATTGGTGCTTTCATTGAGAGTTCCTCTGTGTCGTCGCCGTCAGGAAGGATGCCTCATCTCGTCTTTAAAGACGATACTATCGCCAAAGAAGCCTTGGCCACTGGTCAGACTCTTCGGCTAGGTGGTTTTCTCATGACCGCCAGTTCGGCCACCGCGTCGACGATGACTTCTCGAGTCATCGAAACCAATCTCCACGTTAATTCGGAACTTGCCGAATAGTTAGATCCGATCGAGCTCTCCTCCGTAAACGAGCTCTTGGATCGCATCGCCTCCTTGGGAGTCGCCACAGACTATGACCAGATCGGGCCTAAAACCGATCTGAGAGAGATCAACTCTCCCCAGGCTACCCATCATATTGCTGTGATAGAGGAGCAATGCGGCGATTCTTCTTCTATCTTATGGACTAGCTACGTCCGGATTACCGGTCCCTCTATGCCGGATTCCCGCAGAGGGACGGATGTCGATCTAGCCCTGAACTTAAAGTCAGGCGACGGGATGGATTCATTGGATAGCACTCAAAAAACCAAACTTCCGAATTCGGAAACTTTCCCGCCCCTGAGTCCTAAATTGGACGGGGTTCCGGATCCAGTTCCACCCGCCCACCCAAACATTAGCGACCTATCCCGAATCCTGCAAGAGCCCGCTGAAATAGTACATCATTACTGGGCCAGATTCCTCCTGGTTATGGACAGGATAAAGGACTGCCGAGAGCAGGACGCAGTCCCAATTTTCTGCAATAATTGCACGGACAAGGGACTCCTAAACGCCATAAGTCGTCGCGAAATTACACGCTTTACTGACTTGGTAACCATAGTACAAAAGTACTGTGCGATGGAGAGCGCCTGGAAAACCGAAAGTAAATTTTGGGATAATCCGGCCCCGAATACATCCCTAGTCCGAAATAAAAGGGTGCATCATTATCAAGCACCTGGGTTAAACACCAAAAAACCAAAACCCCCTAAAGGGTACGGAACCGTACTGGAGGGTTGGCTAAACGAACCCTGCAAAATTCATAGCACAGAGGGTGCCACTCGAACTCATAGCCTTCGAGCATGTTGGATACTACGGCAGGTGGCCAAAAGTGGCGAACAGCTTCTAGCTTCAGAATCCCAGCCCAGCAACACCAGTACGGTGTTAACAGTCTTCGAGACTTTCGCATCAAATAACATGCGAAAACGAACACTCCGTAACCTTGCCGAAGTCTACCAAGTAGCAACAATAAATCAATGGAGTGACACGGCTATCACCTTTAATGCCAGTGACGAACCTAAATTCCGAACAGCCCGAGCACCAGCCGCATTGGTCCTAAGTCCGATAGTGGACGACTTTCGCCTTACTAAGGTACTCATGGATGGCGGCAGCAGACTAAACCTCATCTATGAGGAAACCCTCCGAAAAATGGAAATAGACTGGAACCGCATTGAGCGAAGCATCAAAATCTTTAGAGGAATAATCCCTAGCCGGGAAGCATGCTGCACAGGAAAAATCACACTGGACGTAGTGTTCGGCTCGCCGGACAATTACAGGTCCGAGGAGGTCACATTTCAAGTGGCCCCGTTCAGGAGCGGATATCATGCTTTATTAGGGCGAGAGGCATTCACAATTTTTCAAGCTATACCCCATTATGGGTACATGAAGCTTAAAATGCCCGGACCTAACGGAATCATCACTCTCGCTAGTAATCCGAACATAGCACTCCGCGCCGAAAATAAGACAGCCGCACTAGCCCTCGAGGCACTATCCGAAGCCCTAGCGGCCGAGGAACTCACTGCGATGCGCTCCACGGTGAACAGGGACGATGTGATACTTGATAAAAGATCCAAGTCCACCTCTTTTAAACCAGCGGATGAAATAGTCAAATTCCAGGTCCACCCAACGGACCCCGCAAAGACGGCCTCCATTGGGGCACAATTAAACCCTGATGTAGACGCCGCACTACGAGAATTTCTATGAGGAAACTGGGACATCTTTTCCTGGCACCCTTCAGATATGCCAGGAATCCCACGTCGGCTAGCCGAGAACAGCCTAAATATCCTCAAAGGATTCAAGCCAGTCAAACAGGCTCTTCGGCGCTTTTCCGAACCCAAGAGACAGGCCATGGGAGAGGAGCTAGCCAAACTTCTAGCAGCCGGATTCATCAGAGATATAAAACATCCGGACTGGCTAGCAAACCTGGTGATGGTACCAAAGAAGGATAAATCCTGGCGCCTATGTGTTGATTTTAAAGACCTTAATAAGACTTGCCCAAAGGATCCCTTCCCCCTCCCTCGAATTGATCAAATTATCGACGCTACAGCAGGACACGACTCATTTTGCTCCCTCAACGCGTACTCCATCTACCACCAAATCAAGATGGTGGAGCCAGACCAAGCTGCAACAGCATTCATCACTCCATACGGCCCGTTCTGCTTCAATAAAATGCCCTTCGGGCTCAAAAACGCCGGCGCAACATATCAGCGCATGATTCAGACATGTCTGGCAAACCAGATCGGCAAAACAGTGGAAGCATATGTAGATGACGTGGTCGTGAAAACCAAGCATGTCAAAACTCTAGTAGACGACTTGAGGCTCACATTCGACAATCTTCGAAAATATGACATCAAGCTCAATCCGGAAAAATGCGTCTTGGCGTTCCACCGAAAGCTCCTGGGCTTCATTGTGTCCGTAGAGGAATTGAAGCAAACCCAGCCAAGATCCGAGCTCTGTCACAATTGATATTCCAAAAGACCTCAAACAAATACAAAATTGACAGATGCGAGCGGCTCTAAGCCGCTTTATTTATCGCTTGGGAGAAAAGGCGTTACCCTTTACCGCCTCCTCCGCCGCACCAACACTTCGAGTGGGCGGATGCCGCCACGCCGGACTCAAGAGATAAAAGCCATATTGGCAACAAATCCTGGCCGCGCCCAACGTGGGCGAACCAATGCTATTATATATCGCCGCAACACATCAAGTTGTCAGCGCGGTGCTCGTCGTCGAACGAGAAACGGACGGACACCGGTTCCCTCTTTGAAAAGCGGTTTACTCTGTGTCCACTGTCCTAACTCCATGCAAGTCCCGGTACCCACACTATCAAAAGATAGCATACACGGTGTTCATAGCATCCCGGAAGCTGCGACACTACTTTCAAGAGTGTTCGATAACGGTAGCCTCCGAAGTACCTCTTAACGACATTATAAACAACCGCGACGCGATGGGCCGGATTGCTAAATGGGCCATAGAGCTCCTTCCATTCGACATAACCTATAAGCCACGACGAGCTATCAAGTCGCAGGTTTTGGCCGACTTCGTGGCCAAATGGACCGAAGCCGAACTCCCTAAAGAGTATGGCGCATACTCCAATTGGATCATGCACTTTGACGGCTCCAAAATGTTGGCTGGCCTGGGGGCTGGCGTCGTCCTGACGTCCCCAACCGGGGATACAGTCCAATACGTCCTTCAGATAAGGTATATGGACTCCAACAACGCAGCAGAATACGAGGCCCTTCTGCACGGCCTCCGGATGGCAGTCTCCATAGGCATTAAACGCCTAGAGGTGCGCGGGGATTCGAACCTCGCGATATCTCAAATAAACGGAGACTTTGATGCCAAAGATCCGAAAATGGCAGCATACCGCAATGCGGTCCTAAAAATGTCAGCACGGTTCGAAGGGCTCGAATTTCATCATATAGCCCGGGATAACAACCAGGCGGCGGACATACTGGCACGCATCGGTGCAAAACGCGATGCCGTCCCGCCCAACATCTTCCTGGAACAGCTGTTCAAGCCATCCGTACTATGGGAAGGGGAGTCCGGAAATAACAATCCGGACCCAACCGCACTGCCTGACGCCGAACACTCTGACACAATCGGCAGCTCTGCCACCGAGATAACACCCTCCGCCCACGAAATAATGGCGGTTATCGCTCCGTGGACGGAGCCATTCCTAGCCTACCTAACTAGGCAGGAACTCCCCGAAGACCAATATGAGGCTCGCTGCATAGTACGGCAATCTAAAGCCTATAAAGTCCATGAGGGAGAGCTTTATAAGAAAAGCACAACAGGAGTCCTTCAAAGGTGTATCTCCGAAGAAGAAGGGCGCAACCTCCTGGCTGAAATTCATGCCGGACTGGGTGGGCACCACGCCGCAGCCCGGGCCCTTGTGGGCAACTTTTTGCTAACCAAAGCCACATGCCACCCACCGCCCTCAAAACTATTACCATCACCTGGCCGCTCGTGGTCTGGGGGGGGGGGCTTGACATGGTTGGACCCCTTAAGGGGGGGAACCCACAAGCAAAAATACCTATTGGTCATGGTGGATAAATTCACCAAATGGATAGAGGCCAAACCTGTTAAAACGGCCGAATCCGGACCGGTGATAGACTTCATATCAGGGGTAGTTCACCGTTACGGTGTCCCCCACAGTATCATCACTGATAACGGCACCAACTTCACAGCCGATGAGATCAAATTATGGTGCAAAAACATGGGCACCAAGCTCGATTACGCCTCAGTCTATCACCCTCAAACCAACGGCCAAGTCGAACGAGCAAATTGTCTAACCATGAGCGGCATTAAACCCAGACTAGTGCGGTCCCTCAAGGAATCTAACACGCACTAGGTTGAGGAGCTCGACTCCGTACTCTGGGGGCTGCGGACCACGCCGAATCATACTACCGGATTCACACCATTTTTTATGGTGTACGGTGCAGAGGCAGTCCTGCCCTGTGACATAATTCATGACTCACCTCGCGTGCGCATGTATGAATAAAGAGAAGCCCATCTCGATCGGCAGGACACTTTGGACGCATTGGAGGAGGAGCGCGACGTGGCAAAATCTCGTTCCACATTCTATCAACAGCAGGTTCGAAGATACCAAAGCTGGGAAGTACGGGCCAAAGCTTATAACGTTGGCGAACTAGTTCTACGCCTGCCGGACAAGAAAAAGGACAAACTCAAGCCCAAATGGGAAGGGCCCTTCATCATCGACCAGGTCCTGACCGGCGGAGCATACCGTCTGCGAAACGCATCGGATAACCGACTCGAGCCGAACCCATGGAACATAGTCCGTCTACGAAGATTCTACGCCTAAGCGCCGGACTACAAGTTCGTTTCCTTCCTCCGTCCACATTTTCTATTTTTTGCTGTCTTTTATTTATCTCCTTCCCCCTCCTTCTTCCTGAAGCCTTTAGAGGCTCGTTTGCGCTTTGTTCGCACATATTTGACGCGTTGTACGCGCTCATTATACCTGGGGGCTTCTTTACCAGAAGCTTATTTTATACGGGCTTCATGCCCAACACATGCGTCAAACTTCTGCATGTACCTTTTATTCACCATTATATGCATCGATATGACTTCAGTTTTGGCCAAGCTGGGTTGCCTGGCTCCTGTGCTTACCCCTACGTTCCCGATTGTTCGGCTAGGTGGTAAAGGGAGCACCTCTGCGATTGTTACTGCCGGGTTAGCCGGATGTGTACCTCAGACTGGGTGAAGCTGAAAGCTAGCGTTCTTAAGGGAATATTCGGTCGGTGAACTGAGAGATGATTTTTAACTATTTACCCATCTGCCCCCAGATGATTTTCTGCTTTCATAGCAGCTTTGACATGCACTTTAGGGCATGCATCCGAGCGAAAGGAACCCTTAACGGAACTATTCTCCCTGGAAGATGTTTCTTACTATCCATGTAATATAACATAACTAGTTGGGCACTTGTCTGATACAGCAATAATGACCCCTACGCCTTGTCTCCATGCATACCCCAATTCTTATATAACCACGAAGGTATTCGGACACACTCCGGACTATTGGGTCCTGAGGTCGAAGCGAAAAGGTCCGCTATGACAAACGATCTACAATCCGGCTAGAAGACATTTTTCATGTCATATTTTTACATAGTCAACTCGACTCATTGTATTCCTCCTCAATGCCATCTAATAGGCTATCTAATTTACAATCTTGCTGGGAATACTTGGCGGCCAATTCTACTTGGTCGTACACTAAGCTTACAGGATCTCCGTCCCATCAGCCCCACAGTCCGACTCGCCATGTGGTTTGGGTCAGCAACCGTACCGCGTCTTTACAATGGCCCAGGCCTCCCTGGCACCTTGACAGCAAGCCGATATCTTCCATAATCGGAAGCGCCACCGTGCTCCTTGAAGCCGCTCTTCCAGCTCCCCAATGCCTTCGGGCAGGGAGATAGATGGCCACAAGGCCTAGCCGACGCCTTTCATCACCTGCCGAACTTGTTCATGCAGCTGATGCAGTTCGGGAAGAAGATCACCCGAAGAACTGGGCATCTCCTCCTCAGGACGACCTGTGAGCAAACCTACATACATGTTTATGTTAGTTGCCTTCCTCGCCGAACTCTTTCAAAGTTCGCTCAAGCACTTACTGAAAAATGCCGCGACGAAGCCGTCGATTCTCCTTTACGGAGTCACATAACTAGGCGCGAACATCTTTTAGTTCCTCACCCAGTTTGGTGTTGGCATCTTGAGGTTATTTTCTCCTGCCGCACCCTCGTAAGCACGCCTCGCCGCCTTTAGCTGGCGCAAGAGCTGTTGCCTGTCGGATCTAGTCCGCGCCATCTGCAATATTTTGTCGATTTACACACCGCCGCACTTTATAAACTATTTATATTTTGAAGCATATATTACCAGAGGGGGTCTCTGCGGCTCCCCCTGTAGCGGCTAGTGCGGCCTCAAGGTGGGCCTTGCATTCTTCAAGCTCCTGGGACAGTCGGGTATTCTTTTTTGTAAGATCCTGCATAACAAATGATCCTTAAATCAGTTATTCTAATTATTTTAAGTCTCGGGGGCTACTGGCATATATAACTGTCAAATTTCCTTACTTGTATGTCCTTTACATACTGCTCCGTGTCTCTGGCTAGACCATCTTAAGCGGCACGGAGGTGGGCATCACCCGAATTGAAGGCATTCAAGGCCTCTTGGGAAAAACATGCATCACGAAGAACTGTCCGGCGGCGCCTGTGATTCATGGCGCTCTCCACCTCGGAGTTGGTGGCAGACAATTTGTCGGCATCCTCTGCCGGAGGAGCATCCGACACACGCCTCGTGCTCTGTAGCGACCTGACCCAAAATCGGTCAAATCTACGTATGCATACCATCCCAAGATCATCTTTGGTACTCACAAGACATCGATGAAATAATCAAAGTTCAATCACACCTGAATTTATTACACGGTTCTCATATCGAGTCTTTATTACAATAGAATAAATTCGGCCAAAGGCCAACTCATGAGAAATAAACTAGTAAAGGTGCGGAAGCGTAGAAGAATAGCGAGTCCATCCGACTCCAAAGGGCAATCGCTAAGCGCCGAGCGTAGCCTCACTCCCGATCGAATACTCCTCCGCAACATAAGATGTTGCAGCCGTAGGTCAGCATTTTGAATATGCTGGCAAGTCATGAAGAGAGAATAACAATAATGAAATTACTAACACTATATGCAATTTGGCTGTCGAGCTCTAAGTTTCATCATTTTGCGAAAAGCCAATTTTTCCCTACTACAGTGGACTTGCTTACAAATACTACAAAGTTGTTGGTAGTTATTGAGATGGTTCCGCCAACCAATGTCTCATTCCCAAATTATTAAGTCATAACCCCCTCAAATAAATTTATTAGTTTTAGTGTTGAGATTTCCGAATACTTCCAAGTTCCAGAGGCTCAAATTGTCCGTAACCGGGGACACGGCTAATCGATTAGATCTTTAACTCTGCAGAGGTTTGCGCACTTTACCCGCAAGAATCATTCCCTCCGTTTAAGTCTTCGCACTTCATGGTGTTTGAAGACGGACGAATGAAACAGGTCTTCGAAGAGTTCTTACGCCACTGCCGTACCCATCCAATCCTACCGTTCTTCTACATCTCGTAGTACCGTCCAGCCAGCGTCACAACTAGGGTTGACCCAGCAGAGCCCATAATGGCTTGCGGTTGCACAGTAAGCTTCGGTCAATGGGGCATCCATCCGTCTCTTCGTGGCTGGGTGAAGCTTTCGCAAGATGTCATGGCACTTCTCCATGCATCCCGCCAACCACTGGGTTCTCCAGTGGTGCCCGTCAACCGTCCTCCACCCAAAGAGTGAATTCAAGTCCATCTTGATCTTGAAGTTCATGGGGTTGTCATCATCATTGACTCTCACATCTTTCTTATGAATTTCACTCAACCAAACCCCGTCTACGAGCATAGCAAAATAAATTACTTCGTCCCGGGTCATGGTAACAAGGGAATTGGTTCATCCTACCACATGATACTACTCAAGAACATAACTTCAAATTTCAACTACTGCATGCATGGTGGGGAGGTATTATTCTAATGCAACAAAATCATAGGTATTATAAAGAACATGATCAAAGACTTGCCTTGCTGACGATCCTCGTGAGCTAGGGATTCGTAGTAGCAAGCTTCGCACTCCGGAAATTCTACCGAGACAAACAATAAGCACAATAAGCATATAGCATATGATCACTTAACACAATAGCATAGTAACATAACACACCAAAGCAAACAAATCAAAACCCAAAGGGAAACTCAAAGAAATCCAACTCAAGGTTTTTCCTACTTCAAGCAACAACTAGAAATAGTTTTACATAACAAAAATTTTCTCCACATAACCTAAGCATGAGTTTATGTTAACTTAACAGAAAAGAATGCATTAAGCAACTAGGAGCAAAAAGAATCAATTTAAAATCTATTATGAAACTCCTATTAGGCCTAAAGCAAATTTTAGTAAGAAAAATAAAATAAAAGTTTTATTTATTATAAATAAAAGTTCATGCTCTAAAGTGACAGAAACTAACCTAGAATAATCAATCACATGTGAAAACTACATTTATTTGCTAATTAAAATAATAGAAAACAGTAGCTAGTTAATTAATTAAGAATAACAAGATTCTGCTAGAAACTATTTTTTCATTAATCCTAAAATACCCAAATTAATTCCTACGGTTAGGCAATGTCAAAACAAAGTTGGGACAAAAGAATAATTAAAAATAAATTTCCTAACTCATTTTATAACAGATTTACTATTCTGACTAAATCTAAAATAAAGCAATTCTAAATAATTTTAACATAGCTAATTATATTTTCTGCCGAAACTATAAGAAATTTGCAAACCAACAAAAAAAGAATCACTTAAAAATATTAAGTAGATTAAAAGTTATGAATTTTTCAAATCTGAAACTATTCTGTGAAAACAGAAAAACGAAAATAAAGAAAAACGGGCTAAATGGGCCTAACTAACGCCCTGTGGGCAATATAACTAAACGGGCCCTAGCGTTAAACGAATCGGGACGATCTAAATAAAAACCCTAACTTAAACTAAACCGGAACGAACCGGAGAAAAACCCGGTTCACTAATGAACCTAATAAAAACCTATACCCCTTCGGGGGTTCTAATCTACGCCGCATAAACGAGATCGGACGGCGGGGGTGAAGTCCGGTGGCTTACCGGAGATCGATGGCGGCGGCGGCTCGGGCGGCGAGTGCGTCGGCGTCTCCGGTGGTCGGGGGAGTCGACGGAGTGCTCCGGCGGGTGCGGACGGGCGAGGGGGAGCGTCTGGTGGAGTCGACGGGGCTCGGGGTGGGCTAGGGCGTCGGCGGCGAGGTAAATGGCGGCGGTGGTGTGCTCGGGCTCCGGCGAGCGCGTGAGGAGGGAGAGAGGGGTCCGGCGAGGGGGCGAGGGGGGAATAAAAGGAGAGGGTTTTATAGGCGGGCGACGACTTGCGCAAGGGGGTGAATCGGGAGGGAGATCGAATCCCGGATCCTTCGGGATCCGAGGAATGGCGCGGGCGAGTGGCGTGGGCGAGGGGTTGACGACGGTGGGGTCCACCTGTCGGCGACGGCGGGAGCGGGTGCTGGGTCGGTTGGCCGAGCCGGAGGGTTTCGCGCGAGGGGTGCGGGCTAGCTCGGCTGGGCGGTTCGGTGGCGCTGGTGGGCCCTTGGGTGGGCGGTCGGTGGGTTGCCAGTCTTGGCTGGGCGGTCGGCTGGTGGTGCTCGGGCATTTTTTTTAATTTATTTTTTTGAAAATAAAACAGAGGTATAATTTATAAAATAAGAATATTTTATATAGGACATATATATATCAAAATGATCAGGGAATATTCCTATCATTTGAACATTTTCCAGGGCAAAATCCAAAGTTTATAAAAATCATTTTTTTCAAAATTCAAATAAAACTCAAATTTGAATTTCAAACTTTTGGCAATGTTTTTCCTCTGATATTTTGGAGTGTCTTGTTTACTCCTCTCATACTTTTTCTCAAGTATTTATCGGTATAGTTTTGAAATGATTCCCATTTGCCAAAATTTGAATTCAAATTCCAAAACTTCAAAACTTCAAATGCCACTCAAATTCAAACAACATGCATAGATGCTTAGCTATAATTGTAAAACATTCCAAATAGGAAATTTGGGATGTTACAAACCTACCACCTTAAGATGAATCTCGCCCTCGAGATTCGGGTTGGCTAGCTGAATAGGTGCGGGTGGTCTCGAAGAAGGTCTTCTTCTCGCCCTGTGTGGCTTCTTCTTGGAGTGATGACTCCACAACACCTTGCGAACTTGATGATCTTGCTGCGGGTGACTCTGGTCGCAGTCTCGAGAATTCGGACGGGTTTCTCCTTATAAGTCAGATCACCGTCGAGCTGTATGGCCTCTAGGGCTTGTGTCTCTCAACGGAATATCGGCCATGTCGGCATGACACTTCTTGGTGAGAAACATGGAAGACATCATGAACTCCGGACAATCCTTCCGCAATTCCAACTTGTAAGAAACTTCTCCACGATGTTCGAGGATTTTGTAGGGCCAATGAATCGGGTGCTAATTTTCCTTGACACCAAACCTCTTGATTCCACGAAGTGGAGACACACGAAGATATGCTCGGTCTCCCGCTTCGTAAGTTACTTCCTTGCGTTTACTGTCGGCATAACTCTTCTGTCTCGACTGTGCTATCTTGAGTCTATCCCGAATCAGCTTGACTTTCTCTTCGGAATCTCTGATAAGATCGGAACCGAAAAGTGATCGATCTCCAACACCATCCCACAGCAATGGTGTTCTGCACCTCCTTCCGTATAGAGCTTCGAAAGGGGCCATCTTCAGACTGGATTGATAACTGTTGTTGTATGAGAACTCTGCGTATGGCAAATTATCATCCCAGCTAGATCCATAGTCTAGCACACAAGCTCTCAACATGTCCTCCAGAATCTGGTTGACTCTCTCGGTCTGTCCATCTGTCTGCGGATGAAAAGCTGTACTGAATTCCAGCCTCGTACCCAAAGTTTCATGCAACTGATTCCAAAACTTTGAGGTAAATTGTGTTCCTCTATCTGACACGATACTCCTCGGAACTCCATGCAGACATACGATCCTGGTCATGTATATCTTGGCCAACTTAGCACTGGTATAGGTAGTCTTCACGGGAATGAAGTGAGCTACCTTGGTCAAACGATCAACCACTACCCAGATGGAATCATAACCTGAACGGGTCCTGGGTAATCCTGTGATAAAATCCATTCCAAGTTTTTCCCATTTCCAATCGGGAATCGGCAAAGGTTGAAGTAACCCTGCTGGCTTCTGATGTTGTGCCTTTACTCGTTGACAAACATCGCATACTACTATGTACTCGGCAATATCCTTCTTCATACTGTCCACCGAAACTTTCCTTCAAATCCAGGTACATCTTGGTGTTACTGGGGGTGAATCGAATCTGTGAATCATGAGCCTCTGAAGAATTAGTTTCCTGAGTTCGGGATCATTGGGCACATAAATACGATCCTCGAACCATATAGCTCCGTGTTCATCCTTACGGAATCATTTAGCTTTTCCTTCATTCATCTTCTGCTTTATCTCATCAATTTCCTTGTCCGACTTCTGGGCTTCACGAATCCTTTCGGCCAAAGTGGACTGAACTTCCAGAGTTGCAACATATCCTCTCGGAACTATTTCTAGTCGAAGATCTCGGAGGTCATCGACTAACTCCTGGGGTAATCCTCCTACTGTAAGAGTATTCACATAACTCTTACGGCTCAAAGCATCTGCTACCACATTAGCTTTCCCTGGGTGATAATGCAATCTCATGTCATAGTCCTTTATCAACTCTAGCCATCTCCGCTGCCTGAGGTTCAACTCCTTCTGCGTGAAAATATACTTCAAGCTCTTGTGATCTGTGTAAACATCACAATGGTTTCCGATTAGGAAATGTCTCCAGGTCTTGAGTGCATGCACTACGGCTGCTAACTCCAAGTCATGTGTGGCATAATTTATCTCGTGAGGTCGTAGCTGTCTGGAGGTATAAGCTACAACTTTTCCTTCCTGCATGAGTACTCCTCCGAGTCCCTGACGTGAAGCGTCACAATAAACCTGGTAATCCTTGTGTATGTCCGGCAAAATCAGTACTGGGGCTGTGACCAAACCTTTCTTCAATTCCTGAAAACTGGCTTCACAATCCTCGGTCCAAACGTACTTGGCCTCCTTTTTCAACAGCTCAGTCATGGGCTTGGCAATCTTCGAGAAGTTCTCAATGAACCTCCGATAATATCCTGCGAGTCCGAGAAAACTGCGGATCTCCTTGACTGAGGTGGGTGACTGCCAATCGGTGACTGATTCAACCTTGGCGGGGTCAACTGCTATTCCTTCTCCTGAAATAACATGTCCGAGGAATCCAACTTCCTTCAGCCAAAATTCACATTTGCTGAACTTGGCATACAACTGATGTTCTCGAAGTTTCTCCAGAACTAGACGCAAATGTTCCTTATGCTCTTCCTCGCTCTTGGAGAAAATCAGTATATCATCGATGAACACCACGACAAACTTGTCCAGATATTCCATAAACACCTTGTTTATCAAATTCATGAAGTATGCAGGGGCATTAGTCAATCCAAATGACATGACGGTATACTCACATAAACCATACCTGGTGGTGAATGCTGTTTTGGGTATATCCTTTTCACAGATCTTCAACTGATGATACCCTGATCGAAGATCGATCTTGGAGAATACCTTGGCTCCAACTAGCTGATCAAATAGATCATTTATCATCGGCAGAGGGTACTTGTTCTTGATGGTCACTTCGTTCAACGAACGATAATCTACAACCATTCTCAAGGTTCCATCCTTCTTCTCTACCAAAAGAACTGGGGCTCCCCAAGGTGATGAGCTTGGCCGAATATATCCTTTCTCCAATAACTCATTAATTTGGTTCTTGATTTCTTTCAAATCATTCGGGGGCATCCGATAAGGTCTCTTGGATATTGGGGTTGTGCCGGGCAATAACTCAATCAGAAATTCAATGTCCCTGTCCGGTGGCATTCCTGGTAATTCCTCCGGAAACACATCGGGAAAGTCTTGCACTACTGGCACTTCCTCCTGAACAACTCCTGTGAGGGAATGCACCTGATTCTTCATCTGGCTATGCCTGGCTACATACTTGATCCTCTTCAGCTCCGGGGTGGTGAGCAGAATAGACTTGCGGGCACAGTCTATGTTTCCATCAAACTTCGTCAACCAATCCATGCCTAGGATTACATCCAAGGTCTGGGTTTCCAATACTATGAGGTCTGCGGAAATTTATGATTTCGATGTTGAGGGTTGCATGACAGCCTAAGCCTGCCATCATTTCTCCTCTGCGGGCCGACGCGAAGGGGCTTCTAAGGGTTTTAGTGGGCAACCCGTACTTTTCCACAACTACCCTTGATATGAATGAATGCATTGCACCAGAATCAAAGAGTACCAATACTGAACGTGAATTCAATAAAAACTTACCAACCACCAGTGTCGGCTGATCATAGACGCGTCCTCCACGTCAATGTGGTCCACTGAGCACGAGGGAAAGGGTTGGGCTTCTTCGCTGAGCTTCCATTGCCGTTTCCATTCCTCTGCTTGGCCTCCAGGCAGTCGGTGGCATAGTGCCCTGTTTTCTGGCACTTGAAACAGGTGATGTGGCTCAGATCCTTCGGAGCCGGGGTAGAACGATGCTGGTTCCCATTACCGTTTGCATTGCCATTGCCTAACTTGTTGTCCTGGTTGCGGTTGTTCCCATTTCCTCCATGGTTATGACCTCCATGGTTGTGATGGGTATGCCCTCCTGAGTATGGTGCATAACGGGGCTTCTGCTGAGCTCCTGAGTTGTGCTTCCCCTGGATGTACTTCCGCTTGCGGCTATCAATCTGCTGCTGCTTGCCTTCAAGTATGGTGGCCTTGTCTACCAGCTCCTGGTAGTTGGTGAAGGTAGCCACCATAAGCTGCATACCCAGTTCATCATTGAGTCCCTCGAGAAACTTCTCCTGCTTTGCGGCATCTGTGGCCACATCATCCGGGGCATAGCGAGCTAACTTGCTGAACTCATCCACGTACTGCGCCACAGTACGGTTCCCCTGGCGTAAGTTGCGGAACTCACGCTTCTTCAGACTCATGGCTCCAGCTGAAACATGAGCGGTGCGGAAGGCCTGCTGGAACTGATCCCACGTGATGGTGCCGATGGGATAAGTGGCGGTGTAGTTCTCCCACCAAGAAGCTGCAGGTCCATCAAGTTGATGTGCGGCAAAGCGCACCTTCTCTGCATCAGTGCATCCAACAGTGATTAGCTCTCTTCCGACCTTGCGGAGCCAATCATCGGCCACAATCGGCTCAGTACTGCTAGAGAACACTGGCGGATTCAGCCGTAGGAATCGAGTCAAGTTGTCAACAGGGGGTGGTGGCAGTGGATTGTTGTTGCTGTTGTTCTGATTCTGAATGAGTAGCTGCATGAGGGCATTCTGCTGCTGGAGTAGCTGGGTGAGCTCCGGCAAAAAACCGGTGTCACGTCTCGGAGGCATCTGGTGTTTTGGAGTGGATGAGAAAATTAGAATAGAACAATGGTCTAATGAGAAATAACACTACCCATATGAATGCACAATCATAAACACACCAATCATTTATTCATTCCACTCAAACATGGTTCAATCTCGATTACAAAAGCTCACGACTAATCGAAAATATCGGCCTAACTGATCGACGAAAAAGTAAAATAACATGGTGGTCGACTAAATGTCTTCATCAATAATCCTTGCGTCCTCTGGTGCGATGTCCTCCGATGTGATGTCCTCTGTTGTGGCGCCTCCTCTTGCGGATTCCTCCAGTGGAACTCCCTTCATAATCCTGATCATTACTCACGAGAGGTCCGTCATCTCCACTCGGAAAAAGGTCCTCTCCCAAGTCCATCTTTTCCTCTAATGCGGCAACCTTCATCTTCAGGTCGTCGACTCTCTCCATGAAGTCCGCGATTTCTTCCTCATGGTTAAGGAAGTCTGCGTGTGCCTTCTCCTCCAGTTCTAGTTCGCGGAACAACAGCCTCCTGTGTACCTTCGAGTTACGGCGAGTCTGGATCTCCCGTTTCCTGAGGAGACACTCCAAGTCCTGGACATAAGAGAGAATGGAGTCGTCCTCTATGGTATCTCCATTCCTTGCTCTGCGTGAAACCATGTCGAGGTCTGATGGATCGAGCTCGGCCCTGTACTCTTCTCGGAGATGTCCAAGTGCGCGATAGATCGCCATGTCCCTTCCGAGGATCCAGTTGAAGTCGGTAAACTCAAAGTCAATAGGCTCTGTATGTCCTCCGAAGGTTCTCCCCGGAATATGCACCTCAATCCTGTAGCGGGTATCCGTCGGAAGTGCATTGGTTGGCTTCCAGGTGATCGAAGGCAGAGCAATCTTCAGCTTCTTCACCATCTGGACCAGCTTCCTGCCGAAGGGCATCGTCTCATCGGGCTGGCAAAACTCCGGTAGCAAAACTGGGGTGAACTCGACGGCCATCTAGAATGTTGAAAATCGGAGAGAAGTCAGAAATGAACAGGGGAGAATTACGGAATGATAAGGATATAAAGTAAATAGTCTCTTCCTATGGCTTTCCGATCCTAGGGGTTACGTCCTACGGTCAGCGTGTGCTCTGATACCATCTCTGTAGCGACCTGACCCAAAATCGGTCAAATCTCTGTGTCTGTACCATCCCAAGATCATGCTGGTACTCACAGTACATCGATGAAATAATCAAAGTTCAATCACACCTGAATTTATTACACGGTTCTCATATCGAGTCTTTATTACAATAGAATAAATTCGGCCAAAGGCCAACTCATGAGAAATAAACTAGTAAAGCTGCGGAAGCGTAGAAGAATAGCGAGTCCATCCGACTCCAAAGGGCAATCGCCAAGCGCGGAGCGTAGCCTCACTCCTGATCGGAATACTCCTCTGCAACATAAGACGTTGCAGCCGTGTAGGTCAGCATTTTGAATATGCTGGCAAGTCATGAAGAGAGAATAACAATAATGAAATTACTAACACTATATGCAATTTGGCTGTGGAGCTCTAAGTTTCATCATTTTGCGAAAAGCCAATTTTTCCCTACTACAGTGGACTTGCTTACAAATACTACAAAGTTGTTGGTAGTTATTGAGATGGTTCCGCCAACCAATGTCTCATTCCCAAATTATTAAGTCATAACCCCCTCAAATTAATTTATTAGTTTTAGTGTTGAGATTTCCGAATACTTCCAAGTTCTAGAGGCTCAAATTGTCCGTAACCGGGGACACGGCTAATCGATTAGATCTTTAACTCTGCAGAGGTTTATGACTTTACCCGCAAGAATCATTCCTCCTTTTAAGTCTTCGCACTTCATGGTGTTTGAAGACGGGACGAATGAAACAGGTCTTCGAAGAGTTCTTCGGCCACTGCCGTACCCATCCAATCCTACCGTTCTTCTACATCTCGTAGTACCGTCCAGCCAGCGTCACAACTAGGGTTGACCCAGCGAGCCCATAATGGCTTGCGGTTGCACAGTAAGCTTCCGGTCAATGGGGCGTCCATCCGTCTCTTCGTGGCTGGGTGAAGCTTTCCAAGATGTCATGGCACTTCTCCAGCATCCCGCCAACCACTTTGGGTTCTCCAGGTGCCCGTCAACCGTCCTCCACCCAAAGAGTGAATTCCGAAGTCCATCTTGATCTTGAAGTTCATGGGGTTGTCATCATCATTGACTCTCACATCTTTCTTATGAATTTCACTCAACCAAACCCCGTCTACGAGCATAGCAAAATAAATTACTTCGTCCCGGGTCATGGTAACAAGGGGAATTGGTTCATCCTACCACATGATACTACTCAAGAACATAACTTCAAATTTCAACTACTGCATGCATGGTGGGGAGGTATTATTCTAATGCAACAAAATCATAGGTATTATAAAGAACATGATCAAAGACTTGCCTTGCTGACGATCCTCGTGAGCTAGGGATTCGTAGTAGCAAGCTTCGCACTCCGGAAATTCTACCGAGACAAACAATAAGCACAATAAGCATATAGCATATGATCACTTAACACAATAGCATAGTAACATAACACACCAAAGCAAACAAATCAAAACCCAAAGGGAAACTCAAAGAAATCCAACTCAAGGTTTTTCCTACTTCAAGCAACAACTAGAAATAGTTTTACATAACAAAAATTTTCTCCACATAACCTAAGCATGAGTTTATGTTAACTTAACAGAAAAGAATGCATTAAGCAACTAGGAGCAAAAAGAATCAATTTAAAATCTATTATGAAACTCCTATTAGGCCTAAAGCAAATTTTAGTAAGAAACATAAAATAAAAGTTTTATTTATTATAAATAAAAGTTCATGCTCTAAAGTGACAGAAACTAACCTAGAATAATCAATCACATGTGAAAACTACATTTATTTGCTAATTAAAATAATAGAAAAACAGTAGCTAGTTAATTAATAAAGAATAACAAGATTCTGCTAGAAACTATTTTTTTATTAATCCTAAAATACCCAAATTAATTCCCACGGTTAGGCAATGTCAAAACAAAGTTGGGACAAAAGAATCATTGAAAAATAAATTTCCTAACTCATTTTATAACAGATTTACTATTCTGACTAAATCTAAAATAAAGCAATTCTAAATAATTTTAACATAGCTAATTATATTTTCTAAAGAAACCATAAGAAATTTGCAAACCAACAAAAAAAGAATCACTTAAAAATATTAAGTAGATTAAAAGTTATGCATTTTTCAAATCTGAAACTACTCTGTGAAAACAGAAAAACGAAAATAAAGAAAAACGGGCTAAATGGGCCTAACTAACGCCCTGTGCGTAATATAACTAAACGGGCCCTAGGGCTAAACGAATCGGGCCGATCTAAATAAAAAACACTAACTTAAACTAAACCGGAACGAACCGGAGAAAAACCCGGTTCACTAATGAACCTAATAAAAACCTATACCCCTTCGGGGGTTCTAATCTACGCCGCATAAACGAGATCGGACGGCGGGGGTGAAGTCCGGTGGCTTACCGGAGATCGACGGCGGCGGCGGCTCGGGCGGCGAGTGCGTCGGCGTCTCCGGTGGTCGGGGGAGTCGACGGAGTGCTCCGGCGGGTGCGGACGGGCGAGGGGGAGCGTCTGGTGGAGTCGACGGGGCTCGGGGTGGGCTAGGGCGTCGGCGGCGAGGTAAATGGCGGCGGTGGTGTGCTCGGGCTCCGCGGCGTGTGAGGAGGGAGAGAGGGTCCGCGAGGGGGCGAGGGGGAATAAAAGGGAGAGGGTTTTATAGGCGAGGGCGACGACTTGCGCAAGGGGGTGAATCGGGAGGGAGATCGAATCCCGGATCCTTCGGGATCCGGAGAGCGGCGGCGCGGCGAGTGGCGTGGGCGAGGGGTTGACGACGGGTGGGGGTCCACCTGTCGGCGACGGCGGGGAGCGGGCGCTGGGTCGGTTGGCCGACCCGGAGGGGTTTTGGCGCGAGGGGGTGCGGGCTGGCTCGCTGGGCCGGTTCGGCTGGCGCCTGGTGGGCCGACTGGCTGGGCCGGTCGGTGGGTTGCCCAGGTGCTGGCTGGGCCAATCGGCCTGGCTGGTGCCTGGGCATTTTTTTTAATTTATTTTTTTTGAAAATAAAAACAGAGGTATAATTTATAAAATAAGAATATATTATATAGGACATATATATATATCAAAATGATCAGGGGAATATTCCCTATCATTTGAACATTTTTCCACGGGCAAAATCCAAAGGTTATAAAAAATCATTTTTTTTCCAAAATTCAAATAAAACTCAAATTTGAATTTCAAACTTTTGGCAATGTTTTTCCTCTGATATTTTTGGAGTGTCATGTTTACTCCTCTCATACTTTTTCTCAAGTATTTATCAGGTATAGTTTTTGAAATGATTCCCATTTGCCAAAATTTGAATTCAAATTCCAAAACTTCAAAACTTCAAATGCCACTCAAATTCAAACAACATGCATAGATGCTTAGCTATAATTGTAAAACATTCCAAATAGGAAATTTGGGATGTTACATGCTCGCCTCCGCTTCCGGACCCGGCTTTGGAGCCTGGCCGGCGGAGGCTCGATTGCAACCTCTCCGGACTCAGTCCGGCGAGCGCTCTTTTTCCTGAAAAGAGCACAAGCATTAGTACGCCTTCCAGGAATCAATCCTGGGAATATGGTGACGCGCCATACCGTTGCGGCGGAGTTTTGATCCGGACCACACTTCTTTTTAGCCTGCGGGGCGGTACTGCCCCTTGTTGGCTAGCCGCCGCGGGCTCGGCTTCCTGCCTCAAAGGTACCCCCTGCGAAACACCATTGTTATACGGTGATCAAGAAACTAGCACGGATGGATCATTATCAGAGTATTGGGACCTCGGTCTCAGTTACCTGCGAGGCTGGGAGTATTCCGGGGTAATCGGCCGTAATGGCAACCAAGGCTTTGTCGATGCTAAGTTGGTGGAACACCCCGTCGATCAACTCCACCTTTATATCCGGATCCTCTTCGGAGGTCGGATCGAGGGACCGTTCCGGATCCTCGGGTTGTGGGGGCGGGCTGTGTATCTTCTCCATAGTCCGGCGCAGTTCCTGTGCAGAAACCATGAAATGAGATATTTAACCACGGGAACATGGATCGGATAGGCCACAAAGATGTTTGCTTACCTAGCTTCGAGGATTATTCGAAGAAAACTCCTTCAGTGGATTGATGCGGAGGAAATCCTCCTCCTCCCCTTTATACATGGCAGACAAGGTCTTCACCAGTTCGGCGACCGATCCCAGCCCTTTGCGGCCATGGTGGGTGGCATCGTCCTCCCCGTTGAAGTCCCACATGGGGTGGCCCCTATATTGGAGCGGCTGCACTCCTCTCATAATGCAGATTGCCATGACTCCAATCATGGTCAATCCGGCATGAGCCAATAATCTTATTCGGCTCATCAAGTAGAGGACATCCCGGTCATTTTCCCTCTGGGAGCTCCGAGGGTGCCAGCTTAGGCGCTTCTTCATAGGAGCATTGCTAAACTCCGGGAGGCCGATCCGAACAGGATCCGGCAGCGGATGTCCTCCATGTAAAACGACTCCGATGGCCAGTCTGCGGACGCCTTCTTCGGGGTTCCGGATAGATATCTGGTCCCGGCGATGCGCCACAGTTCGGCTCCGCCCACTTGATATATTGACCCCTCATGAGAACGGGGTACTAGGCAGAATAATCTCGTCCACAGCGTGAAATGAGCATCTCTCCCAATTTCCAGGCTGAGGGCTGGGAGCGCGAGAGGAGGAGCCGCGTCGACTGTCCATGATGGAATGTGCTGTGGTCAGAGGCGCTCCGATGAAAGCTCGCGAAGGAGGGATGGTGTGACTCAGATCTAGATCCTCGCCCCTTTTATAGGCAACTCATTTGCGCAGCTAGGGGGGTAAGTGTAAAAATACCCTGGCTTTTCGCATTCGTTCAAACACGTGGAAGATGGCCATTATTGGGCGTAGAAGCCAAGGAGCGCGGCATTTATCAGAAGCCGGACACTATTTGACAAGTATATGGAATCTGGAGAAGAACCCGCCTCGCAATGCCGAAGACAATCAACACGCCGGACTCATCGTCATTGAAGCCTGGTTCGGGGGCTACTGAGGGAGTCCCGGATTAGGGGGTGTCCGGATAGCCGAACTATCACCGTTGGCCGGACTCCTGGACTATGAAGATACAAGATTGAAGACTTCGTCCCATGTCCGGATGGGACTTTCCTTGGCGTGGAAGGCAAGCTTGGCAATACGGATATGTAGATCTCCTACCATTGTAACCGACTCTGTGTAACCCTAACCTATCAGGTGTCTATATAAACCGGAGGGTTTTAGTCCGTAGAAAAAAACAACAATCATACCATAGGCTAGCTTCTAGGGTTTAGCCTCCTTGATCTTGTGGTAGATCTACTCTTGTACTACCTATATCATCAATATTAATCAAGCAGGAGTAGGGTATTACCTCCATCGAGAGGGCCCGAACCTGGGTAAAAACATCGTGTCCCTTGTCTCATGTTACCATCTGCCTAGACGCACAGTTCGGGACCCCCTACCCGAGATCCGGCGGTTTTGACACCGACAGTCCCTTTGCAGCGGACGCCGGGTTGCTGGGTGGAAGAGTTGCCTTCCGTTTTATGGAGCATTAACACCACCCCCAATAGATCTACAGGTTACACACCCTTCTTCATGGTTTATGGAGCAGAAGCAGTTTTCCCAAGTGATATTCGCCATGACTCGCCCCGAGTAGCACCTTATTTGAAGAGGACAATGAAAGAGCACGCCAAGATGCATTTGACCTGTTAGATGAAAAACGGGATATTGCAGCAGCTCGTTCGGCAATTTATCATCAAGACCTGCGGCGTTCTCACAGCCGCCGGGTTAAAACCAGCGCTTTTTAGGAAGACGACTTAGTGCTCTGTCTTATCCAGGATCAGACGGATATGCACAAGTTATCCCCACCTTGGGAAGGGCCCTTTGTGGTCAGCAAGAATCTGAACAACGGGTCATACTACCTCATCGATGTTCGAGAGCACAAGACTCACGCAAGTCGAAGGAGGAGACTCGCTGGCCGTGGAATATAGCTCATCTTCAGCCTTACTACACCTAAGCCACAGGCTCCTACTATGTATATATTGTTGACAATGTACATATTATGATCAATAAATAAACCGGCATCCTTGCTAAAGCGGGGCCTCTGCCATTTTCGTCTTATATGTCTTCTTGGTTACATGGGGGCTTTTGCTTATAAAGTGGAGTTCTAATTACCCATTAAACCGACTTATAAAGCCATAAAAGAAAAAGCTTGGGAGCTTCACACCCAAGGGACCAAAGAGAGTCTGTTGCCACGCACAGCTCAAACATAGGTACCCACTGAGCACAGCTCACAATGTTACCTGGGGGCTCTTTGTGCACAGCAACACAGAGTTTTAAAGGACCCTTGTAATAGGCTATCAAGCCAGGCTTGGAAGCCAGGTGTATTCACCTAAAACCCCGGGTTAACCTGCCTTCATCAAGTAAGCCACTCCATCTAGGTAATCCTGGTATGACCCGCCGAACGTTTGACAAGTCAATCTTATACAGACCCTGAACTTGTCAAAGTTAAAACGACGATTGGTTAATGTGAGGCCCATCTTAAAAGGCTTTGTAAAATGGTTTAACCCAGTGGCCTGGCAGCCCATGGAAAGCCTCGAATTTGGGCCTGGCAGCCCTTGAAAAGCCTCGACTACAAGTTTTTCATTTGCTTTTATTTGTCAAAGTTTTTTCTCCTTTGATAAGGTTTTGAAATAAACTGGCGTCTATTGACCTGGCCTGACTAAAAGTCACTAATATAACTCGGCGTGGCTTTCAACTATCAGTTGTTAGTACACAACCGATTGTTTACCCGTGGCTTTCAACTATAAGTCGCCAGGATGATCATCCAGTGTTTATCATAACCTGGTATGGCTTGTTTTAAACCAGCACAGCATGGTGGGAGTTCTCAGCACTCAGAAATTTGAGTCATCACCCTTACTACAAGAACGTTGGTAACCCAACGATGTGATTCAATATCATAGGTATGATGTATTTCATATTTCATTATATTTACAACCTTTGTTATAAACTCTGGCTTTATATTGGGTATCATAACCCATCCGGTGGTAAACCGCCAGGGTAATTTTAAGTTTATCACATGCAGAAAACATGATTGCATCACACTGTTAAAAATCATAAGCAGACATTGCATATCATGACAGATTGATAGTATCAGGCAAAGTGGCTATACACGATGGCATAGTAGATCAAGTGTTTAAGCTAGCCTATTACAAGGCATTTTAAACTGCCCAAAAGGATACACTACTAGGAAAAGGCCTACTAATGGCGCACCTGTTTTGCCTACTAATGGCGCATTACAGGTGCGCCATTAGTACGACGCCACTAGTATTTTTTACTAATGGCGCACCACTTGTGCGCCATTAGTACCACACCACTGGTGCGCCATTAGTACCACACCATTAGTATTTTTTACTAATGGCGCACCACCGGTGCGCCATTAGTATACCAGATACTAATGGCGCACCTGTAGTGCACCATTAGTATGCCTAGAGGTGCGCCATTACTATCTCACTTAGTAATGGCGCACCACATAGGAGTGCACCATTAGTAACATTTTTTTCTAAAAGTTTTTTTCAAAAAGAAATTCAATTTTTTTAATTTTTTTTCTTAATCTCACGCTTAACTTCAGAGTTCTAACCAACCCCAGCACCAGCTCACTTCACAGGCACTTATTGATATATCTAGCATATCAATCCTATTAAACCTTGTTGATGTTTAGGACTTTGTTCATGTTCATGAGTGTGATGAAATTTTGAAAAATTATTTCAAACTTCCATTACGTATCATACTTTGAAAAAAATTCCCGAAAAAAATTCGAAACTATTTTTTTCTGTTACTAGTGGCGCACCTAGCAAACGGTGCGCCACTAGTAAGTTTAAACTTTTTTGAATTTTTTTGCCTCCAGATCTTAAAAGCCCCGTAACTTTTTTTCTGTTAGGTTTTTGATCATTTTGAAAATGTTTAATGGGGTTCTCCATTTTACAAATTCTCGAGAGATTTTGCAAATAAAGTCAAAATTCATATTTGCAAATTTTCCCAACAACTAGACCACATATCACATGGGAAACTTATTTTTTTATTTTTTTTGACATTTCCATCATTTTCTTTTATTTTTTAAACTGAAGAGGCGGTCCAAGGGGGGTGCATTCGGGGGAATTTTGGGTCAAAATTAGTAATGGATCGTGGGTGTGGTGCACCATTACTAGTTAAACTAGTAATGGTGCACCACACCCACGGTGCGCCATTACTAACTTTGGAAAAAAATAAAGAAAATAAAAAAAATATTGTTAGTAATGGCGCACCGTGGGTGTGATGCGCCATTACTAGTTTTAACTAGTAATGGTGCACCACACCCACGGTGCGCCATTACTAACTTTGGGAAAAATATAAAAAAAAATTGAAAAACAAATTGAAAAAAATTTACTAGTGGCGCACTGTGGATGTGGTGCGCCATTACTAGTTTTGAAAAAAAAGTTAATTTTTTTTGTTACTAATGGCGCACCGTGGATGTGGTGCGCCATTAGTATTTGGACACTAATGGCGCACCAACACATGGTGCGCCATTAGTATATACTAATGATGCACCACATGTCTGGTGCGCCATTAGTGTCCATATCATCTATAGCCTTTTCCTAGTAGTGATAATTGTTTTTCATAAAGAGGATAGTGCGCAGACGATAAACCGGTTTCCGGGTTATGATTCCTCTTCAGCTTGATGAGAAGGTTGCGGATCATCCTGCGCCGGTTCACCCTCCGCCTCCCCATCTAGAGGCTGGAAGTCAACGGTTGCCCAGTCAATTCTAGACAAAGCTCGGAAGACAACCTCATCGCTTATAAGATCTGACGGTTCAACATCAGGGGCATAAGTATGCTTACGGTTTGGCAGGATTAGATTTTGTGCTTCATAAACAGATGCGTTAATCCGTTTGTTCTCTGCATCATAGATGGACCGGTGGAAAGAAAAATCGGTCTCTTCAGCCAGTTTACTTGCAAGAGGGCGCATCTCCTTTGTCAAAGCTCTAAGGGCATCATTGTCAAATTCTGACCCATCTTCTTTTTGGCTAGGATAGCCATTCCCAATGTCTTCCGGATCAAGATCAGCTATCCAAGCTTTAGCCCGAGTCAGCGCAGACAGTGCGCCGGCCCTTGCAGCAGATCTTTTCACCTCTTCTAGCTGAGCAGGCGTCATGGATAGCTTGGCCAATGTGTCTTTGATCAAAGTTGGCGGCCGTTTATTGTACGAGGCTGTGCAGATGACCCGTGGAGTGCCGGTATATAACTGCTCTATCAAGGTATAGGCAGCCTTCAGTTTCTTGCGCATATCTGAACCGAGATGGGCAACACGGCTACCTGCAACGGTTACAATGTTATTAAACTGGCGGTTTCAAGGATGATTCAGTACGGTTCATGATAAGGCTACTTACCAAAGACGACAAAAGTCATAGCGTTGATTTGCCGCTTTAATCCAGTCAGCTCTTCCGCCACCGGTTTAAGGTCCGCTTCAGCATCTTCCGCCCGCTTTGTCAAAGTGGCTTTTTCATCCTCCCAATCTGCTCGCTCGCCTTTGAAGCCATCCTTCAATTACTCCATGGTTGTTAAAGCGCCCTTCAGTTCTTCTTTGGCCTTTGAAGTTTCGGCTTGCTGGGACTTAATATTTTCCCGGAGGTCGGCGATTTGAGAATCTTTGTTGGTCAAGTCAGCCTGCAAAGACAGATAGTAAGTTGGCAATAATTTTTTCGAAGTCCCAAGCACATAACAAGTTATACACTTGGCACTTGGGGGCTAATGCGGATTGGTTTTTTCTCAAATGATATTTGAAGTCCCAAGCATACAACATGTTATATACTTGGCACTTGGGGGCTAATGCATATCGGATCAATTCAAGGTTATCAAATTTTACTGCATGAACCAGATCTTGTTAATGACTGAAAGGAATTCTGATGTATAAACCGTACAATCCTGAAGGTTTAAACCGGTCTATAGGGGCTACACAAGAAAAATCCAGTTTTCTCCTATTACAAGTCCCGGTTCACATTCATATTGATGAACCGGCCCTTGGGGCCTACTAGAGTTGATAATTGAATAGGATATAAGGAAAAAAGAAGTTATTCAAAAGAACAAGTATTTACCTCATATCGCTCTTTCATCAGGTTTACTAAACCGGCTTCATAATCACGGCTGGTATACAGACGGTTTAGATATCCAAAATGGATGTCCTGAGCAGAGAGATGGGCATAGCTTGACAAATCTGTTTTCCATTTGCCCTTGTCCATAGCAGAAATTTCTTCTTTTGCACTGTGCTTTGATAAAGCGACTGGATTGCCCAGAGCGGTATGGACAAAGCCAGTAATCACAACATCATCTGTTGTGCCTTCAACAGTCTTATCTGGGCTTGGCGGTTTAGCAGATGGTTTTGCTGGGCTTGGTGGATCGACAGCTGGGCTTGGCGGATCAGCATGTTGGCTTGTTGGACTTATTTCTGGTGGATCAACAAAAGTGTCCTGACCCCGAGGAACCGGGTCATCTAGAGCAATATCAACATTTTAATCCAGATCCTCTGAGGTCCTCTCCGGCTCAGTGGCCGGATTATCATCACTTGGCATAGTCAGGTTGGCCTTTTTGCTAAGTATGGCTTTGGCACCAAAAAGAACAAATGCAAAGGCTAGTATAATAAACCGGTGCAAGGTATAAAAATTAATTCTATTATGCTTACCCAGGAACGGTCTTGAGTGGAGGCATCTGTGTGGTTGATGAATCACCGAAGGATGAATGGGAGGTTCCCTGATAAATCGAATCAGACGGATTAAGAGGATATCGGAAGTAACCGGCCTTGGGATAAAGTGTATTAAAAGAACAAGAGACCTCTTGTCGATGTTTGTGAACCGGAGAATATGATAAACCGGAGGAGGTAACTTGTTGGCCGCTATGCCAAGTGGTGCGGCGGGCTTCATGCTGCTGTGTCTTCAAAGAAAAGTGCGGATCCAAATGAGCAAGAGGGTGTGAACGTTTTACTTTCTGGACAGCTCGACGAAGTTTTGGTACTGGCACATGATCTGAGTTGGAGGATAGAACAATTACCTCTACATCACCAGCGTGGCTAGCTTCTGCATCATCCCGATAACAATCATTGTCAATGAGGTGTATGAAAAAAAAACCAAGAGAATCAAGTTCTACCTCTGACTCCGGATTATCAAGCTCTTCATCATTAGGCAGATCAGCAACCTCGGCGGTTTTCTTCTTTGCTGGCTTTTTGGTAGCCTTGGTCCTGATGCGAGGGGCTCTCGCCGGTTATCCTGTGATTTTTTCTTCCAGAACGGATCATCACCCTGCGCAAATGGATAACAAGTTATAAAGGAATGATTAAGAAGGAAAGGGTTAAGGCAAAATAAGACAATTCTTACAGCTGGCGGTTTGTTGGACGCATAGAAGGGGCTAAGCCCTACTCTGCTACATGCAGCCACAGGTTCATCAAGCATTTTCTTGACAGCTTCGGTGACTTCATCATCTGTGAGCTGAATGTCAATATGACGCTGAGGGTGTTTTAGATCCCCTGTATATTCACACATTAAACCGGGGTGCCGACTTAAAGGTAAAATACTCCAAGACACCCAGCAGCGGATGAAGTCAATGCTTGTCAGGCCGTTGGAAACAAATGCTCCGAGTTTTGCCAGTTGAGGGGCATATTTTGATCTTTCCTTGGAAGTGAGTCGCTGAGGAACCGGATGAGTTTTGGTAAGACGGTATGCATGATAACCCGGCAGAGGATTTTCATTGTCTGGAGCTGTATTGCAGCAGTAAAACCAAGTTTGGTTCTAGTCCTTGGGGTGGCTATGATGTTTGGCGTGAGGGAAGTCAACATCCTTTCTCTTCTGGATTGAAACGCCCCCGAGTTTAGTATTGGGCCCGTCCGTAAATTCAGTACGGCGGTTTAAGTAAAAGAAGTCCCGAAATAGTTCCACAATGGGTTCCTCTTGCAGATAGACTTCGCAAAATACTTGAAAATTACATATGTTGGACAGAGAGTTCGGTCCAATATCTTGAGGGTGGATCTGGAAGCTGACAAGAACATCATGAAAGAACTTTGATCCAGGTGGGATGAACCCTCAATTCAGATGATCAGTAAAAACAATCACTTCTCCATTCTGAGGCCCAGGAGGATTTTCCAAACCGGGGACTCTCCAGTGGATGGTTTCCTTGCTCGCTAAAGCGCCAGTTACAACATACCCAGTCAGTTGCTCTTCAGTAACCCGGGAAGGGACCCAATTGCAAGCATAAAATGATTTGGCCATTTGAACAGGAAGCTGGAAAAGAGGATTAAGGTCGGTTTAAGGATTTGATTAGTAATCCAGTTTAAAGACAGGAAAAACAAATTGAAACATATGTGCATGATAAACCGGAGTTTTACATTGAGGATGAGTTGGCGGTTTAAAAGAGGGCTAATGGTGCCTGACAGGTTATTTATTAGGATAGTATAATCGAGCCTAATCCGAGGCCTCTCATGCTATTAGCGATTTTGGCCATCCGATCTCATGCCAGGATCATTTTTGATCGTTGGATTGTATTGCAGTTTCATGTTTTACCTCTAAGTGGGCCGACTGTCCTAAAGGGCAGCTACTCTGGTGGAAAAAACCCTGCATTATGGTTAATTGGGCCGGCACCAGGTGAAGCCCACGTATCCCTTCGACCCATCTCTCGCATGGTGCCTCGTCAACCCTAATAGAGGAGGCAGCCACCCAGTCTATCGAGGGGACGGTGAAGGTGCATGCCGCCGCGCAGGGGTTCATCGCTGCAGTCATTTTTTGGCTCCTCCCCAATCCTCTTTGTCCCATTGACGCGGTAGGACCTCCCTTCCTTCGTCCAAATCCATGGCCACCTCCGCTATTCCCATGATGCAGATGCAAGGTGCCGATTTCCTATGCCCGTTGTGGACTTCAAATGACGCCCGGAATTGATCGGCTAGCCACTGCACCCCATCCGCCGCCGGAAGAAAGCAGCAAGTCCTACTCCACATCTCCACCCATCGATGCCGCGGCCAGCGGCTACTATTGGTCAGAGGTGTTGGATGTCCCGGTCGATTCCCTTTTCAGCTCCTCACCCAGCAGGCAACGATATTCGCGACGACGTCTTCTCCTCCCACCCATCGTACGTGCTTGAAAACCGAAGTTGGTGAGCTCTTATGCAAGTCCTCATTATTATTCTCGCCCTCTTTCATGTATCTTCATGTTACTTATATTTGTGGCTTATATATTTCATTGCGTGTGATGGGAAGGTGGACTTTTCATTATCGGAAGGTGGATGTGGCTGATGTAGATAAACCTGAAGCCAAGTACAGAATATCATATTATAATAAAAGGGTTTGAAGGATTCCTATGCGAATTTGAAATACAACATAACCAATCAGCTTGCAACTTGTTGTTTCTATAGGTTGGGCAGAAATATTGATGTCCCAACTTACTTAATTTACTCATGAGTTTAATTTCTATTTGAACATGGAACCCTTTCTTGCAGGATTTTCTATTTGGTAATTTTTGTTTCATCATTCGAATATTAGTGAATTTCTACAGAGAGTGCTTCATGTATTTCATATGTTTTGGTTTACAATTAGCTTAGAAATCTGCATCAGTCAGGGTACATTACTACTTTCATTAGTTTAGTTATTGTATATATCACTATCTAACTCCAAGAATGACTTCATGTACCTGTCTTTCCCTTTTCTATTATGTCTTGGGAGCACACAGATGGAGTTGTCCAGGACACATTGAGTTGTCTTAGTAGCATGCATCCTTTCTAAGAAAGCAAAGGTAATTTTCAATGATAAAAGAATATCCATATTGTTTTAGAGAAATATACAAGCACCTGAGCTCATTTGATCATTTGAAAGAATTATTGTAGTTGGTCTTACCATATATGGGTTCGTGAGGTGACAACTAGATTTTTGTATTGATGGTGGATAAATGTGTACTCATTTATATATGCACTAACACAAGAAAAACCACACCACCACTTAGACTCCTTGAACCATGGATATTGCAAAGCAGCCATTCTTGAATTTTCTCTGACATGATTGTTCCTTCTAAGCTTCGGATAGATATATTTTCTTAAGACAAATAGATGGTAATTAGAAACACATGCACATATTCATAAAGGAGGCTAGCACTACCCTCGCATGGTGCACTGAGTCTAAAATGTCTATTAGATTCTGTCATCTGTATAACATGCATTTCTGGTGGCCCCTACTCTACCCTTGCAGTACCGCCCCTCCTCCGTGACCTCATGCGACGACGCCTAATGCGACCCTTCAGTTTTACACATGCGGTGCCGCCTCCCCTCCAACCCTGAACTCGCGTGGCTATGCTTTCCATGGTTTATCAGCTCGCCCCGTGTGCTGTCGCCTCTCTTTCGACCCTGACCGAGCAATGGCGCCTGCCACGGCTCGTTGAATCCCCTGGTGGCAGCGTTGTTTGCATCGTCCCATGGATCACTAATATCCAAGACGTCCACCATGCTTTCAACCTACCTCCACGTCAGTTGTGCCTTCCCATGGTGGTGCGAGCAGTATTGTAAGTTGTTCTCTAACCATGTGGTTTGGCCTCCTGTCTTAACGACTGTCCATGCTCCACCGTCCAAGACAATCGTTGCCATTCAACAGTAATGCCCTTTTCTTTGGGTGTGGCAAAAATTGTGCTGGATTTCCGAAAATAAAGCATTCTCGACAGTGATTAGATCTGATCATGTAATGTGGTTCTTCTAATCAAGGAAGCCATGACTTGTGAGGATTTGCTATGCTTTATTGATGTTTCTAGATGTGGGCATAATTATGAACATAAATTTGTAGTTTTAGCCTTGTCAGTATGTAACATCTGTAGCACAGGAAGAACAAATCTCAAAGTTCTAGAGGTACAAATATCTTTCGTTACATTTGCACAACATAAGTTTGGATTTTCAATTCTTTCCACCTGCTATGTTTACTTTTTATATAATCTATCAATTATTAGAATTGTCATCTCCTCTAGCTAACTTTCATGGGTATAATTTATACAAGTTATAAAATGTGTGGTGCAAATTGTTTTTGTCATCTTGTGACCCACAATTGGCAAGTAATGTCAAAACCATCACCATTACTTTGTAACAGAATCAAATTCTTATTTTGTCGTAATGATATACTCCCTCCATCCCATAATGTAAGATGTTTTTCGACACTACTTTAGTATGAAAAAACTTTTTACATTATGGGATGGAGGGAGTAGCAGAGAGTTGAAGCTATCTAAGTATACCCATGATATGTGAAATTTACATCAAATGGTTCAGGATCTTGCACCTCCTCAGCTCATGCTCATTGCAGCATGGGAAGGACACGCGTGACGGCGTTGCTGCTGAGGAGATCAGTGGCGAGTGAGGCTGGGAAAAAAATCAGGGTGTGGAATGTTTATTCTAGGTTTGTTTTTACGGCTTCATAAGTCCATCTCAATCCCTATCCATCTACCCTTAATCTTTCTCTTGATTCTATACATGTTAGGTCAATGAGGGTTTACAACTTGGTACAAACAAAGCTTTGCGAGGACTCATCTTTTTGGAATGCACAGCTGTGAGTTAATTTGATTTTAATTAATTAAAAAATAGCTCAGGAGGATTGGAACATGTTTTTTTCTATATAGGGGAGATGATCAATTACTGTAAGCTGTAAACTTCATACACTTGGGTGATGGTTCAATCAAGCATAGTTAAAACTTGCCTATTGACAAACCATCAGCTTCTGCAAATGACGCATGGGTATTGCACATGCATCATGGGTATTTGCTTCTAATATGATGATTGAGTAATTGTACTTTTGGTCCAATGGCAAGGATACACAACTCTGATTCGGTTTTGAATTTCTATAGACATTCCTTGATCTGGATTACGACAAGAGATCAATTGTTGAGGCCGTACCGAACCACATATTTATTACCATGCAGTACTATAGTCTCTTAAATATGCTTTAAAGTGTAAATGTCATGTCTACCCATTATTAGAGATTTAGAAAAACTTAGGCTCTTCAGAAGCTTTCTTGCCAAAAAAAGGCCCTTCAGAAGATACTATATGTGTATGCTTGCACCATATGCCTGTTTCTCTTCGTCTAATGTTCATATGCTTATGAATCATCTGTAGAAGTAGTGTAGCTTGCAACCCTGTAGGTGTTGAACAAAATACCAATCCAAGCAGGATTGTAACGAATATAATATTTGTCTTGATTTGCCGACTCGTCATGCAATGCTTATGTATTTCCATTTCAGTTTAGATTTGCCTCCAAAAATTGCATGGATTCTTGCACATATTGTCTACTTTATTTCTGTAACTTTTTGTAGTTTAACTACATGTAAGTTTTGCTCTCTATAATAATTTATTTGTCTTTTGGATTGTACAAATGATTTTAGCTAATATGTCGTACACATTTTCACATGGACTATTTCAAGACACACCGGAAAACATAAGTCAATCTAGACATCAGAAACCAAAGATGAAGCATTAAAATATACCTTTCATTTTCTGAAACATAAGAATAATCATGTATGATTTTCTGAAACATAAGAATAATTATGATGATCACTCATCAAAGGTGTACACATCCATGTTTTTCTTCTCATGAAGTTATTCGCGGTTGGAAATTAAATTCGGCAGCTATTTGACATGTCATGAAGTGTGTACTACGCCACTCACAGAAAGCATAGTTCCTATGGAGCACCTTTCATAGAGTTAATTCATACATTGATGTTTAGCTAATTCCTGAGGTATGACTCTTACGGTTTCTTGCATATTATAGTTTAGGTTAATGCAATTATTCGACTGAGTGAAGGCTAGCTGTTGCTCCTTGAACAAGCCTATTTAGCATTTAGATGTATTTTAAAGTATGTTCATTCTAGTCAGGTGGTGTTCATTATGTTAAATTGAGAGCTATTGCGACAAGTATGTTTAGAGTAGTCCGGTGGTGGTCAATTTTTTTGACCTTTTCATTTGAAATTACCATAAGCTGGAAATAGACAAATGTTTATGAAACAACTTTTGTTTGACTATTTGATCTTCTCAATATTTTATGATTCAATTTTCTTCTTCTTGCATTTATAGAAATTCCTACCATTTTATTGCCAAAATAGATGGGTGCTGCAGTGCGCGCCAATCATGATCTAGTCTTCTAAAAAGTTAAACCGCCTATACTGATGCGGAAATTACAGATCTGAAAAATCTGTAAGTATTACAGAAACAAGTTTTGCAAGTTGCGGCTATAGTTTTGGATCTACCGCAGCTTTAATAAGGAGAAAAATTCAGAAGCCCTAAGCGGTGTCAGCGGAACAACTAAGGACTAGATGGGATCTGTTTATTGATAAAAGGAATGCTGTGATGAGGAAAAACGAGTTCTAGCTATGGCCGCACAGGAGGGATATCAAGATTTATCAAGTTCCTATGTAGCCGCAAGGTGCAGCAAGGTTCAAAGTGAAGAACATCAAGAACACTGCAACCCTAGCGATAGATCTGAAGTAGATGAAAAGAAAACTTACAGAGGCTGAAGGAGCAGCGGAGGAGCGCCGCGTTTCTCTGGTCAGATCAGGTTGATGCAGCGGCTGTTGGTGGTGCAGAAGCGAAGGTCGACGGCGGCAGCTGCACTTGAGCTTTGAGGCGACGCAAGGAAGACGATGGGGCGAAGGGGCACGAAGGGGAAAAGGAAGAATGACCCTTGGCCCTATTTATAAAGCAAAGGGATAAGTGACAGGCACGGGAATAGAGGAGCCCAAAAAATGGAAATCTGACACAGCTGTCGCCTTGATTTTCGGAGGGATATTAATAAGAAAAAGTATTTCAGGTTTTTATATGGAGATGATGTCATGACGATTCACCGCAATCTTAAAAGATGACGTCATGGCGGTTTACCAAGTACATATGGAAATGATGTCATGGCGGTTTACAAGATTCTTTGAATATCAAGGACTGTTTCTAAGGATTGAAGTTTGACATGAACAGGTTCAAATCAATCTGGGGCCTAATGTTGGGGATATAACTACTAAGCATAAACCGCCCAGGAGGGGCCGGGTTAAGCTCATCCCTATTGAAGCCCATGAAGACAAAGGAGTATGGCGCTTTACTATTGAAGATTAGAGGCCTAGATCCCAAGGGCGGATTAGGGCCCATAGACATAAACCGCCATGAGATGTGTAACTTGTGTTGTAAGTTAGGGAAAGGTAGAAACCGAGCCGGACACGTGTATGAGACGGCCTCGGTATTCTGTAAACCGCCGGGCGTCAACCTGTCTATATAAAGGGACGACTCGGCGGCGGTTCAGGGACAAGAAACAACAACTCAAGAGATAGGTAAAGCGTATTTGCTCCCTGGTCATCGAGACCCCATCAATTCCACTACAACTGGATCGTAGGCTTTTACCTTCACCGCAAGGGGCCGAGCCAGTATAAACTCTGCCTGTCCTTTGTCCGGTTTAACCCCTTTTAGCTAATCTCGTTGCGATGGCTTGCTACGTCTTGAGCTTGCGTTGGTTTTCCTTGAAGAGGAAAGGGTGATGCAGCAATAGTAGCGTAAGTATTTCCCTCAGTTTGTGAGAACCAAGGTATTAATCCAGTAGGAGGCTCCTCAAAAGTCCCACGCACCTACACAAACAAACAAAGAACTCGCAACCAACGCAATAAAGGGGTTGTCAATCCCTTCACGGCCATTTGCGAAAGTAAGATCTGATAGAGATAGTATGATAAGATAAATATATTTTTGGTATTTTATAATATTGATGCAAAAAGTAAAGATGCAAATAAAAGTAGATCGAAAGCTTATATGATAAAAGATAGACCCGGGGGCCATAGGTTTCACTAGTGGCTTTTCTTAGGATAGCATAAGTATTACGGTGGGTGAACAAATTACTGTCGAGCAATTGATAGAAAAGCGAATAATTATGAGATTATCTAGGCATGATCATGTATATAGGCATCACGTCCGTGACAAGTAGACCGACTCCTGCCTGCATCTACTACTATTACTCCACACATCGACCGCTATCCAGCATGCATCTAGAGTATTAAGTTCATAAGAACAGAGTAACACATTAAGAAAGATAATTTGATGTAGAGGGATAAACTCAAGAAATATGATATAAACCCCATCTTTTTATCCTCGATGGCAAAATACAATACGTGCCTTCCAACCATTTCTGTCACTGGGTAAGGACACCGCAAGATTGAACCCAAAGCTAAGCACTTCTCCCATGGCAAGAAAGATCAATCTAGTAGGCCAAACCAAACTGATAATTCAAAGAGACTTGTAAAGATAACTCAATCATACCTAAAATAATTCACAGAAGATTGAAATATTTCCCATAGATAAACTAGATCATAAACCCACAATTCATCGGATCTCGACAAACACACCGCAAAAAGAGTTTACATCGAATTGATCTCCACAAGAGAGGGGGAGAACATTGTATTGAAATCCAAAAAGAGAGAAGAAGCCATCTAGCTAATAACTATGGACCCGAAGGTCTGTGGTAAACTACTCACAACTCATCGGAGGGGCTATGGTGTTGATGTAGAAGCCCTCCGTGCTCGATTCCCCTCCTATCTCCTAGTCGCCTCGATTGCTTCTTGACTTGCACTCCAAGTCCTCTGGATAACGTTCGTTCCAAAAATCACGCTCCCGAAGGTTTCATTCCGTTTGGACTCCGTTTGATATTCCTTTTCTTCGAAATACTGAAATAGGAAAAAAAAACAGCAATACAGGCTGGGCCTCCGGTTAGTAGGTTAGTCCCAAAAATGATATAAATGTGTAAAATAAAGCCCATAAACATCCAAAAGGGGTAATATAATAGCATGGAACAATCAAAAGTTATAGATACATTGGAGACGTATCAAGCATCCCCAAGCTTAATTCCTGCTCGTCCTCGAGTAGGTAAATGATAAAAACAGAATTTTTGATGTGGAATGCTACCTAGCATAATTCCCAATGGAATTTTCTTTATTGTGGCATGAATGTTCAGATCCAAATGATTCAAGATAAAAGCTTATAAAACATAAAAATAATAATACTTCGAAGCATACTAACAAATAATCATGTTCTATCAAAATAGCATAGCCAAAGAAAGCTTATCCCTAAAAAATCATATAGTTAGGCCATGCTTCATTTTCATTACACAAAATACTCCCATCATGTACAACCCCGATGACGAGCCGAGCAATTGGTTCATACTTTTTAACGCGCTTCAACTTTTTTCAACTCTTACGCAATACATGAGCGCAAGCCATGGACATAGCACTATGGTGGTATATGATGGTGGTTGTAAGGACAAAAGGGAGAAGATAGTCTCACATCAACTAGGCGTATCAACGGGCTATGGAGATGCCCATTAATAGATATCAATGCTAGTGAGTAGGGATTGCCATGCAACGGATGTACTAGAGCTATAAATGTATGAAAGCTCAACAAATGAAACTAAGTGGGTGTGCCACTACTAGGAAAAGGGCTATAGATGGAATTGACACTAATGGCGCACCAGACATGTGGTGCGCCATTACTATATACTAATGGCGCACCATGTGTTTGTACGCCATTAGTGTCCAAATACTAATGGCGCACCACATAGCGGGTGCGCCATTAGTAAATTTTTTTTAAATTTTTTTGTCAAAACTACTAATGGCGCACCGTGGCAGTGGTGCGCCATTACTAGTTGAACTAGTAATGGCGCACCATGCCACGGTGCGCCATTAGTAACTTGGCCACCACTTCCACCGAATGCACCCCGTGGATCGCCTTTTCAGTTTTAAAAAAAATAAAACAAAATGATGAAAATGTAAAAAAAATAAAAGAAAATAAGTTTCCCATGTGATATGTGGTCTAGTTGTTGGGAAAATTTGCAAATATGAATTTCGACTTCATTTGCAAAATCTCTCGAGAATTTGTAAAAATGGGCATAACTTTTGCATACTAACTCGGATGAAAAAGTTTTTTATATGAAAAATCATCTACTCGAAAAGTTACATCCAAATTTAACTGGGGGAACCCCGTTAAACATTTTCAAAATCCTCAAAAACCTAACAGAAAAAAAAATACGGGGCTTTTAAGATCTGGAGAGGCAAAAAAATTCAAAAAAAATTCAAACTCACTAATGGCGCACCTGCCCATGGTGCGCCATTAGTATCTTCCCGCCTTCAAAATTTAAAATAAGTCAAAAAAAAGTTACTAATGGCGCACCTGCCCATGGTGCGCCATTAGTATCTTCCCGCCTTCAAAATTCAAAATAAGTCAAAAAAATAAAAAAAGTTACTAATGGCGACCGCCCATGGTGCGCCATTAGTATCTTCCCGCCTTCAAAATTCAAAATAAGTCAAAAAATAAAAAAAGTTACTAATGGCGATCGCCCATGGTGCGCCATTAGTATCTTCCCGCCTTCAAAATTCAAAATAAGTCAAAAAAATAAAAAAAAGTTAGTAATGGCGCACCTGCCCACGGTGCGCCATTACTATGTCGTATATATGGCTGGGCGCACCTCCTCCACTCCACCTCTCCTCCACTCTATCTCCTCCTCCACTCCACCTCTCCTCCACTCTATCTCCTCCTCTCCTCTCCTCCACTCCATCTCCTCCTCTCCTCTCCTCCACTCCATCTCCTCCTCTCCTCACTTCCACTCCTTCTCCTCCTCTCCGGCGACCTTCTCCTCCTCTCCGGCGACCTCCTTCTCCTCTCCGGCGACCTCCTCCTCCTCTCCGGCGACCTCCTCCTCCTCTCCGGCGACCTACTATTTTCCCGCCTTCAAAATTCAAAAATACTAATGGCGCACCGTGGCCTATACTAATGGCGCACCAGTGGCCTATACTAATGGCGCACTGTAGCCTATACTAATGGCGCACCAGTGGTGCGCCATTAGTATACCAGATACTAATGGCGCACCAGTGGTGCGCCATTAGTATACCAGATACTAATGGCGCATCAGTGGTGCGCCATTAGTAAAAATTACTAATGGCGTGCTAGTAATGGCGCACCAGTGATGCGCCATTAGTAGGCAAAACTGGTGCACCATTAGTAGGCCTTTTCCTAGTAGTGTGCATCCAACTTTCTTGCTCACGAAGACCTAGGGCATTTTGAGGAAGCCCATCATTGGAATATACAAGCCAAGTTCTATAATGAAAAATTCCCACTAGTATATGAAAGTGACAACATAGGAGACTCTCTATCATGAAGATCATGGTGCTATTTTGAAGCACAAGTGTGGAAAAGAGATAGTAGCAATTGTCCCTTCTCTCTTTTTCTCTCTTTTTATTATTTTTTTCTTTTCTTTTTTTTATTTTTTTCTTTGGCCTTTCTTGTTTTTCTCTTTGGCCTTTCTCTCTCTTTTTTTCTTTTTTTCTTTCTTTGTAAAGTCCGAAGTCTCATCCCGACTTGTGGGGGAATCATAGTCTTCATCATCCTTTCCTTACTGGGACAATGCTCTAATAATGAAGATCATCACACTTTTATTGATTTACAACTCAATAATTACAACTCAAAGCTGGAACAAGATATGACTCTATATGAATGCCTCCGGCGGTGTACCGGATATGCAATGAATCAAGAGCGACTTTGAGGGAGTCCCGGACTAGGGGGTGTCCGGATAGCCGGACTATCGTCACGGCCGGACTCCAAGACTATGAAAATACAAGATTGAAGACTTCGTCCCGTGTCTGGATGGGACTTTCCTTGGCGTGGAAGGCAAGCTTGGCGATACGGATATGTAGATCTCCTACCATTGTAACTGACTCTGTGTAACCCTAACCTATCTGGTGTTTATATAAACCGGAGGGTTTTAGTCCGTAGGACGAACACCAATCATACAATAGGCAAGCTTCTAGGGTTTAGCCTCCTTGATCTCGTGGTAGATCTACTCTTGTACTACCCCATATCATCAATATTTATCAAGCAGGAGTAGGGTATTACCTCCATCGAGAGGGCCCGAACCTGGGTAAAAACATCGTGTCCCTTGTCTCCTGTTACCATCCGCCTAGACGCATACAGATTCGGGACCCCTACCGAGATCCGCCGGTTTGACACCGACATTGGTGCTTTCATTGAGAGTTCCTCGTGTCGTCACCGATAGGCCCGATGGCTCCTATGATCATCAACAACGACGCGGTCCAGGTGAGACTTTTCTCCCGGACAGATCTTCGTGTTCGGGCGGCTTTGCACTGCGGGCCAATTCGCTGGCCATCCGGAGCAGATCGAAGCTTCGCCCGCCATCAGGTCAGATTTGGAAGTTTAAACTATCGGCCGATATCCACGGAGACTTGATCTTCGACGGATTCGAGCCGCAATAGCGCCGCCGCCTTGTCTCGATGGGCATGATCTAGCTCTGCAGCGAGCAGTGCCACGGAGGCCGCACCAATATCCGCTCCGACCCTTAATCCGGAGCCGGATTCCCCGATCGAGGACGATTGGTTGGACACCGCCTCAGGGGCTACAATCTCGACGGCGATCGAGCCGAACTTCATCCCTGTCCTTTGCGAAAACCTCGACTCCAGGGTGCCGGACTCCTCTCCGGACTCCGAACCCTCCGCGCCCTAGCCAATCGAATCCGATTGGGCGCCCGTTATGGAGTTCACGGCCGCAGACATCTTTCAGCACTCGCCCTTTGGCGACATCCCGAATTCACTAAAGTCTCTCTCTTTATCCAGAGAGCCCTGGCCGGACTACGGACAGGAAGGTTGGGATACGGACAACGAAGAAATTCAACGCCCACCCACCACCCACTTGGTAGCCACTGTCGACGATTTAACTGACATGCTAGACTACGACTCCGAAGACATCGACGGTATGGACGACGATGCCGGAGACGACCAAGACCAAGCGCCTACAGGGCACTAGAAGGCCACCTCGTCATATGACATATATATGGTGGACATCCCAAAAGATGGGAACGACGATGGAACAACGGAGGATGACCCCTCCAAGAAACAGCCGAAGCGCCAACGTCAGCGGCGCCGCTCTAAATCCCGCCACAATAAAAATGGTGATTCCGCACGGAGATAATAACACCCCGGACAGTGCCGAAGAGAACCCCCTCCAGCAGGACTCAGCGCGGGAGGAGGGAGAAGCAAGCCCGCACGACAGTGCGGCAGAAAAAGAGGTTGAGGACGATAATTATGCGCCTCCCTTTGAAGATGAGGCAAGCCTCGACGACGATGAGTTTGTCGTGCCTGAGGATCCCGCCGAACAGGAGCGTTTCAAACGCAGGCTCATAGCCATGGCAATCAGCCTCAAGAAAAAGCAGCAACAGCTTAGAGCTGACCAAGACCTGCTAGCTGACAGATGGACTGAAGTCCTTGCAGCCGAAGAGTATGAACTCGAACGCCCCTCCAAAAGCTACCCCAAACGCAGGCCTTTGCCTCGACTAGAGGAGGAAGCACCCAAGTCACCAGCGCATGACACGGCAGACCGGCCACCCCGTGGCCGCGATAGAGAAGCCTCTCGGCCCTCCGCTCAAGCCACACCCCGACACCGCTCAAAAAGTACCAAGGCACAGGAAAATTCGCCGGACTTGCGAGATATATTGGAGGATAAGGCAAAACATACAAGATCGATCTACGGATCGCGTGGGCGCCCAGCAATGCGGGATGATTACCGTCGCGCCGGACACAGCAAAACCAGCCGGGCCGAACACAGTAGACAAAGCTCATATGAGCTACGTCGTGATATAGCCCAATACAGAGGCGCTGCACACCCACTATGCTTCACAGATGAAGTAATGGATCATCAAATCCCCGAGGGCTTCAAGCCCGTAAACATCAAATCATACGATGGTACCACAGATCCCGCGGTCTGGATCGAGGATTATCTCCTGCATATCCACATGGCCCGCGGTGATGATCTACATGCCATCAAATACCTCCCACTCAAGCTTAAAGGACCAGCTCGACACTGGCTCAATAGCTTGGCAGCAGAATCAATTGGTTGTTGGGAGGACCTAGAAGCCGCATTCCTTGATAACTTCCAGGGCACATATGTGCGACCACCAGACGCCGATGACCTTAGCCACATAATTCAGCAGCCAGAAGAATCGGCCAGACAATTCTGGACTCGGTTCCTAACAAAGAAAAATCAAATCGTTGACTGTCTAGATGCAGAGGCCCTTGCAGCCTTCAAACACAACATCCGCGACGAGTGGCTTGCCCGGCACATAGGACAGGAAAAGACGAAATCTATGGCAGCCCTCACAACCCTCATGACTCGCTTTTGTGCGGGAGAGGACAGCTGGCTAGCTCGAAGCAACAACTTGGCCAAACATCCTGATAGTCCGGATACCAAGGACAGCAATGGCAGGTCGCGTCGCAACAAGAACAAAGCGCCGCGTGCGGCGATAATACTGAAGATACGACCGTCAATGCCGGATTCAGAGGCTCTAAACCCGGTCAGCAGAAGAAGCCATTCAAAAGAAATACCCAGGGCCCGTCCAACTTGGACCGCATTCTTGATCGCTTGTGCCAAATACATGGCACCCCCGAAAAACCAGCCAATCACACCAACCGGGATTGTTGAGTGTTCAAGCAAGTAGGCAAGTTAAGTGCCGAACTCAATGACAAGGGGCTGCATAGCGATGACGAGGAAGAGCCCCGGCCGCCGAACAATAGAGGACAGAAAGGTTTTCCCACACAAGTGCGGACGGTGAACATGATACACGCAACCCACATACCCAAAAGGGAGCGGAAGCGTGCACTACGGGACGTGTATGCGATGGAGCCAGTCGCTCCAAAGTTCAACCCATGGTCTTCCTACCCGATCACCTTCGATCGAAGGGACCACCCCACTAGCATCCTTCACGGCGCCTTCGCCGCATTGGCTCTCGACCCAATTATTGACGGATTTCACCTCACCAGAGTCCTGATGGACGGCGGTAGCAGCCTGAACCTGCTTTATCAGGATACAGTGCGCAAAATGGGCATAGACCCCTCAAGGATTAAACCTACAAAGACGACCTTTAAAGGCGTCATACCGGGTGTAGAGGCCAATTGTACAGGCTCAGTCACACTCGAAGTGGTCTTGGGATCTCCGGATAACTTCCGAAGCGAAGAATTAATCTTCGACGTCGTCCCATTCCGCAGCAGCTATCATGCACTGCTCGGACGAACCGCATTTGCAAAGTTCAGTGCGGTGCCGCACTACGCATACCTCAAGCTCAAGATGCCAGGCCCTCGAGGAGTAATCACGGTCAATGGAAACACCGAACGCTCTCTCCGAACAGAGGAGCATACGGCGGCCCTCGCGGTGGAGGTGTAAAGCAGCCTCTCACGACAATTCTCGAGTCCGGCCACTAAGTGTCCGGACACCGCCAAGCGCGCCCGGAGTAACCTGCAACAAGACCACCTGGCATGATTCAAGCACGAGTAGCAATCCGGCCCCAACCCTAGCCCTCGCAAAATTGCGAAGGTAGTATTATGCATACATAATTACGCTCTAGAGATACCATGGGCATATGGGGAGGGGCAAGACAACGACATGCCAAGAATGCGGCTCGACCGCACCAGGGGCTCCCGTTTGTGTCACTTCTTTTTTATTTTTTATTTTTCTTCCTTTTTTTTCACTTTCAGGACTCCGTCTTTGAGAAGTCCTATCCGGCACTTGAATCGCCGAACTCACGATGCAACAGCCAGGGAAGCGGAAAGCCACGTCGAGTGTTCAGGTGGTCTGTATTACGAGCATTATACCTGTTTTACATATCATCCATCAGCTTACCCCTGGAGGGGGACATGTTAGATAGTCCCATCTCTTGCTTATCGCTCTATTTGTATCGTTCTGCTTCCATTGCAGTACCTTTTTGAATAAAACAATACACAGCTTTTGCTTATTATTGCTCTACTTCCTTTTTATATACATGTGTTCATTTCATGACATGTTGCAACTGTACACTTTGGTACGGCCAATACACCAGGGGCTTACGTATCCCATAATCATGGTGTGAGAAGTCCGAACACTTTCACAAGTGCGGCACCCCGAACTTATAGCATTATATGAATTGGCTCCGAATCATGTCTTGGGTCAATAGTTGGGTTTGCCCGGCTCCGTGTTTTGGTACCTTACGCCCGCTATATCGGCTAAGGTAGCACCGGGAGAACCACTGCGATTGTGCCCCAGTTATGTTGGGTCGAGCACCTCAGTGGAGAAAGCTAAAACTGACCGTCATGATAGGGCGAGAGCCGGTTGCTGTTCGAGAGGTTTTTCGGTCCCTAAAGACTTATGCCGCTTAGAGCGAGGAACCGAATTGTCCGCCAAGGCGTGGATAGCGCCCGAACTCGGTCTTCGAATACTAGGGGCTTCGCCGAAATTTAAAATTATAGAATTCTATGGCTAAGTGAGAGTGTTCAAGCATTATAAGCCCGGTTGCCTTGTTCGTTGTGTAGAGCGCCTCCCTAGATGGACCCAAGAATGGGAACAAGAGTGCTCAAGTTTATCCCGAACACCCCAACACTCCTGGCATGGGGGCTGAAGCCAACGACTTTCCATCTCTCAAATTTGATAAACGGCCGCACAGAAGGTAATATTTTAAATTAATAAGCGTTTCTTAGCGCATATGAACAAGTTTTCAGCATACAGGATAACAAATGCGAGTTTATTCAAAAATTACATCATTGGAGCACTCATCCGCTATTCGGCGGGCACCCTTCAGGAGGCCCTCACAGTACATTTTGGGCGTGTGATGCTCATGGCCCTTCGGTGGCCCATCCGTCACAAGCCTCTCGGCATCCAGCTTGCCCCAGTGCACTTTAGCACGGGCAAGGGCCCGACGGACACCTTCAATACAGACGGAGCACTTGATGACTTCAAGCCGCGGACATGCATCCAGCAGCCGCTGCACCAAGCCCAAGTAGCTCCCGGGCATGGCCTCCAATGGCCACAACCGCGATATAAGGCCCTTCATGGCCTGTTCGGCAACCTTATGGAGCTCGACCAGCTGTTTCAGCTGGTCGCTCAGGGGCACCGGATGGTCGGCCTCAACATACTGAGACCAGAACACCTTCTCCGTGGAGCTCCCCTCTTGGGCGCGGTAGAATGCGGCAGCATCAGACGCACTACGGGGCAAACCTGTGAATGCTCCTGGAGAGCTCCGAATCCGGGTAAGTAACAGGTAATTGACTTTTACATTCTTGCTTTGCATAAAGAATGCCTTACCCGCCGCTATCTTCTTTAGTGCTTCAATTTCTTGGAGGGCTTTTTGGGCCTCGGCCTTAGCAGCTTTCGCACTCTCAAGAGCCGAGGCAAGCTCGGACTCTCGGGTCTTCGAGTCACGCTCCAAACCCTCGTGTTTTTTCACGAGAATCTGGAGCTCTTGCCGCACCTCCGCCAGCTGCACCTCCCCTTTCTCTTGCTCGGTGCGTTCCGCAGCCGCTTTGTTTTCGGGCACGGACACCTCTTCCCTCATGGTCGCCACCTCGTTTGTGGCCCCTGCAGTACCCAAGTTATTCCTGTTATTTTTTGCAACCAAAGCCTTCTATAAGGTATTTCTTTAATAAGGTATTACTTACCTTCCTTGTCCTCGAGCTCCTTTTTGGCTTGTCCGAGCTCGTTCTCGGACCGCTTCGAGGTTACGCTTCAATGCATTGACCTCCATGATCGGTCTGGCAGAGGTCAGCAGCGCAGCCTGCATTCCCATATTGACATACTTATGTTAGACTCCTGCGTATATCTTTTTAGATCCTTAGTCCGGCTTTTCTTTCCGAACACCGAACTAAGCATCAGGGGCTACTGTCTATGCGGTTATATTTTTTACATATTCTAAAACTTACCTCAAAGCCTGTTAGAAGGCTGGTACAGGCTTCGGTCAGTCCGCTCTTGGCAGACTAAACTGTCCGGATCACCGCACTCATAACAGTGTGGTGCTCCTCCTTGATGGAAGCGCTGTTAAGCGCCACCTGTAAGCTATCCGGTGCCTCCGGTTGGACGGAGGACACCGGCGTCTTAACCTTCTTGCGAAGGATCTGCTGTTCGGACTCCGGAACCGCTGATGGTTCCGGCATGGAGTCCGGACGAGGGTCGGGCTTAGAGCCCCTGGGGATCTTGTCCCCCGCGTGCCTGGAGTCCGGGAGGTCGCCTTGTGGCACCTCCTGCGCTACCTCCTCTTGACCAAGCCCCCTTTGGGGCCCCGCCGCGGCGTCGCCCACAGCGTGAGGCGAGGAGGCGGTCGGAAGCGAGGTACTCTCCATTTCCGACGAGCCCAGGGACCCGCTCGATGAATCGGCGAACTCGCCCTTGGGTGGGCTGCACGGTTGTTCAACATTAGAGAACACTCTGCAATAATAAAAACCATGGGTATCCGGACACTTACGATCTCGCCAGGGGCTTGGCCCTTGTAGGCCAGTCCTCCTCGTCGTCGTCGACGTTGGTGGAGAAGTCCGGAGGAAGGGTTCTTCCCTTCTTGGACCCTCCGGCCTCCCCAGCTGGGGCGGCCTTCCTTTTCTTCTCCTCCCCCGCTGGGGGAGGAGCTTCTTCTTCCTCCTCGTCTTCAGGAGAAGATTCCGCTTCGGAATCTGACAGCACCTGGCGTCGGGAGCTCCTTCGAGTTCCCGTGGCCTCCTTCTTGGCCTTCTTCTCCGACACCACGTACGGCGCCGGAGCCAGCAGCCCCGTCAATCGGGCGTCCGCTGGGTCTTCTGGCAAAGGAGCCGGACAGTTAATCTGTCCGGACGTCTTCAGCCAGTCCCGTCGAAGATTATGGAGTTTTAGATCCCACGTAGAGTCAATCTATGAAAAAAGAGTCCCATAAAGGGTAAAATAACTTACCTCGCCGGCTGGACGCTGCGAGCTGTATCCGCGATCTTTGGTAGCGGATGCTGGGCTTCGGCGCCCTTGAACAGCACCTTCCAGGCATCTTCGTACGTAGTGTCGAAGAGCCGGTTCAAGGTTTGGTGCTATGCCGGATCGAACTCCCACAAGTTAAAGGCCCTTTGTTGGCATGGGAGAATCCGGCGGATGAGCATCACTTGGATTACGTCGACAAGCCTAAGATTCTTGGCCACCAGGTTTCGGACGCATGTTTGAAGTCCGGATGTCTCGTCCGAATTCCCCCATGCCAGGCCCGTCTCTTTCCACGACGAGAGCCGTGTGGGGAAGCCAGATCTGAATTCGGGGGCCACCACCCATTTGGTGTTGTGGGGCTCGGTGATGTAGAACTACCCCGATTGCCACCCCTTTATTGTCTCCACGAAGGCGCCTTCGAGCCATGGGACTTTGGCCATCTTGCCAACTGGCCCTCCGCACTCCGCTTGACGGCCGCCCACTACCTTCGGCCAGACGTTGAAGATCTTCAGCCATAAGCCGAAGTGGGGCTCGATGCGGAGGAAAGCCTCGCACACGACGATAAACGCCGAGATGTTGAGGATGAAATTCAGGGCCAGGTCGTGGAAGTCCAGGCCGTAGTAGAACATGAGCCCCCGGACAAAGGGGTGAAGAGGAAAACCTAGTCCGCGGAGGAAGCGGGGGAGAAACACCACCCTCTCACGAGGCCAAGGGGTCGGAATGAGCTGCCCCTCGTTGGGAAGCCTGTGCGCGATGTTGCCGGACAAGTATCCGGCCTCCTGCAGTCTGGCGATGTGCCCCTCCGTGACGGAGGAGGCCATCCACCTGCCTCCCGCTCCTGACATGATTGGAGAAAGGTTGAGGTGGGATGTGCGGACTTGGGCACTGGAGCTCGAGTGCGCGGAAATGGATAAGCAAAGGAGGAAGAAGGCGTAGGTGAAAAGGTGGATCCTTATCCCCTTATATAGACGGGCGAAGCTATGCGTCCCCCACCAGCCTGGTAAAACTCGCTTATTTCCCAAGCGCCGTAATCAATGGCGCGGATGGGTTACCCACGTCCGTATTGATGAGAATCCCGGAAAAAGGGGGCACGATCTATGCTTTGATAAGACGTGCCAAGGAAACCGCCTCGCTAAACACGCTGAGGTGGGAGCAGTAAAAAAACGATTCATATAAAAGCCTTGCCGTGGTGTGATGTCACGCCGCGGAATACGTCAGCAGATCTGTGCAAAAATTATTCTCTCTATGGTGTTATGTGGAACTTGTTTTGCAGAGCCGGAGAACCCGCCTCGCAATGCCGAAGACAATCAATGTGCCGGACTCATCGTCATTGAAGCCTGGTTCAGGGGCTACTGAGGGAGTCCCGGACTAGGGGGTGTCCGGATAGCCGGACTATCGTCACTGCCGGACTCCATGACTATGAAGATACAAGACTGAAGACTTCGTCCCGTGTCCGGATGGGACTTTCCTTGGCGTGGAAGGCAAGCTTGGCGATACGGATATGTAGATCTCCTACCATTGTTACCGACTCTGTGTAACCCTAACCTATCCGGTGTCTATATAAACCGGAGGGTTTTAGTCCGTAGGACGAACAACAATCATACCATAGGCTAGCTTATAGGGTTTAGCCTCCTTGATCTCGTGGTAGATCTACTCTTGTACTACCCATATCATCAATATTAATCAAGCAGGAGTAGGGTATTACCTCCATCGAGAGGGCCTGAACCTGGGTAAATACATTGTGTCCCTTGTCTCCTGTTACCATCCGCCTAGACGCACAGGTCGGGACCCCCTACCCGAGATCCGCCGGTTTTGACACCGACAGACGTGTATGAAAATTATGAAGGTGGCTTTGCCAGAAATACGATGTCAACTACATGATCATGCAAAGAGCAATATGACAATGATGGAGATTGTCATAATAAACGAACGGTGGAAAGTTGCATGGCAATATATCTCGGAATGGCTATGGAAATGCCATAATACGTAGGTATGGTGGCTGTTTTGAGGAAGGTAAATAATGGCGCATGCTACCGGCGAAAGTTGCGCGGTATAATAGAGGCTAGCTAAATGGAAGGATGAATGTGCGTATATCCATGGACTCACATTAGTCATAAAGAACTCATATACTTATTGCAAAAGTTTACTCAGCCCTCGAAGAAAAGTACTACTACGCATGCCCCTAGAGGGATAGATTGGTAGGAAAAGACCATGCTCGTCCCCGACTGCCACTCATAAGGAAGACAATCAAAAGAGCACCTCATGCAACAAATTTGTCACACAAATTTTACCATACGTGCATGCTACGGGACTTGCCAACCTCAACACAAGTATTTCTCAGTTTCCTAATTACCCACTAGCATGACTCTAACATTACTACCATTATATCACAAAACAATTATCAAGCATCAAATTGATCCTAGTGTTTAATGCATTTTCTATGATAGTTTTTATTATAGCCAACTTGGATGCTCATCATTCGAGGACCAAATTCATAACCATAGCAAATACCATGCTGTTCTAAGAGACTCTCAAAATAATATAAGTGAAGCATGAGAGAATAGAAATTTCTACAAAATTAAGCCACCGCCATGCTCTAAAAGATATAAGTGAAGCACTAGAGCATAAACTATATAGCTCAAAAGATATAAGTGAAGCACATAGCATATTCTAATAAATTCTAATCAAGTGGGCTTCTCCCAAAAGGTGTGTACAGAAAGGATGATATTGGTAAACTAAAAAAGCAAATACTAATATAATACACGACGCTCCATGCAAAACACATATCATGTGGCGAATAAAATATAGCTCCAAGTAAAGTTACCAATGAACGAAGACGAAAGAGGGGATGCCTTCCGGGGGCATCCCCAAGCTTAGGCTTTAGGCTATTATTGAATATCTTGGGCTGCCATGGGCATCCCCAAGCTTAGGATTTTTCCACTCCTTATTCCATAGTCCATCAAAGCTTTACCCAAAACTTGAAAACTTCACAACACAAAACTCAGCAGGAAATCTCACAAGCTCCGTTAGTGAAAGAAAACTAAACCACCACATAAGGTACTGTAATGAACTCATTATTTATTTATATTGGTGTTAAAACTACTGTATTAAAAGTTATCTATGGTTCATACCACTTAATACTAGCCATAGATGCATCAAAATAAGCAAACAACACACGAAAAATAGAATCTGTCAAAAACAGAACAGTCTGTAGAAATCTGTGACTAACGCAAACTTATGGAACTCTATAAATCCTACAAAAATAGGAAGTCCTGGAAAATTTGTTTATTTATCAGCATAAAAAATAATCAATGCAAAAGCACGTTTCTGTGATTTATTGAATATTTTCTCGTGAGCGTAAATTTTCTGTCTTTCAGCAGAATCAAATCAACTATCATCATAGGTTATTCTATAGGTTCTACTTGGCACAAACACTAATTGAAACACAAAAACACATCTAAACATAAGGTAGATGCAAAATTTATTACTAAACAGGAACAAAAACAAAAAAACACAAAGAAAATTAGGTTGCCTCCCAACTAGCGCTATCATTTAACGCCCCTAGCTAGGCATAAAAGCGAAGATAGATCTAAGTAGTGCCATCTTTGGTACTTGATTCATAGGTAGCTTGCATGATAGATTCATAAGGTAATTTTACTTTCTTTCTTGCAAAGTTCTCCATGCCTTTATTTAATGGAAATTGTAATCTAATATTACCTTCCTTCATATCAATAATCGCACCAATCGTTCTAAGGAAAGGTCTACCAAGAATAATAGGGCAGGAAAGATTGCAATCTATATCAAGAACGATAAAATCTACGGGAACCAAATTTTTGTTTGCAACAATGAGAACATCATTGATCCCTCTTTTTGCTTTTTAATGGTGGAATCTGCAAGGTGCAAATTTAAAGAGCAATCATCAAGATCATGGAAACCTAGAATATCACATAAAGTTTCCGGAATCATGGAAACACTAGCACCCAAATCACACAAAGCAAAACACTCATGATCTTTAATTTTAATCTTTATAGTAGGTTCCCTCTCATCATTAAGTTTTCTAGGTATAGAAACTTCCAAATTAAGTTTTTTATCAAAAGGTTCCATCAAGGCATCAACGATATGTTTGGTAAAAGCTTTATTTTGACTATAAGCATGAGGAGAATTAACAACGGATTGCAACAAGGAAATACAACTTTCTAAAGAACAATTATCATAATCAAATTCCTTAGAATCCGAGATAGGTTTAATACTATTTAAAGTCATGACCTCTCCAATCCCACTTTTAGCAAATTTAGCATCAAGATCTAAAAACTCCGAATTCTTGGGACGCCTTCTAAATAAAGTTGACTCATCTCCAGTCCCATTATTATCAAGATTCATATTGCAAAACAAAGATCTAATAGGAGACACATCAATAACTTTAAGATCTTCATCATTATTTTCATGGAAACTAGAAGAACACGCCTTTACAAAGCAATCTTTCTTTGCACGCAATCTAGCGGTTCTTTCCTTGCACTCATCAATGTAAATTCTCATGGCTTTGAGAGACTCATTGATATCATGCTTAGGAGGAGTAGATCTAAGTTTAAGAGAATCAACATCAAGCGAAAGTCTATCAACGTTCCTAGCCAAATCATCAACTTTGAGCAATTTTTCTTCAAGCAAAGCATTAAAATTCTTTTGAGAAATCATAAATTCTTTCACACTATTCTCAAAATCAGAGGGCATCTTATTAAAATTACCATAATAATTATTGTAGGAATTTCCATATTTATTAGAGGAATTGCTAGGGAACAGTCTAGAATTAAAGTTTCCTCTATAAGCATTGTTTCCAAAACTATTCCTACCAACAAAAATCACATCCATAGATTCATTATTATTCTCAATCAAAGTAGACAAAGGCATATCATTGGGATCAAGTGGAGTATTTTTAGTAGCAAACAACTTCATAAGTTCATCCATCTTTCCACTCGAAACATTGATTTCTTCTATAGCATGCACTGTTTTACTTGAAGATCTTTCGGTGTGCCATTGATAATAATTAGCCATAATATTATCAAGAAGTTTTGTAGCATCTCCTAAAGTGATTTCCATAAACGTGCCTCCCGCGGCCGAATCTAAAAGATTTCTAGAAGCAAAGTTCAAACCTGCATAATTTTTTTGTATGATCATCCATAAATTCAAACCATGAGTGGGGCAATTGCGAATCATCAATTTCATTCTTTCCCAATATTGGGTAACATGCTCATGATCAAGTTGTTTAAAATTCATAATATCGTTCCTAAGAGTGATAATCTTAGCGGGAGGAAAATATTTATAGATAAAAGCATCTTTGCACTTGTTCCAAGAATCAATACTATTTTTAGGCAAAGACGAAAACTAAACTTTAGCACGATCTCTAAGTGAAAAAGGAAATAACTTCAATTTAACAATATCATTATCCGTATCTTTCTTCTTTTGCATATCAAACAAATCAACAAAGTTGTTTAGATGAGTAGCGGCATCTTCACTAGGAAGGCCGGCGAATTGATCTTTCATAACAACATTCAGCAAAGTAGTATTGATTTCACAAGACTCAACATCATTAAGAGGAGTAATCAGAGTACTAAGGAAATCATTATTATTGGTATTGGAGAAATCACACAATTTGGTATTATCTTGCGCCATGGCAACAAGTAATCCAACACACAAGCAAACAGAAAAAGGCAAGCGAAAAAGAGAGAGAGATTGGGAAAGAGAGGGCAAATAAAATGGCAAGGGTGAAGTGGGGGAGAGGAAAACAAGAGGAAAATGGCAAATAATTTAAATGCGAGGGAGATGAGTTTGTGATGGTTACTTGGTATGTCTTGACTTGAGCGAAGACCTCCCCGGCAACGGCGCCAGAAATCCTTCTTGCTACGTCTTGAGCTTGCGTTGGTTTTCCTTGAAGAGGAAAGGGTGATGCATCAATAGTAGCGTAAGTATTTCCCTCAGTTTTTGAGAACCAAGGTATCAATCCAGTATGAGGCTCCTCAAAAGTCCCACACACCTACACAAACAAACAAAGAACTTGCAACCAACACAATAAAGGGGTTGTCAATCCCTTCACGGCCACTTGCGAAAGTGAGATCTGATAGAGATAGTATGATAAGATAAATATATTTTTGGTATTTTATAATATAGATGCAAAAAGTAAAGATGCAAATAAAAGTAGATTGAAAGCTTATATGATAAAAGATAGACCCGAGGGCCATAGGTTTCACTAGTGGCTTCTCTCAAGATAGCATAAGTATTACGGTGGGTGAACAAATTACTGTCAAGCAATTGATAGAAAAGCGAATAATTATGAGATTATCTAGGCATGATCATGCATATAGGCATCACGTCTGTGATAAGTAGACCGACTCCTGCCTGCATCTACTACTATTACTCCACACATGGAACGCTATCCAGCATGCATCTAGAGTATTAAGTTCATAAGAACAAAGTAAGGCATTAAGAAAGATGACATGATGTAGAGGGATAAACTCAAGCAATATGATATAAACCCCATCTTTTTATCCTCGATGGCAACAATACAAGACACTAGCAAATTGCGGAAAAAGAACTGCACTGACTACAAGCAAACAAATAAACAAGACAACAAGGAAATAAATAAGCAAGAAACTTATGCTAGGCTATCACGGCTATTACACATATTACATCCATTGGGCATCAAAGTTCGCTACCAGTGCAAATATAGGGAACAAAGCAGCATATAAACGCCGCAGCAAAACAAGTCCAGAACTGAAACCACTTCAGAAGAGTTCAAGAAACAATATCCTAGGTACCCATAATGCTGGCAAGATGCTTAGCAAGCTTATTAACTTTCTCTTGTTTGGCGCTTAAATCCTCCAGCGCTTGCTGTTGCACAAGAAAGTACGCATCTGAATTCTGCAGGGACTTCCTCAGTCCTTCGGCTTCTTGCTGTAGCACAGCTGACTGATGCCTTTCAGCTTGTAGCTGAGACTGAAGAAGCCGAAGTGATCCAGGCAGCGAGTTCGAAGAGCTTGTGCCAGCAGTACTGGCCAGTAACTCGAACACTACATCAACGGGGGACTGTGGGGTTTCTCACTGTATACAAGATCGTTTTGATCACCTTTGTTGCAGACCAACAGGGTTGTCTCACTATCTTGAACCTTATTTGCATTACTTTCTCTACCATTGCATAGTGGGGTGCTCTTCTCCAATATTCTATTTGCATACTACAAGAGAAACAAGCAGACACATCACATGTTTAGCTTGTAGTATACGAAACTCATTTTGGTAAATGTGACACTCAAAAAAATTTGTTTGGTTTTCAACAAAAACCTTGTTGGTTTTGAAGAAGGTCATTTAAACCCTTCCAAAAATCTCCCTCTCAAAAATTTTCCCTTTGGCAAAGGATTTTATTTTGGCATCTTCTTCAACTCTGGTGTTTGGTTATTAAAAACCTTTCCTCTGATTCTCCCGTTCTCAAATTTATTTTTGGGATTTATTTTATTTTAAAAGAAAACCCTAGGAGTTTTGGGTCTTCTCTTATATTGAAACCATCCATACTTTTTACCATGTCTCATGTGGTAAATCTTCCCAAAACCCCTCCTTCCACTTTGGGGCAATCCAAATATTCTGTCCCAACAAGTCCAACTCTTTTTTGGATTTTATTGCATTTATTTCTTTCCCCAAAACAATTATGTCCATTATTTTGAGCCTAGGTGATTTGCAAAGCAAGTACCTAATTGACTTTGAGTTTTAATCTCTAACCAACTACTCTGGATAGTCCCTGGCACCCACAACCTAGAACCATCAAGATCCACTCTTCTTCTTTTCAAAATTTTCAAGTTTCAGCTTCTGCAAGTTCGGACCAGATTTGTCAAATTTGGTGAAATTCATATCTCCTCTTCTCCAAAAATTCCACCAAAATTCAGGCAGCCCCCAGTTGCTATGAGAGGCCACTCCACCAAAAATCAGCTCAAGGAAAAATCCCCACATGCTAAAATCATTCTGTCCAACACCTGGCCTGCACTGATACTTTGCACTTTCAGAGAAATTCAGAGTTTTAGTAAGTTCAGTTTCATCAGAGTCTGGTCACCTATCAACAGTGGGCCTGGCGCGTTGCGCACGGCCTCTCCTCCCTGGCCAGAGCGCCGCACGCCCCTTGGACGGATGCAGGCATCGGCGGCGGCGAGCATCGCCGGTGTTGGCGGTTTCTGTGGTGGCTGCGCCACCCGTGGCGGCCAGCGAGGGCCCGAGCCAGCTCGCTACGCCACCCATCGCCGCCCATCGTTCCCTGGCCCTCCGCGTGGCTCATGCACGCCAGCGCACCCCCGTTGCACCGTCGCCGTGGCCGGCAAGCACAGGGCACGCCCTCTATCGCTGACGGGCCCGCGCCGCCCTGTTCCGTCGAACTCCCCCCAAAGCTTCTAATCTGAGCGCGTTTAGTACCTAAATGGAGCCAGTGGACCTCCACGATGACGCTCAACCCCTAAACCACCCCGACCAAGCCCTGCGCCGCCGTAACCTTCGCCGGAGAACTCCGTTCACGGCCATCGCCTCGGACCGCCTATAAAAAGGGGCCCCGAGCTCGCCCTCGAGCACGCACCATCCCTGCACCTCACCAACACTCCGCCAGGCCACTAGGAGGACCTCGAGGAGGTCTCCTCCCCCAACTCCGGCCGCCCCGTTCCGCCTCGGCCTCCACCTCGATTCACTCCGGTGAGGCCATCTCCGGCACCCAAACCTCGTCAGCACTCCCCTCGAGCGCCCAGTAGTCTAACCCCCACTTCAATTTGCCCTTCGCAGCACTCTCTGGCGAGATCCAACCCCTCCCGAATCGCCGTCCGCCGGAGCAAGGGCCGCCGTCGACGTGGTGCTCGCCGGCGACCACCACCACCACCCACCGACGCGGAATGATGCACTGAGCACGGAGGTACCACCGGATCCCCTTGCCTCGCCGTGGATCGCCGCCGGCGACCACCGCAGCCCTCGGGCGCCGACGAGCTCCGTCCATCCCCTTTTAAATTTTCAAACCTGACGGGTGGGACCCGCCTGTCAGTCTCTCATTTTTATTAAACGAACCGTTTTCTGAAAGCGTATTCTGGCAAAATGCGCTTTCCAGTTTGAATCGTTTTCTAGACTTTTCTGCTTAGCACCCTGGGAAGTTTCTGTTTCATTACAGAGAGGTCCTTGGACCAAAACACTTATAACTTTTAAACAGAAAAGGATTTGTGAGTGATTCCTTTTCTGCCCTATTCAAAATTTTGTCTAGTTTTTTATCAGGTTTATTTGAAAAATATTTGGTATATTTCTATACACCTCACGGTATTTACGATAGGGCGTGTATTTTTGTATACAGTAGATACCGAAGGAGGTGACGGAACCGCAAACTTCACCGAGCTAGGCCCCGACTACTCCGAACCAGGCAAGCATGTTTGAACCTTTGATATGATGAGTGTCTAGGCATGCTTGCACTAAGTAGTTCCATGGCATGTTTTTGGAGCATCTCGATGAATGTCATATTACATGCAAAGTGGAGACAAGTGGATTTCGATAATCCATAAGTTGTTGGATGTGAGTTTGCATGGCCATGAGATGGCATGAGTATGGGTAAGATGGCAGTGTTGTAGCATGCCAGTCTTACGCCAGACCGTTTGATCCAGTGTCAACATGAATCAATCCAGTTCCTGTCCGTTTTCCCCTTCTGTACCACCACATGTTTTCCGCAAGGGATACGGCTTAGTAAGTTGCAAACCTCTTTCTGGTACACACCAAATAGAGAGGCCGGGACGAGGGTTCCATGGCCCTGGATTAAAGCCTATCATCCGGTCAGGGGGCATGGGTGTTTCCGGTTGGAACCGAGAGGGGGCACCCCTTAGAGAGCACGTATATAAATTTGATCCCATGCTATTCGAGATTGTGATCTCCCCATCTCAAAGTTTTTCTTGAACGCTGTCTAGGGTGATTCCTGGCAACGTAAGGTGGGATGGGTGTGTACTGGTTAGCTATGTTTCCCCCGAAATACCGTAAATGGAACTAGTCCTTCGTGACTACGGAAATCCGTTGGCTGTGGATAATTTTAGTACGAACTCTGCAGAGTCAATAATCCTTGAAATCATCTTATCCATGTCCAAGTGTTGTGTTCATTTTATCTTGTCAAGTGTCAGTCTCGGTCAGAAAAACTCCTGAGAACAACATGCGTGTTAAATGTTTATTTTCCTGTGGATGGACTAACCCGTTTATTATCATGTGTGGAATATTTTCCTATGAGCACTATTTCTTGCAAGTTAACCGATACGAAAAGTGAATTTCAAGCCCTTTCTGCGATGTCGCTCAGACGTTCGACTGTGGCATTGTTATTATTTACATTTGATATAAGCCCTTTCTGCGATGTCGCTCAGACGTCGGACTGTGGCATTGTTATTATTTACTTTCGATATAAGCCCTTTCTGCGACGTCGCTTAGACATCCGACTGTGGCATTGTTATTATTTACTTTTGTTATAAGCCCTTTCCGCGATGTCGCTCAGACGTCCGACTGCGGCATTGTTATTATTTACTTTTGTTATAAGCCCTTTCTGCAATGTCGCTCAGACGTCCGACTGCGGCATTGTTATTATTTACTTTTGTTATAAGCCCTTTCTGCGATGTCGCTCATACTTCCGACTGCGGCATTGTTATTACTTACTTTTGATATAAGCCCTTTCTGCGATGTCGCTCCGACGTCCGACTGCGGCATTGTTGTCATTTACTTTTAATATACGCCCTTTCTGTGATGTCGCCCCGACGTCCGACTGTGGCACGCATGTCTTTTATTTTCAACATAAGCCCTTTATGTGGTGTCGCTCAGACGCCCTACTGCGGCATGATTTATTTATTTGTTCACCCTTCGAGGCGTCGCTTCAGACACCCGATCGGTTTTCAGTTAGTTTTACTATCACCTGACTTTCTTCTTGCTAATTAATGTTGAGTTACTTCCTCATTTGGATGTACCATACCAATTGTTCATGGCGCATTCATGCATGCATTTATTATATCTTATGTCCAAACTGTCTTGCGAGTACTTTCAAAGTACTCACCTGGCTTGTTGATTTGGCCAGATGCTGACGAAGGCGATCTCATGGATGAAGAGTTCGATAGCGTGTCCGACGCCTAGAGGAATCCCAGTCAGTCTCGTGCGACCCCTGGATTAGTCACTATGTTACTTCCGCTTCCGCTACCCAAATAATTCCATCGAGCCTCACCTTGACGCTCGATGAGCTGCCAGTGTAGGAGTCATATTATCCACTCCACTGTATTATTCCACCGCCAGTAGTATGCCACCCCACTCCATTGTGTCATATCCGCCATTATGTATAATTATTGGCGTGTTTGTAATAAATGGTTGAGCACCCCAGCTCGACCCTGTAGTATATTCTAATGCTACTAGCTTATTGTATCAAGATTTTGTCTACCAGTCAGGAGGATTTTTCCTCATACTGGACTCAAAAGGTCGGTTTCTCAATAAGCATTTTATTGGAAAACCGGTCGTGACAAGCTTGGTCCCAGAGCCAGGCTGACTGTAGGAAGCCACTAGGTGCGATCGCTAATCGATTATTAGCATAATAGAGCTTATTATTTATTTCTGCAACGTAGTCATTTTCTGACAGTCAGCATAAATTTATGACATGACCACTCAGAAATTTGGCCTACTTTTGTAGATGGCTGGCAACGATTGTGAGTCACAGATGTTCGCCAACATACCTGATGGGTTCGTCAAGCTTCTCTCCTTCATCGTCCAAGTCGCGATGGGGCCATCTGTGCGCCCAGTCTTCGCACTCTCTCGGCACAAGGTCAACGACAGTCTAACCATGCACCAGGCCGAGGTGCAATTCAAGGGAGGGCGTGTTGAGTTACGCCATTTCCGGTTCTTGGGGAGAGCCATGCCTACGGAGAAGCATGCGATGCAGATGGCAGCCCGTGAGGCGATAGCTCGTCTCAGGGATGTCCTTCCTTCGATGAAGACCCGTCATTACCGCTACCTTCCATGTCACGTGCCATACACCTGTCACTACGCGTTCTCTTGCCCCAGAGGAGAGCGAGACGAGGCTTTTGAGATGCTTATCGAGTATCTCCGGGCTCTGGAGACAGCCTTCGACAACCTGGTGGACGACCTTGTGGCTGCCCGCATGGACTCAGTCCATGGCTGTGCCGCCAACAGGAGGGAGCTCCTGCGCACCGCACCGCCACTGACTTTCGTCTCGTCATCGGCATCTTTTGCACCTACTACTCTTGCCGCTACTCGTCGCCTGCCTACCACTGAGGAGTTCAACCAAGTCATCGCGCCTACTCCAGTTTGTTCTGCACCACCCCTTGCGCCCGCACATGTTCGTGTTGTCCCTCATAGGGCACCCGCTCCACCAACTCAGCGCAGCACTTCACGTCTGGAGCCTATTAGCGAGGAGGAGGTTGAGTCCCCAGCCTCATTGCGCCTCACCCTTGGCAGGCCAAGGGAAATACTTACCATCTCCGACTGAGTACGCTTAGCCGCCATGTGATGTACCGACTTGTACGATATGTTTATATGTACATAGGCTGTGAGAAGTAGCTTGTTTGCGCATCATGTAGGAACTGGAGAAGTGCACTAGCCTAAATAACATGTCAGGAATATGTACGCATATCCTGAGTGATGTATTGTATAATTACTGCTTGCGTGTAAGATATGTAATGAGCAGTCCTTCTCCGTGTGCAAACGTTTATTCTCTTGAAAAATGTTGGAGCATTTAAGATTTTTTCCGTCTTCATGAATTTATTGACTTTTGCGACTCAATTTCTTTTCTTATGAGTTTTACAAAATATATCCCCAGAGTGAAAAATGTCTCGTCCTTGGACGCGCTCCATGCCAACTCCGCTAGAGGAAAATTATGGCACACAACCAAGCAACAATTTCACACAAGGGCAGTCAAGTCAACAGGACAGTGAAACATCACTTTCCCAAATGTGCCGTCTTTATGAGCAGAGTCAGCAACAACATCTGGAAATGATGAACCAAGTCATCAATATGTGAAATCACCGTGGACAGTATCAGCAGCAATCAAAGTTATCTGAGCTACAGAAGACGCGTCCTCAAACTTTTTCCCACACTGACAAACCTCTTGAGGCCGAAGACTGGCTTCGAGACATGGAAAGAAAATTAATTATTGCCCAGTGGTCAGATCTTGAGAAAGTGCTATATGCACCGCACTATCGCACTGGAGCAGCCGCATCGTGGTGGGAAAATTTCCTACACATGCACCCCAACGAAAATAATATAACCTGGGAGGAGTTCAAAGAAGGCTTTCGTGGAGTACATATTCCTAAAAGTCTTATGAAGATCAAAAAGAGAGAATTTGACGACCTCAAGCGAAGGACCATGACAGTGTCAGAATACAACAGTCAGTCTACTCTGTTGTCTCGCTACGCCAACGAGGAGCGTATGACTGAAAGCAAAAAGATGGAAAAATTCCTAGATGGTCTGGCGCCCGCGCTTAAATGCCAGCTGGTCGTGCACACCTTCCCAGATTTTAAAACGCTGGTGGATAAGGCCATTACCTTGGAAAATGAGAGACGCAGCTTGGAAGATTTCCGCAAGCGAAAAAGGGACCAGACTAATCATGCTCGCAACCACCGCAGCAGGACAGATTTTCAGAAAGGTGGGACACCCAAACCTACGACAAACGTCTCACGCCCAATCAAGAATTTCCATGCAAGGGACAAGGAGTTCACATACCGCCCAGGCGTTACTTGCTACGCTTGTGGAGAAGAAGGGCACTATGCCAAGCAGTGCCCCAAGCCAAGGAACTCGACCCCAAAGACGAACAACGGAGGAAATAATTCGGCGCAAAAGCGCAATAATTTCAACCCAAATAACAACCACAGGAAGGGTCATCTGAACCTCGTGACCAAAGAGGAAGCACAGAATGCCCCAGATATCGTACTCGGTACGTTTCCTATCAACACAATACCTGCCATGGTTTTTTTTGATTCTGGAGCTTCTCACTCATTCATTTCGAAAAGTTTTGCCTTGCAAAATAATTTTTCGATGCTTCCCTTGGAAAAATCTATGATCGTCAAGTCCCCTGGGACTAAGCAAGTTACCCAGAGTTATTGCCAAGGTGTGGTTATTGAGTTTAAAAAGTTGAAGTTTCACGCCAATCTTATTGTGTTGGAAAATAAAGGACTGGATGTCATCTTAGGGATGGATTGGTTAACCACCAAGAAAGGTTTTATTGACTGCTTCAACCGGACTGTGATTCTCACCCACCGCCACGGGAAGACTATAAATGTTTCAGCCAAAGAAAGAAAAATATCCCGACAACCAAGATTGAACAAGGTGGATATTTCTGAATTAAGCAAGGTTCCAGTAGTGTGTGAATTTCCAGACGTATTTCCCGAAGAGCTACCAGGCATGCCACCAGACCGAGAGATAGAATTCAGCATTGAGCTAGCACCTGGAACAGCCCCCATATAAAAGAAACCATACAGAATGGCACCATCCGAATTGGTAGAACTGAAGAAGCAAATAAAAGAATTGCTGGACAAAGGATATATACGAGCCAGCTCCTCACCTTGGGGTTCACCAATTTTATTTGCCAAAAAGAAGGATGGAACACTGAGATTGTGCATAGACTATCGAGCGCTTAACATGGTCACAATCAAGAACAAATACCCGATGCCACAGATAAATGATTTATTTGATCAGCTCGCTCAGGCCAAGGTATTCTCAAAAATCGACTTGAGGTCGGGATACCATCAATTAAAGGTACAAACATAAGATATTCCCAAGACGGCATTCACCTCCAGATACGGATTATATGAGTTCACCGTAATGCCATTTGGACTAACAAACGCCCCCGCATATTTTGTTCACCTCATGAACAAAGTATTTATGAAGTTTATGGACAAGTTTGTTGTGGTATTTATCGATGATATTCTGATATACTCCAAGACACCAGAAGAGCACGCTCAACATCTCCGAATTGTACTAGGGGAACTCAGGAAACATCAATTGTACGCTAAATTCAGCAAGTGTGAGTTTTGGCTAAGGCAAGTAGGTTTCTGGGCCACGTACTAACCCAAGAGGGTATTGCCGTAGACCCGGAAAAGGTCATGGCCGTACTTGGCTGGAAACCGCCAGCCAGCGTAATGGACGTACGAAGTTTCTTGGGAATGGCAGGATACTACCGAAGATTTATTGAAGGATTCTCCACCATAGCAAAGCCAATGATGCATCTACTCAAGAAGGACAAGAAGTTTGAATGGACGGAAGCTTGCGAGAAAAGTTTCCAAGAATTAAAAAGGAAATTAACAACAGCACCAGTATTAGTTGTGCCAGACATACACAAGAATTTTGAGGTGTATTGCGATGCATCCCGGAAGGGCCTCAGATGCGTGTTGATGCAAGTAGGCAAGGTAGTCGCATATGTCTCTAGACAACTTCGCAAGCATGAGGAAAATTATCCTACTCATGACCTGGAGTTAGCAGCAGTTATTCCTGCACTCAAGGAGTGGAGACACTTTTTACTTGGAAATCGCTGTGAAATATACACGGACCATAAGAGCCTCAAGTATATTTTCACACAACCGGAACTGAATTTACGGCAACGACGCTAGTTGGAACTAGTGAAGGATTATGACGTTGGAATCCACTACCATCCAGGAAAAGCAAATGTAGTGGCAGACGCTCTAAGTCGGAACCCTAGCCGAAACGACGACAACCTACCAAAGCTGAGACCTGAATTTCGGCAGGAATTTACTAAACTCAACTTGCTGGTAGTCACCGAAGGCAGCGTATCAAATTTAGAAATACAACCTACCCTGATGGAAAAGATTAAAGAGGCTCAGCATGGTCACCCCAGCATTGAAGGCATTAAACAGAAAGTGAGTTTGGGCAAGGCCCCAGAATTCGTTATCGATGAACAAGGAATATTGTGGTACGAAGATTGACTCTGCGTACCAAATATCAAGGACCTTAAACAACAGATCTTAGCTGAAGGCCACACCGCCCCGTATTCAATACATCCTGGAGGGACAAATATGTACAAGGATATTCAGGAAAAAATTTGGTGGCAGGGTCTAAAAAGGGACATAGCCACGTTCATCGCATGTTGTGACTCTTGTCAACGCATCAAGGCCGAGCACCAGAAACTGGCCGGACTCTTACAGCCAAATAAAATACCCGAGTGGAAATGGGACGAGATTGGAATGGATTTTATTGTTGGGCTACCTCGGTCACGGCACGGAAATGATGCCATATGGGTCATCACTGATAGACTGACTAAAGTAGCACACTTCATTCCCGTGAAGACAACCCACACCACTCAGAAGCATGCCAGGCTTTATCTCTCCCGTATCGTCTGCTTGCATGGAGTCCCAAAGACAATAATATCAGACAGAGGCACTCAATTTATCTCCCGATTTTGGGATCACTTACAACAAGCTCTGGGAACTCAACTGACGTTTAGTACCGCATACCACCCCCAGACTGATGGACAAACTGAACGCAACCAAATTCTGGAAGACATGCTAAGAGCATGTGTCCTCACCTATGGGACCAGTTGGGAAGAGAGCTTACCATACGCAGAGTTCGCATACAACAACAGTTATCAAGCCAGCCTGCGAATGGCACCATTTGAGGCTCTGTACGGGCGGAGGTGTCGTACCCCGCTAAATTGGTCAGAAACCGGAGACAGCCATATCTTCGCCCCAGACATGCTCAAGGAGGCTGAAGATAAAGTTAAGGTGATTAGGGATCGACTCAAGACAGCCCAAAGTCGACAGAAGAGTTATTACGATCAAAAACATCGGGGAGTCAGTTTTGAACCCGGTGAGTTTGTGTACCTACGAGTATCTCCTATGAGAGGCCTGCAATGATTCAAGATTAAAGGGAAGCTAGCACCAAGATTCATCGGACCATTCTGCATAGTGGCACGGAGAGGCACGGTAGCCTACCAGCTAGACTTACCCGAGGATTTATCCGACATCCACGACGTGTTCCACGTCTCGCAGTTGAGGAAGTGCGTAAGCAACCCAGAGAAACAGGTATCCCATGAAAACATTGACGTGCAGCCAGACCTCACATATCGGGAGCATCCAATAAAAATCTTGGAGGAGTCTGAAAGGAGGACCCGACAGAAAACCATCAAGTTTTTCAGAGTTCAGTGGAGCAATCACACCGAGAGTGAAGCCACTTTGGAAAGGGAGGATTTTCTTCAGGCAGAGCACCCACATTTATTTGAGGATCAGCTGAAATCTCGGGGACGAGATTTTTCCTAAGGGGGTAGGTGCTGTGACACTCAAAAATTTTTGTTTGGTTTTCAACAAAAACCTTGTTGGTTTTGAAGAAGGTCATTTAAACCCTTCCAAAAATCTCCCTCTCAAAATTTTTCCCTTTGGCAAAGGATTTTATTTTGGCATCTTCTTCAACTCTGGTGTCTGGTTATTAAAAACCTTTCCTTTGATTCTCCCCTTCTCAAATTTATTTTTGGGATATATTTTATTTTAAAAGAAAACCCTAGGAGTTTTGGGTCTTCTCTTATATTGAAACCATCCATACTTTTTACCATGTCTCATGTGGTAAATCTTCCCAAAACCCCTCCTTCCACTTTGGGGCAATCCAAATATTCTGTCCCAACAAGTCCAACTCATTTTTGGATTTTATTCCATTTATTTCTTTCCCCAAAACAATTATGTCCATTATTTTGAGCCTAGGTGATTTGCAAAGCAAGTACCTAATTGACTTTGAGTTTTAATCTCTAACCAACTACTCTGGATAGTCCCTGGCACCCACAACCTAGAACCATCAAGATCCACTCTTCTTCTTTTCAAAATTTTCAAGTTTCAGCTTCTACAAGTTTGGACCAGATTTGTCAAATTTGGTGAAATTCATATCTCCTCTTCTCCAAAAATTCCACAAAAATTCAGGCAGCCCCTAGTTGCTATGAGAGGCCACTCCACCAAAAATCAGCTCAAGGAAAAATCCCCACATGCCAAAATCATTCTGTCGAACACCTGGCCTGCACTGATACTTTGCACTTTCTGAGAAATTCAGAGTTTCAGTAAGTTCAGTTTCGTCAGAGTCTGGTCACCTGTCAACAGTGCGCCCTGGCGCGTTGCGCACGGCCTCTCCTCCCTGGCCAGAGCGTCGCACGCCCCCTTGGACGGATGCAGGCGTCGGTGGCGGCGAGCATCACCGGCGTTGGCGGTTTCTGTGGTGGCTGCGCCAACCGTGGCGGCCAGCGAGGGCCCGAGCCAGCTCGCTACGCCACCCGTCGCCGCCCATCGTTCCCTGGCCCTCCGCGTGGCTCATGCACGCCAGCGCACACCCGTTGCACCGTCACCGTGGCCGGCAAGCACAGGGCACGCCCTCTGCCGCCGACGGGCCCGCACCGCCCCGTTCCATCGAACTCCCCCCAAAGCTTCTAATCCGAGCGCGTTTAGTACCTAAATGGAGGTAGTGGACCTCCACGATGACGCTCAACCCCTAAACCACCCCGACCAAGCCCTGCGCCGCCGTAACCTTTGCCGGAGAACTCCATTCACGGCCATCGCCTCGGGCCGCCTATAAAAAGGGGCCCCGAGCTCGCCCTCGAGCACGCACCATCCCTGCACCTCACCAACACTCCGCTAGGCCACTAGGAGGACCTCGAGGAGGTCTCCTCCCCCAACTCCGGCCGCCCCGTTCCGCCTCGGACTCCACCTCGATTCACTCCGGTGAGGCTGTCTCCGGCGCCCAAACCTCTTCAGCACTCCCCTCGAGCGCCCACTTCAATTTGCCCTTTGCAGCACTCTCCGGCGAGATCCAACCCCTCCCGAATCGCCGTCCGCCGGAGCAAGGGCCGCCGTCGACGTGGTGCTCGCCGGTGACCACCACCACCACCCACCGACGTGGAATGATGCACTGAGCATGTAGGTACCACCCAATCCCCTTGCCTCGCCGTGGATCGCCGCCATCGACCACCGCAGCCCTCGGGCGCCGACGAGCTCCGTCCCCCCTTAAATTTTCAAACCTGACGGGTGGAACCCGCCTGTCAGTCTCTCATTTTTATTAAACGAACCGTTTTCTGAAAGCGTATTTTGGCAAAATGCGCTTTCTAGTTTGAATTGTTTTCTGGACTTTTCTGCTTAGCACCCTGGGAAGTTTCTGTTTCATTACAGAGAGGTCCTTGGACCAAAACACTTATAACTTTTAAACGGAAATGTATTTTTGAGTGATTCCTTTTCTGCCCTCTTCAAAATTTTGTCTAGTTTTTTAGCAGATTTATTTGAAAAATATTTGGTATATTTCTATACACCTCACGGTATTTACGATAGCGCGTGTATTTTTGTATACAGTAGATACCGAAAGAGGTGACGGAACCGCAAACTACACCGAGCTAGGCCCCGACTACTCCGAACCAGGAAAGCTTGTTTGAACCTTTGATATGATGAGTGTCTTGGCATGTTTGCATTAGTAGTTCCATGGCATGTTTTTGGAGCATCTCGATGAATGTCATATTACATGCAAAGTGGAGACAAGTGGATTTCGATAATCCATAAGTTGTTGGATGTGAGTTTGCATGGCCATGAGATGGCATGAGTATGGGTAAGATGGCAGTGTTGTAGCATGCCAGTCTTACGCCAGACCGTTTGACCCAGTGTCAAGATGAATCAATCCAGTTCCCGTCCGTTTTCCCCTTCCGTACCACCACATGTTTTCCGCAAGGGATACGGCTTAGTAAGTTGCAAACCGCTTTCTGGTACACACCAAATCGAGAGGCCGGGATGAGGGTTCCATGGCCTTGGATTAAAGACTATCATCCGGTCAGGGGGCATGGGTGTTTCCGGTTGGGACCGAGAGGGGGCACCCCTTAGAGCGCGCGTATATAAATTTGATCCCATGCTATTCGAGATTGTGATCTCCCCGTCTCAAAGTTTTTCTTGAACGCTGTCTAGGGTTATTCCTGGCAACGTAAGGTGGGATGGGTGTGTACTGGTTAGTTGTGTTTCCCCCGAAATACCGTAAACGGAACTAGTCCTTCGTGACTACGGAAATCCGTTGGCTGTGGATAATTTTAGTACAAAATCTGCAGAGTCAATAATCCTTGAAATCATCTTATCCATGTCCAAGTGCTGTGTTCATTTTATCTTGTCAAAGTGTCAGTCTCGGTGACAAAAACTCCTGAGAACCACATGAGTGTAAATGTTTATTTTCCTCTGGATGGAGTAACCCATTTATTATCATGTGTGGAATATTTTCCTATGAGCACTATTTCTTGCAAGTTAACCGATATGAAAAGTGAATTTTAAGCCCTTTCTGCCATGTCGCTCAGACGTTCGACTGTGGCATTGTTATTATTTACTTTTGATATAAGCCCTTTCTGCGATGTCGCTCAGACGCCCGACTGTGGCATTGTTATTATTTACTTTTGATATAGGCCCTTTCTGCGATGTCGCTCAGACGTCCGACTGTGGCATTGTTATTATTTACTTTTGTTATAAGCCCTTTCTGCGATGTTGCTCAGACGTCCGACTGCGGCATTGTTATTATTTACTTTTGTTATAAGCCCTTTCGCGATGTCTCTCGACGTCCGATCATGCGGCATTGTTATTATTTACTTTTGTTATAAGCCCTTTCTGCGATGTCGCTCAGACGTCCGACTGCGGCATTATTATTACTTACTTTTGATATAAGCCCTTTCTGTGATGTCGCTCCGACGTCCGATCGCTGCATTGTTGTCATTTACTTTTAATATCGCACTTTCGTGATGTCGCCCGACGTCCGATATGGGCACGATGTCTTTTATTTTCATCATAAGCCCTTTATGTGGTGTCGCCGAGGCGCCGATCGCGGCATGATTTATTTATTTGTTCACCCTTCGAGGCGCCGCTTCGCACACCGATCGGTTTTCGATTAGTTTTACTATCACCGACTTTCTTCTTGCTAATTAATGTTGAGTTACTTCCTCATTTGGATGTACCATACTAATTGTTCATGGCGCATTCATGCATGCATTTATTATATCTTATGTCCAAACTGTCTTGCCAAGACTTTCAAAGTACTCACGGCTTGTTGATTTGGCCGATCTTGTGGCGATCTCATGGATGAAGAGTTCGATAGCGAGTCCGACGCCTAGAGGAATCCCATCAGTCTCGTCGACCCTGGATTAGTCACCATGTTACTTCCGCTTCCGCTACCCAAATAATTCCATCGAGCCTCACCTTGACGCTCGATGAGCTGCCAGTGTAGGAGTCATATTATCCACTCCACGGTATTATTCCACCGCCAGTAGTATGCCACCCCACTCCATTGTGTCATATCCGCCATTATGTATAATTATTGGCGTGTTTGTAATAAATGGCTGAGCACCCCAACTCGACCCTGTAATATATTCTAATGCTACTGGCTTATTGTATCAAGATTTTGTCTACCAGTCAGGAGGATTTTTCCACATACTGGACTCAAAAGGTCGGTTTCTCAATAAGCATTTTATTGGAAAACCAGTCGTGACAGTAAACCGGTTCAGTAGTAAGGTGGACAGGATAACAACATGAAACAAACATATATCTATGTACTATGGTCACTCTATTGTCCATATCATTCTAGTTTATGTTCCCTAATCAAGATAGAGACACGGTTCAACTCATATATTTTTAAGACACAGGAGCATAGACAGAATATAAATGTGAGAAACTACACATCATTGGCAGCACTTGTAATGTGCATCACATGAGAACATAACTGTTTATACAACTTAAACTGAAATCAACATAGAGCAAGAAGTTAGAACAGTAATCCAGTTAAAGAAATAGGTTTGAAACATACCTGTTGTGCCATTGGAGTTTCAATTGGATCCTTCAAATTTGAAAGTAGTTGGTATGAGTAAATACAGTAATGCAACAACAAAGGAGTATGGACCATAGCTACGGAATCTGACCTGAGAACAGTTGCTCTTCTGCTTTAAACGTGGAGTTTCGGTTAGCTGTGGTGGTCTTCGTGCTTTGGGCACTACATTAGCTTTACAAACTGCTCGTGTGGGGGTACTCTGTGGTGGACATGGTGCTTTGTGAACTAGAAGTGGGTTACTATCCGCTGGGGTTGTGGTTAGATGGGTTGTAGCTGGTTCTCTACCCAACGGTGTAAGTGTGCAATCTGGAAGGGTCTCTATTATGTGTGGTGGGGCTAGTTTGTGGGCCAGTACAACAATGGTTCTATCTGGATCGATGGGTAGCACTGTCTTTTGTGAAGAACGGGTTTTTGCTCCCTTAGATACTTCCATCACTCACTCCAATTCAAATGGCTGATAAACAAGAAAAGCAATTGAACTTACATACATTGTATGATAGACAGATGTGGTAATTAACATATATGTCGTCTAACCAAACAGGACAGCATGACACAATTTCACATATATGATTCCTAACTAAACAAGATACCATGACACAGTTTCAGATATATGATGGATAACTTAACAGGATATAATGGCATAATTCAACATATGATGAGTACCTAAACAGGATGACATGACAAAACTATATGATGTTTTTCTAAAATAGGTTGGGATGAAATAATTCAAATACTTGTTGTCTAAGTATACAGGATGGCATGATATAATTGACATAATTGATTCATAGGCTAAGCAGCTGGCACTCACATGTATGATCTCTAAACTAAGCAGATGGAATTCAATATTGTGCATATGATGCCTAAACTAAGCAATGCAAGACACCATATGCATCATATGAGAAATATAAACATTGCAACTTAGAGCATACACCTCAGGTGGGATATAGGACTGGTCATCTCTCTCTGAATCCTCCTCTGAGGAGCTCCCTATAACCATCGAGATATATGCTTCAACAAGTACCGTTGCCTTCTCTGAAGACCTTGTTTTCACTCCAGATTTTTCCATAACCGGCTCAAATGGCTGATACACATGAAGAGTAGTTCAATATACACAGATTGTCGACAAATGGAATACGTAATGAAAAAAATATGGCATGAGATAATTCACATATATGATCCCTGGCTCCATGGCGGTGCATAATTCACATATATGATAACTGGCTGAAAAACATGACATTTCATAATTCACATATCTGATATAGAAAGCAAATAGGAGGCATTCACACAAAGCATGTCTAATCTAAGCAGATGGCATGGCAATGCAAGACACCATATGCATGATATGAGCAATATAACCCAGTCTAGTTAGGCATGCACCTCGGGGGATACGTCGGTCATCTCTCTGAATACTCCTCCGAGGAGCTATTCAGTAACCAGCAAAAATCTGCATCGACTGTGTAGCACTCGACTGCTCGAAGACCTTGTTTTCCTCCAGATTTTCCCATGACCGACTCAAATGGCTGATGCACGGGAAGAGTAGATGAATGTATAAAAATTGTTGACAAATGGAATACATTATGCAAAAAAACATGGCACGATACAATTCACATATCGATGGTGGCTAAACAGGATGGCATTGCATGATTCACGTATATGATGCCTGGCTAAAGAAGATGGCATTGCATAATTCCCATATACTCCCTCCATTCCTAAATATTTGTCTTTTTAGAGATTTCAAATGGACTACCACATATGGATGTATATAGACATATTTTAGAGTGTAGATTCACTCATTTTGTTCTGTATGTAGTCACTTGCTGAAATCTCTAAAAAGACAAATATCTAGGAATGGTGGGAGTATGATATAGAAACCAAACAGGTAGCATTCACACAAAGCAAATCTAAACTAAGCTGATGACATATAAGATGTATAATGTAAGCAATGCAAGGCAATATATGCATGATATGACCAACATCAGCATGCCAGGTTAGAGCAAACACCTCAGGTGGTAAACAGGCGTGGTCGGCTCCTTCTGAATCTCCATATGAACAGTTATCTTCCTCTGGAATACAATCTAGAAATGCAGGAGGGGGGGGGGGGCGGTGCACTTCACCCACCATGGAGCTGCGTCTGCATGACATTATATTCCCACGCAATGGTCTTCTCTTTTTCTCTACATGTTCAGTACGATTGTCTACAATATCTGACATGCATAATAAAAAAAGTAGTTAGATTTTGTAAGGCCTAAGGGTGCATGCAAAATCAAGACTGATGGTAGCAAGCAGTGGATGGATCCAAAACTAATGATAGCAGGTAGATTATAGCTTCAGTTTAAAAAGATAGACAATGGATCATCTATTGTTTGTTGCCCACCCAACATGAACCACATAGAAGGCCCCAGATGAACCACATAGTAGACATATACTATTCGTTGCTGTCTCGATATGAGACCCATCGGCATTTCAAAACTCATGTTTGAACAATAAAGTAGCAGGTAATAATAACGGATGTATAACGTAAGCAAACACGAAAGACAGTGACCTCTCTTCCGGAACTGTGTAGTCCTCAGGTTCATCTGCTCATTCGATGATGGTAATGTAGTTGGTGTGGCTGCCGGCAACTGGGAAGCTGATCTGAGGCGGCGAAAGAAAGTGTGCAGGGGGATCTCTGCTGCATTGAACGCTTCTGTCGATGGTGCACCTCAGGTGGGGTGGATGATGGAACGACAGGAGCAGGACATAACACACAGAGTTTTCTTTGACGCCTATCTGAAAATGAAGTAAATCTGTAAGGGCTCCTTAGAATTAGACGATTCTATAAACGCAGGGACAGGAAAAACACAGGAATAGGATAGGAATGCACGTGCAAAACAGAGCAGTTGGAAACATAATATTTCAGTCAACCTGGGTATTTGGTTCACATGAATTGGAAGAACACATGAATGGATAAACGTGGTCAAATTAAAGCCAAACCACGTGAAAATGAAAAAAATAAGAATCTTATTATGCCAGTAATGCAATTAGTTCTGTTCTTCATGCATATTAATTTGAAAAGGACGTCCAAGTGAATAAAATTCCTATGTTTTTTCTTCGAACGAGACACTAAAGGAGAAAAATCCTCCAGTTTTGCTTTGCTCCACTCCTTCTAATAGATTTGCAAAAATAGTAGTTCCATAGCAAAGGATCCCTAAGGGATCGACATGAATGCAGAGTAATAAAGTGATGCGACGAGTATACAACCTCTTTGGCATAGCCTTGTGGACCTCAACATCATTGGGTTGGACGTGGAGGATGGTGATGATGCTGGTGTGACTGTCGGAGGCGGGGAAGAAGATCCGAGGCCTCTGGAAACGGTGCCGAGGTTACTGCTCCGCTGTCATGGACGGTTCTGTCGTTGGAGCAGCTCCGCTAAGGTGTACGGTGACGAGGCTGAAGCAGGACAAGACATACAACGTTAATCTAAAGTGGGACCCTAATATCATCTGCAATAGATGATGTAAAATACATCACCTAAAAGTGCTAGATGTAAAACGAATCAGCCGCGCCACGGCAGCTCTGATAGATGCTATAGGTACTGTTCACTCTAAACTTAACTAAAGAAAATGAACTTTATAGTCGAAACTGAATTTTACTGTCGAAACTGATTGAACTAGTACCAGAGCATTGCAATAGATGTTTAGGGCGTTTGAGCACTAGTAGAAGTGAAGCAGTGATACAAATCAACAGACGCTCGAGCAGGGAATGCACTACCAGAGAGCAAGTCGTGCAGTAGCACAGCGAGTGAGTGCTAAAGCAGCAACTCATGTAGCTGCCGGAGGCCGTGCAGCAGGAGCAGCGCAAGCGAGAGCAAGAGCAGAGCAGCAGCACGAACGAAAGCAAGAGCAGTGCAGCAGCGCGACCGACAAAGAAGAGAAGAGCAGAGAGCGCAGCGAGAGCCGGAACAGCTGCAGCTAGTGCCGTTGTGGAAGTCGCCGCCGAGGAAGCAACGGCATGGGGGAGCGATGTCGTGGATGATGTAGTCGGCGATGGCACCGTCGATAGAGACCCGCCATGTCTGCTCGGTATAGAGCAACGGCATGGGGGAGAGATGTCATGGATGATGTAGTCGGCGACGGCGCCGTCGATAGAGACCCGCCATGTCTGCTCGGTATAGAGCACCGACAGCCCCGTGAGATCGAATAAAAGATAAAATGCAGCGGTGAGTGCAGAACCTCCTTGGTGGCGCTGAGTTGGCCTCGGCTTCATCGGAGAAATTGGTGAGGGTGCTGTGGTTCTGGTGGGGCAGGCCAAGACGGCGCTGTGGGGATTGAGGTGGCGCGATAGACGAGGCGGACGTCGGGGCAACTCCTTGGAGGTGGAGGACGGGGCGGCTGATCCGGCTGGACGACGAGATCGGGAATGGATCCTCATCCGGTGCGGTGGATGAGGGACGGTGAGTTGGTGCGGTGGACGGCGTAGTCGGGGAAGAGTCTCTGGCTGGGCGGCGGTCGGGAGGCCGACGGAGGAGCATGGGGTTTCGCGAGTTTTGGCAGCCTCGGTGTACGAATGGGGGGGCGAAGGGGGAGGGGGGAGCCAAGCTTAGGGACACGCTTGTCCGAAATCTAGGGTAAGTTACCAGCGTACCCGCACCGGTTTTGACACCGCGACGTGGAGCTTCATTTCCGGCTGAGGGGTATAAGGGGTATTTCGCGTGTCTGGGCTGCGGGACCGATTTCTAATGAGGAGGGAGTTCTCGCGCGCATCGAAATTTCGGGATAACAAGACGCGGCACGGGTTGAAGAGGCGGGAGTTTCAAAGCAGGTGAGACAAAAGATACTCGAGCTTCAAAATTTCGGGATAACAAGGTGCGGATTCCTTGTTCGGCAGAACAAACTTAACGTGTAAAAAAACAATTCATACAAGACACAAGAGAGTCATGTCCCCTTTTACTATATTGCTATAGATGCCATTGAAAAAACTACAAGAAAAATGTAAAAAAATCAGGAGAACAAGATGACCCTGCACAGTACCAAATCGATTCGCACTTCCCTCAACAACAACAAAAATAAATCAATTCCCACCAAAAGAAAGAGTAATGTCCCTTTTTATATGATTACAAATGCCAGGATCTCGAATTTCAATTTTTGAATCCAAATTATGTTGAATTCGAATATATCGTTAGGTGACCTTGCGGTTTATAATTGATGTAGTCGTACATTTTGATCTTCCATCATATATGAACATTTTACTCCACCATGTGAACATATATATCGTAGTTTACAATAAGGACTAAATTTGAATAAATTTTCCTTATTTGAATACGATTGTTGTCAAGTTATACAATAATTTAAATATTATCTTGATAACAAAAAACATGCATATAGCAGTAATCATATTTCACTATGAACTACATGTACCATACGCTCTCCAATTCAAATATTTGTATCCATTTTATGTTGAATTCAAATCATAGTACATTATTGGTCTAGGTAGCGAGATGTTCGCGATAATCTAAACCCTGTTTTAATATGTAAATTTTTTGGCTGAATTGGGACAAATTTTGGTATAAGCTTCTTGCAAAACCAGAGATTCTCTCAACAAGCCTCGTGGTTCCGAGAGGGAACGTGTCACTTTTGTGTGCAAAACGATATACGCTGCCTCCCCCTAATTTTGTTTACAGAGGCAACATAGAACTATATGAGTGCCCTGTCAAATTTTGGAATTATTTCGGGTTCATTTGGCCTTTTTATACATTAATTGAGTTTCTGGACTTTTAATGTGCATAATCTAAATATGAACTACATGCAATTGCTCCGGTGCACCAAAGTGGCTTGAAAAATCACATGTGTGTCCTTGGTTGAATTTCTAGGTCCCATGGAAGAAATGAGAATGAAATTCAAACATTTGGGCGTCATGACTCGGTCGAGAACATCGAGAAACTTAGATTTTAAATTCATGTAAATCCAAAACTCGCCTGGAAATCATGAAACTTGGCATGGTGTCATGACGTGGCACTTCCATGTTGTGGTAAAAAATTGGGCCGATTTGGAAGCTCGTGGTTCTAAGAGGGAACGTGCCACCTTTGAGTGTGAAACCATATACGCTGCCCCCCCTTGAGTTTCTTAACAAAGGAAACATAGAACTACATGAGTGCCTATTAAATTTTGGAATTAGTACGGGTTCGTTTGTCGTTTTTATACATTAATTGAGTTTCTGGTCATTTAATGTGCATAAGTAAAATTTGAACTACAAGCACATGCTCTCGTGCACCAAAGTTTGTTGAAAAATCACATTTGTGTCCTTGGGTGAATTTCTAGGTCCCATGCAAGAAATGAGAATAAAATTAAAACATCTGGGCATCTTGGCTCGACCGAGAACATTGAGAAACTTGGTTTTAAAATTCTTGTAAATCCAAAACACGTCTGAAAATCATGAAACTTGGCATGGGTGTCATGTCATGATACTACCATGCTCTGGTAAAATAATTTGGCCGAATATGAACATATTTTGGTATAAGCTTCTTGCAAATCGAAGCTTCTCTCAAGAAGGCTCGTGGTTCTGAGAGGGAATGTGCCACCTTTGAGTGCGAAACAATATACGCTATCCCCCTTGAGTTTATTTACAAAGGCAACATAGAACTACATGAGTGCCCTGTTAAATTTTGGAATTATTCCGGCTTCGTTTGGCCTTATTTACACATTAATTAAGTTTTTGGTCATTTAATGTGCATAATTAAAATTTGAACTACAAGCACATGCTCCCGTGCACCAAAGTTGGTTGAAAAATCACATTTGTCTCCTCGGGTGAATTTCTTGGTCCCATGCAAAAAATGATAATAAAATTCAAACATCTGGGCACCGTGGCTCGGTCGAGAACATTGAGAAACTTGGTTTTAAAATCATGAAACTTGGCATGGTGTCATGTCATGGTAGTACCATGCCGTGGTAAAAAAAAATTGGTCGAATAGGAACAAATTTTGGTATAAGCTTATTGCAAATCGGAGCTTCTCTCAAGAAGGCTCGTGGTTCTGGGAGGGAACGTGTTACCTTTGTGTGCATAATTCAAATTTGAAATACAAGAACATGTTCCAGTGCACCAAAGTTGGTTGAAAAATGACATGTGTGTCCTCGGATAAATTTCTAGGTTCCATGCAAGAAATGGGAATGAAATTCAAAATTATGGGCGTCGTGGCTGGGTTGGAAACATTGACAAACTTAGTTTTTAATTTCCTGTAAATCCAAAACACGCATGAAAATAATGAAACTTGGCTTGGTGCCATGACATGGCACCAAAATGCTGTGATAATTTTGCAGTCCGATTTGCGAAGGCACACACATTAACAATCAACAAAGTCATTTTGGAACAAGTGATGTCACGTTACAATCGAAAACACAAGTATTATTGAAACCGTGGGCTTTCTATTTACTAGTACCATTTACGTGCCGCCACGCCTCCCCATTTTTTATTATCTAGAAGGCGCCGTGCAGGGTAGCTATTTGAGTACGAGAGGCGTGCGATCAGACCCCTGCGCGTGCTTATCGGGAGGCGAGCCCTTTGACCTCCATCTGCCGTCCACCTCTCTCCCAAGGTCTCCATTAATGGCGCATGAGCCTCTATTTAATGGCGTGGCTAAGTTTCACTCGACTGAGATTTAAGAGAGAAAAAAGAAAATCCGAAAGCACGGATCTTGATGTAAGATCCGACGGACCTATATAGCATCTACTACGACTTATAGCAAGACTGATGAATATATAAGGACGATTAATTGTCTTACATAATTAGAAAGATAATTAAAAAATCCACATGCAGCTAAGCCCGAAATACACAAGGGCAAAAGAAGAAGGAAGACAAGGATCTGGCTCGCTGATCTCTACTTTCTTGATGCGTTGCTGCAGGCCGCGGGAACTAGTCTCCACGGCGAGCGGCGATGAGCTCTTTCGTGTCCTCAAGACGCTGCTTGAGAACATCCACGGATTCCTCCACCAGCCTTTGGCGCTCGTTGCGGAGCATGTCATTCTCGTCCATAAGTTTCTTGATGATGACGCCGGTCCTCTTCAACAAGGCACTGGTCTGCACTTCGGACGATCTTCGCCCTCAGCAGGTCGCGCTCAGCCCAGAGCCTCTCATTGCCCTCCCTTAGTTGCCGGATGACGCCGGTAGCCTGTTCAAACGAGGCTTTCATGTCGTCCTGCAACCTCGCCCAGCCGGAGATCTGATCCATCTGGCTATGGAGGATCGCATGCATGCACCTGTAACAGTCATCGCCTGCCTACGAGAAATTTTCCGAGGCCGCCGCGGCGTGGCGGGACATCTCTGCTGGATTCGCGGTGCGGCGGGACATCTCTGCTGCTTCCGCGGCGCGGCCGGACCAGTCTGCTGCATCGACGGTGCGACGGGACCTCCGTGCTGCTTCAGCAGCACGGCGAGACCTCTGTGCTGCTACTTCCGCGCGGCGGGACATGTCAGCTACTCTCGCAGCGAGGCGGGACATCTCTCATGCTTCCGTTTCCATGCTCGCCTCTCCCTGGTGGCAATCTCTCGACCCAGAACTCACGCTGGCCATGGAAGACGCAAGGGAAGGATGTTGAATGACTTGTTTTTTGTGTGAATGAGGAGTTGAATAGGAATGTGCAGTCATCTTGGCATACTAGTATTTCTAACCGAGTACTAATACAATCCTAAGTGGGAAACCGTTTAGGTTGTGATCGGTGTGAACAGGTTTGCAATTCAATATAGCGTGGTAGTAATACGCTCCTAAGTGGGAAATCTTTTAGGTTGTGATCGGTGTGAACAAGTTTGCAATTCAATATAGCGTGGAGTAATTTGGAATGTGACGAGACACAAGCTCAAAATTTATTGACAGTTCTAGTTTCGAAGTGTGGCACTATTCCCGGATGGAGTAGTTCTTTTTCTACTCCCTCCTTTCCGGTTTATAGGGCTTATCTCAAAATTTTAGTTTTTCCATTTTATAAGGCTCAATTTGGTTGTTCCCCATCACATGTTCAGATTCCAAGGTGCATTAAATCATTGAGAGAAAACTGACCAATGCATGTACTTTATGCATGCATGCAGTGCAATTAAAGCATTGGTAAACATAATTTTTTGAGAAAAACAAGAGCATTAATTAGGTGCTTTTGCAAACTACAAAAAATATTCCACCACTCACCATCTTGGTTGGTGAGATTTTTGAATTAATCCCTATAAATCGGAAAAGGAGGGAGTACTGCTGTGTACGTGCAATAACTGGCACCGTCGTATACATATCTTACGGTTAATGGGGCGTTTGACAGGAATAGCCGCGTGGCGAGCTCTAGGATAGTCTTTTTTCAGACGCATTAAACCTATCTGTTGGGACTTCTCGCACGCACCATCGTGCCACCCACAAAAACTTGTACTCTGAGTTTAGTACGTTATACAGGAAGAGAAGAGGTGCACGCACGCAGTCCTTTCACACACGCGTCCGTTTTTTCTCGAAAAGGAGGATGATAACCCCCGACGTCTGCATTTGGGAGTCACACACACATCTTTAGCTACGAATTGTAGTGTTCTCAACCATCCGATTGGCTCTATCATGGATGTACCTATATACTAAAACATGTCTAGATACATCTATATTTTTACAAATGGAAGGCATGTATTGTGGAACAGAGGGAGTGCTTGTCATCAAAATGGATAAAAAGGGACGTATCTAGAACTAAAATACGTCTACATACATCTCTTTTTATCCATTTTGATGACAAGTAGTACTTCTTACCCAAAGGAACTTTATATCCAACAGACACAAAATATCCGTTCGACTGTTGGAAATTACCGATCTGATGTCGAATTAATTGCTGCATCGCCACCAAAACCCACCATTTCTTAAGCTAAAGAATACCGAGGTAATCCCTATATTAGCACATTACTAAGATAAACAGAAGGCACTGTAGAAACATTTAGGACGTGAGCTTGTCAATCTGAATGTGGAGGGACACCAGCTTAGCCCCGGCCAGCAGCTTGGGTGGAACTGTGAAGAAGGTCAGCTCCTGCACGTCGACGTCGCCGAGATCCTTGCTACTTGTCACCTCCATTTCCACCTTGACGGCGTCGGTCGTGCCTTTGGGGTCCCCCGGCGGGCCGTTCGCCCACACCTTGGCCACATAGTGCGGCAATGGGGATGCCCCCGCTCTGATGTAGATGACGGACACAGTGATAGGCACGCCGATGTCGAGCACGCCGCCAACCAAGAAAAACGCGCGGCCGTCCTCCTCCGCGAACGGCAAGAGCCGTGGCTCCGATAGTGGCACTTGCAGCTAGAGCCCCTTGCCGTACTGGATCCTGTGCACGGTCATGGGATGCGCGGTGCTGATGTGGTGGTAGAGCACCGGCGGCGGGCCTTCGTTGCCGCAGACGGGCATGGGGCATTTGCAAGGCGCGAGCGGACACACGCTCTGGTGATCGACGAGCTTGTGGTAAGTGACGTAGAACCCACAGCCTTCGTGCGGGCACTCCACCCTCACCGACGAAAGGACGTAGTCCACCGCCGAGTTCCGCACGTTGAAGCCACCGCTGCGCTCACACTTCTGGCACTGCCGATGGTTCCCGAGGCGCTCAACGCGGCAGTCCGTGTAGGCCAGGTGCCCTCCCTTGAACTGCAGAAATCAATCGAACAACACATCAATCAAGAAACCTGCACCTTGCTCAATCAGCCGAACGGACGAGGTGTATTCGAACCTCATACACTGGAGGCGTCAAGGGGCGGAGGCACAAGGGGCAGTGGAGCATGGTGAGGTCCATCGAGACCTTAGACAGCTCCATCGTCGGGTCCTGTTCCGTCTGCATGATCTCGCCCTCCTCGTGCACAACCATCTCTCGACTTGGGCCGGGGCATTACAAAGCTTTACCGTCACATATTTTATACTGCTTCAAGGTGCATTAAATCAACACATGCAAGTATCAAAAGGAGAGTCACGGCATGCATGCATGCGTTGTAATTAATGCATCGGTAAACGCAAATTATTGAAATATATCGAGTGCAGTGCTTTGATGTGTCGCGTAAACTCGTACATCAACGAGAAGCTTGATTATCCTCTCCCTCGCGGACTTAACTGCACCTGCCTTTGGCTGTATGACAGGTTGGTCACCCACCTGTTGGGCCCACCTGTCATACACGCAAAGGCAGGAGCGTCCCTCCCTCGCCCATGAGGGTGGTGGCTGGAAAGACTAGGAGAAGCTTTCGCTACACGTTCTCCCGCATGTGGTCGAACTGCAGCAGTTCAATCGGTGTCAGATGGCCAGAAGTGTACTGTAGTACTCCTCCAGCACAGTAGTACTGCATCATTGTTTGACTTCCTGAAGAGGCGAAGAGCCAAGCGCAACCCAGACGCTCGTGTGGCAGTTTCATGTGTAGACTAGTCTAGGATAGCGTGTACCGTGCCTGTAAGCTTAAAATCGTTGGGGTCGGCTCCATGCTATGTGGCCGTCTTGAAGTTAAAAAAATTAAAATAGTCTTCTGGCCCTGCCTGTCACCCTGGTGATTGTAGTTTGTATAATTATCTGGTCAAGACAGGAATATATATTTTAATTTGTTTTTTTCGAAAAGGGGGGATTCCCCGGCCTCTGCATCAGAACGATGCATACGGCCACATATATTTTAATTTGTGGTGGGTAAATGTTAGAGGTTGCAGCAAATATATTGTACACTGCGGGTCTTTCAGCCATGTTTAGAGGCAAGCATGTGGGGCCAGTGCTATGATGTGTCGCGTCAACTCGTACAATGAGGAGAAGTTTGATTTTACTACTACACGCCTTCTCCCTCGCCCATACACGCTGCTGCTCGCAAACGAGGACAGGCTTTTGCTTAGTAGTACTTCTACAACAAGCTATCCGTCCCACTTGCGGTGGATGAACATGCAACAGTGGATTCGACAATGTAGAAGCAGTAGTAGTAACATCATTGTTCGTCTTCTCGAAGAGGCAAAGAGCCAAGCGCAAACCGAACATTGCAGTTGCGAACATTGGAGCACGCATATACCCAGGCTCTTGCATGATACAAAATTGCTATGTGAGCCTACTATTGTACTAGTATGTACAACTACTTGCTAGTATAACCCTGTAAACCAGAAAGGAGTATTTGCCCTTCTAGAGATTTCAACAAGTGACTAGACTACACCGAGACGGAGTACATATGGAGCAAAATGAGTGAATTTGCACCGTAAATAAATACGTACTAGTTCTATCATTTTCCTCTCCGAGGTGCACAATATTGAGTATACTGACTAGTCTCTTTTTGATACGCATTTATGTTTTTTTGACACAGTACAGATGCAAGCGCTCATATACACGCGCATACACTCACCCCTATGAACGCACACACGCACGGCACAATCATCTTGAAATTTACGAAGTCACCATAGGCACCTCGTCGTCGACGGGTCCATAGGTGCTTGAATGCCAAGGAGGGAGAGGGTAGCGGTTCCCGAGACGTTGAACCGTCAATGATGCATCCTCAATTACATGCAGAGGGAATTAATTGGAGAAGCAGAATAGAGCCAGCACGATGTGAATGCAACAGAGTTTGGACTCTCATATAATAAAGGCATCCCACCACTCCAATCCATCTACTCCCAAGTCTCTGCGCAACACTGCTCACTCCAATCCAAGAACAAGTGACCAGAAGCCACAAGCACCTATGGAGGCGATGGACGTGAGCGGCAGTCGGCTGTGCCAAATCATCCTAGGCGCCGGCCTGCGGCCCCGCACCGAGCAGCGTTTCCAGACGATGCTGGCGACCGCCAGCATCGTATCCCTCGCCGACGCCGGCTGGGCCTCTCGCATGGACAACATGATGGTCAACTCCGTCCGCAAGTTCACCGTCGTCAAGAAGCGTGCGGACGACCTTGCCGTACTGCTCCAGCCCGCGCACCCAGGCTCCTCATGGCCTGCCACCTTCATCAGCCTCCAGGGTGACGAACTCTTTCAAGCCATGGTGGCCCTGCAGGTGCCGGAGGTCGCGACGAAGAATATGCACCTCGAGGCCGTGCTCGCCGTGCAGCGCCTCGCCATGCAAGAAACCGTCGACCTGCACATCCACGTCTACGAGGAAATCATCTACATAGGCCACTACAAGGCAAGTGAGGAAAGAAAGACATTGGACTTCTTCCAGCGGCTGGAGTCTTTGGACGCCATTGTACAGAAGCACGTTGACCTAGCCACGAAAGTAGCAGCTACTTAGGCGCCGTTCAGTGCGCCGGCGCCCTGAGTCGAGGAGGTGGACGTCGTCGATGGATGCATCTCTTCTTCTTGCCTCCTGTAACCAGCACTGCATCGCCTTGTGGCCTTAATGTTTTATAAGTATAGTACTCCCTCCGTTCCAAAAGATAAGTCTTTCTAAAGATTCCAGCAAGTGACTACTACATACGGAGCAAAATGAGTGAATCTACACTCTAAACTATGTCTACATACATCTGTATAATGTATTCCATTTGAAATAGTATCTAAATAGGCTTATATTTAGGAACGGAGGGAGTATGTGGCATTTTTATTCCAGTCGTAACGTTTTCACTATGAGCTGGGGCCGTAATTGAGCAAACCCACCCCGCCCACCGGGCGTCGACCGAGGTTAGAACTAGAAGAGAGAAACAAGGGATGAGAGCTAGTTGTAGCACGGACGCTGTTGTCAGATGGGACTCGTGTATATAGAATAGGAGTACTGAGCACTCGTGCCTCTTTTTTAGGGAAAAATTAGTCGTATGTCTAGTACCACTAGTTGGGTGCATGCGACCTATAGCTGTCATCACTTTAGGTCTCCTTTTCGAACCACATCTACGCTTCACAGTACATTTTTTTCACGCATTTATCCTCCTATATGTACTCCTAGGCTATTTCCACGTGCTCCAATTTTCCGACATGTGGGACATAGAGCATCTGGCTCGTAGTGCATGCACGACTCGGAGCATATGCCGGGGTACTTTACATTTCAGAACTCACGAATTACATGCAAACCTCCCGCAGAAGAATAAATAAATGAATGAATTACTACATGAAACCGGATTATTTTTGTAGAAACCGGAGCACGTTCATTAAATTTTGGACATAACTCGTTTATAAAAAAATGACCAGACCTAAACCAGTCTAAGGGCCTCTTTGATTTTTCCCGCAAAAAAGGGCCTCTTTGATTCACAGGATACTGAAAACACATGAATGGGGAACGTATGATGGCGATGAACCAAGGCGAGGAGAACTCTAACTCAGTTAGAGGTTAGAGTTAGATTCTAACCCTGAACTAACTCTAAACCGAAGAGGTGTATCACTACTAGGAAAAACCCTAGCAGTAGCGCTGGTTTTGTGCTCACTAGTAGCGCGGGTGGGCGCGCTACTAATAAGGCGCTACAGCTATTGCTTAGCGAGAACGCTGCGTGCCAAGGCCATCTGCTAGGACAAATAGCTGCATCGTTTGTTCACTCCCACTCTACTGCTAATGTAACTAGTGGCAGCGGGTTTTCTCTCCATCGCTACTAGTATTCTTTTTTTATTTTTTATTTTTAGTACAATACCAGTTATGAGGTTTACATCATTATGTCCATAACAGCGTGTCAAATGAAGGTGGATTAGGTTCAAGTGGAGGCAATATGTGGTGCATGTCAAAAGTATACTATTAAACCAAACTTGATCTAGTTTGGCCTAGTAGTACTTTTGATGTGCACCACATGTTGCCTCCACTTGAATCTAATCCGCCAGCACAAGCTATTTAATCATCATCATAGTCATAACATCAACAGTAGTTATTTAATCATCATAGTCATAACATGAACAGTAGCTATCTAATCACCAGCAACATTAGCTAATAAAAATCATCAGTCATTGCCACCAACACTAGCTAATCACTCCTGCTGCTCTCTCTCAGGTAAAATAAACTCTCTTTACCTCCATAGTAGTTGTCATAGAACTGAAACCTATCTTATCCAATACAAAAACTCTAGCATGGCAGGGGATACGCTAGTAGAATAGTAAAAAAATATAAGTTGAAGCAAATGAAGCATATGTCATGCTTAATTACGAAAAAAGACTTATCGTTGTGACTTACTGTATCCACTTCGAAGTTCTCGTCCAGCTTGATGCTGAAGCGCCTATCATCATCTAGGAAGATTCCGTCGCACAGGTCGTGCTCGTCTTTGCAGTATTTGCAAATACCGAAATCCTTTTCGTTGTCATACATTTCCTATGTTCATAGTTAAAACATTAACTGAAAATCGATCGAAGACAACTACCAGGATACTCAACACACAAATCCGGGGCACTCGATATTTCCTACATATTCTGGTACAAGTCATGCCAAAATTTACGGAAAAATCCGGCATGACCTTTGCTAAAATAGGACATATCGAGCGCCTGAATTTGACGGAACGAAAATGAATCGACACTCTAGCAAAACATAGGCCACTCGGAGGTGTAACCTGCAAACATGACCGGTTACTTGGGCAAGCACATATCCTATTTGAGCAACACAAGATATACATTTCAAAATATCTTATAGGACTCAAATTAGCATGCATTCAATAAGCAAAAGTAAATCATCTCATGCGTCCGTACATTGTCGAATATTATCAGTAATACATCCCGAATAGTGTCATACATATAACATCACTAATACAACTAAAATCGTAGCACACGACGGGTATCGGCGCGGGCGGTGGACACCCATAGAGAAGGAACCATCACGGGATCATAGCTCCAGTGAGATCCCTGGAGAACCTGCCATGTATTGGAGAACCTGTGCTCCAACGCAAACAAGTAGCGATGGACGTGCGCGTCCTCTTCACTGACACGGTGACGCACCACCTCCGCGGGGTCCTCGAGCCTCTGGACCGTCACTGGCCCATGCGACCGCCACCAAAGAAGGTTCGGGTCAACGACAGGCTGGCTCCTCACCAACCAGCGCCCCCCAGTAGGTAGCGCCTCCCAGTACCAACCCGGTGGAGCCCAGTCCCGGACACGGCCCATCTGGTCAAGCAGGTGTCGTCCTCTGCCGAATCGACGACGAGAATGCGTGATAGGCATCGTCCACGTCGATGTAGGAAAATTGCTTTAACTAAAAAATAGGAACAACTTCTTACTAAATAGTTCTATTAATTCAACTAGTTCTTACTAAAAATAAACTTACTATAAATAAAAATAAACTAGTACCTAATAGTACCTTGTTCTTACTAACTAATTAGTACCTAGGAACAACTGCCATAATAACCATATAAGTATCCATTTTTTAACTAGGGTTCGTACTACCTAATTAAATAGGGTTAATACTAATTCTAATTAACTAACTAGCACTAAAAATAGCCTAGGCTTCATACTAACTAGCACTAAATAGCTAGGGTTCATACTAACAGAGAGCAGAGAAGAGGGAAGGGGAGAGTGCTTACGGAGGGCACGGAGAGAGATGGGGTCGGGGGAGACGGCGGCACCGAGGCGGGTCGGGGAGGCGGGAGGCGGGTCGGGGAGGCGGTGGCGGGCGGGTCGGGGAGACGGGCGCAGGCGGGTCTATGGAGATGGCGGCGGAGAGCGAGGGCAGGGGCTCCAGCAAGGTCGAGGTCGAGGAGGAGGAGGCACAGGCGTGCGACGACATCGAGGGGCAGACTCCGGCGGAGAGCGAGGGTAGGGCCTCTGGCGAGGGCGAGGGCAGGGGCTCCGGCAGAGGCGATGAGGGAGAGAGAGTGGGGAATTGGGGAGGAAGCAGAGGACAGGGAAGCCCGCGCGGGGGGTTAGGTGAAAATAGATTTAACAGTAGCGTGGGGACATAAAACGTGCTGCTGCTAAAATCCATAGTACTAGCACGGTTTTTGGAAGGGCGCTACTGCTATTCCTAGCATGTCGGAAACGGTGTGGCAGTTATAGTACTAGCGCGTTTCGATCCTGCCGCGCTACTGCTAACAGGATAATACTAGCGCCCTTTTGAGTCAACGCGCTACTGCTAAGTAGCAGTAGCGCCCTATTTTAACAAGCGCTACTGCTAAAGTTCTATGTATAAGGTTTTCCCTAGTAGTGTATGGATGGTAGGGTTAGATTGACAATAAATGCTCTTTCTCAATCATTTGACTACTTTGGACCCTACTTCCTGTCGGATTTGGTGTGGCCGGATCTTCTGTGGCCTCCTCGCGCTCACAATTGACATAAACGAACCATCTTTACAAATCAAGCATGCAAAACATGATAATTTTTACTTTGTCCATACAAATGAGATATCCCACTTAAACATACAAGTCGTCAATCAAGCTTCACAAAAAAACATTTCATGAAACAAAGCATGAGCTAACTCATCACGGAAGTCATTCACGATAGGGAGGGAGCCCGGAGCCCCTCACACACCGAGGGAGGAGTTCGCCATCGTCGCTCTGGAGGAAGGCTCTGTATAGCCCAAGCCCCGGGAACCCCTCCGACGCTGGCCCTTGCGAGTTGAGGTCGACACCGGCATGGGTAGCGGGGCCGCTTGCCGCCGACTGGGAACTTAATCTTTGGGCCTCTAAAAATAATGCAAGCCTGTAACTAAAATACCTAGAAAGATGAACTGAATCTTTGGGCCTCTAGAAATAATGCAAGCCTGAAATTGAAATACCTAGAAAGGTGAACTGAATCTTTGGGCCTCTAGAAATAATGCAAGCCTGAAATTGAAATACCTAGAAAGGTGAACTGAATCTTTATTACCCCCTCAAGCAGCATCAAACAATTCCATACGTGCACCAAAAATCTATACCAAGTATCAGGATCTACTTTTCCAAATTAGAATTAGCGCTAGAGCGAGCAAGATCAATGATATGGCCATGAGACAGAGAAGGAACAAACAAACTCACCCCTCTCGCGACCTCCCTGGTAGATGCGACGCCGTCGTGCATGACAGAGGGAGAAACACGACTGGTGAAGGGGGAGCGGGGCGACCTTCGAAGGCCGGAGGGAGAGGGTGGCCGGAGTAGGGCAGCGGAGGTCGGAAGGAGAGGGCGGCTGGAGGAGAGAGAGGGCGAGCGACGCTTGGGCGGGCGGCCCTATGGGGAACAGAGAGGAGTCATGCGAGAGGGGGGGTGGGGGTGATCTGGTGCGGGCAGGGAAGATTTTTTTAGTTCTCTTTTAGTGGGCCCGAGGATAACTAACCCAATTAGAACCTCTCCAACGCGCTAGTTTTTCTAGCTGGGCTAGAGAAAACTAGCTCAAACTAACCCCTCTTGTTTCGATAATTTGAGGCTATTTCAACCCAAACTAGCTCTAACTCAGGGATCCAAACAAAGAGGAGTGTTACAGTACATGCTACAGTGTGGACCGTAGCACATTGTTTTTTATGTCCATATCACCACATTGTTTTCTACTGCTGGTTCACTGGGCTACCGTCGTTCGCACTGCTGGTTCACTGGGCTGCCGTGCTTCGCACTGCTGGTTCACTGGTCTGCCGTCGTTCGCACTCCTCCGACCTGAGTAGTAGTAGTACTAGTATATACCGCATCATTCTTTGCTCCTTCTTACTACTCCGACATGTGGGAGAGCCAGCATCCGGGTCGACGTGTCATGCACCAGATTAAAGCGCGGAACGGAAGGGGGGCATCACCCCGGTCGGAGTGCCAGTAATTCATGACTCTAGTGAGTGGTCATATCACACGTCTTTCAAGCTGTAACATGCCGTCAAATCGCACAGCCCGACCTTTCCAGCAGTATGTTTGAGAATTCGCCACTCGCTCACCCTCCTCGCCTCTCTCTCGAACCGCCTACCCGAAAACTGCCGCGCGTACTGCCCGGGAAAAGCCCCGCCCTCAACTTTTAACTACGCGAAAAAAGTTCGAGCTTGTTCGTTCTATATAAATACAGTACTTACTGTATTTTTATTCACCCGTGGGGTTGTTCAATGAATGCACAAGTGAACAATACTGTAGTACTACTAGTAGTAAGTAGGAGTCGTACATTAGTCACCTTAAATAGAGAGCTTCTTTTCTTTAATGCCACGTACACAAATTGAAACGCTTGTTGTGGAGAGAGAAAAGATAATCACTGCACTATATATGTACGCAAGGGCCTGAGCGCCTGCTTTACTAGGGTTGCTCTCTTCATTCTCTCATCCTCTCTAGATATAAACAAGACAACGGTAGCGACATTTTCTCTCTGCTCACCGCTGGTCACAGGTTCGGCCGGTGTGTGTAGAAGACTAAAAGGTGCATTGTTCACGCGGTCATCGCCGCCGAGGGAGGAAACCCACAGCTACCGGAGGGGCCCGATCCTATGCCCGTGTCGTTCTCTCCGACACAGCGCCGGCTCGTGAGGTCCTCCGACCCTTCTTCCTCCCTGCCGTATTGTCCGCAGATCCGACCTGCCGCCACCGACATCCCGACGACCCTCAGGTATAAGTTCTTCGAAAGCGGCCTTGCTCTACTGCCCCAGCTCCCCACATGTCTGCATGTGCATCTTTTTCTACTCCCATCAGCTCTTCCAAAGCCACCTAAATTATTAGTATTATTAGAGGTAAAGCTACTTCATGCATTCGAATCTAGGGCTTTGTTCAAACAACGAAGAAAGGGGGGAAAGTTGTAGCATGAATCGAGGACTTGATTCAAAGAGGAAATAATATGGTGAAAGTAGTAGAGACCGGATACCCAACCGGTGTCTTGGTTGAAAAGGGAAATAATGGGAAAATGCAGTACAAACTGGATAAGGAACAGATCTATTATTGGTTGAAAGGATAGAAAGTGGCAGCGGGTGGACAAGTCAACAGAGATGTCCAGGATTAGATTTGCTGCCATCACATAGTAAAAGGTCTCCAGGATTAGATTTGCTGCCTTCACATAGTAAAAGTTCTTAGGATTAGATTTGCTGCCCTCACATACTAAAAGGTCTCCAGGATTAGATTTTCTGCCCTCACATAGTAAAAGGTCTCCAGGATTAGATTTTCTGCCCTCTCATAGTAAAAGGTCTCCAGGATTAGATTTGCTACCATCACATAGTACAAGGTCTCCAGGATTAGGTTTGCTGCCCTCACATAGCATGAACAAACTCGGCATCACCACTTTATGCCTCCTTGTAGGTACATTGTGCTGATGCATCCACTGTCGCATGTCCTTATACCAACCTTTTGCTATTGTTAATGTAAGGGCGCATGTAAAATGAAGTGATCACACTGTTACCTTAGGGACATGTCTAACCAGTGTTATTATTAATCTAATGCCTCCAGTGATAAGATGCAATTAAACTATGTTACAAATGGCACTCCTGCTGTTTTCCCCAGTATGATAAGTAAGTTGCTCCTTTACGCTGCTGAGTGTCCTGGTGTCCCCACGGTCCCATGCCCTTAAACCAACTCTTTAGCTGCTGTTGATTTACTGTGTCTGGTAAACAAGCAATTCCACCATTAAAGTAATCCCATATTTGAGGAATCTCATTGTTGATATAATGCTTATGGTAACATGAAGCATTGCTGACGTTTTAAAATTTCTACTATCCTTGCATGATTGCCATGAACATAATTAAGATGCTTATTTTCATTTTGTATATGTTTCGTATATTCTTATTGACCAACAGCTGTTTACTTTCTATCTTTTTGTGCAGATAGGGATATCCATTTCACCTTGTTGCTATTGTGACCTTTTGGTGAACTGTACAAAACACATTTTGTGGAATGTGTGTCTTGTGCAGATCAACTAAAATGTCACGTGGGCAACATCTCTCAATTTTGGTGGAACTGCACAAAATGGTGATTGGAGTTTCCAAAATCTCCGTCAAGTTCTGCTGGTAATCTCGTGCAACATTTTATTAGTCTTTGCAAGATGGAGCCATCACTGTCACCACAATAGCACTTTATTTTAGTGGAACTGCACAAAAGGATAATAAAATTATAGTTGCACGTTACATGAGCCGGATAGGCAACCTTAACGTTCCTCTATTTTAGTGCAACTAGTAAAGGAGAACCTGCCAGCTCACGAGAGCAAGTACTTCTTGCTAGCTGAATGATGCAATCTTTGCTTCATTTTAGGTGAACTACAGAAAAAGGCGCATGAATTGAATCATGGAACTCCAAGCAGACCTCATCCTAGTTTGTGCTATCCTTGTTTGTGTTGTGCAAACAGGAATACTCAACTACAGATGTTGTGACGGTCAAGAGCATTCGCCAAGTTCTTCGATTGTATGACATGGCTAGCCAAGATGTATTTAATCCTGATATTCACTTTATCAAAAGGCTCCAACGGGTTGTTTCTAAATCTTGCAAGCTAGGAATCAATGAGATGTGTAGGCATCTTTGTTGTACTTATTATTTGAATCTTATTTGTTAGTTCTGAATCTGGCAAGCTGGGAATCAATGAGATGTGTAGGCATATTTGTTGTGTACTTATTATTTGGATCTTATTTGTTCGTTCTGAATCTTGCAAGCTAGGAATCAATGAGATGTGTAGGCATCTTTGTTGTACTTATTATTTGGATCTTATTTGTTGGTTATGAATCTTGCAAGCTGGGAAGCACGGCATGATGATGCAGAGGACAACAACCATAACAAACAGTTCAAAGTTGTTAGTATTATCTTTGTGAAAGTGCGACAAATGTGCTGATCGTGTGCGTCCTGGGAATAATAATTCTAATTGTTGTGCATGTTGATCCTGTGGCACTGATAGATTGAGCCAATACATTGCTTGTTTTAAGTATAAATTTCTATTAAAGCTAATTAAAATTAAGTAAAGTGACAACTAATTCCTGTTATTACAGTACCAATACAGAACCGCTCATGAACCGACGTGTGGCCGGGGTAGGTTTCTTAATGGACGCGTTTGAATGAGCCGAGGGTGCATCTTCTGCCAGGCGTGCATCGGACGAGGGAGGGGTAGTAACTATTGTCGCCTGTACACACTCAGCTTACTGTTGAATCCAGTTCCCCAAGAGCTGAAAAACGAACTGCTGCCGCCGCCTACACACTCGTTCAGTCGAAGAGACCCCAATGGCGACCCGAGGGGTGAGACTACTGGATATGGACTTCAGAAAGGAGTTCCCCTTTGAGTTCGCCATTTAGTCCTATGGCTGCACCAAGTTGAATGTGATGTACACCAACGATCCGGACTAGGTCAAGCTCTGCCTCGCCGAGTTCAAGCAGTACCTACAGGACGAGAAAGCACAAGGTTGCAGGACTAGACCTTCTGCCCATCCATTCGTCTCCTGACAGGGACCAGCGGATCGCCATTGCCCAGGTATGTGTGCGGGACGAGGTTCTCATCTACCACTTCTGTAGGGCCATCAGAGATTCTGGAGCATTCGCCCGTTTCATCAGCAGCACCGACTGCACCTTCGCTATGGTGGAGAGAAGGAAGAACGTGACGATTTGGCCATCTGGTGCAACAAGCTCGTCGACATCCAGAAGCAATACAAGATCATCAGCAACGGGTAGGAGAAGGACTCCATAGTTGACCTCGCCGAGACCATCATCGACCCCTGATACGCCAACATGAAAGAAGACAATGATACCAAGGACCTGAACACGTGGGAGGTACCTCTGAATCTAGCCTACATAACCTACATGGCCAAGGACGCATACGCATGCTACGACATGTACAAGCAGATCTTGGACATGAGGGCGTGTCTGCTTCCCGTAACTGACGAGTACACGGACAGCCGCAGTGTCATGATCAAGCGTGCTAGGAAGGTCTAGATGTTGTACTTTATCTGTTCATAAGCACCTTTATCATCTGAGTGTTTCATGCATTAGCCTATGTGTTGTAATTATTTGTTTTGTCCGAAATATTTCTTTTAAGAACCCATTAGCCTGATTGCTTTTTTAGTGGCTATTTGCTTATGTATGTAACTAGTTCACTTGTCCGTTAAAAAAACTAGTTCACTCGGCTGCCGTGCTTTGAATCTCCTTCCTCCCAACATATTCCCCTCCTCTGCTGGACCCAGCGGGTCTCTGAATTTTCTCCCACTTTCTTTTTTGATGTAAACTGAGTTTTCTCCCAGTACTTTTCCCTAGAACCAACTCAACTGTCCCACATCTAGCCTAAATAATAATAATACCCCACGTACTATTAACTCATCAAATTTAAATGATATTATTTCGTAAGTTGAAAGTTCTTACAAAATAATAATAATAATTGTTTATATATAACTTGGCAAGTTAACTCCTAGTGATTGCGTACATAAGCTTGCAAAGATTTTACTGACCAATGTAGTAATAGACATGCAATCATGTGTTTGTGTTTTTATAACATTTCTCCGTCTAGCCCAACATTATATTTTCAGCCAGCCTAGCAAGTCCACGGATTTCGAGAAAAATGCAAATGGGATTTAAACTGGCTGCATAGCTGCTACATCATTGTTTCACCCAGCCCACCAAATGGACTAAAAAAACAAATGGACTGGCTGACATGTGGGCTAGTAGGTCGAAGCCTAAGAAGGCTTTGGATTTACATCCAATGGCCGACATTCTTCTTCACCCAGCGCTTCCGGGACCGCCTGCTCCAGCCTTCGGCGTCCAGCGGCGTTGTTTGGCGCTCCTCAGCGAAACGCTACCCCGCCGACGACCAGGCCATCCCTCCACTCCGCACCTCATGTTATTCTCTGCCGAGTGTATGCCCACCCCGCACCTGAACCAGTCAAGTTTCCCACTCCTCTCCGTCTGCGACTCCACTGCCGCGTCTTACCCATCTCCAGGTCATTCCAGTCTGGGGCCTCGCCGTCGTCCATCGCCTCGGTGCGCTCGGCGCGGCGTGGTCAACATACGAGAGTCATTGGAAGAGGACTGTACCTGGAGAGCCTGACGGCTAGGACCAACGAGGTCCATGGTCACACACAAGGAAAGTTCCTCCTTATTACACACTGTACGTGGACTGTACGTGGGAAGGGCTTCTGTATTTCGCGCAAAAAACGTTCCCCCCACTGACAGGTCGGACCCACCAGCTATATCTTCGCACGCAAGGAAGTGCCTCCTTATTACGCACAAAAAAATGAATACGCACTGCTAGCTGGGACCCACCATAGTGGGTGGCTGACTGATACGTCTCCAACGTATCTATAATTTTTGATTGTTCCATGCTAGTATATTACCTGTTTTGGATGTTTATGGGCTTTATTTTACATATTTATATCATTTTTGGGACTAACCTACTAACCGGAGGCCCAGCCCGTATTGCTATTTTTTTGCCTATTTCAGTATTTCGAAGAAAAGGAATATCAAACGGAGTCCAGACGGAATGAAACCTTCGGAAGCGTGATTTTTGGAACGAACGCGATCCAGAGGACTTGGAGTGCAAGTCAAGAAGCAGCCGAAGCTTCCACGAGAGGGTAGGGCGCCCCCCCCCCCTATAGGGTGCGCCCCCCCAGTCTTGTGGGCCCCTCGGGCATCCACCGACGTACTTCTTCCTCCTATATAAGCCTATGTACCCCGAAAACATCCAGGGAGCAACCGAAACACAATTTCCACCACCGTAACCTTCGGTATCCGCGAGATCCCATCATGGAGCCGTCGCCGGTGTTCTGCCGGAGGGGGGATCCACCATGGAGGGCTTCCACATCAACACCATAGCCCTTCCGATGAGTTGTGAGTAGTTTACCACGGACCTTTGGATCCATAGTTATTAGCTAGTTGGCTTCTTCTCTCTTTTTGGATCTCAATACAATGTTCTCCCCCTCTCTTGTGGAGATCTATTTGATGTAATCTCTTTTTGCGGTGTGTTTGTCGAGATCCGATGAATTGTGGGTATATGATCAGATTTACTATGGATAATAACTGAATCTTCTCTGAATTCTTTTATATGATTGAGTTATCTTTGCAAGTCTCTTCGAATTATCGGTTTGGTTTGGCCTACTAGATTGATCTTTCTTGCCATGGGAGAAGTGCTTAGCTTTGGGTTCAATCTTGCGGTGTTCTTACCCAGTGACAGAAAGGGTTGCAAGACACGTATTGTATTGTTGCCATCGAGGATAAAAATATGGGGTTTATATCATATTGCTTGAGTTTATCCCTCTACATCATGTCATCTTGCTTAATGTGTTACTCTGTTCTTATGAACTTAATACTCTAGATGCATGATGGATAGCGGTCGATGTGTGGAGTAATAGTAGTAGATGCAGGCAGGAGTCAGTCTACTTGTTGCGGACATGATGCCTATATACATGATCATGCCTAGATAACGTCATAATTATTCGCTTTTCTATCAATTGCTCGACCGTAATACTTATGCTCTTGAGAGAAGCCACTAGTGAAACCTATGGCCCCCGGGTTAATATCTTATCATATTTTCTTCCAATCTACTTTTATTTGCATCTTTATTTTCTGCATCTATATTATAAAATACCAAAAATATATTTATCTTATCATATTATCTCTATCAGATCTCACTTTCGCAAGTGGCCGTGAAGGGATTGACAACCCCTTTGTGGCGTTGGTTGCGAGTTCTTTGTTTGTTTGTGTAGGTTCGTGGGACTTGTTGAGAAGCCTCCTACTGGATTGATACCTTGGTTCTCAAAAACTGAGGGAAATACTTACGCTATTGTGCTGTATCACCCTTTCCTCTTCAAGGAAAACCAACGCAAGCTCAAGACGTAGCAAGAATGATTTCTGGCGCCGTTGTTGGGGAGATCTTCGCTCAAGTCAAGACATACCAAGTACCCATCACAAACTCATCTCCCTCGCATTTACATTATTTGGCATTTGCTTCTCGTTTTCCTCTCCCCCACTTCACCCTTGCCATTTTATTCGCCCTCTCTTTCCCAATCTCCCCTCTTTTCCGCTTGCCTTTTCCTTCCTAGCTTTTTGTTTGCCGTTATGTCTGAAATTGGGGAGATTATCGTCGATATGGACAATGATGATAACATGGAAAATTCCGAAGCTCCGGCTGAAGAACCCCCTATTTTGCATACTAAAAAATTTCGAATCGGTAGCGGTAACATTATTGGAAAAAGTGTTATTCAGGATTTCTTTACTTGCGCCGGTGCTTTACCTTCCATGGGTGGTTCTATTCTTCATAAAACTAATAGCCTTGCGGATGCTATCGCTATGCTTGTAGTTGAGCTTGAAAGACAATTTATGCATATGCATCCTTGCATACAAAGAATCTTCCTAGAATTTACCAATATTGAGCATTCTTCTGTTAAGCGCGCTGTTACTATCTTTTTGGCTCATGAGTTTAGATTTATAATAAGAGAGGCCAAAGAAATCTTTGCGCACTATAGGGTGGACGCCGGTCGTCCTCCCATAGAGGCGGTCCTATTTGATCAAGAGGAAATTAGGCATTTTCAATCTTCGGACTATGTTGCTTTCAACGAAAACCTTAGAAAAAAGGTTCCTTCCAATGTCTTGATTGATAGAATTACTGAACTTAATAATGATTTTGCTCTTCGAAACAATGAGCTAGGATACTCTCTTGAGTATAGGCTCACAAAATTTTGCCAAAAGAATGCTTTTAGTGATGAATTAGTTGTGCATTATGAAGGGCCAAGGGAGGAACTTGTTCCTCCTGAGATTGATCTTGGGGACTTTTGTCCTACTAAACTTAGCCCTTTTGATTATTTTTTCTTGCCTCAAAGGAAACTTTCTGCCGAACGTAGAGAATATGAGATGAGTTTTCAAGATCTATCTTATTATTATGGCACTACTTAGATCTATCTTCACTTTTATGCCTAGCTAGGGGCGTTAAACGATACCGCTAGTTGGGAGGCAACCCAATTTTCTTTATGTTTTTTTGTTTTTGTTCCTGCTTAGTAATAAATTTTGTTTCTAATTTCTGTTTTGATGTGTTTTCATGTTTTATTTAGTGTTTGTGCCAAGTAGAACCTATAGGATAACCTATGATATGAGTTGATTTGATTCTGCTGAAAAACAGAAACTTTGCGCTCACGAGAAAAAATTCAATAAATCACAGGAACGAGCTTTTGCGTTTATTCTTTTTGCTTATGTTCAACAAACAATTATTTTAGGACTTCCTAGTTTGGTAGGAGTTTTAGAGTTCCAGAAGTTTGTGTTAGTTACAGATTGCTACAGACTGTTCTGTTTTTGACAGATTCTGTTTTTCGTGTGTTGTTTGCTTATTTTGATGCATCTATGGCTAGTATGTAAGGGTATGAACCATAGAGAACTTGGAATACAGTAGGTTTAACACAAAAATAAATAAACAATGACTTCATTACAGTACCTTATGTGGTGGTTTTGTTTTCTTTCACTATCGGAGCTTATAAGATTTCCTGTTGAGTTTTGTGTTGTGAAGTTTTCAAGTTTTGGGTAAAGCTTTTATGGAATATGGAATAAGGAGTGGCAAGAGCCTAAGCTTGGGGATTCCCAGGCACCCCAAGATATTCAAGGATAGCCAAAAGCGTAAGCTTGGGGATGCCCCGGGAAGGCATCCCCTCTTTCGTCTTTGTTCATTGGGAACTTTACTTGGAGCTACATTTTTATTCGCCACATGATATGTGTTTTGCTTGGAGCGTCTTGTATTATATTAGTATTTGCTTTTTAGTTTACCACAATCATCCTTTCTGTCCACACCTTTTGGGAGAAGACTATTTAATTAGGATTTGATAGAATACTCTATGTGCTTCACTTATATCTTTTTGAGCTTGATAGTTTTTGCTCTAGTGCTTCACTTATATCTTTTAGAGCATGGCGGTGGATTAATTTTGAAGAAATTGCTAGTCTCTCATGCTTCACATATATTATTTTGAGAGTCTTTTAGAACAGCATGGTATTTGCTATGGTTAAAAATTTGGTCTTAGAATGATGAGCATCCAAGTTGGGTATAATAAAAACTATCATAGAAAGTGCATTAAAACACTAGCATCAATTTGATGCTTGATAATTGTTTTGAGATATAAAGGTAGTAATGTTAGGGTCATGCTAGTGGATAATTATGAAATTGAGAAATACTTTTGTTGAAGTTGGCAAGTCCCGTAGCATGCACGCATAGTAAAAGTTGTGTGACAAATTTGTTGCATGAGGTGCTCTTTTGATTGTCTTCCTTATGAGTGGCAGTCGGGGACGAGCGATGGATTTTTCCTTCCAATCTATCCCTCTTGGGGCATGCGTAGTATTACTTTGCTTCGAGGACTAAGTAGATTTTTTCTATAAGTATATGAGTTCTTTATGACGAATGTGAGTCCATGGATATACGCACACTCATCCTTCCACTTTGCTAGCTTTTCTTATTACCGCACAACTTTCGCCGGTATCATGTACCCATTATTTACCTTCCATAAAACAGCCACCATATCTACCTATTATGGCATTTCCATGGCCATTCCGAGATATATTGCCATGCAACTTTCCACCGTTCCGTTTATTATGACACGTTTCATCATTGTCATATTGCTCTTTGCATGATCATGTAGTGGACATTGTATTTGTGGCAAGGCCACCTTCATAATTTTCATACATGTCGCTCTTGATTCATTGCATATCCTGGTACACCGCCGGAGGCATTCATATAGAGTCATATCTTGTTCTAGCTTTGAGTTGTAATTTTGGAGTTGTAAACCAATAAAAGTGTGATGATCCTCATTATTAGAGCATTGTCCCAGTGAGGAAAGGATGATAAAGACTATGATTCCCCCACAAGTCGGGATGAGACTTCGGACTTTATAAAAATAAGAGAGGCCAAACAAGCCCACCAAAAAGAAAAAAAAGGAAAAAAGAAAAAAAAGGAAAAGAAAAAGAAAGAGAAAGAAAAAAAAGAGAAAAGAAAAAAATTAAAAAAATGAGAGAAAAAGAGAGAAGGGACAATTGCTACTATCTCTTTTTCCACACTTGTGCTTCAAAAAAATAGCACCATGATCTTCATGATAGAGAGTCTCCTATGATGTCACTTTCATATACTAGTGGGAATTTTTCATTATAGTACTTGTCTTGTATATTCCAATGATGGGCTTCCTCAAAGTGCCCTCGGTCTTCCTGAGCAAGCAAGTTGGATGCACACACACTTAGTTTCTTTTGTTGAGCTTTCATACATTTATAGCTCTAGTGCATCCGTTGCATGGCAATCCCTACTCACTCACATTGATATCTTTTGATGGGCATCTCCATAGCCCGTTAATACGCCTAGTTGATGTGAGACTATCTTCTCCCTCTTTTTGTCCTTACAACCACCACAATAGACCACCATAGTGCTATGTCCATGGCTTGCGCTCATGTATTGCATAAGAGTTGAAAAAACCTGAAGCGCGTTAGAAAGTATGAATCAATTGCTCGGCTCGTCATCGGGTTTGTACATGATGGGAGTATTTTGTGTAATGGAAATGAAGCATGGCCTAACTATATGATTTTGTAGGGATAAGATTTCTTTGGCTATGCTATTTTGATAGGACATGATTATTTGTTAGTATGCTTTGAAGCATTATTATTTTTATGTTTTATAAGATTTTATCTTGAATCATTTGGATCTGAACATTCATGCCACAATAAAGAAAATTACATTGAGAATTATCCTAGGTAGCATTCCACATCAAAAATTTCTTTTTTATCATTTACCTACTCGAGGACTAGCAGGAATTAAGCTTGGGGATGCTTGATACGTCTCCAACGTACCTATAATTTTTTATTGTTGCATGCTATTATATTACCTGTTTTGGATGTTTATGGGCTTTATTTTACACATTTATATCATTTTTGGGACTAACCTACTAACCGGAGGCACAGCCCGTATTGCTATTTTTTTGCCTATTTCAGTATTTCGAAGCAAAGGAATATCAAACGGAGTCCAAACGGAATGAAACCTTCGGGAGCGTGACTTTTGGAACGAGCATGATCCAGAGGACTTGGAGTGCAAGTCAAGAAGCAGCCAAGCTTCCACGAGAGGGTAGGGCCCCCATATAGGGCGCGCCCTCCTGTCATGTGGGCCCCTCAGGCGTCCACCGACGTACTTCTTCCTTCTATATAAGCCTACGTACCCCGAAAACATCCAGGGAGCAACCAAAACACAATTTCCACCACCGTAACCTTCTGTATCCGTGAGATCCCATCTTGGAGCCGTCGCCGGCGCTCTCCTGGAGGGGGAATCCACCACGGAGGGCTTCTACATCAACACCATAGCCCTTCCGATGAGTTGTGAGTAGTTTACCACAGACCTTCGGGTCCATAGTTTCTAGCTAGTTGGCTTCTTCTCTATTTTTGGATCTCAATACAATGTTCTCCCCCTCTCTTGTGGAGATCTATTCGATGTAATCTCTTTTTGCGGTGTGTTTGTCGAGATCCGTTGAACTGTGGGTTTAAGATCAGATTTATCAATGGATAATAGCTGAATCTTCTTTGAATTCTTTTATATGATTGAGTTATCTTTGCAAGTCTCTTTGAATTATCGGTTTGGTTTGGCCTACTAGATTGATGTTTCTTGCCATGGGAGAAGTGCTTAGATTTGGGTTCAATCTTGCGGTGTTCTTACCCAGTGACAGAAAGGGTTGCAAGACACGTATTGTATTGTTGCCATTGAGGATAAAAAAATGGGATTTATATCATATTGCTTGAGTTTATCCCTCTACATCATGTCATCTTGCTTAATACATTACTCTATTCTTATGAACTTAATACTCTAGATGCATGCTGGATAGCGGTCGATGTGTGGAGCACTAGTAGTAGATGCAGGCAGGAGTCGGTCTAATTGTTGCGGACGCGATGCCTATATACATGATCATGCCTAGATAACGTCATAATTATTCGCTTTTCTATCAATTGCTCGACAGTAATTTGTTCACCCACCGTAATACTTATGCTCTTGAGAGAAGCCACTAGTGAAACCTACGGCCCCGGGTCTATCTCTTATCATATTTGCTTCCAATCTACTTTTATTTGCATCTTTATTTTCTGCATCTATATATAAAATACCAAAAATATATTTATCTTATCATATTATCTCTATCAGATCTCACTTTCGCAAGTGGCCGTGAAGGGATTGACAACCCCTTTGTCGTGTTGGTTGTGAGTTCTTTGTTTGTTTGTGTAGGTTCGTGGGACTTATTGAGAAGCCTCCTACTGGATTGATACCTTGGTTCTCAAAAACTGAGGGAAATACTTACGCTACTGTGCTACATCACCCTTTCCTCTTCAAGAAAAACCAATGCAAGCTCAAGACGTAGCACTGACTTGTGGGCCTACTAAGTTGACAAGGACGGAGGGCTTTGTCAACTTAGTCAATATGAACGATTCTAGCTCCTGTGACCGTATGATGTCCATCCAACGGCCATAGTGCTTCTTCAACCTCTAGTCTTCTTGCTCCAGCCGCCCAAAGCAGTGCCGGTCGTGCCGCGTGCTCCTGCCTCTCGTGGCCGACTGTGATCCTTGCCGGGGTGCGGTTTCAGCATACCCGGCAAGACCCTTGCCGTGGCCACTCGCCCCACACCTAAGGAGCAAATCACCCTTGAGTCCACTGCCCCCACGGGGCAAGGACTCGGGAGACATCCCCGTGGTGGCATGCAGATCTTTGTGAGGACATTCAAGATCAGATACATACTATAGAAGATGACGACCCTTGGCAGGATCCCAGCCAAGGAGGACCACAAGGCCCCCGGCAAGAGCCTTGCCGGGGATGAAGGCAGGCGCCGCGGCAAGACCCTTGCCGGGGCCCCGGCAAGACCCTTGCCGGGGCTACTATGAGGCCCTCGCCAAGGGCACCCGTAGGGCCACCATCAGTCCCACACCAATCGAAACCTCTACCACCGTTCGCATGCAGCTGCCGACCCAACCAGTTGGGCAGGCACCTGCGTGGCGGCAAGTGAACCTTCGTGGAGACCCACCGCTGCGCCACCTCAGCTGCCTGCCTACCTACATGGCACCCCAGGCTCCGCACGCCAGGGCGCGTGTCAACACGGAAGGGAGTGGCAACGGACGAGACTGTGCTCTCTCCCGTCCCCGATAAAGCAAGGACACCTAAGAAAGACGCATTAAATGCGCCTTGTCATGTAATGCGAGGGATAAACTCGTATCACTGTACCGTTTCCAGCTCCTGTGTGCCACTGTGGCAACCCCTTTCCTTATAAAAGGAGGCCCAAGGCGACCAGGAGGAGGATTCGGCTTTTTGGAGCTCCTCACGCCCCATAGCTAGCTCAAGAACACAGATAAACAAACCACCAAATCAGGAGTAGGGTTTTACGCATCCTCGCGTCCCGAACCTGGATAAAGAAACCGCGTGCTATCTGTTTGATCCGCTCTTCTCACGACCCCGCGCCCCGCAACCGTAGTAGGGACTCTTGTGATCCCATAGGTGTCTTTCCCGCACCGACAAGAAGCCGGTTTATTACGTATCCATGGTCCTCACCCCATGCAAATCCTGATACCCACACTATCAAAAAATAGCATACGCGGACTTCATGGCATCCCGAAAGCTACGGCACTACTTTCAGGAGTGTTCGATTACGGTGGCCTCCGAAGTACCACTAAATGATATAATAAATAACCGCGATGCCACGGGCCGGATCGCCAAATGGGGCATTGAGCTCCTTCCGTTCGACATAATATACAAGCCTCAGCGGTCTATCAAGTCGCAAGTATTAGCTGACTTTGTCGCCGAATGGACGGAGGTCGAACTCCCTAAAGAGTACAGCGCATACTCCAACTGGATCATGCACTTCGACGGCTCTAAAATGTTGGCCGGACTGGGAGTGGGCGTAGTCCTGACGTATCCCACCGGAGACACGGTCAAATACGTCCTACAAATATTATACACAGACTCCAACAATGCAGCCGAATATGAGGCTCTATTGCACGGTCTTCGGATGGCAGTCTTTATGGGCATTCAACGCCTAGAAGTGCGCGGTGATTCAAACCACGCATATCACAAATAAACAGAGACTTTGATGCCAAGGATTCGAAAATGGCGGCCTACCGTAATGCCGTCCTTAAAATTTCATCTCAGTTCGAGGGACTCAAATTCCACCATGTGGCTCGAGAAAACAATCAAGCGGCAGATGTCCTTGCATGCATTGGCACTAAACGTGACCCTGTCCCACCTAACATATTCCTGGAAAGATTGTTCAAGCCATCCGTGGTATGGGAAGGGGATTCCGGCAATACCATCATGGATCCGAATACATCCCCAGATTTCGAACTACCAGACATCATCGGAGGCTCCACCACCGAAATAACATCGTCAACCCACGAAATAATGGATGTTATCGCCCCGTGGACTGAGCCTTTCTTGGCCTACCTAAATAGGGAGGAGCTCCCCGAAGACCAAAATGAAGCACGCTGCATCGTTCGGCGTTCTAAAGCTTACAAGGTCCATGAAGGGGAACTCTATAAGAAAAGTACCACCGGAGTGCTCCAAAGGTGCATCTCCGAAGAGGAAGGGCGACAGCTCTTGGCTGAAATCCATGCCGGACTGGGCGGGCACCACGCCGCGGCTCGAGCACTAGTCAGCAAGGCCTTCCGTACAGGTTTCTATTGGCCGACGGCCCGAGCAGACGCACACGACCTTGTCCAACACTGCGTCGGTTGCCAACTCTTTGCCAATCAGAGTCATATGCCCCCTACCGCTCTCCAAACAATCCCCATAACTTGGCCCTTCGCGGTCTGGGGGCTGCATATGGTTGGACCCCTTAAAGGGGGGAGCCACAAGAAAAAATACTTATTGGACACCCCTAAACCCTCGTACAGTCGTACTCCCCTCCGCGTGGGAAACAACTGCCGAGTCTTCCCTGCCTCCGTGTCGTTCCCTTCCTAGGCCTCACTGTCTTCCACCGCCCTGGTGCTATCGGCGTGGCCTGGTCAATGCGATCAACGACCGACATGCACCTGAAGTGGACTGTACGTGGAGAGGCTGGCTGCTGGGTCCACGGCCGCACGAAAGGAAATGCCTTCTTATTACGCGCAAAATAATGATTCCTCCACCTAACATCTAGGACCCACCGAAAGGGCCTCTGTATTTCGTGAAAAAAATGTTACCGCCGCTGATAGCTTGGACCCACCAGCAATATCTTCGCACGCAAGGAAGTGGCTCCTTATTATGCACAAAAAAATGAATACTTCCCCTGCTAGCTGGGACCCAGTATAGTGGCAGGCTGACTTGTGGGCCTACAAAGTTGACGGGGACGGAGGGCTTTGTCAACTTAGTCAATACTCCAGTGACCGTACGATGTCCATCCAACGGCCGTAGTGCTTATTCAACCTCTGTTCTTGGTGCTCCAGCCGCCCAAAGCAGTCAGTCCTGCCGCATGCTCCTGCCTCCCGTGGCTGACTGTGATACTGTGGAGGCCTCACCGCCCCCTACTACTCCCACCGCTGGCCAGGGCATCCCTCTACTCACCCACGCCCCCTGTTATTCTGCGGTGACGGCAGCCTCACACCGCAGCCAAACCAGTGAACCCTCGTACTCCTCACACTGCAGCGTCTTCCCCGGATCCGCGTCGTCCCCTTCCTAGGCCTCACTGTCGTCCACCGCCGTGGTGCTCTCGGTGCGGCGTGGTCAATGTGGTCAACGACCGACTTCCATCGAAAGAGTACTATGTGTGGAGAGGCTGACAGCTGGGTCCACGGCGGCCGCAAGGAAGTGCCTCCTTATTACACACAAAATAATTATTCCTCCACCTGACAGCAGGGACCAACCGGACGGGCCACCGTATTTCACGAAAAAAACGTTTCCCCCCTGACTGCTAGGACCCACCAGCTACACCTTCGCTCGCAAGGAAGTGCGTCCGGGCAAAAAAAAATGATTCGCCCCCTGATACGTCTCCAACGTATCTATAATTTTTGATTGCTCCATGCTACTTTATCTATTGTTTTGGACTATAATGGGCTTTATTTTCCACTTTTATATTACTTTTGGGACTAACCTATTAACCGGAGGCCCAGCCCAGAATTGATGTTTTTTGCCTATTTCAATGTTTCGAAGAAACGGAATATCAAACGGAGTCCAAACGGAATGAAACCTTCGGGAACGTGATCTTCTCACCGAACGTGATCCAGGAGACTTGGACCCTACTCAAAGAAGTGCCATAGGCGGTCACGAGGGTGGAGGGCGCCCCCCCTGGGCGCGCCCCCCTGCCTCGTGGGCCCCCTGACGCTCCACCGACGTACTCCTTCCTCATATATATACCTACGTATCCCCAAACGATCAGAAGGGGAACCAAAAACCTAATTCCACCGCCGTACCTTCCTGTATCCACGAGATCCCATCTTGGGGCCTGTTCCGGAGCTCCGCCGGAGGGGGCATCCACCACGGAGGGCTTCTACATCAACACCATAGCCCCTCCGATGAAGTGTGAGTAGTTTACTTCATACCTTCGGGTCCATAGCTAGTAGCTAGATGGCTTCTTCTCTCTTTTTGGATCTCAATACAATGTTCTCCCCCTCTCTTGTGGAGATCTATTCGATGTAATCTTCTTTTTGCGGTCTGTTTGTTGAGACCGATGAATTGTGGGCTTATGATCCAGCTTATATATGGATAATATTTGAATCTTCTCTGAATTCTTTTATGTATGATTGAGTTATCTTTGCAAGTCTCTTCGAATTATCCGTTTAGTTTGGCCAACTAGATTGGTAGTTCTTGCAATGGGAAAAGTGCTTAGCTTTGGGTTCAATCTTGCGGTGTCCTTACCCAGTGACAGAAAGGGTTGCAAGGCACGTATTGCATTGTTGCCATCTAAGATAACAAGATGGGGTATTTATCATGTTGCATGAATTTATTCCTCTACATCATGTCATCTTGCTTAAGGCATTACTTTGTTTTTAACTTAATACTCTAGATGCATGCTGGATAGCGGTCGATGAGTGGAGTAATAGTAGTAGATGCAAAATCGTTTCGATCTACTTGTCACGGACGTGATGCCTATATACATGATCATTGCCTAGATATACTCATAACTATGCTCAATTCTATCAATTGCTCAACAGTAATTTGTTCACCCACCGTAGAATATCTATGCTCTTGAGAGAAGACACTAGTGAAACCTATGGCCCCCGGGTCTATTCTCATCATATCAATCTCCATCACTTTATTTACTTGCTTTGCTTTTACTTTTTACTTTGCATCTTTATACCAAAAATACCAAAAATATTATCTCTATCAGATCTCACTCTCATAAGTGACCGTGAAGGGATTGACAACCACTAATCGCGTTGGTTGCCAGTAGCTATCGTTTTGTGCAGGTACGAGGGACTTGCGCGTGGCCTCCTACTGGATTGATACCTTGGTTCTCAAAAACTGAGGGAAATACTTACGCCACTGTGCTGCATCATCCTCTCCTCTTCGGGGAAAACCAACGCAAGCTCGAGACGTAGCACCCCCTTGACTGCTGGGACCCACCAGCTACATCTTCGCACGCAAGGAAATGCCCGACAGTCGAAGCCCACCTGGTCGAAGCATACGTTGTGTTGTCATTCTGGTCACGAACGTGTACGTACATACTAGTGGATGTAGAGGCGCGCACGCGTCGTAGTAGAGGCGCACACGTGTCGTAGTAGACGCACGTACGTGTCGTAGTAGAGGCGCGCACGTAGCATGTACACATACGTACAACGGCCAGTGTGCAAGAAAGAAAATACGGCCACATATGTGTACATACGGGCGGGGTCTCGTATGCCTACTCGCGCATACGTACGGCCAGGGCTCGTGTACATGGCTGGGTCGAAACGGAGAAACATCGTCGTCGTCGTGTTCATGGGGAGTCAACCGGCTGGGTCGGAGCGGAATGCGTCGTCGTGTTCATCGGGAGGGCTTGGACTGAATAGGCGATGGAAACAGGGCCTGGAGTACCGCAGAACGGAGGAAACAGCCTTGTGTTCGACCGGCCAGGTTCGAAATGGGATCCTGTTCATCGGGAGGGGTCTGGCGTACCGCAAAATGGAGGAAACAGACCTCCTACGGTCGAAACGGGGTTCCTGTTGATCGGGAGGGGTGTGGCGTACCGCAAAATGGAGGAAACAGACCTCCTACGGTCGAAACGGGGTTCCTGTTGATCGGGAGGGGTGTGGCGTACCGCAAAACGGATGAAACAGACTTATGTTGGAGCGCTACGGTCGAAACGGTGGTCCTGTTCATCGGGAGGGGTGTGGCGTACCGCAAAACAGGACTCCACGGGATACTGTTCATCTCCACCGTCGACCTCCTCCAGCCTCCACGGGCTACCGTCCACCTCCTCCAGCCTCCACGGGCTCCTGTTCATCCAGCCTCCACCGCGCGCGACTTCACCGCTCTTGTTGAACCACCCTCCACCGAACCCCCCCACCATCTACTATTCATCCAATGTTCCACGGGGTCGTCCTGTTCATCCAGCCCCAACCGGCTCGATCGATCGGGGTCCTGTTCATCCAGAGGCAACTCCACCGTTCACTATTCATCAACCCCCCCTACAATGCTCACTGTTCGTCTAGAGAGGCAGCATCGATCGGCTTCAGTTAGCAGCAGTAGCGAAGGAATCGCTCGATCAGGTTCAGTTAACAGCCATCGATCGATCGCTCGCTCGGGTTCAGTAACGCGTAGCCTGCAGTGCAATCGCTCGGGTTCAATTAGAGCCCAACGCCTCGCTCGGGTTCATTTAGAGCCAATGCCTCGCACACACACATGTACATGTACGAGAGAAACGCGCATCGCTCGGCCCCCGACCACCCACCGTAACCGGGAACTCCCAGAAATTTTCCCCGCCCTCGCTTCTACCACGGGTTTTTCCGTCATGGACGGCCCAAAGAATGTCATGCAGCTGCGTCTCCGGCCCGCCCAGGACGAAAAGCCCATTTTCTGTCATGATTTTTTTCATAGAAGTAGGAGCCCACCACATCTATGATGATACCGGGTTTTGTCACAATTATCGTCATAGAAGTGTCATATGTATGACAGAAAAAAAATTTCATTCGGCCCAAAATGTCATGGATGTGTCTTTTTTTGTAGTGCTTGGAGATTCGGCTGTGATTCCCAATTAGCTCGAGTCAAGAAATCTGAAAGTGAAGAAGACAAAGCAAGCACATTCAAAAGAATAACCAAGTTCGGATAAATCCAACAAGGTTTAGAATCACAAACAGAAGTACTCGGGCGTCAGGCCCGAAAGGTTTTAATGATTACAAAATCACTCGGCATTCCGAGGCAAATAAAGTCAAGTTATCAAGTTTTTCACTTGGCGGGAGGAGGGCTAGCTGGCTCAACGAAAGCAACCAAGTCAATTCCATCTGCAACGCGAGTGGCAGCGTCGAGGAAGGTCTCCATGAAGGACTTGAATTGAAGCTTCTTGGTGTTGGCAACCTTGAGAGTCGCTAGCTTCTCTTCTCTAACTTCCTTGCAATGAACACGGACCAGAGGCAGAGCCACATCAGCACCACAGCGAGTAGATGACTTCTTCCATGCCTGCACTCGACCAGTGATTTCATTGAGTCGAGTCATCAAACACTCGAGGTCATTCTAGAACGTCACACCTGGAAAGAGCCCCGTGTCGATCCGCGACACCGCCACTTTCAGTCGAGCAAGATAGTCCATAACACTGGCGAGGCCAGATTCCAGTCGCAGCACGTTCATCGCGGTTTCGTCCTTGACGAGGGAGTTGATGGGGTCCAGATTCGTCTCAATCCGCCTAGTCTATTCCTCGAAATTTTGACAGAATTCTTCACATACAAAAGAAAAATGAGTCGGCAGTCGCATGATGAGTTGACAGTTGCAAATTAGTCAGACAAGGGAAAGTACCTTCAAGCATAAGGAACATCTTCTTCGCAAGGCCTCCCAGATAAGTCTCCATCTCTCTTCCGAGTGAGATCTTCGACTTTGTCGGTCAAGGCTACTTTCTCCTCCTTCAGCTACACAACTTCTTTGTTCGCTTCATCAGCAACAGTCTTCAACTTGGCATTCTCTTCTTCCAACTTGTCGACTGAAGCCAGCTTCTTATCAGCAAGTTCGGTTTTCTCTCACGTCGCCTTCTGTGCTGCTGCAAGGTCGAGGTCCTTCTGCTCCAGAGCCTGCTTCATTTTATCTAAAGAAATAACATTCTTCGAACACACTTGGAGTTGTCGGTTTTCACTACGCACATCTGTTCGAGTGGAGTCACTCGGCTCAAAAGATGAAAAGAAAAGATGACAAGGCAGACAGTCGACAAGTTATTACCTCCCATGGCAGCCGCCTCATCCTTAGCCTTCTGCCAGTTCTGCTTGGCCAAATCCGGATCGAGATTGAGTTGGATCTGTTTCTTCTCCAGATCGGCAAACTTGGTTCCAAGATTACAGGATTTATGCAATTAACAAAAAGACAAGTCAGTCGACAGAAACGAGAATCAGTCATTTCCGAATGATAAGATGCAAAGATCAGATTATTATGTCAAAAGAGTTCTAAGACTACCGGCGAACATTCGACAGTATTCTCGGGGACTACACCTAGTGGGTGCACTTGGCGTGCCCCTACTGGTTTGATTTCCCACTCGACATCGGCTGCCCAGTATGAGTAAAAAAAAGAGACAACATTTGTGCTCAGACCACCGCCGAATCAAACATTCGGGGACTACACCCAGTGGGTGCATTTGGGGTGCCCCACTGTTTCGGTTCCCACTCGGCACGACCAGTCTAGACCGACTAGAAGTACTACATTCAAACATTTCACTAAGACCACCGCCGAATCAAACATTCAACGGCGGTCTCGGGGACTACACCCAGTGGGTGCACTCTACGTGGCCCCATTGATTCAAGAGTTCACTCGATGTGATCTGGTCGACTCAAGTGAAAAGAACTACAATGCAAAAGAGAAACACCTAGTGGGTGTACAGACTCTAGGACAAAACTTATGATAGACGCGCATAAGGTTCCAAAACTCATATCCACGCACATCTTATGAATAATAAAGCAACAGTTTTCAAATAGGATATCCTAACAGAACGAAGGTCGAGCTCAAAGCCAGTCAAAAGTCAACTTCACTACTAGGAAAAGGCCTACTAATGGCGCACCGATTTTGCCTACTAATGGCCCACTATAGGTGCGCCATTAGTACCATGCCACTAGTATTTTTTACTAATGGCGCACCACTGGTGCGCCATTCGTATACCAGATACTAATGGCACACCTGAAGTGTGCCATTAGTATGCCTAGAGGTGCGCCATTACTATCTCACTTAGTAATGGCACACCACATAGGAGTGCGCCATTAGTAACATTTTTTTCAATTTTTTTTCTAATTTTTCTCAAATTTTTCTAAAAAAATTTCAAATTTTTTTTCATTTTTTTTAATCTCGGGTCACTATGGCTTAATCCCGGGTTAATATGCTTAATCTCAGGTCAAAATACACTCCATGGTCTAACTTCCCAAAAGGTCACCCATCCTCACACTACTCCAGCCCAAGCACGCTTAACTTCAGAGTTCTATCCAACCCCAGCACCAGCTCACTTCACAAGCACTTGTTGATATATATCTAGCATATCAATCCTATTAAACCTTGTTGATGTTTAGGATTTTGTTCATGTTCATGACTGTGATGAAATTTGGAAAAATTATTTCAAACTTCCGTTCATATTACGTATCATATTTTGAAAAAAAATTCCCAAAAAAATTCGAAACTAATTTTTTTTCTGTTACTAGTGGCACACCTAGCAAACGGTGCGCCACTAGTAAGTTTGAAATTTTTTGAATTGTTTTGCCTCCAGATCTTAAAAGCCTCGTAACTTTTTTTCTGTTAGGTTTTTGATCATTTTGAAAATGTTTTACGGGGTAATGATGCCTAAATAAACAGGATAGCATGACATGGTTTCAGATATATGATGGATAACTTAACAGGATATAATGGCATAATCCTGCATGACATTATATTCCCACGCAATGGTCTTCTCTTTTTCTATACATGTTCAGTACGATTGTCTACAATATCTGACATGCATAATAAAAAAAGTAGTTAGATTTTGTAAGGCCTAAGGGGTGCATGCAAAAATCAAGACTGATGGTAGCAAACGAGTGGATGGATCCAAAACTAATGATAGCAGGTAGATTATAGCTTCAGTTTAAAAAGATAGACAATGGATCATCTATTGTTTGTTGCCCACCCAACATGAACCACATAGAAGACCCCAGATGAACCACATAGTAGACATATACTATTCGTTGCTGGCTCGATATGAGACCCATGGGTATTTCAAAACTCAAGTTTGAACGATAAAGTAGCAGGTAATAATAACCGATGTATAACGTAAGCAAACACGAAAGACTGCGACCTCTCTTCCGGAACTGTGTAGTCCTCAGGTTCATCTGCTCATTCGATGATGGTAATGAAGTTGGCGTGGCTGCTGGCAACGGGGAAGATGATCTGAGGCGGCGAAAGAAAGTCTGCAAGGGGCATCTCTTCTGCATTGAACGCTTCTGTCAATGGTGGACCTCAGGTGGGGTGGAACGCAGGTACAGGAAAAACACATGAATAGGATAGGAATGCACGTGCAAAACAGAGCATTTGGAAACATAGGATTTCAGTCAACCTGGGTGTTTGGTTCACATGAATTGGAAGAACACATGAATGGAGAAACATGGTCAAATTATAGCCAAACCACGTGAAAATGAAAAAAAAAGAATCTTATTATGCCAGTAATGCAATTAGTTCTGTTCTTCATGCATATTAATTTGAAAAGGACGTCCAAGTGGATAAAATTCCTACGTTTTTTCTTCTAAAGAGACACCAAAGGAAAAAATCCTCCAGTTTTGCTTTGCTCCACTCCTTCTAACAGATTTGCACAAATAGTAGTTCCATTGCAAAGGATCCCTGAGGGATCAACATGAATGCAGAGTAACAAAGTGATGCGACGAGTGTACAACCTCTTTGGCATATCCTTGTGGACCTCAACATCATTGGGTTGGACGTGGAGGATGGTGATGATGCTGGTGTGACTGTCGGAGGCGGGTGACACGTCTCCAACGTATGTATAATTTTTGATTGCTCCATGCTACTTTATCTATTGTTTTGGACTATAATGGGCTTTATTTTCCACTTTTATATTATTTTTGGGACTAACCTATTAACCGGAGGCCAAGCCCAGAATTGCTGTTTTTTGCCTATTTCAGTGTTTCGAATAAACGGAATATCAAACAGAGTCCAAACGGAATGAAACCTTCGAGAACGTGATTTTCTCACCGAACGTGATCCAGGAGACTTGGACCCTACTCCAAGGAGTGCCCGAGGCGGTCACGAGGGTGGAGGGCGCGCCCCTCCCCCCTAGGCGCTCCCCTGCCTCGTGGGCCCCCTAACGCTCCACCGACGTACTCCTTCCTCCTATATGTACCTACGTACCGCCAACAGATCAGGGACGGAGCCAAAAACGTAATTCCACCACCGTAACTTCCTGTATCCACGAGATCCCATCTTGGAGCCTGCTCCGGAGCTCCACCGGAGGGGGCATCTACCACGGAGGGCTTCTACATCAACACCATAGCCCCTCCGATGAAGTGTGAGTAGTTTACTTCAGACCTTCGGGTCCATAGTTAGTAGCTAGATGGCTTCTTCTCTCTTTTTGGATCTCAATACAATGTTCTCCCCCTGTCTCGTGGAGATCTATTCGATGTAATATTCTTTTGCGGTGTGTTTGTTGAGACGGATCAATTGTGGGTTTATGATCCAGCTTATCTATGGAAAATATTTGATTCTTCTCTGAATTATTTTATGTATGATTAAGTTATCTTTGCAAGTCTCTTTGAATTATCCGTTTGGTTTGGCCAACTAGATTGGTAGTTCTTGCAATGGGAGAAGTGCTTAGCTTTGGGTTCAATCTTGCGGTGACCTTACCCAGTGACAGAAAGGGTTGCAAGGCACGTATTGTATTGTTGCCATCGAGGATAACAAGATGGGGTATTTATCATATTGCATGAATTTATTCCTCTACATCATGTCATCTTGCTTAAGGCGTTACTCTGTTTTTAACTTAATACTCTAGATGCATGCTGGATAACGGTCGATGAGTGGAGTAATAGTGGTAGGTGCAGAATCGTTTCGGTCTACTTGTCTCGGACGTGATGCCTATATACATGATCATTGCCTGGATAACTTCATAACTATGCTCAATTCTGTCAATTGCTCAACAGTAATTTGTTCACCCACCGTAGAATACTTATGCTCTTGAGAGAAGCCACTAGTGAAACCTATGGCCCCTGGGTCTATTCTCAACATATCAATCTCCATCACTTTATTTACTTGCTTTGATTTTACTTTTTACTTTGCATCTTTATACCAAAAATATCAAAAATATTATCTCTTTCAGATCTTACTCTCGTAAGTGACCGTGAAGGGATTGACAACCCCTAAGCATTGGTTGCGAGTACCTACCGTTTTGTGCACGTACGAGGGACTTGCGCGTAGTCTCCTACTGGATTGATACCTTGGTTCTCAAAAACTGAGTGAAATACTTACGCTACTGTGCTGCATCATCCTCTCCTCTTCGGGGAAATCCAATGCAAGATCGAGACGTAGCAGCGGGGAAGAAGATCCGAGGCCTCTGGAAATGGTGCCGAGGGTACTGCTCCGCTGTGATGGACGGTTCTGTCGTTGGAGCAGCTCCGCTAAGGTGTACGGCGACGAGGCTGAAGCAGGACAAGACATACAACGTTAATCTGAAGTTCGACCCTAATATCATCTGCAATAGATGATGTAAAATACATCACCTAAAAGTGCTAGATGTAAAATGCATCAGCCGCTTCACGGCCGCTCCGACAGATGCTGTAGGTACTATTCACTCTGAACTTAACTCAATAAAATGAACTGAATTTTACTGTCGAAACTGATTGAACTAGTACCAGAGCACTGCAATAGAAGTTTAGGGCGTTCGAGCACTAGTAGCAGAGAAGTAGTGATCTAAATAAACAGACGCTCGAGCAGGGAACACACTAGCAGAGAGCAAGTCGTGCAGTAGCACCGCGAGTGAGTGCTAAAGCAACAACTCATGTAGCTGCCGGAGGCCGTGCAGCAGCAGCGCAAGCGTGAGCAAAAGCAGAGCAGCAGCACGAATGAAAGCAAGAGCAGTGCAGAAGTGCGACCGACAGCAAGAACAGAGTCGCAGCACGAGCGAGAGCCGGAGCAGCTACAGCTAGTGCCGTTGTGGAAGTCGTAGCCGAGGAAGCAACGTCATGGGGGAGAGATGCCGTGGTTGATGTGGTCGGTGACGGCGCCGTCGATAGAGACCAGCCATGTCTGCTCGGTATAGAGCACCGGCAGCCCCGTGAGATCGAATAAAAGATAAGATGCAGCGCTGAGTGCAGAACCTCCTTGGTGGCGCTGAGTTGGCCTCGGCTTTATCGGAGAAATTGGTGAGGGTGCTGTGGTTCTGGTGGGGCAGGCCAAGACGACGCTGTGGGGATTGAGGTGGCGCGATAGACGAGGCGAACGTCGGGGTTGCTCCTTGGAGGTGGAGGACGGGGCGGCTGATCCGGCGGGACGACGAGATCAACAACGGATCCTCATCCAGTGCGGTGGATGAGGGACGACGAGTTGGTGCAGTGGACGACGTAGTCGGGGAAGAGTCTCTGGCTGGGCGGCGGTCAGGAGGCCGATGGAGGAGCATGGGGTTTCGTGGGTTTTGGCGGCCTTGGTGTACGAATGGGGGGGCGAAGGGGGAGGGGGAGCCAATCTTAGGGACACGCTTCTCCGAAATGTAGGGTAAGTTACCAGTACCCCCACCGGTTTTGACACCGCGATGTGGAGCTTCATTTCCGACTGAGGGGTAGAAGGGTGATTTCATGTGTCTGGGCTGCGGGACCGATTTCTAATGAGGAGGGAGTTCTCGCGCACATCGAAATTTTGGGATAACAAGGCGCGGCACGGGTTGAAGAGGCGGGAGTTTCAAAGCAGGTGAGACAAAAGATACTCGAGCTTGAAAATTTCGGGATAACAAGGTGCGGATTCCTTGTTCGGCAGAACAAACTTAACGTGTAAAAAAAACAATTCATACAAGACACAAGAGAGTCATGTAAGAAAAATGTAAAAAAAATCGGGAGAACAAGATTACCCAGCACAGTACCAAATCGATTCACACTTCCCTCAACAACAACACAAAATAAATCAATTCCCACCAAAAGAAAGAGTAATGTCCCTTTTTATATGATTACAAATTCAGGGATCTCGAATTTCAATTTTTGAATCCATGTTATGTTGAATTTGAATATATCGTTAGGTGTCCTTGCGGTTTATAATTGATGTAGTCGTACATTTTGATCTTCCATCATATATGAACATTTTACTCCAGCATGTGAACATATATATTGTAGTCTACCATATGGACTAAATTTGAATCAATTTTCCTTATTTGAATACGATTGTTGTCAAGTTATACAATAATTTAAATATTATCTTGATAACAAAAAACATGCATATAGTAGTAATCATATTTCACTATGAACTACATGTACCATACACTCTCCAATTCAAATATTTGTATCCATTTTATGTTGAATTCAAATCATAGTACATTATTGGTCTAGGTAGCGAGATGTTCGGGATAATCTAAACCCTATTTTCATATGTATAATTTTTGGCTGAATTGGGACAAGTTTTGGTATAAGCTTCTTGCAAAACTGGAGATTCTCTCAACAAGCCTCGTGGTTCCGAGGGGGAACGTGTCACCTTTGTGTGCAAAACGATATACGCTGCCTCCCCCTAATTTTCTTTACAGAGGCAACAAAGAACTATATGAGTGCCCTATTAAATTTTGGAATTATTTCGGGTTCATTTGGCCTTTTTATACATTAATTGAGTTTCTGGACTTTTAATGTGCGTAATCTAAATATGAACTGCATGCACATGCTCCGGTGCACCAAAGTGGGTTGAAAAATCACATGCGTGTCCTTGGTTGAATTTCTAGGTCCCATGGAAGAAATGAGAATGAAATTCAAACATCTGGGCGTCTTGACTGGGTCGAGAACATCGAGAAACTTAGATTTTAAATTCATGTAAATCCAAAACTCCCCTGGAAATCATGAAACTTGGCATGGTGTCATGTCATGGCACTAACATGTTGTGGTAAAAAAGTGGGCCGATTTGGAAGCTCGTGGTTCTAAGAGGGAATGTGCCACCTTTGAGTGTGAAACGATATACGCTGCCCCCCCCCCTTGAGTTTCTTAACAAATGAAACATAGAACAACATGAGTGCCCTATTAAAATTTGGAATTATTCCGGGTTCGTTTGTCGTTTTTATACATTAATTGAGTTTATGGTCATTTAATGTGCATAAGTCAAATTTGAACTACAAGCACATGCTCTCGTGCACCAAAGTTTGTTGAAAAATCACATTTGTGTCCTCGGGTGAATTTCTAGGTCCCCTGCAAGAAATGAGAATAAAATTAAAACATCTAGGTATCGTGGCTCGACCGAGAATATTGAGAAACTTGGTTTTAAAATTCTTGTAAATCCAAAACACGTATGAAAATCATGAAACTTGGCATGCGTGTCATGTCATGGTACTACCATGCTGTGGTAAAATAATTTGGCCGAATAGGAACAGATTTTGGTATAAGCTTATTTCAAACCGAAGCTTCTCTCAAGAAGGCTCGTGGTTCTGAGAGGGAATGTGCCACCTTTGAGTGCAAAATGATATACGCTGTCCCCCTTGAGTTTATTTACAAAGGCAACATAGAACTACATGAGTGCCCTGTTAAATTTTGGAATTATTCCGGCTTCGTTTGGCCTTATTTACACATTAATTGAGTTTTTGGTCATCTAATGTGCATAATTCAAATTTGAACTACAAGCACATGCTCCCGTGCACCACAGTTGGTTGAAAAATCACGTTTGTCTCCTCGGGTGAATTTCTAGGTCCCATGCAAAAAATGATAATAAAATTCAAACATCTGGGCACCATGGCTCGGTCGAGAACATTGAGAAACTTGCTTTTAAAATCATGAAAGTTGGCATGGTGTCATGTCATGGTAATACCATGCCGTGGTAAAATAATTGGTCGAATAGGAACAAATTTTGGTATAAGCTTCTTGCATATCGGAGCTTCTCTCAAGAAGGCTCGTGGTTCTAGGAGGGAACGTGTCACCTTTGTGTGCATAATTCAAATTTGAAATACAAGCACATGTTCCAGTGCACCAAAGTTGGTTGAAAAATCACATATGTGTCCTCAGGTAAATTTCTAGGTTCCATGCAAGAAATGGGAATGAAATTCAAAATTCTGGGCGTCGTGGCTGGGTTGGAAACATTGAGAAACTTAGTTTTTAATTTCCTGTAAATCCAAAACATGCATGAAAATAATGAAACTTGGCTTGGTGCCATGACATGGCACCAACATGTTGTGGTAATTTTGTAGTCCGATTTGCGAAGGCGCGCACATAAACAATCAACAAAGTCATTTTGGAACAAGTGTTGTCACGTTATAATCGGAAACACAAGTATTATTGAAACCGTGGGCATTCTATTTACTAGTATTATTTACGTGCCGCCACGCCTCCCCATTTTTTATTATATAGGAGGCGCCATGCAGGGTAGCTATTTGAGTACGAGAGGCGTGCGATCAGACCCCTGCGCGTGCTTATCGGAAGGCGAGCCCTTTGACCTCCATCTGTCGTCCACCTCTCTCCCAAGGTCTCTATTAATGGCGCCTGAGCCTCTGTTTAATGGCATGGCTATGTCTCACTCGACTGAGATTTAAGAGAGAAAAAAGAAAATCTAAAAGCACGGATCTTGATGTAAGATCTGACGAACCTATATAGCATCTACTGCGACTTATAGCAAGATTGGTGAATATATAAGGATGATTAATTGTCTTACATAATTAGAAAGATAATTAAAAAAGCCACATGCGGCTAAGCCCGAAATACACAAGGGCAAATGAAGAAGGAAGACAAGGATCTGGCTCGCTGATCTCTACTTTCTTGATGCGTTGCTGCAGGCCGCGGGAACTAGTCTCCATGGCGAGCGGCGATGAGCTCTTTCGTGTCCTCAAGACGCTACTTGAGAACATCCATGGATTCCTCCACCAGCCTTTGGCGCTCATTGCAGAGCATGTCAGTCTCGTCCATAAGCTTCTTGATGATGACACCGGTCCTCTTCAACAAGGCACTGGTCTCCTCCTACTGGTCTGCACTTAGGACGATCTTCGCCCTCAGCAGGTCGCGCTCGGCCCGGAGCCTCTCATTTCCCTCCCTTAGTTTCCGGATGATGCCAGTAGCCTGTTCAAACGAGGCTTTCATGTCGTCCTGCAACCTCGCCCAGCCGGAGATCTGATCCCTCTGGCTATGGACGATCGCATGCATGCGCCTGTAACAATCGTCGCCTCCCTGCGAGAAATTTTCCCAGGCCTCCACGGCATGGCGGTACATCTCTGCTGCATTCGCGGCGCGGCGGGACATCTCTGCTGCTTCCGCGGTGCGGGCGGACCAGTCTGCTGCATCGACGGTGCGACGGGACCTCCGCGCTGCTTCAGCAGCGCGGCGGGACCTCTGTGCTGCTACTTCCGCGCGGCGGGACATGTCGGCTGCTCTCGCAGCGTGGCGGGACATCTCTCGTGCTTCTGTTTCCATGCTCGCCTCTCCCTGGTGGCAATCTCTCGACCCAAAACTCACGCTAGCCATGGCAGACGCAAGGGAAGGATGCTGAATGACTTGTTTGTTTTTGTGGATGAGGAGTTGAGGAGGAATGTGCAGTCATCTTGGCATACTAGTATTTCTAACCGAGTACTAATACAATCCTAAGTGGGAAACCATTTAGGTTGTGATCTGTGTGAACAGGTTTGCAATTCAATATAGCGTGGTACTAATATGCTCCTAAGTGGGAAATCGTTTAGGTTGTGATCGGTGTGAACAGGTTTGAAATTCAATATAGCGTGGAGTAATTTGGAATGTGACGAGACACAAGCTCAAAATTTATTGACAGTTCTAGTTTTGAAGTGCGGCACTATTCCCGGATGGAGTAGTTCTTTTTATACTCCCTCCTTTCCGGTTTATAGGGCTTATCTCAAAATTTTAGTTTTTCCATTTTATAAGGCTCAATTTGGTTGTACCCCATCACATGTTCATATTCCAAGGTGCATTAAATCATTGCATGCAAGTATTAAGAGAAAACTGACCTATGCATGTACTTTATGCATGCATGCATTGCAATTAATGCATTGATAAACATATTTTTTTGAGAAAAACAAGAGCATTAATTAGGTGCTTTTGCAAACTACAAAAAATATTCCACCACTCACCATCTTGGTTGGTGATATTTTTGAATTAAGCCCTATAAACCGGAAAAGGAGGGAGTACTGTTGTGTACGTGCAATAACTGGCACCATCGTATACATATCTTACGGTTAATGGGGTGTTCGACAGGAATAGCCGCGTGGCGAGCTCTAGGCTAGTCTTTTTTTCAGACGCACTAAACCTATCTGTCGGTACTTCTCGCACGCACCATCGTGCCACCCACAAAAACTTGTACTCTGAGTTTAGTACGTTATACAGGAAGAGAAGAGGTGCACGCACGCAGTCCTTTCACACACGCGTCAGTTTTTTCTCGAAAAGGAGGATGATGACCCCCGGCGTCTGCATCTGGGAGTCACACACGCATCTGTAGCTACGGATTGTAGTGTTCTCAACCATCCGATTGGCTCTATCATGGATGTACCTATATACTAAAACATGTCTAGATACATCTATATTTTGACAAATGGAAGGCATGTATTGTGGAACGAAGTGAGTGCTTGTCATCAAAATGGATAAAAAGGGACGTATCTAGAACTAAAATACGTCTACATACATCTCCTTTTATCCATTTTGATGACAAGTAGTACTTCTCACCCAAAGGAACTTTATATCCAACAGACACAAAATATCCGTTCGACTGTTGGAAATTACTGATCTGATGTCGATGTAATTGCTGCATCGCCACCAAAACCCACCATTTCTTAAGCTAAAGTATACCGAGGTAATCCCTATATTAGCATATTACTAAGATAAGCATAAGGCACTGTAGAAACATTTAGGACGTGAGCTTGTCAATCTGAATGTGGAGGGACACCAGCTTAACCCAGGCCAGCATCTTGGGCAGAACTGTTAAGAAGGTCAGCTCCTACACGTCGACATCGCCGGGATCATTGCTGCCTGTCACCTCCATTTCCACCTTGACGGCGTTGGTTGTGCGTTTGGGCTCCCCCAGCGGGCCGTTCGCCCACACCTTGGCCACGTAGTGTGGCAATGGGGATGCACCCGCTCTGATGCAGATGACCGACACGGCGATAGGCGCGCCGATGTCGAGCACGCCGCCGACCAAGAAAAACGCGCGGCCGTCCTCCTTCGCGAACAGTATGAGCCGTGGCTCCGACAGTGGCACTTGCAGCTGGAGCACCTTGCCATACTAGATCCTGCACACGGTCATGGGATGCGCGGTGCTGATGTGGTGGTAGATCGCCGGCGGCGGGCCTTTGTAGCCGCAGACGGGCATGGGGCATTTGCAGGGCGCGAGAGGACACACGCTCTAGTGATCGGCGAGCTTGTGGTAAGTTACGTAGAACCCACAGCCTTCATGGGGGCACTCCACCCTTACCGATGAAAGGACGTAGTCCACCGCCGTGTTCCGCACGTCGAAGCCACGGCTGCGCTCGCACTTCTGGCACTGCCGCTGGTTCCTGGGGCGCTCAATGCGGCAGTCCGCGTAGGCCAGGTGCCCTCCCTTGCACTGCAGAAATCAATCGAACAACACATCAATCAAGAAACATGCACCTTTCTCAATCAGCCGAACGGACGAGGTGTATTCGAACCTCATACACTGGAGGCGTCAAGGGACGGAGGCACAAGGGGCAGTGGAGCATGGTGAGGTCCATCGAGACCTTAGAGTGCTCCATCATCGGGTCCTGTTCAGTCTGCATGATCTCTCCCTCCTCGTGCACAACCATCTCTCGACTTGGGCCAGGGCATTACAAAGCTTTACCGTCACATATTTTATACTACTTCAAGGTGCATTAAATAAACACATGCAAGTATCAAAAGGAGAGTCACGACATGCATGCATGCGTTGTAATTAATGCATCGGTAAACACAAATTATTGAAATATATCCAGTGCAGTGCTTTGATGTGTCACGTCAACTCGTACATCAACGAGAAGTTTGATTATCCTCTCCCTCGCGGACTTAACTGCACCTGCCTTTGGCTGTATGACAGGTTGGCCACCCACCTATCAGGCCCACCTGTCATACACACAAAGGCAGGAGCATCCCTCCCTCGCCCATGAGGGTGGTGGCTGGCAAGACTAGGAGAAGCTTTCGCTACATGCTCTCCCTCCCGCCCGCGGTGGACATGCAGCAGTTCAATCGGTGTCAGATGGCCAGAAGCGTACTGTAGTACTCCTCCAGCATAGTAGTATTCCATCATTGTTTGACTTCCTGAAGAGGCGAGGAGCCAAGCGCAGCCCAGACGCTCGTGTGGCAGTTTCATGTGTAGAGTAGTCTAGGATAGCGTGTACCGTTCCTGTAAGTTTAAAATCGTTGGGGTCGGCTCCATGCTATGTGGCCGTCTCGAAGTTTTAAAAAAATTAAAATAGTCTTCTGGCCCTACCTGTCACCTGGTGATTGTAGATTGTATGCTCATCTGGTCAAGACAGGAATATATATTTTAATTTGTTTTTTTTTCAAAAAGGGGGGACTCCCCGGCATCTGCATCAGAACGATGCATACGGCCACATATATTTTAATTTGTGGTGGGTAAATGTTAGAGGTTGCAGCAAATATATTGTACACTGCGGGTCTTTCAGCCAAGTTTAGAGGCAAGCATGTGGGGCCAATTCTATGATGTGTCACGTCAACTCGTACAACGAGGAGAAGTTTGATTTTACTACTACACGCCTTCTCCCTCGCCCATGCGTGCGGCTGCTCGCAAACGAGGACAGGCTTTTGCTTAATAGTACTTCTACAACAAGCTATCCGTCCCGCTTGCGGTGGACGAACAAGCAACAGTGGATTCGACACTGTAGAAGTAGTAGTAGTAACATCATTGTTCGTCTTCTCGAAGAGGCTAAGATCCAAGCTCAAACCGAACGTTGCAGTTGCAAACATTGGAGCACGCATATAGCCAGGCTCTTGCATGAGACAAAATTGCTATGTGAGCCCACTATTGTACTAGTATGTACAACTACTTGCTAGTATAGCCCTGTAAACCAGAAAGGAGTATTTGCCCTTCTAGAGATTTCAAATAGTGACTAGACTACACCGAGACGGAGTACATATGGAGCAAAATGAGGGAATCTGCACCGTAAATAAATACATACTAGTTCTATCATTTTCCTCTCCGAGGTGCACAATATTGAGTATACTGACTAATCTCTTTTTGATACACATTTATGTTTTTTTGACACAGTACAGACGCAAGCGCTCATATACACACGCATACACTCACCCCTATGAACGCACACACGCATGACACTATCATCTTGAAATTTACGAAGTCACCATAGGCACCTCGTCATCGACGGGTCCATAGGTGCTTGAATGCCAAGGAGGGAGAGGGTAGCGGTTCCCGAGACGTTGAACGGTCAATGATGCATCCTCAATTACATGCAGAGGGAGTTAATTGGAGAAGCAGAATAGAGCCAGCACGATGTGAATGCAACAGAGTTTGGACACTCATATAATAAAGGCACCCCACCACTCCAATCCATTTACTCCCAAGTCTCTGCGCAACACTGCTCACTCCAATCCAAGACCAAGTGACCAGAAGCCACAAGCACCTATGGAGGCGATGGACGCGAGTGGCAGTTGGTTGTGCCAAATCATCCAAGGTGTCGGCCTGTGGCCCCGCACCGCGCAACGTTTCTAGACGGTGCTGGCGACTGCCGGCATCGTAGCCCTCGCCGACGCCGGCTTCGCCTCTCGCATGGACGACATGATGGTCAACTCCATCCACAAGTTCACCGCTGTCAAGAAGCGCGCGGACGACCTTGCCGTACTGCTCCAGCCCGCGCACCCAGGCTCCTCATGGCCTGCCACCCTCATCGGCCTCCATGGTGATGAACTCTTTCAAGCCCTGGTGGCCCTGCAGGTGCCGGAGGTCGCGACGAAGAAAGTGCACCTTGAGACCGTGCTCGCCATGCAGTGCCTCGCCATGCAAGAAACCGTCGACCTGCACATCCACGTCTACAAGGAAATCATCTACATAGGACACTACAAGGCAAGCGAGGACAGAAAGACGTTGGCTTTCTTCCAGCGGCTGGAATATTTGGACGCCATTGTTCAGAAGCACGTCGACCTGGCCACGAAAGCAGCAGCTACATAGGCGCCGTTCCGTGCGCCGGCGCCCTGAGTCGAGGAGGTGGACATCGTCGATGGATGCATCTCTTCTTCTTGCCTCCTGTAACCAGCACTGCATCGCCTTGTGGCCTTAATGTTTTATTAGTATAGTACTCCCTCCGTTCCCAAATATAAGTCTTTCTAAAGATTCCAGCAAGTGACTACTACATACGGAGCAAAATGAGTGAATCTACACTCTAAACCATGTCTACATACATCTGTATGTTGTATTCCATTTGAAATAGTATATAAATTGGCTTATATTTAGGAATGGAGGGAGTATGTGGCATTTTTATTCCAGTCGTAACGTTTTCACTATGAGGTGGGGCTGTAGTTGAGCAAACCCACCCCGGCCACCGGGCGTCGGCCGAGGTTAGAATTAGAAGAGAGAAACAAGGGAGGAGAGCTAGCTGTAGCACAGACGTTGTTGTCAGATGGGACTCGTGTATATAGAATAGGAGTACTGAGCACTCGTGCCTCTTTTTTTTTGAAGGAAAAATTAGTCGTATGTCTAGTACAACTAGTTGGGTGCGTGCGACCTATAGCTGTCATCACTTTAGGTCTCCTTTTCAAACCGCAGCTACGCTTCACAGTACATTTTTTTCACGCATTTATCCTCCTATATGTACTCCTAGGCTATTTCCACGTGCTCCAATTTGCCAACATGTGGGACATAGAGCATGGGTAGTAGTGCATGCACGACTCGGAGCATATGCCGGGGTACTTTATATTTCAAACCTCATGAATTACATGCAAACCCCCCGCAGAAGAATAAATAAATGAATGAATTACTACATGAAACCGGATTATTTTCGTAGAAACCGGAGCACGTTCATTAAATTTTGGACATAACTTGTTTATAAAAAAATGACCAGACCTAAACCAGTCTAAGGGCCTCTTTGATTTTTCCCGCAAACAAGGGCCTCTTTGATTTGCAGGATACTGAAAACACATGAATAGGGAAAGTATGATGGTGATGAATCGAGGCAAGGAGAACTCTAACTCAGTTAGAGGTTAGAGTTAGATTCTGACCCTCTAACTCTAAACCGAAGAGGTGTATCACTACTAGGGAAAACCCTAGCAGTAGCGCTGGTTTTGTGCTCACTAGTAGCGCGGCTGGGCGCGCTACTAATAAGGCGCTACAACTATTGCTTAGCAGTAACGCGTGCCCGCGCGCGCTACTGCTAGGACAAATTGCTGCAGCGTTTGTTCACTCCCACGCTACTGCTAATGTAACTAGTGGCAGCGTGTTTTCTCTCCATCGCTACTAGTATTCTTTTTTTATTTTTTTTATTTTTAGTATATTTATGCGCCATCGTACAAATATTGGTACAATACCAGTTATGAGGTTTACATCATTATGTCCATAACAGTGTGTCAAATGAAGGTGGATTATGTTCAAGTGGAGGCAATATGTGGTGCATGTCAAAAGTATACTACTAAACCAAACTTGATCTAGTTTAGCCTAGTAGTACTTTTGATGTGCACCACATGTTGCCTCCACTTGAATCTAATCCGCCAGCACAAGCTATTTAATCATCATCATAGTGATAACATCAACAGTAGTTATTTAATCATCATTGTCATAACATCAACAGTAGCTATCTAATCACCAGCAACACTAGCTAATAAAAATCATCAGTCATTGCCACCAACACTAGCTAATCACTCCTGCTTCTCTCTCTCAGGTAAAATAACATAAAACATGTGTAGCACTCATTGTTCATCAAGTTGGAGCATGCAGATGAAGATGTCTCCTAATCATGGGCTACGCTTCTGATTGCTGTCCCCTAGTACTTCTCTGCGATCGTTCACAATTTTGCTCCAATCTTTCACTATTAAGCATTCCTCACTATTAGAAATCCTGAATGCACTAAAGTGCATTATAGGATATCTTGGCCGTAAGCTAACAATTCTCATCTGACCTTTAGTCTTGATCCAATGTGGCACAACATTCAGCGGGAGTCCCTGTTGAAGAACATCGTATAGTAACATACTTAGCAATGAAGTTTAGCTTAAGAAATAATGTATGCGAAAGATGCACTGAGTACAAATAGTAAAAATCTTACCATCTTTCCTAAATAGATGTGACCGTAGTTCAATACGAACACTATTGGTCGCACGTTTTGAGTACTAAGATTTGCAAGTCCAAAAAAATAATTTGACTTTACAGTATGAAGATCCTCAAGCCATGAAACATAATGACTTATCTCCTCGCAGTTTAGTTCAGCCCCGGGATAGTAGTAGGTCCTGTCTACCAAGCGCTGGACATGTTTGCTTGATTGGAAATAAGCTGTCAATAGAAATTAGTTGTCAACTATTTTTGAATAAACAATATCAAAGACATAAATATGGTTGAGAAACTCACATTTTGGTAGAACTGGAGGCGTCTGCACATCGACCCAGATGTCGGTATTACCTTCAATACCATCTTCCGGACGAATATCAAAGGTGATGACCATATCAGGCTCAAATGCATAAGTCTTGCATAGTGCTCGCCATGTTTTGCATCCAAAATAGGTGTAGTCGTCTTCGTTGTATAATTTTGCATGGAAAATATAACCATGCTCGGTCTTCAAATAAACTCTCTTTACCTCCATAGTAGTTGTCATAGAACTAAAACCTATCTTATCCAATACAAAAACTCTTGCATGGCAGGGGATACGCTAGTAGAATAGTAAAAAAATATATAAGTTGAAGAAAATGAAGCATATGTCATGCTTAATTACGAAAAAAGACTTGTCGTTGTGACTTACTGTATCCACTTCAAAGTTCTCGTCTAGCTTGATGCTGAAGCGCCTATCATCATCTAGGAAGATTTCGTCGCACAGGCTGCGCTCGTCTTCGCAGTATTTGCAAATACTGAAATCCTTTTTGTTGTCAGACATTTCCTGTGTTCATAGTTAAAACATTAATTGAAAATCGATCGAAGACAACTACCAGGATACTCAACACACAAATCCGGGGCACTCGATATTTCCTACATATTCAGGCACAAGTCATGCCAAAATTCACGGAAAAATCCGGCATGACCTTTGCTAAAATAGGACATATCGAGTGCCTGAAATTTTCCGGAACGGAAATGAATCAACACTCCGGCAAAACATAGGCCACTCGGAGATGTAACCTGCAAACATGACCGGCCACTTGGGCAAGCACATATCCTATTTGAGAAACACAAGATATACATTTCAAAATATCTTATAGGACTCAAATTAGCATGCACTCAATAAGCAAAAGTAAATCATCTCATGCGTCCGTACATCGTCGAATATTATCACTAATACATCACGAATAGTGTCATACATATAACATCACTAATACAACTAAAATCCTAGCACACGACGGGTATCAGCGCGGGCGGTGGACACCCACAGAGAAGGAACCATCACGGGATCATAGCTCCAGTGAGATCACTGGAGAAACTGCCAGGTATTGGAGAACCTGTGCTCCAACGCAAACAAGTAGCGACGGACGTGCGCGTCCTCCTCACTGACATGGTGACGCACCACCTCCGCGGGGTCCTCGAGCCTCTGGACCGTCATGGCCCACACGACCGCCACCAAAGAAGGTTCGGGTCAACGACAGGCTGGCTCCTCACCGACCTGCGCCCCCCGGTAGGTAGCACCTCCCAGTACCACCCCGGTGGAGCCCAGTCCCGGACATGGCCCGTCTGGTCAAGCAGGTGTCGTCCTCTGCCGACTCGATGACGAGGATGCGTGATAGGCATCGTCCACGTCGATGCGGCAAAATTGCTTTAACTAAAAAATAGCAACAACTTCTTACTAACAAGTTCTATTAATTCAACTAGTTCTTACTAAAAATAAACTTACTATTAATAAAAATAAACTAGTACCTAATAGTACCTAGTTCTTACTAACTAATTAGTACCTAGGAACAACTGCCATAATTACCATATAAGTATCCATTTTTTAACCAGGGTTCGTACTACCTAATTAAATAGGGTTAATACTAACTAGTCATCAACCCGTGCATCCGCACGGTCTAGCACTTTTAATATTGATACTCTTTCCCTGTCTTTTTAGAGGGCATATGAAAGATTAAATAATTTCCTATATAAGGCTCGTTGTCTTGGAATATGCAAATATGGCTATGCCCTCCCTTGTTCAGATCATTTATTACGAATAGTATGATGTAGTACAAACTATAACTGGATTTTAATTTGAAAAAAGACTTATGGAGGTGGACGATCGATCTAAATTTTGTTCGATCATAGGGATATCTTTTGTTTTCCAATATAATGGAAATTTTTAATATTTAGAAAGTCATCTCTTACATTTGCAATTATGTAGTAAACCCATAAAATAGTATTACTACAGAGTATATATCTGAAGAATGATGTGATGTACTACTCATTACTGTGGACACTGATCGGCAACCCCATGTGCTTTATCTGCACAAACAAAATTCCACCAATGAAAAGTAATTCATAAATTAAGTTGGCTAACATGTCCAATCCAAGAAATCTAAACTATAGTCTGATTTTCTGATTCGACAATAATAATTTTATTCCTTAAAATCAATTAATTAAAAAAATTCTAACTTACATCTAGTCCGACTCCCTGGCTCTTCATCTTATGTATTATATCAATTAATCTGAATTTTGACTCGATGCAAGTATTTCCTTGCCTCGCATAGCTGGTGTCATCTAGACGCCAATCTCGACCACCTCCATGCAACTCCGGCCATTGGTAGGAGAGCATATCCGAAGCAGAGAAGGCGGTAGCGACCATATAGAGGAGTGTACAGAAAAAATATTTGATTGATGGAGGCTTGTTTTTATTTTCCAGGCAATCAACCACATTGTGGATTTTCTTTTGACGTTTTATCTCTGGAGTTTTTAACGGGGGCTTTCCTCCTTAGTTTGTGGCGATGTGTAAAGGCTTACTGTTTTTTAATCATTGGGATTTCCTTTTCTTTTAAGTGGTACTTTTTTTCAGTAACGTTGCAATGAATGTGTCAGATGTATTTTTCTACCCGGCATGATAATCTGTGTCACGCGATTTTTCCTTCTATATTGATCGTAAATTTTAGACTTGAACGGATTAACTATTTTTGATTTTTGTATGCATAATAATTAATTTTGATGCTGTGGATTAATGGAGGTCATGTAATTTTTTTACACGCAAAAAAAGGTCATGTAATTTTTAAAGGAAGATTCCTTCTTAATTTGTGGGAACTGGTGGACGTTTTCCTTGTATCGTACGTGTGGCTTTCCTTTATCTTGTATGTGAGGCTTCCTTTGTTTTTTTACTAATGTTGGACGTGGACATATTAGATGCGTCTTCTCATAGGACTTCTTTTTCTATGTGAGCCTTGCCTTTTTTTTAGGATCACGTGAGGCTGTTTTTAACTAACATTGGACTTGGACGTGCCAGAAGCATTTTTCTATAGGACGGCATCATTTGCGTTACGTTAGTTTTCCTTTTATCCTGATCATAAATTTTATAATCTAACGGTTTAATTAATGTTGATGATGTGGATCAATGAGACGTCATGGAAGATGCCTCCAATTAGTAAATATAAGATTCTAATTAACTAACTAGCACTAAAAATATCCTAGGGTTCATACTAACTAGCACTAAATAGCTAGGGTTCATACTAACAGAGAGCAGAGAAGAGGGAAGGGGAGAGTGCTTACAAAGGGCGCGGAGAGAGATGGAGTCGGGGGAGACGGCGGCACCGAGGCGGCGTCGAGGGAGACGGCGGCGGGGCGGGGTCGGGGGAGACGGCGGCGAGGCGGGTCTATGGAGATGGCGGTGGAGAGCGAGGGCAGGGGCTCCAGCAAGGTCGAGGTCGAGGAGGAGGAGGCACAGGCGCGCGGCGACGTCGAGGGGAAGACTCCAGTGGAGAGCGAGGGAAGGGCCTCCGGCGAGGGCGAGGGCAGGGGCTCCGGCGGAGGCGATGAGGGAGAGAGAGTGGGGAATTGGGGGAGGAAGCAGAGGAGAGGGAAGCCCGCGTGGGGGGTTAGGTGAAAATGGATTTAACAGTAGCGTGGGGACAGAAAACGTGCTGCTGCTAAAATCCATAGTACTAGCACAATTTTTGGAAGGGCGCTACTGCTATTCCTAGCATGTCGGCAACGGTGTGGCAATTATAGTACTAGCGCGTTTCGATCCTGCCATGCTACTGCTAACAGGATAACAGTAGCGCCCTTTGAGTCAACGCGCTACTGCTTAGTAGCAGTAGCGCCCTATTTTAACAAGCGCTACTGCTAAAGTTCTGTGTATAAGCTTTTCCCTAGTAGTGTATGGATGGCAGGGTGAGATTGACAATAAATGCTCTTTCTCAATCATTTGACTACTTTGGACCCTATTTCCTGTTGGATTTGGTGTGGCCGGATCTTCTGTGGCCTCCTCCCGCTCACAATTGACATAAACGAACCATCTTTACAAATCAAGCATGCAAAACATGATAATTTTTACTTTGTCCATACAAATGAAATATCCCACTTAAACATACAAGTCGTCAATCAAGCTTCACAAAAAAACACTTCATGAAACAAAGCATGGGCTAACTCATCACGGAAGTCATTCACGATAGGGAGGGAGCCCGGAGCCCCTCACACACCGAGGGAGGAGCTCGCCATCGTCGCTCTGAAGGAAGGCTCTGTAGAGCCCAAGCCCCGGGAACCCCTTCGACGCTGGCCCTTGCGAGTTGAGGTCGACACCGGCATGGGTAGCAGGGCCGCTTGCCGCAGAGTGGGAACTTAATCTTTGGGCCTCTATAAATAATGCAAGCATGTAACTAAAATACCTAGAAAGGTGAACTGAATCATTGGGCCCCTAGAAATAATGCAAGCCTGAAACTGAAATACCTATAAAGGTGAACTGAATCTTTGGGCCTCTAGAAATAATGCAAGCCTGAAACTGAAATACCTAGAAAGGTGAACTGAATCTTTGGGCCTATAGAAAGATTTATTACCTCCTCAAGCAGCATCAAACAATTCCATGCGTGCACCAAAAATCTATACCAAGTTTGATCAGAATCTACTTTTCCAAATCAGAATTAGCGCTAGAGCTAGCAAGATCAATGATATGGCGATGAGACAGAGAAGGAACGAACAAACTCACCCCTCTCGCGACCTCCCTGGTAGATGCGACGCCGCCGCGCATGACAGAGGGAGAAAAACGACAGGTGAAGGGGGAGCGGGGCGACCTTCGAAGGCCGGAGGGAGAGGGCGGCCGGAGTAGGGCGGCGGAGGCCGGAAAGAGAGGGCGGCCGGAGGAGATAGAGGGCGAGCAGCGCTTGGGCGGGCGGCCCTATCGGGAACAGAGAGGAGTCGTGCAAGAGGGGGGGGAGCGATCTGGTGCGGGTAGGGGAGATTTTTTTAGTTCTCTTTTGGTGGGCCCGAGGATAACTAACCCAATAAGAACCTCTCCACCATGCTAGTTTTTTTAGCTGGGTTAGAGCAAACTAGCTCAAACTAACCCCTCTTGTTTCGATAATTTGAGGCTATTTCAACCCAAACTAGCTCTAACTCAGGGATCCAAACAAAGAGGAGTGTTACAAAGATACATGCTACTGATGTGGACCGTAGCACATTGTTTTTTATGGCCATATCACCACATTGTTTTCTACTGCTGGTTCACTGGGCTACCGTGGTTCGCACTGCTGGTTCACTGGGCTGCCGTGGTTCACTCTGCTGGTTCACTGATCTGTCGTGGTTCGCACTCCTCCGACTTGAGTCGTAGTAGTACTAGTATATACCGCATCATTCTAAGCTCCTTCTTACTACTCCGACATGTGGGAGAGCCAGCATCCGGGTCGACGTGTCATGCACCAGATTAAAGCGCGGAACGGAAGGGGGGCATCACCCCGGTCAGAGCGCCAGTAATTCATGACTATAGTGAGTGGTCTTATCACAAGTCTTTCGAGCAGTAACGCGCCGTTAAATCGCACAACCCGACCTTTCCAGCAGTATGTTTGAGAATCCGCCACTCGCTCACCTTCCTCGCCTCTCTGTCGAACCGCCTACCCGAAAACTGCCGCGCGTACTGCTCGGGAAAAGCCCTGCCCTCAACTTTTAACTACGTGAAAATAGTTCGAGCTTGTTCGTTCTATATAAATACAATACTTAATGTATGCTTATTCACCCGTGGGGTTGTTCAATGAAAGGAGGGGCGGGGAGCACAAGTGAACAATACTGTAGTACTACTACTAGTAAGTAGGAGTCGTACATTAGTCACCTTAAATAGAGAGCTTCTTTTCTTTAATGCCACGTACACAAAATGAAACACTTGTTGTGGAGACAAAAAAGATAATCACTGCACTATATATGTACGCAAGGGCCTGAGCGCTTGCTTTACTACGGTTTCTCTCTTCATTCTCTCATCCTCTCCAGATATAAATAAGACAGCGCTAGCGACATTTTCTCTCTGCTCACCGCTGGTCACAGATCCGGCCGGATCCCTTCGTCCGGTGTGTGTAGAGGACTAAAAGGTGCGTCATTCACGAGGTCATCGTCGCCGAGGGAGGAAACCCACAACTACCGGAGGGGCCCGATCCTCTGCCCATGTCGTTCTCTCCGACATAGCGCCGGCTCGGGAGGTCCTCCGACCCTTCTTCCTCCCATCCGTATTGTCCGCAGATCCGACCTGCCGACACCGACATCCCGGCGACCCTCAGGTATAAGTTCTTCGAAAGTGGCCTTGCTCTACTGCCCCAGCTCCCCACGTGTCTGCATGTGCATCTTTTTCTACTCCCATCAGCTCTTCCAAAGCCACCTAAATTATTAGTATTATTAGAGGTAAAGCTACTTCATGCATTCGAATCTAGGGCTTTGTTCAAACAACGAAGAAAGGGGGGAAAGTTGTAGCATGAATCTAGGACTTGATTCAAAGAGGAAATAATATGGTGAAAGTAGTAGAGACCGGATACCCAACCGGTCTCTTGGTTGAAAAGGGAAATAACGGGAAAATGCAGTACAAACTGGATAAGGAACAGATCTATTATTGGTTGAAAGGATAGAAAGTGGCAGCGGGTGGACAAGTCAACAGAGTATGTCCAGGATTAGATTTGCTGCCATCACATAGTAAAAGGTCTCTAGGATTAGATATGCTGCCCTGATAACCCACAAGTATAGGGGATCGCAACAGTTTTTGATAAGTAAGAGTATCGAACCCAACGAGGAGCTAAAGGTAGAACAAATATTCCCTAAAGTTCTATCGACCACTGATACAACTCTACGTACGCTTGTTGATCGCTTTACCTAGAACAAGTATAAAACTAGAAGTACTTTGTAGGTGTTTTCGGGTAGGCTTGCCAGAAAGTAAAAAACCACGAAAATAAAACTAGGGGCTGTTAAGGTAAGGACACAACTAAAGTAAATATAGCGAGTGTGGAAAAGTGATGGTAGGTGTGGCGAATTTGTCCCTTAAGCAATTGACTACTTTACTAGACCGATAGCAAGTATTATGTGGGAGAGGCCACTGCTAGCATGTTATCCCTTACTTGGAATTCTATGCACTTATGATTGGAACTATTAGCAAGCATCCGCAACTACTAACATTCATTAAGGTAAAACCCAACCATAGCATTAAGATATATTCGTCCCCCTTCAATCCCGTATGCATGAATTTCTATGCTAGGTTGAAGCTTCTGTCACTCTTGCCCTCCAATACATAGTCCTACCAACATACAACTAACCCTATGGTGTGATCCACACACGCGCTCATGTGATGGGCACCAAAGGACAGCAACATAACCACAAGCAAATTAAATCAATCATAGCAATTCATCAACGACCGATAGGACAACGAAAATCTACTCAGACATCATAGGATGGCAACACATCATTGGATAATAATATGAAGCATAAAGCACCATGTTCAAGTAGAGGGTACAGCGGGTTGCGGGAATGTGGACTGCTGTAGATAGAGGGGGGAAGGTGATGGAGATGTTGGTGAAGATGGTGGAGGTGTTGTTGTAGATCGCGGTGATGATGATGGCCCCCGGCGGCGTTCAGACGCCACCAGAAGCGAGGGGGAGAGAGCCCCCTCCTTCTTCTTCTTCCTTGACCTTCTACCTAGATGGGAGAAGGGTTTCCCCTCTGTTCCTTGGCTCCCATGGCTTGGGAGGGGCAAGAGCCCCTCCGAGATTGGATCTATCTCTCTGTTTTTGCGTTCTGTTTTGGCTTTGTTTCACCATTTCGCGTATATATGGAGATCCGTAACTCCGATTGGCCTACAACATTTTCTGTGATTTTTTTAGAATATCATCTTTCTTGCGGCAAAAGAAGAGCATCAACCGCCTTACGGTGGGCTCACGAGGGTAGGCGGCGCGCCCGGGGAGGGGGGGGGAAGGCGCGCCCCCCCTGCCTCGTGACCACCTCGGGCAGCGTCTCGCATGGATTTTTCTTCTAGATTTTTCCATATTTTCCAAAAATAAGCTCTGTCCGTTTTTATCCCGTTTGGATTCCTTTTGATATGGATATTCTGCGAAACATAAAACATGCAACAGACAGGAACTGGCACTGGGCACAGGATCAATATGTTAGTCCCAAAAATAATATAAAAACTTGCCAAAAAGAATATGAAAGTGAATAATATTGGCATGGAACAATCAAAAATTATAGATACGACGGAGACGTATCATGCCCTCACATAGTAAAAGTTCTCAGGATTAGATTTGCTGCCCTCACATAATAAAAGGTCTCCAGGATTAGATTTTCTTCCCTCACATAGTAAAAGGTCTCCAGGATTAGATTTGCTGCCCTCACATAGTAAAGGGTCTCCAGGATTAGATTTCCTACCCTCACATAGTACAAGATCTCCAGGATTAGGTTTGCTGCCCCCACATAGCATGAACAAACTCGGCATCACCACTTTATGCCTCCTTGTAGGTACATTGTGTTGATGCGTCCACCTTTTGCTGTTGTTAACTTAATGTAAGGGCGCATGTAAAATGAAGCGATCACACTGTTACCTTAAGGACATGTCTAACCAGTGTTATTGTTAATCTAATGCCTCCAGTGATAAGATGCAATTAAACTGTGTTACAAATGGCACTCCTGCTGTTTTCCCTAGTATGATAAGTAAGTTGCTCCTTTACGCTGCTAAGTGTCATGGTGTCCCCACGGTCCCATGCCCTTAAACCAACTCTTTAGCTTCTGTTGATTTACTGTGTCTGGTAAACAAGCTATGCCACCATTAAAGTAATCCCATATTTGAGGAATCTCATTGTTTATATAATGCTTCTGGTAACATGAAGCATTGCTGACGTTTTAAAATTTCTACTATCCTTGCATGATTGCCATGAACATAATTAAGATGCTTCTTTTCATTTTGTATATGTTTCGTATATTCTTATTGAACAGCAACTGTTTGCTTTCTATCTTTTTGCGCAAATAGGGATATCCATTTCACCTTGTTGCTATTGTGACCTTTTGGTGAACTGCACAAAACACATTTTTTGGAATGTGTGTCTTGTGCAGATCAACTAAAATGTCACGTGGGCAACATCTCTCAATTTTGGTGGAACTGCACAAAATGGTGATTGGAGTTTCCAAAATCTCCGTCAAGTTCTGCTGGTAATCTCGTGCAACATTTTATTAGTATTTGCAAGATGGAGCCGTCACTGTCACCACAATAGCACTTTATTTTAGTGGAACTGCACAAAAGGATAAGAAAATTATAGTTGCACGTTACATGAGCCGGATAGGCAACCGTAACGTTCCTCAATTTTAGTGCAACTAGTAAAGAAGAACCTGCCAGCTCACGAGAGCAAGTACTTCTTGCTAGGTGAATCATGCAATTATAGTAGGCATCTTTGTTGTGTACTTATTATTTGGATCTTATTTGTTGGTTCTGAATCTTGCAAGCTGGGAATCAATGAGATGTGTAGGCATCATTGTTGTACTTATTATTTGGATCTTATTTGTTGGTTCTGAATCTTGGAAGCTGGGAAACACGGCATGATGATGCAGAGGAAAAAAACCATAACAAACAGTTCAAACTTGGTAGTATTATCTTTGTGGAAGTGCGACAAATGTGCTGATCGTGTGCGTCCTGAGAATAATAATTCTAATTGTTGTGCATGTTGATCCTGTGGCACTGATAGAACGAGCCAATACATTGCTTGTTTTAAGTATAAATTTCTATTAAAGCTAATTAAGTTTAAGTAAAGTGACCACTAATTCCTGTTATTACAGTACCTACACAGAATCGCTCGTGAACCGACGTGTGGCCGGAGTAGGTTTCTTAATGGAGGCGTTTGAAAGAGCCGAGGGTGCATATTCTGTCGGGCGTGCATCGGACGAGGGAGGGGTAGTAACTGTTGTCGCCTGTACACACTCAGCTTACTGTTGAATCCAGTTCCCCAAGAGCTGAAAAACGAACTGCTGCCGCCGTCTACACACTCGTTCACTCGAAGAGACCCCAATGGCGATCCGAGGGGTGAGACCACTGGATATGGACTTCAGAAAGGAGTTCCCCTTTGAGTTCGCCATTTAGTCCTATGGCTGCACCAAATAGAATGTGATGTACACCAATGATCCGGACTCGGTCAAGCTCTGCCTCGCTGAGTTCAAGCAGTACCTACAGGACGAGAAAGCACAAGGTTGCAGGACTAGACCTTGTGCCCATCCATTTGTCTCCTGACAGGGACTAGCGGATCGCCGTTGCCCAGGTATGTGTGCGGGACGAGCTTCTCATCTACCACTTCTGTAGGGCCATCAGAGGTTCTGGAGCATTCCCCCATTTCATCAGCAGCACCGACTACACCTTCGCTACAGTGGAGAGAAGGAAGAACGCGACGATTCGGCCATCTGGTGCAACAAGCTTGTCGACATCCAGAAGCAATACAAGATCATCAGCAACGGGCAGGAGAAGGACTCCGTGGTTGACCTCGCTGAGACCATCATCGACCCCTGATACGCCAACATGAAAGAAGACAATGATACCAAGGACCTGAACACGTGGGAGGTACCTCTGAATATAGCCTACATAACCTACACGGCCAAGGACGCATACGCATGCTACGACATGTACAGGCAGATCTTGGACATGAGGGCGTGTCTGCTTCCCGTAACCGACGAGTACACGGACAACCGCAGTGTCATGATCAAGCGTGCCAGGAAGGTCTAGATGTTGTACTTTATCTGTTCATAAGCACCTTCATCATCTGAGTGTTTCATGCATTAGCCTATGTGTTGTAATTATCTGTTTTGTCTGAAATATTTCTTTTAAGAACCCATTAACCCGATTGCTTTTTTAGTGGCTATTTGCTTATGTATGTAACTAGTTCACTTGTCTGTTAGAAAAAACTAGTTCACTCCGCTGCCGTGCTTTGAATCTCCTTCCTCCCAACATATTCCCCTCCTCAGGTGGACCCAGCAGGTCTCTGAATTTTCTCCCACTTTCTTTTTCGATGTAAACTGAGTTTTCTCCCAGTACTTTTCCCTAGAACCAACTCAATTGTCCCACGTCTAGCCTAAAAAATTATAATACCCCATGTACTATTAACTCATCAAATTTAAATGATATTTTATTTTGTAAGTTGAAAGTTCGTACAAAATAATAATAAAAATTGTTTATATATAACTTGGCAAGTTAACTCCTAGTGATTGCGTACATAAGCTTGCAAAGATTTTACTGACCAATGCAGTAATAGACGTGCAATCATGTGTTTATGTTTTTATAACATTTCTCCGTCTAGCCCAACATGATATTTTCAACCAGCCCAGCAAGTCCACGGATTTCGAGAAAAATGCAAATGGGATTTAAACGGGCTGCATAGATGCTACATCATTGTTTCACCCAGCCCACCAAATGGACTAAAAAAACAAATGGACTGGCTGACATGTGGGCCAGTAGGTCGAAGCCTAAGAAGGCGTTGGATTTAAATCCAACGGTCGACATTCTTCTTCAATCTCTCGTCTTCTTCCCCCAGCGCTTCCGGGACCGCCTGCTCCAGCCTTTGGCGTCCAGCGGCGTTGTTTGGCGCTCCTCAGTGAAACGCTACCCCACCGACGGCCAGGCCATCCCTCCACTCCGCACCTCCTGTTATTCTCTACCGAGTGTATGCCCACCCCGCACCCGAACCAGTCAAGTTTCCCACTCCTCTCCGTCTGCGACTCCACTGCCGCGTCTTCCCCATCTCCGGGTCGTTCCAGTCTGGGGCCTCGCCCTCGTCCATCGCCTCGGTTCGGCGCGGCATGGTCAACATACGAGAGTCATCGGAAGAGGACTGTACGTGGATAGCTTGACGACTGGGACCCACGAGGTCCATGGTCGCACACAAGGAAAGTTCCTCCTTATTACGCACTGTACGTGGACTGTACGTGGGAAGGGCTTCTGTATTTCGCGAAAAAAACGTTCCCCCCGCTGACAGGTCGGACCCACCAGCTATATCTTCGCACGCAAGGAAGTGTCTCCTTATTACACACAAAAAAAAAGAATACCCACTACTAGCTGGGACCCACCATAGTGGGTGGCAGACTGATGCGTCTCCAACGTATCTATAATTTTTGATTGTTCCATGCTATTATATTACGTATTTTGAATGTTTATGGGCTTTATTTTACACATTTATATCATTTTTGGGAATAACCTACTAACCAGAGGCCCAGCCCGTATTGCTGTTTTTTTGCCTATTTCAGTACTTCGAAGAAAAGGAATATCAAATGGAGTCCAAACGGAATGAAACCTTCGGGAGCGTGATTTTTGGAATGAACGTGATCCAGAGGACTTGGAGTGAAAGTCAAGAAGCATCTGAAGCTTCCACGAGAGGGTAGGGCGCCCCCTATAGGGCGCGCCCTCCTGTCTCGTGGGCCCCTCGGGCGTCCACTGACGTACTTCTTCCTCCTATATAAGCCTACGTACCCCGAAAACATCCAGGGAGCGACCGAAACACAATTTCCACCACTGTAACCTTCTGTATCCGCGATATCCCATCGTGGCGCCGTCGCCGGCGTTCTGCCGGAGGGGGAATCCACCATGGAGGGCTTCTACATCAACACCATAGCCCTTCCGATGAGTTGTGAGTAGTTTACCACAGAACTTCGGGTCCATAGTTATTAGCTAGTTGGCTTCTTCTCTCTTTTTGGATCTCAATACAACGTTTTCCCCTTCTCTTGTGGAGATCTATTCGATGTAATCTCTTTTTGCGGTGTGTTTGTCGAGATCCGATGAATTGTGGGTTTATGATCAGATTTACTATGGATAGTAATTGAATCTTCTCTGAATTCTTTTATATGATTGAGTTATCTTTGCAAGTCTCTTCGAATTATCGGTTTGGTTTGGCCTACTAGATTGATCTTTCTTGCCATGGGAGAAGTTCTTAGCTTTGGGTTCAATGTTGCGGTGTTCTTACCCAGTGACAGAAAGGGTTGCAAGACACGTATTGTATTGTTGCCATCGAGGATAAAAATATGGGGTTTATATCATATTGCTTGAGTTTATCCCTCTACATCATGTCATCTTGCTCTGTTCTTATGAACTTAATACTCTAGATGCATGATGGATAGCGGTCGATGTGTGGAGTAATAGTAGTAGATACAGGCAGGAGTCGGTCTACTTGTTGCAGACGTGATGCCTATATACATGATCATGCCTAGATAACGTCATAATTATTCACTTTTCTATCAATTGCTCGACAGTAATTTGTTCACCCACCATAATACTTATGCTCTTGAGAGAAGCCACTAGTGAAACCTATGGCCCCCGGGTCTATCTCTTATCATATTTGCTTCCAATCTACTTTTATTTGCATCTTTATTTTCTGCATCTATATTATAAAATACCAAAAATATATTTATCTTATCATATTATCTCTATCAGATCTCACTTTCGCAAGTGGCCGTGAAGGGATTGACAACCCCTTTGTCGCGCTGGTTGCGAGTTCTTTGTTTGTTTGTTTGGTTCGTGGGACTTGTTGAGAAGCCTCCTACTGGATGGATACCTTGGTTCTCAAAAACTGAGGGAAATACTTACGCTACTGTGCTGCATCACCCTTTCCTCTTCAAGGAAAACCAACGCAAGATCAAGACGTAGCAAGAAGGATTTCTGGCGCCGTTGCCGGGGAGGTCTTCGCTCAAGTCAAGACATACCAAGTACCCATCACAAACTCACCTCCCTCGCATTTACATTATTTGCCATTTGCTTCTCATTTTCCTCTCCCCCACTTCACCCTTGCCATTTTATTCGCCCTCTCTTTCCCAATCTCCTCTCTTTTCCGGTTGCCTTTTCCTTCCTAGCTTTTTGTTTGCCGTTATGTCTGAAATTGGGGAGATTATCGTCGATATGGACAATAATGATAACATGGAAAATTCCGAAGCTCCGGCTGAAGAACCCCCTATTTTGCATAATAAAAAATTTCGAATTGTTAGCGGTAACATTATTGAAAAAAGTGTTATTCAGGATTTCTTTACTTGCGCCGGTGCTTTACCTTCCATGGGTGGTTCTATTCTTCATAAAACTAATAGCCTTGCGGATGCTATCGCTATGCTTGTAGTTGAGCTTGAAAGACAATTTATGCATATGCATCCTTGCATACAAAGAATCTTCCTAGAATTTTCCAATATTGAGCATTCTTATGTTAAGCGTGCTGTTACTATCTTTTTGGCTCATGTGTTTAGATTTATAATAAGAGAGGCCAAAGAAATCTTTGCGCACTATAGGGTGGACGCCGGTCGTCCTCCCATAGAAAAAAGGTTCCTTCCAATGTCTTGATTGTTAGAATTACTGAACTTAATAATGATTTTGCTCTTCAAAATAATGAGCTAGGATACTCTCTTGAGTATAGGCTCACGAAATTTTGCCAAAAGAATGCTTTTAGTGATGAATTAGTTGTGCATTATGAAGGGCCAAGGGAGGAACTTGTTCCTCCTGAGATTGATTTTGGGGACTTTTGTCCTACTAAATTTAGCCCTTTTGATTATTTTTGCTTGCCTCAAAGGAAACTTTCTGCCGAACGTAGAGAATTTGAGATGAGTTTTCAAGATCTATCTTATTATTATGGCACTACTTAGATCTATCTTCGCTTTTATGCCTAGCTAGGGGCGTTAAACGATACCGCTAGTTGGGAGGCAACCCAATTTTGTTTATTTTTTTGTTTTTGTTCCTGTTTAGTAATAAATTTTGTTTCTACTTTCTGTTTAGATGTTTTTTCATGTTTAATTTAGTGTTTGTGCCAAGTAGAACCTATAGGATAACCTATGATATGAGTTGATTTGATTCTGCTGAAAAACAGAAACGTTGCGCTCACGAGAAAAAATTCAATAAATCACCGGAACGAGATTTTGCGTTGATTCTTCTTGCTGCTGTTCAATAAACAAATTGTTTAGGACGTCCTATTTTGGTAGGAGTTTCAGAGTTCCATAAGTTTGCGTTAGTTACAGATTGCTACAGACTGTACTGTTTTTGATAGATTCTGTTTTTCGTGTGTTGTTTCCTTATTTTGATGCATCTATGGCTAGTATGTAAGGTATGGACCATATAGAACTTTGAATACAGTAGGTTTAACACCAAAATAAATAAAGAATGAGTTCATTACAGTACCTTATGTGGTGGTTTTGTTTTCTTTCACTAACGGAGCTTATAAGATTTCCTGTTGAGTTTTGTGTTGTGAAGTTTTCAAGTTTTGGGTAAAGCTTTTATGGAATATGGAATAAGGAGTGGAAAGAGCCTAATCTTGGGGCTGCCCATGGCATCCCAAGATATTCAAGGATAGCCAAAAGTGTAAGCTTGGGGATGCCCCGGGAAGGCATCCCCTCTTTCGACTTCGTTCATTGGTAACTTTACTTGGAGCTATATTTGTATTCACCACATGATATGTGTTTTGCTTGGAGCGTCGTGTATTATATTAGTCTTTGCTTTTTAGTTTACCACAATCATCCTTTGTGTCCACACCTTTTGGGAGAAGACTATTTAATTAGTATTTGATAGAATACTCTATGTGCTTCACTTATATCTTTTTGAGCTTGATAGTTTTTGCTCTAGTGCTTCACTTATATCATTTAGAGCATGGCGGTGGATCAATTTTGAAGAAATTGCTAGTCTCTCATGCTTCACTTATATTATTTGGAGAGTATTTTAGAACAGCATGGTATTTGCTATGGTTACAAATTTGGTCTTAAAATGATGAGCGTCCAAGTTGGGTATAGTAAAAACTATCGATAGAAAGTGCATTAAAACACTAGGATCAATTTGATGCTTGATAATTGTTTTGAGATATAAAGATAGTAATGTTTGGGTCATGCTAGTGGATAATTATGAAATTGAGAAATACTTTTGTTAAAGTTGGCAAGTCCCGTAGCATGCATGTATAGTAAAAGTTGTGTGAAAAATTTGTTGCATGAGGTGCTCTTTTGATTGTCTTCCTTATGAGTGGCAGTCGGGGACGAGCGATGGATTTTTCCTTCCAATCTATCCCTCTTGGGGCATGCGTAGTAGTACTTTGCTTCGAGGGCTAAGTTGATTTTTGCAATAATTATATGAGTTCTTTATGACTAATGTGAGTCCATGGATATACGCACACTCATCCTTCCACTTTGCTAGCTTTTCTTATTACCGCGCAACTTTTGCCGGTATCATGTACCATTATTTACCTTGCTCAAAACAGCCGCCATATCTACCTATTATGGCATTTCCATAGCCATTCCGAGATATATTGCCATGCAACTTTCCACCGTTCCGCTTATTATGACACGTTTCATCATTGTCATATTGCTCTTTGCATGATCATGTAGTTGACATTGTATTTGTGGCAAGGCCACCTTCATAATTTTCATACATGTCAATCTTGATTCATTGCATATCCCGGTACACCGCCAGAAGCATTCATATAGAGTCATATCTTGTTCTAGCTTTGAGTTGTAATTTTTGAGTTGTAAATCAATAGAAGTGTGATGATCCTCATTATTAGAGCATTGTCCCAGTGAGGAAAGGATGATTAAGACTATGATTCCCCCACAAGTTGGGATGAGACTTCGGACTTTATAAAAATAAAAGAGGCGAAAGAATCCCACGAAAAAGAAAAAAAGGAAAAAAGGAAAAAAGGAAAAGAAAAAGAAAGAGAAAGAAAAAAGAGAAAAGAAAAAAAATAAAAAAATAAAATGAGAGAAAAAGAGAGAAGGGACAATTGCTACTATCTCTTTTTCCACACTTGTGCTTCAAAAAAATAGCACCATGATCTTCATGATAGAGAGTCTCCTATGATGTCACTTTCGTATACTAGTGGGAATTTTTCATTATAGAACTTGGCTTGTATATTCCAATGATGGGCTTCCTCAAAGTGCCCTAGGTCTTCGTGAGCAAGCAAGTTGGATGCACACCCACTTAGTTTATTTTGTTGAGCTTACATACATTTATAGCTCTAGTGCATCCGTTGCATGGCAATCCCTACTCACCCACATTGATATCTATTGATGGGCATCTCCATTGCCCGTTAATACGCCTAGTTGATGTGAGACTATATTCTCCCTCTTTTTGTCCTTACAACCACCACTATAGACCATCATAGTGCTATGTCCATGGCTTGCGCTCATGTATTGCGTAAGAGTTGAAAAAAGCTGAAGCGCGTTAAAAAGTATGAATCAATTGCTCGGCTCATCATCGGGGTTGTACATGGTGGGAGTATTTTGTGTAATGGAAAAGAAGCATGGCCTAACTATATAATTTTGTAGGGATAAGCTTTCTTTGGCTATGCTATTTTGATAGGACATGATTATTTTGTTATTATTTTAATGTTTTATAAGCTTTTATCTTGAATTATTTGGATATGAACATTCATGCCACAATAAAGAGAATTACATTGAGAATTATGCTAGGTAGCATTCCACATAAAAAATTCTTTTTTATCATTTACCTACTCAAGGACGAGCAGGAATTAAGCTTGGGGATGCTTGATACGTCTCCAACGTATCTATAATTTTTTATTGTTCCATGCTATTATATTACCTGTTTTGGATGTTTATGGGCTTTATTTTACACATTTATATCATTTTTGGGACTAACCTACTAACCGGAGGCACAACCCGTATTACTGTTTTTTTTGCCTATTTCAGTATTTCGAAGAAAAGGAATATCAAACGGAGTCCAAACGGAATGAAACCTTGGGGACCGTGACTTTTGGAATGAACGTGATCCAGAGGACTTGGAGTGCAAGTCAAGAAGCAGCCGAAGCTTCCACAAGAGGGTAGAGCGCCACCCCCCCCCCTTAGGGCGCACCCTCCTGTCTCGTGGGCCCCTAGGGCATCCACCGACGTACTTCTTCCTCCTATATAAGCCTACGTACCTCAAAAACATCCGGGGAGCAACCGAAACACAATTTCCACCACCGTAACCTTCTGTATCTGCGAGATCCCATCTTGGAGCCATCGCCGGCGTTCTGCCGGAGGGGGAATCCACCACGGAGGGCTTCTACATCAACACCATAGCCCTTCCGATGAGTTGTGAGTAGTTTACCACAGACCTTCGGGTCCATAGTTATTAGCTAGTTGGCTTGTTCTCTCTTTTTTGATCTCAATACAATGTTCTCCCCCTCTCTTGTGGAGATCTATTCAATGTAATTTCTTTTTGCGGCGTGTTTGTCGAGATCCGTTGAATTATGGGTTTATGATCAGATTTATCAATGGATAATAATTGAATCTTCTCTGAATTATTTTATATGATTGAGTTATCTTTGCAAGTCTCTTCGAATTATCGGTTTGGTTTGGCCTACTAGATTGATCTTTCTTGCCATGGGATAAGTGCTTAGCTTTGGGTTCAATCTTGCGGTGTTCTTACCCAGTGATAGAAAGGGTTGCAAGACACGTATTGTGTTGTTGCCATCGAGGATAGAAAAGATGGGGTTTATATCATATTGCTTGAGTTTATCCCTCTACATCATGTCATCTTGCTTAAGGCGTTACTCTGTCCTCATGAACTTAATACTCTAGATGCATGCTGGATAGCGGTCGATGTGTGGAGTAATAGTAGTAGATGCAGGAAGGAGTCGGTCTACTTGTTGCGGATGTGATGCCTAAATACATGATCATGCCTAGATAACGTCATAATTATTCGCTTTTCTATCAATTGCTCGACAGTTATTTGTTCACCCACTGTAATACTTATGCTCTTGAGAGAAGCCACTAGTGAAACCTATGGCGCCCGGGTCTATCTCTTATCATATTTGCTTCCAATCTACTTTTTTTGCATCTTTATTTTCTGCATCTATATTATAAAATACCAAAAATATATTTATCTTATCATAGTATCTCTATCAGATCTCACTTTCGCAAGTGGCCGTGAAGGGATTGACAACCCCGTTGTCGCGTTGCTTGCGAATTCTTTGTTTGTTTGTGTAGGTTCATGGGACTTGTTGAGAAGCCTCCTACTGTATTGATACCTTGGTTCTCAAAAACCGAGGGAAATACTTGCGCTACTGTGCTGCATCACCCTTTCCTCTTCAAGGAAAACCAACGCAAGCTCAAGACGTAGCACTGACTTGTGGGCCTACTAAGTTGACAAGGACAGAGGGCTTTGCCAACTTAGTCAATATGAACGATTCTAGCTCCAGTGACCGTATGATGTCCATCCAACGGCGATAGTGCTTCTTCAACCTCTGGTCTTCTTGCTCCAGCCGCCCAAAGCAGCGCCGGTCGGGCCGCGTGCTCCTGCCTCTCGTGGCCGGCTGTGATGCCGCAGAGGCCTCACCGCCTACTACTCCCACCGCTGGCCCAGGGCATCCCTCTACTAACCCACACCCCCTGTTATTCTGCGGCAACGGCAACCTCACGCCGCAGCTGAACCAGTGAACCCTCGTACTCCTCCCCGCGTGGGCATTGAGGGAGTCCTGGATTAGGGGTATCCGGAGAGCCGGACTATATACATCGTCCGGACTATTGAAGCGTCAAGATACAAGACAAGACTTCGGCCCGTGTCCGGATGGGACTCTCCTTTGCGTGGAAGACAAGCTTGGTGATCCGGACATGTAACCGACTCCATGTAAACCCTAGCTCTCCGGTGTCTATATAAACCGGAGAGGATGGTCCTTCGAAGGCTGATCACAATTACAATCATACCATCATTAGCTAGCTCTTAGGGTTTAGCCTCTACGATCTCGTGGTAGATCTACTCTTGTACTACTCATATCTTCAATATTAATCAAGCAGGAAGTAGGGTTTTACCTCCATAGAGAGGGCCCGGACCTGGGTAAACATTGTGTCCCTTGCTTTCTGTTACCATCAGCCTAAGACGCACAAATCGGGACCCCCTACCCGAGATCCGCCGGTTTTGACACCGACATTGATGCTTTCATTGAGAGTTCCTCTGTGTCGTTGCTGCAAAGGCTCGTTGGATCGTCTCGTTGTCAAGGACGACATCACCTCTGGGGGAGCGCTGGCTGTAGGCCAGACTCTCCAGCTTGGCGGCTTCATTATGACCGCCCCATCAGCTGTCGCGCCGACGATGGCCTCTCGGTTCATCACGCATAACCTTCGCATCGATTCGGAGCTTGCCGAAAAGATGGATCCGATTGAGTTCTCCTCCCTTAATGAGCTCTTGGACCGCATCGCCGCTTTGGGAGTCGCTACGGACTATGACCGGATTGGGTTTAAACCCGGCCAAAGGGACATTAGATCCCCGCCGGCCACCCATGAGATAGCGGTAATGGAGGAACCACACATGGGTTGCCCCTCAACTTTGAGGACGAATTATGTCCGGATCACCAAACTCAGTAAGCCGAACACCCACCGAAACGAAGACATGGCCCAGGTCCCGGACTTAGAATCGGGCGTTGGGCCGAAGGGATTAGGTAATACTACAGATCCCGAACTGTCAAGCTCGGAACTTCCCGTGCCCTGGGGCGTCAGATCGGACCAGAATCTGGATTCAGCCAACGACGCTCACTCGGACTTAAACCGTCTCTCCCGTATCAGGCAGGAGCCCCAGGAGACGGTACACCGTTACTGGGCCAGATTCCTCCTTGCTCTTAACAAGGTCAAGGACTGCCACAAGGAGGACGTAGTCTCTCTTTTCTACAGAAACTGCACGAACTAAGGACTCCTTAATGATATAAGTCGCCGTGACATAGTACACTTTACGGACTTGGCAACCATAGTACAGAAGTACTGTGCGATGGAAAGAGCCTGGAAGACCCAAACAAAATTTTGGGATAGTACAAACCTCACCAGAAGCTTTGTCCGAACTAAACGGCCGAACTCTCGTAAGTCGACCGATTCAATTCCCGAGAAACCAAAGCCCGCCCCAGGGCGTGGAACCGTATTGGAAGGATGGCTCAATGGGCCATGTAAGCTCCACAGTACGCCGGACGCAATACCAATCCATAAACTTAGGGCATGTTGGATACTCCGGTAGGTAGCAAAAAGTGGTGAGGATCTCCTCGAGTGCCACAAAGCAGAACAACATCCCGCCAAGGAACACAATACGGTACTAACGGTCTTCGAGACCTTCGCCTCAAACAATAGGCATAAGCGAGCTCATCGAAGCTCCGCTGAAATCTGCCATGTGGCAAAAATAAATCCATGGAACGACACTACTATAACTTTCAATGCAAGTGACGAATCCCAATTCCAGTCCATCAGGGCACCAGCCGCTCTGGTCCTTAGCCCAATAGTGGACGGCTTTCGACTCACTAAAGTACTCATGGACGGCGAAAGAGGATTAAACTTAATCTACAAAGGAACACTCAAGAAGATGGAAATTGACAAAAGCCGCATTGAACAAAGCGGCACAACCTTCAGGGGAATTATCCCTAGTCGGGAAGCACGGTGCGCAGGGAAAATCACACTCGATGTGGTATTCGGCAACCCGGAAAATTACAGGTCCAAAGAAATCACGTTCCAAGTGGCTCCCTTCAGCAGCGGATACCACGCCCTTCTAGGGCCAGACGTGTTTGCAAGCTTTCAAGCTATACCCCATTACGGGTACATGAAGCTTAAAATGCCCGGCCCCAATGGAATTATCACTCTAGCTAGTGATCCGAACGTCGCACTCCGTGCCGAAAACAAAACCGCAGCACTAGCCTTGGAAGCACTATCTGAAGCCCTAGCGGCAGAAGAATTAACAACACTGCGCGCCACCGTGGACAGGACAACGTGATACTCGACAAGCGACCCAAGTCCACCTCATTCAAACCAGCAGATGAGATAGTCAAATTCCAAGCCACCCAACGGACCCCACGAAGACAGCTTCCATCGGGACACAGTTGAACCCCGCTATGGACGCCGCACTGCGTGAATTCTTACGTGAGAATTGGGATATCTTCGCCTGGCACCCATTGGACATGACAGGCATCCCACGCGAATTGGCCGAACACAGCCTTAACATACTGAAGGGATACAAACATGTTAAACAGACCCTAAGTTGATTTTCGGAGCCCAAACGATAAGCAATGGGGGAGGAGCTAGCCAAGCTACTTGAGGCCGGATTCATCAGAGATATCAAACATCCGGATTCGTTGGCGAACTTGGTAATGGTACCAAAGAAGGACAAATCCTGGCGCCTGTGCGTCGACTTCAAAGACCTTAACAAGGCTTGCCCCAAGGATCCCTTTCCCCTCCCTCGCATCGATGAAATCATCGATGCCGCAGCCGGACATGACTTGTTGTGTTTCCTCGACGCATACTCTGGATACCATCAAATAAAGATGGCAGAGACCGACCAAGCTGCAACAGCTTTCATAACGCCATATGGCCCTTTCTGCTTCAACACTATGCCTTTCGGGCTTAAGAATGCCGGAGCAACCTATCAACGCATGATTCAAACATGCCTGGAAGAGCAAATCGGCAAAATAGTCGAGGCATACGTGGACGACGTAGTCATAAAAACAAGACACGTCAAAACCCTAATAGATGACTTTAGGCTTACGTTCGACAACCTACGAACATACGACATCAAGCTGAATCCGGAGAAATTCGTTTTCGGTGTCCCCTCTAGAAAACTGTTGGGCTTCATCATTTCCAATAGAGGAATTGAAGCTAATCCGGCAAAAATCCAAGCTCTATCGCAGTTGGCTTTACCAAAAGACCTCAAACACATCCAGAAACTAGCTGGATGCGTGGCTGCTTTGAGCCGCTTTATCTCCAGGTTAGGGGAAAAGGCATTGCCTCTTTACCGCCTTATTCGGCGCACCGAACACTTCGTGTGGACGGATGCAGCCGCGGCCGGACTCGATGAAATAAAGACCTTATTGGCCAATAATCCAGTCCTAACAGCGCCAAATATCGGCGAACCTATGTTGCTGTACATAGCTACAACACATCAAGTTGTAAGCGCAGTACTCATCGTCGAACGAGAGGTTGACGGATACAAATTCCCGCTACAGAAGCCGGTTTATTACGTATCCATGGTCCTCACCCCATGCAAATCCCGATACCCACACTATCAAAAAATAGCATACGCGGTCTTCATGGCATCCAGAAAGCTATGACACTACTTTCAGGAGTGTTCGATTACGGTGGCCTCTGAAGTACCACTAAACGATATCTTATATTTACTAATTGGAGGCACCATACGAGTATCCACGTTAATCCTCATCAGTGGAATTAATTTAGCCGTTAGATTAAAAATTTAATGGTGAAGATCTATTCGAGAATTTTGCCTCATTATGAGAAGGAGGCACGATGTACATAACTTGGTTTAAGGCCACGCATACAGAAAAGAGTCCCCGACTCCCACGCCCAAGCAATGAAAAAAAAGAACGTGACTTCTTTCCTTGAATGGGAAACAAAGACATACAAATAAAAAATTAGGCCCCACGTTAAAAGTGTTCAGTTTCCACGGTCCCGTAAAATCAAAATACATGCCTGTATAAAAAAAGATACCTTAAGCCTCACGCTAAAAAAAGGAGAATATTGCCTCATTCAAGGAAGAAAACACTAGGTACATGAATATGACTTTTTTTCTTGAAACTACGTACAAATAGGATTAAGTCCATGCGTACTAAACTACTTTTTTTTAAAATCCGTACAAACCTATTAAAAAATGTCATGCGTATAAAAAAGAGTACCCAACAGCCCACGCCCATGTTATGAAAGAAATAAAAATGACGTGCCATTTTACCTTGAAAAAGGAAACAAAGAAATGTACTAATAAGAAGTTAGGGCGCACGCTAAAAAGAGTCCACGTCCCACGGTCAGGAAAGAAAATACATGCAGGTACCAAAAAAGTCCTCAAGCCTCATGTTAAAAAAATGAGAGTCCATGCCGGATTTTGGAAAATAGATTTCAAGCAGGAGTAGGGGAAGCCGAACGTGTTGTCAGCGCTGCAGTGGTCTCTACATGTATAATGCAGTGAACGACACATTATTACATATATTATTTTTTCATCTACAGCTCCATCACAACAAATTGGTGCATTGTATGTGTCTCCGTACGTAGGTTCCATTTGTTTCCTTTAAACATTGAACACATTATTTTCTTCTTTTCAAGGATTAGTTCATTGATGTTATGCAGTTACATTCATGGTATTAGAATGTCATGTCAATGCGTGTTCTTACCTTATGTTTCAACAATAAAGCACTTTGTTTACCCGTTAATTGTACTAAATATTTCTATACTTTCTTCTTATTCTATTCTATAGTTGTCATAATATAAATCTGAAATCTTTTTCTCTGTTGTGATTTCGTAATATATGTAAATCTAGAAAAATCCTAAAAATACATTTGCCAACTTCAGAGGCGTGTTCTAGGTTAAGTAAAAAAAAATATGTAAGTTTATAATTTGTTTGTTTCTTTTGTTATTCCGGTATGGAAGAAAATTCTTTGCTCACAAATCTCTCTACGGCAATTGTCACCAATCGTGGCATATTTATTCTAGAAAATCAATGCACATCAAGGAAAATGCTTTAAGCCTACAACATCATTTATACGATCTTGGGATAGGAATATTGACCATATTTCTAGATCTCTAGAAATTATGTTTTTCTACTTAAGTTTGTTAATCATTTTTATAAATATTAACATCTGCATTGAATTATGCCCAAGAGAACATACTCATACAAAAATTACAATTGAGGAAGATGATTCCCCACTTTTGGACAACAATTCATTCATATATACTCGAAAGCACTAAGAATTCATGTTTTTAATTTACACAATAATTTCGAAGCAGAATAGTTCCTAGCCCGTGCAGGAGCACGGGTTGGCCGGACTGGGAGCGGGCGTAGTCCTAACGTCTCCCACCGGATACACGGTCCAATACGTCCTCCAAATATTATACACAGACTCCAACAATGCAGCCGAATATGAGGCTCTGTTGCACGGTCTTCGGGTGGCAGTCTCTATGGGCATTCAACGCCTAGAAGTGCGCAGGGATTCAAACCTCGCAATATCACAAATAAACGGATACTTTGATGCCAAGGATCCGAAAATGGCGGCCTACCGTAATGCCGTCCTTAAAATGTCAGCTCGGTTCGAGGGACTCGAATTCCACCATGTGGCTCGAGAAAACAATCAAGCGGCAGATGTCCTTGCCTGCATTGGCGCTAAACGCGACCCTGTCCCACCTAACATATTCCTGGAAAGACTGTTCAAGCCATCCATGGTATGGGAAGGGGATTCCGGCAATACCATCACGGATCCGAATACATCCCTAGATTCTGAACTATCATACATCATCGGAGGCTCCACCACCGAAATAACATCGTCAGCCCATGAAATAATGGCTGTTATCGCCCCGTGGGCTGAGCCTTTCTTGGCCTACCTAAATAGGCAGGAGCTCCCCGAAGACCAAAATGAAGCACGCTGCATCGTTCGGCGTTCTAAAGCTTACAAGGTCCATGAAGGGGAACTCTATAAGAAAAGTACCACCGGAGTGCTCCAAAGGTGCATCTCCGAAGAGGAAGGGCGACAGCTCTTTGTTGAAATCCATGGCGGACTGGGCGGGCACCACGCCGCGGCTCGAGCACTAGTCAGCAAGGCCTTCCGTACAGGATTCTATTGGCCGATGGCCCGAGCAGACGCACAGGACCTTGTCCAACACTGCGTCGGTTGCCAGCTCTTTGCCAATCAGAGTCATATGCCCCCTACAGCTCTCCAAACAATCCCCATAACTTGGCCCTTCGTGGTCTAGGGGCTGGATATGGTTGGACCCCTTAAAGGGGGAGCCACAAGAAAAAATACTTATTGGTCATGGTAGATAAGTTCACCAAATGGATAGAAGCCAAACCAGTGAAAACGGTCGAATCCGGACCAGTGATAGACTTTATATCTGGGGTCGTACACCGATACGGTGTCCCCCAAAGCATCATCACCGATAATGGCTCAAATTTCACGGTCGATGAGGTGAAGTCTTGGTGCGGCAAAATGGGCATTAGGCTCGACTATGCTTCCTTCTACCATCCTCAAACAAATGGCCATGTCGAATGGGCAAACGGACTCATCATGAGCGGCATCAAACCCAGACTAGTGCGATCCTTGACAGAGTCGGATACTCATTGGGTCGAGGAGCTCAACTCCGTACTCTGGGGGCTGCGGACCACGCTGAATCGCACAACCGGATATACACCATTTTTCATGGTGTACGATGCGGAAGCAGTATTACCTTGCGACATAATATATGATTCGCCACGTGTACTCATGTACGAAGAGAAGGAGGCCCAGTTAGATCGGCAGGATAATTTGGATGCCCTGGAGGAGGAGCGCGATGTTGCTAAGGCCCGTTCCGCATTCTATTAGCAACAGGCTCGACGATACCAAAGCAGAGAAGTGCGGGCCAAAACTTATAATATTGGCGATCTTGTTCTACGCTTACCGGAGAAGAAGAAGGACAAGCTCAAACCCAAGTGGGAAGGCCCCTTAATCATCGACAAAGTTCTCACGGAGGGCGTACGCACACGTAATCGTCGATAATGACTCGAGCGAACCCTCGAAGGCGGCGGACTCCGAGATTCTCGCCTAAGCGAACTCGGTGTTCGTCTCCTTAACCCTCCTTTTTTAATTATGCTCCCCCCTTTTTTTCCTTTCTCAATCTTTTTCTTTTCACACGAAGTATTTAATACAGTGCGGATTCCCAGATTATTCCGGCCGCACTTTGTGTGCAAGCAGTACCTGGGGTCTTCCTATACGGAAGCTAAACATAACTTACTCTAAAGGGCTCTTTACCCATCATACATGAATTTTCCATGTGTGCCTTTTATTCACCATTATATGCATCGATATGACTTAAGACGTGGCCAAGCTGGGTTGCCTGGCTCCTGTGTTTATGCCCTACGTTCCCGTTAATTCGGCTAGGGCATAAGGGGAGCACCTCTGCGATTGTTACTGCCGGTTGAGCCGGATGTGTACCTCAGACTGGGTGAAGCCGAAAGCTAGCTTCCTTAAGAGAATATTCCGTCGGTGAACAAAAGATGTCTTCTTTTATTATAAAATTAATCCCCAGAAGTTTTGTCTCCTGCGCTTTGGTTCACAGTCCGGACATGTGCCTTGACACATGCTTACCCAGGGAAAGGAACCCTTAACGGAACTATTCTCCCTGGAAGATGTTTCTTACTATCCATGTAATATAACATAACTAGTTGGGTACTTGTCTATTCAAGCACTTATGACCCCTACGCCTGGTCTCCACGCATACTCCAGTTTTGTATAACCGAGCGGGTATTCGGACACACCCCGGACTTTAGGGTCCGGGGGCTGAAGCGAAAAGGTCCGCCATGACAAATGATTTTAATCCGGCTAGGGGCTACTTATGTCCATCGAATTACACAGTCATTTGAACTGATTATATTCATCCTCTATACCATCCAACAGGCTATCTAGCTTACAATCCTGTTGAGAATACTTTGCGGCTAACGCCACCTGGTCATATACCAGACTCATGGGTATTTCTTGCCCATCTGGCCCGGCCGGTCCAACTTCGGCCATATGGTTCGGGTCCAGCTTGGTGTAGCGTGTCTTCACCATAGCCCATGCTTCTCTTGCACCTTGCCGGCAGGCTGATATCTTCCCCAAACGGAAGCGCCACCGTGCTCCTTGAAGCATGTCCACAAGCCCCCCCATGCCATTTGGCGGGGAGCTTGATGGCCATAGAGACTGCGTAATGCCCTGCATCACCTGCCGAGCTCGCTCGTGCAGTTGTGAGAGGTCCTGCAGTAAGTCACCTGCAGATGCGGGCATCTCCTCCTCAGGGTGACCCGTTAGCATTCCTACAAACACAACTTTTTCAATATACTTCCTCCCCGAACTATGCTATAGTTCGTCTAGGCACTTACCATAAATGCCGCGGCATGGCCTTTTGTTCTCCTTTATGGAGTCCGCCAGCTGCGCATGGACGTCTTTCAATTCCATGTCCAGCCGAACATTGGCATCTTGGAGAGCATTCTTCTCCTGCTTAACTTGCGTAAGAATGCGCTCGCCGGCCTTTAGTTGCCTCTGGAGATGCGACTCGTCATCCCTCCCGCCCTCCGGATTTACTCTGGGGTTGTCCATAGAACTTTCTGTTAAATTTGTCATAACAGCCAGTCGCTAACTGGTGCATTTTCATATAATTGAGATAAATGTTACCATATGAGGCCTTCTGGGATTCCTCCAGCTTGGCAATTGTGGCCCTCAGTTGGGTCTTGCACTCCTCCAGCTCCCGAGACAATTGCGCATTCTTATCTACAAAAACCTGCGTATAAATTGATACTTAAAACCATTTTTTCAACCGTTTCAAGTCTCAGGGGCTACTACTATACATGCTCATCAAACTTTCTTACCCGTATATCTTTGGTATACTGGACTGTCGCCCGGGCGAGTCCGCTTTGAGCAGCTCGGATGTATGCGTCTCCCGAATTGAAAGCATTAAATGCCTCTTCGGAAAAGATGTTGTTGCGAAGCACGGCCCGTCGACGCCGGTGATGCATGGCGCTCTCTACTTCCGAATTTGTGGTAGAGAGCATATTTGCATCCTTTGCCGGAGGACTATGCGGCGTCGGCCCCACGTCCGCATCCTCTCTCGAAGTTGGTCCTGGAGCCCGACTGGTGAAGGCGTGGTTGGCGGGATCCCCGTATATAGTCCGGATGCTCCTCTTCCTGCCATGATGTATAGGGCGCTGTTATACTTCAAAATAAGCAATAATTACATGACAGTTTGTTTTCTTACCTCTGTAGCGGCGTGTCGGCTCTAACCGCCTTCCTCTTGAGCCTACCCAATCCGGATGCCTGTGGCTGACGGGTCCCTAGCGGCTCGGTCCCGCGCTCCGAACGTCGCTTCTGCAAAAAACACGACGCTTGAGGGATAAGGTGTGGCATCAGGAAAGAGTCCTCTTCGGAGGATCGAATCTTCGGCTTGGCTTACGCGGGACGAGGGTAGCAGTCCGAGATAATCAGCAGTAATGGCCACTGAGGCACCGCCACGGCTCGCCCGATAAAATATCCCGTCGACAAGCTCCACGACCACATCTAGGTCTTCTTCGAGTCCTGGATCCAGGGCCCTTTCGGGGTCCTCTGGCTGCGGGGAAGGGCTGGAGATTCCTTCTACGGCCCTCCTCAGCTCCTGCTCGGAAATATCGATGCAGGTAACTTTAGCAAAGAACGCCACAATAAGTGAAGCGAGAAAATAAATGACGACTTACCCAGTTTGGGGGATTATACATGGAGAATCCATCCCGCGGTTTGATATGGAGGAAGTCCTCCTCTTCCCCTTTGTATAGGTCGGACTGTATCCTTGCCAGAGCGGTGGGAGAGTCCTGACCCTTACGGCCACAACAGGTGGCATCGTCTGTCCCGTTGTAATTCCACATGGGATTGCCCCGATATTGAAGCAGCTGCACTCCCCGCATTATGCATATTGCCACAACCTCGACTATCGTCAGTCCGGATTTGGCCAGTAACTTTATCCTGCTCATTAGGAAATGTACTTTCCTGGAATCCTCTTCTTGGGGGTCTCGGGAGCGCCAGCTTAGATGTGCCCTCGACGGGGTGTTACTGAACTTGGGGAGTCCTGTCCGGACTGGATCCGGAAGGAGAGCGTCGTCAATATAAAACCATTCTGAAGCTCAGTTATCTGGTGCCTTCTTGGGAGTGTCGGATAGGTATCCGGTCTCAGTGATACACCATACTTCGGCCCCGCCCACTTGACATAGGGATTCTCCCTGGTTGCGGGGGACAAGGCAGAACAGCTTCTTCCACAATCCGAAATGAGCCTCACAGCCTAGAAATAGCTCACAAAGGGTGACATACCCTGCTATATGTAGTATGGAGGATGGGGTAAAGTTGTGCAACTGGAGGCCGTAGAACTCCAGAAGCCCATGAAGGAATGGGTGAATAGGAAACCCGACGCCCCTTAGCAGATGCGGAATTAGGCATATTCGCTCCTCTGGAGACGGATTGGGGTATCTCTCCACCTGTTCTCTGCCGTTATAGGTGGCCACTCCGGCTCGAACAGGGACCATGAACGCCGGCGGAAGGAGCCCTTGGGTTTGTAACTTTATCAAACGGCTATGAGAAACTGAACGCTCTCCCTAGTCCCCCGGCTTGGGGCAAGGGGAGCGAGCAGAAGAGTTGCGACGACCGGCCATGTTGGAATGGTTTTTTCTGGGTGCTCTGTTGGATGCTCGCTCGAGGATGGAAAGTGAGGTTTGGATCTGGGAATCCCCATCTCTTCAAATAGACGGTTAGCCCGAAGGACCGAGGGTGGCAAATGCAAAAATGCCTTGATTCCTCGCATTCGGTCGACACGTGGAAATGGTCATTATTGAAACACTGAAGCCGAGGAGTACAACATTGATGAGATGTTGGACACTGTTCGTCATGATGGGTACATTGGAGTATTCGGAGGAGGAACCCGCCTTACAATGTCGAAAACAAGACTGTGCGCTGTACTAATCTTCATTGAAGCCTGGTTCAGGGGCTACTGAGGGAGTCCTGGATTAGGGGTATCTGGAGAGCCGGACTATATACATTGTCCTGACTATTGAAGCGTCAAGATACAAGACTCAAGGCTTCGGCCCGTGTCCGGATGGGACTCTCCTTTGCGTGGAAGACAAGCTTGACGATCCGGACATTATGTTTCCTTCCTTGTAACCGACTCCATGTAAACCCTAGCTCTCTGGTGTCTATATAAACCGGAGAGGATGGTCCTTAGAAGGCCGATAACAATTACAATCATACCATCATAGGCTAGCTCTTAGGGTTTAGCCTCTATGATCTCGTGGTAGATCTACTCTTGTACTACTCATATCTTCAATATTAATCAAGAAGGAAGTAGGGTTTTACCTCCATCGAGAGGGACCGAACCTGGGTAAACATTGTGTCCCTTGCTTCCTGTTACCATCAGCCTAAGAGGCACAGATCGGGACCCCCTACCCGAGATCCGCCGGTTTTCATACCGACAGGCATCCACTGCCGCGCCTTCCCCGGCTCCGCGTCGTCCCCTTCCTAGGCCTCGCCGTTGTCCACCACCTTGGTGCTCTCGGCACGGCATGGTCAATGTGGTCAATGACCGACTTCCATCGGAAGAGTACTGGAAGTGGAGAGGCTGACAGCTGGGTCCACGGCCGCGGCTGGGTCCACGGCCACAGCCCAGTTTTTTTTGATTTCCCAAGTCGCTTTGTCAGGCCTGCTGGGCTGCAAATCTTTCAAGACGAGGAGAGCTTCGTTCGACTGGCCGAGAAAATGGCCTATCAGTAATGAGAAATGGGTTGGACAATTTTAAAACACATCAAACCGGCAATTAGTTTCAAATATCTTTTTTTCATTTCAGGATTTTAAATTGCATTTATTTTTATGCGTGGACAATTTGTTGGATTTTATATTGATATACATTTATTTTTAAAATCATTTTGAATATGACTCAAAATTTCGGGATTAAAAACAATTCGGACCACACGGAAATATGCAAGATTTCGTATAATTTTTTAACCGTGGCCACAATATGGGCTGTAATGCTAACAAGAAGAATATGGGCTCCAAAAAATCCTTAAGAATTAGCAAATGGGCTGTAAATTATTTGAAATAATGGCAGATGGGATGTATGCTGTTTTGCACAAATTTGAGGCTTTCCTAAGAAAAAGGTTGACGCACAAGCAGTGACTATTGGATTTCCATCCAACGGCCGTCGTGCTTCCTCAATCTCTGCTCTTCGTGCTCCAGCCGCTCAAACAAGCGCCGACGGGATTGCTTGCTCCCGCGCAGGCCTCACCGCCCCACTGTACTCCCATCGTTGGCCTAGCAATCCCTCTACTCACTTGCACCTGCTGTTATTCTCTGGCGACGGTAGACGAACCAGTAAACCCTCATACAGTCATACTCCCCTCCACGTGGGAAACAACTACCGAGTCTTCCCTACCTCCGTGTCGTTCCCTTCCTAGGCCTCGCTGTCATCCACCACCCTGGTGCTCTCGGGATGGCCTGGTCAACATGGTCAACGACCGACATGCATCTGAAGTGGATTGTACGTGGAGAGGCTGACAGCCGGGTCCACGGCCGCACGCAAGGAAATGCCTCCTTATTATGCGCAAAATAATGATTCCTCCACCTGACATCTGGGACCCACCAAAAGGACCTCAGTATTTCGTGAAAAAAATGCTACCGCCGCTGACAGCTTGGACCCACCAGCTATATCTTCGCACGCAAGGAAGTGCCTCCTTATTATGCACAAAAAATGAATACTCCCCCTGCTAGCTGGGACCTAGTATAGTGGCAGGCTGACTTGTGGGCCTACTAAGTTGACGGGGACGGAGGGCTTTGTCAACTTAGTCAATACTCCAGTGACCGTACGATGTCCATCCAACGGCCGTAGTGCTTATTCAACCTCTAGTCTTCGTGCTCCAGCCGCCCAAAGCAGCCGGTCGTGCCGCATGCTCCTTCCTCCCATGGACGAATGTGATACCACGGAGGCCTCACTGCCCCCTACTACTCCCACCGCTGGCCAGGCCATCCCTCTACTCAACAACACCCCCTGTTATTCTGCGGCGATGACAGCCTCACACCGCAGCTGAACCAGTGAACCCTCGTACTCCTCTTCGCGTGGGCATCCACTTCTGCGTCTTCCCCGGCTCCTCGTCGTCCCCTTCCTAGGCCTCGCCGTCGTCCACCGCCGTGGTGCTCGCAGCGCGGCGTGGTCAATGTGGTCAACGACCGACTTCCATCGAAAGAGTACTATGCATGGAGAGGCTTACAGCTGGGTCCACGGCGGCCGCAAGGACCTCCTTATTACACGCAAAATAATTATTCCTCCACCTGACAGCAGGGACCCACCGGACGGGCCACCATATTTCATGAAAAAAACGTTTCCCCCTGACTGCTAGGACCCACCAGCTACACCTTCGCACGCAAGGAAGTGCGTCCGGGCAAAAAAAAAATGATTCGCCCCCCTGACTGCTGGGACCCACCAGCTACATCTTCGCACGCAAGGAAGTGCCCGATAGTAGGAACCCACCTGGTCGAAGCATACGTTGCGTTGTCATTCTGGTCACAAATGTTTACGTACATACTGGTTGATGTAGAGGTGCACACGTGTCAAAGTAGAGGTGCACACGTGTCGTAGTAGAGGCGCACGTAGCATCTACACATATGTACAACGGCAAGTGTGCAAGAAAGAAAATACGGCCACGTATGTGTACATACAGGCGGGGTCTCGAACGCCTACTCGCGCATACATACAGCCAGGGCTCGTGTACATGGCTGGGTCGGAACGGAGAAACATCATCGTCGCCGTGTTCATGGGGAGCCAACCGGCTGGGTCAGAGCGGAATGCGCCGTCGTGTTCATCAGGAGGGCTTGGACGAAACACGCGATGGAAATGAGGTCTGGCGTACCGCAGAACGGAGGAAACGGCCTTGTGTTCGACCGGCCTCGTTCGAAACGGGATCCTATTCATCGAGAACGGTCTGGCATACCGCAAAATGGAGGAAACGGACCTCCTACGGTCGAAACGGGGGTCCTATTGATTGGGAGGGGTGTGGCATACCGCAAAACGGATGAAACAGACTTGTGTTGGAGCGCTACGGTCGAAACAGCGGTCCTGTTCATCGGGAGGGTTGTCGCGTACCGCAAAACGGGACTCCCTGGGATACTGTTCATCCCACCGTCGACCACCTCCAGCCTCCACGGGCTCCTGTTCATCCAGCCTCCGTCGCGCGCTACTCCACCGGCTACTGTTCAACCACCCCTCCACTGGCACCCCCCACCGTCTACTATTCATCCAGCGCTCCACGGGGTCGTCCTGTTCATCCAGCCCTCCATGGGGTCCTGTTCATCCAGCCCCAACCGGCTCGATCTATTGGGGTCCTGTTCATCCAGAGGCAACGCCACTGTTCACTGTTCATCCAGCTCCCCTGCAATGCTCACTGTTCATCCAGAGAGGCAGCATCGATGGGCTTCAGTTAGCAGCAGTAGAGAAGGGATCGCTCGATTGGGTTCAATTAACAGCTATCGATCGATCGCTCGGGTTCAGTAACGCGCAACCTGTAGTGCAATCGCTCGGGTTCAATTAGAGCCCAACACCTCGCTCGGGTTCAGTTAGAGCCAATGCCTCGCACACACGCATGTACATGTACGAGAGAAACGTGCATCGCTCGGCCTCCGACCACCCACCGTAACTGGGAACTCCCCGAAATTTTCCTCGCCCTCACTTCTACCACGGTTTTTTCCATCATGGACGGCCCAAAGAATGTCATGCAGCTGCATCTCCGGCCCGCCCAGGACGAAAAGCCCATTTTCTGTCATGATTTTTTTCCTAGAAGTAGGAGCCCACCACATCTATGATGATACCGGGTTTTGTCATAATTATCGTCATAGAAGTGTCATATGTATGATAGAAAAAATTCATTCGGCCCAAAATGTCATGGATGTGTCTTTTCTTGTAGTGCTTGGAGATTCGGCTGTGATTACCAATTAGCTCGAGTCAAGAAATCTGAAAGTGATGAAGACAAAGCAAGCACATTCAAAAGAAAAACCAAGTTCGGATAAATCCAACAAGGTTTAGAACCACAAACAGAAGTACTCAGGCGTCAGGCCCGAAAGGTTTTATTGATTAGAAAATCACTCGGCATTCCGAGGCAAATAAAGTCAAGTTATCAAGTTTTTCACTCGGCGGGAGGAGGGCTAGCTGGGTCAACAAAAGCATCCAAGTCAATTCCATCTGCAATGCGAGTGGCAGCGTCGAGGAAGGTCTCCATGAAGAACTTGAATTGAAGCTTCTTGGTGTTGGCAACCTTGAGAGTCGCTAGCTTCTCTTCTCTAACTTCCTTGCAATGAACACAGACCAGAGACAGAGCCACGTCAGCCCACAGCGAGTAGATGACTTCTTCCATGCCTGCACTCGACCAGGGATTTCATTGAGTCGAGTCATCAAACACTCGAGGTCATTCGGGGCGTCACACGGAAAGAGCACCGTGTCGATCCGCGACACCGCCACCTTCGGTCGAGCAAGATAGTCCATAACACTGGCGAGGCCAGATTCCAGTCGCAGCACGTTCATCACGGTTTCGTCCTTGACGAGGGAGTTTATGGGGTCCAGATTCGTCTCAATCCGCCTAGTCTCTTCCTCGAAATTTTGACAGAATTCTTCACATACAAAAGAAAAATGAGTCTGCAGTCGCATGATGAGTCTGTAGTTGCAAATAGTCAGACAAGGGAAAGTACCTTCAAGCATAAGGAACATCTTCTTGGCAAGGCCTCCCAGATAAGTCTCCATCTCTCTTCCGAGTGAGATCTTCGACTTTGTCGGTCAAGGCTACTTTCTCCTCCTTCAGCTGCACAACTTCTTTGTTCACTTCATCAACAACAGTCTTCAACTTGGCGTTCCCTTCTTCCAACTTGCCGACTGAAGCCAGCTTCTTATCAGCAAGTTCGGTTTTCTCTCACGCCGCCTACTGTGCTGCTGCAAGGTCGAGGTCCTTCTGCTCCAGAGCCTGCTTCATTTTATCTAAAGAAATAACATTCTTCAGACGCACTTGGAGTTGTCGGTTTTCACTACGCACATCTGTTCGAGTGGAGTCACTCGGCTCAAAAGATGAAAAGAAAAGATGACAAGGCAGACAGTCAACAATTTATTACCTCCCATGGCAGCCGCCTCATCCTTAGCCTTCTGCCAATTCTGCTTGCCCAAGATCAAGATTGAGTTGGATTTGTTTCTTCTCCAGATCGGCAAACTGGGTTCCAAGATTACAGGATTTATGCAATCAACAACAAGACAAGTCAGTCGATAGAAACGAGAATCAGTCATTTCCGAATGACAAGATGCAAAGATCAGATTATTATGTCAAAAGAGTTCTAACACTACAGGCGAACTTTCGACAGTATTCTCGGGGACTACACCTAGTGGGTGCACTTGCCATGCCCCTACTGGTTTGATTTCCCACTCGACATCGGCTGCCCAGTATGAGTAAAAAAAGAGACAAAATTTGTTCTCAGACCACCGCCGACTGCTCGCAGTCGATCGCGGTCTCGAGGACTACACCCAGTGGGTGCATTTGGCGTGCCCCACTGGTTCGGTTCCCACTCGGCATGACCTGTCTAGACCGACTAGAAGTACTACAAACAAACATTTCACTAAGACCACCGCCGAATCAAACATTCAACGACGGTCTCGGGGACTACACCCAGTGGGTGCACTCTGCGTGGCCCCATTGATTCAAGAGTTCACTCGATATGATCTGGTCGACTCAAGTGAAAAGAACTACAATGCAAAAGAGAAACACCCAGTGGGTGTACAGACTCTAGGAGCAAACTTATGATAGACGCGCATAAGCTTCCAAAACTCTCATCCACGGACATCTTACGAATAATAAAGCAACAGTTTTCAAGTAGGATATCCTAACAGAATGAAGGTCAAGCTCAAAGCCAGTCAGAAGTCAACTTCACTACTAGGAAAAGGCCTACTAATGGCGCACCTGTTTTGCCTACTAATGGCGCACTACAGGTGCGCCATTAGTTCCACGCCACTAGTATTTTTTACTAATGGCGCACCACTGGTGCGCCATTAGTATCCCAGATACTAATGGCGCACCTGTAGTGCGCCATTAGTATGCCTAGAGATGCGCCACTACTATCTCACTTAGTAATGGCGCACCACATAGGAGTGCGCCGTTAGTAACATTTTTTTTAAAAAAAAATCAAAATTTTTTCAAATTTAATTTTTCAATTTTTTCATAATCTCGGGTCACTATGGCTTAATTTCAGGTCAAATCACACTCCGTGGTCAAACTTCCCGAAAGGTCACCCATCCTCACACTACTCCAGCCCAAGCACGCTTAACTTCAAAGTTCTATCCAACCACAACACCAGCTCACTTCACAGGCACTTGTTGATATATCTAGCATATCAATCCTATTAAACCTTGTTGATGTTTAGGACTTTGTTCATGTTCATGAGTGTGATGAAATTTTGAAAAATTATTTCAAACTTCCGTTCATATTACATATCATATTTTGAAAAAAAATCGAAACTATTTTTTTTTCTGTTACTAGTGGCGCACCTAGCAAACGGTGCACCACTAGTAAGTTTAAATTTTTTTGAAATTTTTTGCCTCCAGATATTAAAAGCCCCGTAACTTTTTTTCTGTTAGGTTTTTGATCATTTTGAAAATGTTTAACGGTGTTCCCCATTTTACAAATTCTCGAGAGATTTTGCAAATAAAGTCGAAATTCATATTTGCAAATTTTCCCAACAACTAGACCATATATCACATGGGAAACTTATTTTCTTTTATTTTTTGACATTTCCATCATTTTCTTTTATTTTTTTAAAAACTAAAAAGGTAGTCGAGGGGCGGGGGGGGGGGGTGCATTAGGGGAATTTTGGGTCAAAATTAGTAATGGCGCATTGTGGGTGTGGTGCGCCATTACTTGTGTGTGCCATTACTAGTTTAACTAGTAATGGCGCACCGCACCCACGGTGCGCCATTACTAACTTTGGAAAAAAATAAAGAAAATAAAAAAAATAAAAAATATTGTTAGTAATGGCGCACCATGAGTGTGGTGCGCCATTACTAGCTTTAACTAGTAATGGTGCACCACACCCACGGTGCGCCATTACTAACTTTGGAAAAAATAAAATAAAATAAAAGTTTGAAAAAAAATTACTAGTGGCGCACTGTGGATGTGGTGCGCCATACTAGTTTAACTAGTAATGGAGCACTATCCCTGGTGCGCCATTACTAGTTTTGAAAAAAAATAAAAAAATTGTTACTAATGACGCATCGTGGATGTGGTGCGCCATTAGTATTTGGAGACTAATGGCGCACCAACACATGGTGCGCCATTAGTATATACTAATGGCGCACCACATGTCGGGTGCGCCATTAGTGTCCAGATCATCTATAGCCCTTTTCCTAGTAGTGCTTACTTGGACATTTGTTTGAAGAGCAGAGCTAGCATCGTAAGCAGCCCTGTTGGCCTCGTACACCACCTTCGTCCGCTCCATCATTAGGCCTGCTTGGAGTATGACCTCCTTTGAAGCTCCTACCTGGTCCTCTGGGACATGGTGAGTAACGAAAACAGGAGTCTGTGGAACAGACAAAGCAGCCAGAGGAGCTGAAGCTTGGAGTTGCACAGTCGGAGCAGGGGCTTGAGCAGTGGACGCTGAAGGACGATCAGTCGACACAGGACCAGCAAAGGAAACTGAAGTTCGAGTCGGATCTCCAGGTGGCCGAATGACCAGTTCTGGTGCTAAAGTCGAGTGGGGCACCGTGCTGGCAGGCAGTTTCTTGCTCAGAGTCCGGCCCCTCCTCCCAGTGATCTTTTGTAATACTTCTTCATCATCGTCTGGGAGTTCAATAACATTGGGTGGCACTGCAAAACATTCGACCGTAAGACTTCGCTCGACCGTCAGGGAGTTCAATAACATTGGGTGGCGCTACAAAACATTCGACCGTAAGACTTCGGTCGACCGTCAGGGCAGTTGGCAAAGTGAGAACATAACTATGGAGCTGTACCTGCTCGAGAAGTGGCCGCGTCTACAGTTTCCTCGTCATCTTACTCCTTGTCAATATTTATGGATGCCCCAGAAGTAGCAGCACTGAAAATTCCAAGAACCCACTCGGTCAAGAAAGTTGATGAGTCGACAATAATGGAAAAGACAAAGAGAAGAAGCAAACACTTACCCAGAAGCAACAGGGACATCCACCTTGATCTTGGGCATGGCCTTTCGAGTCTTTGGTGGGGCAACCTTAGGCTGCTTAGCGGCCTTCTCCGACGGTTCTGGAGACGAAGTCCGAGTGCGCTTTTGCACTTGCGTGCTGGGTGGGGCTGCCATACGACGCCCTCCGGTAGGGTCATGAGATTATTTAGAACGACACTCTGAGCGGGGCGGTGAATCGACCTCCTCACTGCTGCCCGAGTCGTTGCTGTCATCTCCACTGTCATCTTGGGATTTCCACTCCATGCTTTCGTCTACGTTCTCCTCCCCTCCCTGGAGCTGTTCCCCGTTTGGCATCGAATACATCTTTGTATAAATCTGCAAAGCGTAAGACAACAAAAGCCAATTAGATTCAAGAGTAACTACAGATCAAATGAAGTAAGCACTCGGAATTTAGAGCCTGACCTCTTCTAGCTTGCGGTTGGTGTCGAATGGCTGGACTCTCCTGGACCCCATGGGGTTGTCCATGTTCACGGTGATGCTTCGCAGCCACTGAGCCACCATCTCCTCGGCGACCTCCTCTGGGAGGACCCTAGCGGTGTCCCCAGGGCCTGAGTACATCCACATCGGGTGGTCTCGAGCTTGAAGAGGCTGGATGCGTAGACTGAGGAACACCTCCAACAGATCCATGCCAGTCACACCCTCACGGTCTAAGTTGACGACCTGGTCGACTAAAAGAGACACCTTGCCATCTTCCTCTAGGGTAACAGTCAGTGAAGAAGGTTGGTGAAGTCGCTCCATAGTGAAAGGGGGGAGACCGGTCGACTGACCAAGAGTCGGGACGTCCTTGCAGTAGAACCAGATCGAATGCCATCCTCGAATTGACTCGGGAAGGGTCATGGAAGGGAAAGTGCTCCTACCCCTAGTTTTAATTCCTAAAACCCCACACATCTGGATCACGTGGGTCCTTTCGTCCCTTGGATTTGCCTTTTTCACCGACTGGGAACGACAAGTAAATATGTGTTTGAACATACCCCAGTGTGGCTGACAACCTAGGAAGTTTTAACACATCGAGATAAACGCAGCAAGGTACATGATGGTGTTTGGAGGGAAATGGTGGATCCGAGCACCAAAATAGTTCAAGAAACCCCTAAAGAATGGATGCAGAGGATGAGAAAGACCTCGGTCGACATGGGTGGCAAGGAGGACACGCTCGTCCTCGCGCGGCTGAGGCTCAGTTTCCCCCTTCGGCAGCCTCCATGATCCATCGGTAATCAGGCCGTCCTCAACAAGCCTCTCCAGGTCATCCCGCTCGACGGTGGAGTCGATCTAGTCCCCCTTGATCCAGCCCGGCGGCAGACCGGACCGCGATGACTTTCCCCGAGCCGTCTTCTTCCCCTTCACCGCCGTTGTCGCCTTCTTCGCACGCTCCAGAGGCACCATCTTATCCTTCACCATTGCGGCAGAGTGCGCACGGACAGAGTAGGGGCGACGAGAGCGGAGGAGGGCAAGGTGGAGAAGCAGAGGAAAGAGAAAGAGAATGAGGCGCACTGTGCAACGCATCGGCCTCGACGGCTTTTATGGGCTTACTTCCGAGTGACTGGCCCGTGGGCCCAAGAAATCCTGTCAAATCCCGCAACAATCGCTCACCCGATACGTGGCAAAAAAGGCGGCACGAAAATCAAGGCATCCCTATCTACCCACTTCGATTACTGCGGCACACTCCATCCCGCGCGCTTCTCTAAAATTTTGAATCCCGTGAGATCCGGGGACCGCAGAGCAGCCAATCGCGCTGAAGATTTCGCACCATAACAACACTCGGAGATTGTCAACATAACTCACTCGATGACCTATGAATTGATCAAGGAGACTGAAAGGAGGTTGAAGCTTCAGCCTGATTTCCAGACTCCAGTGAAATGCTTCCGAGGCATGGAATCGAGTCGGAATCAACTTCAACCCTTCTTCACTTGAAACTCTATCCATTCGGGGCTAATGACGACTACATGTACCTAGGGTAGGGTCATAGGCCTGACCTATACGCCCTATCCAAGGGCACTATCCTAGAGTCAAAGGCATTCAAAGTACAACTGAAGACACCGACTGAAATCACTTTGGAGTGCAATCCACTCGACCAGTTACCCACTCGGACATCCCAAATCCACTCGACCATGATGGAATCACTCGACCATATGAAGAGTCACTCAGAGTATAGAAGATCTAAAGCCGCCCCAGGATGGCCACGGTCAGGCGTTCACTCCATAGCCCTAAAGGTCTTCAATAGCCATTACAGCAGGCGTTACCAGTAACGTCTCCGTCTTAATCTACATTAAACCCCTATGTAGGTAAGGCTGTGATGGGGTGGCACACTCTATATAAGCCACCCCTCCCCTCCGCACAAGGGTTCGCACCCCCTGTAACTTTCACTCCAATGTTATGGCATTAAGTGTTGTAATGGATCTTATATGCTGTTGGCCAGTAGTCTCTATTAATCTTGTATGTTATCTATATAGTTATGTACAGTGGTATTGGGCTTAGTGGGCCAGTAGTTTGTGACCAAATGAAACTGACTTAGGCCTACTAAAATCCACCCCCTCCACCACTGTCAATATAAACCCCTCCCCACCCACCCTTTCCCAGCCACTCGATCCAGCAGCCGCCACCCACAACAAACCCTAGACATGGATCCTGACATGGACATGGGAGATGTAACAGAGGAGAAGGGAGAGGACGTGGAGGTGAGGCCTCCAGCAGCACAACAGAGGAGGAGGGAGCGCAGACAGAGGGAACAGGAGGCCGCCCAGGACGAACAACAACTTGAGTTCAACCACCGGCTCGCCGATAAGGTGCTGGAGAAGTGCAACGACGAAGAGCTTGATCTTCTTTTCCCTGGTGGTAAGGGAAGGAGTTTCAATCACATCATATCTTGGGCGAGGAGAAGAGCAGCCATGGCTCCTTATCCAGCTACTAGGTCTAAGTGGGGTCATTTCTTCGTGCGCTATGACTGATCTGTCAATCTCATCTCATCCATCCATCCATCTATCTATCTATCTATCTATCTTTCTATCTTTCTATCTTGGTGTTCTATGTAAGATCTGGTGTTCTATGTAAAATCTACTCTATTCTATGTAATAAATGGTGTTTGATGCTACTCTAAATCAATGTATCTATGTATTTATGCTACTCTAAATGGATGTATGTTGTGGATCTAAAATCTACTGACTGAATTAACTGACGGAAGATACACTGACTGAATCAACACAGGAATGACTGTCTGAATGAACTGACTGAATAGTAGTTATTACAAACCATGATAGTTCAACTGACTGAATATCTCTGAAACAAAATAAAGTATAGTCATTACAAACCATAGTAGACCCAAATCCATCCATATTTGTTCACTGACACAAACAGAACCATGCCAAATGAACTCAAGTTCAGACCAAGACATGCTAGTTACCACTTGCATAAAAGTAGTCTTTCAGCCTCCCACTTGCAGGCTTCCCGATCCTCTTTGACCCATCCTGGACAACAATTGAAGTTGATTACCTTGGTGCAATGAATGTTCTTCTCTAGGCACTGGAAGATCTAGCGTTCTTTGCTGGAGAAGTTGTAGATGATCTTGTGTTCTTAGCAGGAGAAGAAGTGTTAGCAACAGAAGAAGTGTTAGTCTTGCTCCTCTTAGCTAGTGGTCCTTGTGCACAAGGACCACTAGCTAAGAGGAGCAAGACTAACACTGGTAGTTTGCATTTTGCCCATCTTTTCTTTGAACACTGGTGGAGATATGTCATCTCCAGTTGTATGACGACAGTGGTCAGGACCTGGAACATTGAAAATTATATGCTTGTATGTTTCACAGTACATGGGCTCTTTGAAGAAATCATTGACAAAGTCTTCAAGATGTAGCTTCACTTTCTGCATTGCAGCAATGGAATGACTGCAAGGCACAACTGTCATGTCCCACCTACTACAGTCACAGGTATGGTTGTTCAAGTTATCACGGTATGTGTTCTCAGAGCTACTAGTCACTTGCCAGATGCCTGGACCTGCCATGTATGCATCATAATACTTAGCCCACTTCTTGCCTTTTTTATAAAAAAATGAGTAGGTTGGTGTGATCTCCCATATGCATGACTTTGTTTTCTCTCTGATTTTCTGAAACTTGATCATCAACTTTGTTCTTATGCCCTCCAACATAGTCCTGATTGGGTAGTTCCTAACATCCAATATCATCATGTTGAAAACTTCACTGAGGTTGTTAACAACTAGGTCAGTTTTGCAAACAGTATCCATTTTATATCTTGCCCATGTATGGTATGGTATCTGTGACAACCACTTCCAAGCTTCAAAACTTTCTTTCTTCAAATTTTCCATCCCTTTTTCATGACCATTCTTAGTGAAGGAATAGGCAGCCTGATCTAAGTGTTTCTTGAGTTCCTCCCCTCTAAAACCAGCAGATTGGAAGTTTGCATATATATGTCTAAGACAAAACCTCTGTGGGGATTCAGGGAATACATCATTGATTGCATTGAACAATCTCTGTTAATTATGATGGCTTAGAGTGATGGCTAAGTATGATGGTAAGTTTAAAGTGTGGTCGTCGTGACTAGTGGGGCACATACCTTTTGCCTGTCAGACATAATTGTGTACTTGCCAAACTTGTTCCCACTTCCAATACCAGTTCTCAGCTGTGTGAGAAACCATGTTCAGCTATCTATCTCTTCCTTGTCAACAACACCAAATGCAATGGGGAAGATGTTGTTGTTCCCATCCCTACCAGTAGTTGCGAATATTTGTTGTCCAGTGCTGAGCTTGATGAAGCAACCATCTAAACTTGAAAATATGATCAAATTAGTTGTAAATAACATGAATGCACCCATCTTAGATATATGTGTAAGGATCATGTACCTATAAATGGCATGCATCCATTTACAAAGCCCTCTTTGCATGCAAAAAAGGCAGTAGAACATGTAGGGAAACCTGGGGGTAGGAGCTTGATTTTCTAGGCCCTCTTTTGTTGTCACTATGCATCTACTACCTAGATTAGTATCTAGCACACACTGTAGATAGTCCCTTAGTCTGTGATATTGGAGTTTGTGATCTCCTTGCACAACTTCAAGTGCTTGCTTCCTTGCCCTATATGCCAAGCATTTAGGCAGATGAACACCAAATGTTTTCTTTGTGTATGACATAATTGTCTCAACACCAGCTCCAGGGTTTGATCTAATGGTATCCTCACAAACCTTGGCAACCCAATAGACTGTAACCTTGGTGCTCTCTCCACTTGCTCCACAAGTGTAATCCAAATTCATCTTGATGCTGAAAGTTGACTCATTAGCTATTATAGAGGCCACTATGTAAAACTGACAACCTTGCTTTCTATCAGAGCACCAAGCAATAACCCTAGTTGGTTCATTTCTATGATACTCAGAATTCCTAAGTGTCCTGACATGGAAATTTCTTAGTGCTTCTCTGAACTCCACAACATTTAGGAAGCACAAATGCAATGCAAACTGCTCATGTGCATCAAGGACTGATGGATCATACCACCTCCTCTCCTTCCTCTTCTTCAACCTTCTCTTCCTACCAGAAGTCAACCTTGGAACTTCTTCATCACTAAGGACAAAATCACCTGGAAAGCAGTATCCATCAGGTTCAGGCACAAAATCTTCAAACTTGGTGTGTTCAGGCTCACTGTGTGACTTGCTAGTTAGGCCTGGTTTTCTGACAGGCTTAAGCTTCTTTGCTCCTTTCGCTGGTACAACCGAGGATTCTTCATGTTAGAAAGGATTTGGTCTTGCTCACAAAACTCAGATGGTTCTGAGTTTACTCCACAATAATGCTCTGCAGTATCTTCCTCTTCCCTAGGCTTATGGCTTGTCCCTGTGCCAGCCTCATCTTCACCCCTACACCAAGCCTTGAATGATATTTTCTGCCATTTGTAATCACCGCTAAAAAACTCAAAATCTGAAGAAGATTTGTCCATCTTATCTTCATCTTCGTCTTCATCATGTTCTACTTCTACATCTTCTTCTTCTTCCACAACATTTTTCCCCTTGTTGAAATTACAACTATGTTGTGTGTTAAGATAGGGCTTCTCGGGGATTACTGGTGCCAAAGTTGCATTATGGAGTGGATACAGGACACCTTGTTGGGAAACACTATAAACAACTTGCTCACCAACATTACTAATGGGAATATGTTCCTCAAGCAAGCTGTGATCCATATTAACATCTGCTGGGCTTGGATCAGTAGGCTTTCTGGCAGTGATGTTCAAGATCTTCTTATGAACAAATAAGTCAAGCATTTCCTCTAGTGCCTCCTCACTATCCAGGACCTCCACCCCTCCAAGCCCTTTCCCTCTTCCTTTACATAAGTCAGAAAAGCATCCGTTCCATAACCCTCCAACTCAGCCAATGCTAATATGGTTAGATAACTGATATCTGAAGAAACTGAATACTTTCTCTCCATATTATTTGTTCCTTGGAAATGCAGCCTCATGTCCCAAATCTCTTCATCTAAGCTGTAGGGGATTAAATTGACAAACATTTATTTTTCAAGTAACTGAAGCTTAAAATAATGACCAAATGCACCGAACATTACTAAAGTGCAGTGGCACACCAACAAACAATTACACTGCTCATTCCCAATACTGCACTATCTTCTAACCCTAACTAAAGTACTTTTTTCCCATCATTTTCTAACCCTAATTTTAAAATCTCAACTAAAACGGTAACTGATACTAAAATTTCTTACTTCACACCACCAAACGTGGACGCCCACCTGTGGCCGCCATCTGGATCCGCGTGGATGCACTTCGCCACTGCCCTAGCCGTGCAGACTTTTGAATCTGAGCTCTCCGGATCCACCTGAGCCTCAGGCGGTGATGGCCACGGCGACCCCTGCGCTGGGAAGCTCGAGCTGGCTAGCCATGCCTGAACCTCTGAATGTCGACCGCCCTCCTCGCCGGTGACGCCTTGGCTCAAAAGCTTGCTGCCGATGGCATTTCGTTGCGGCGCCACCATCGCCCACCTAGGTCACTGTGGGGGGAGAGTGATAGTGAGAGGGAGTGCGACCGACCGGCTGCTTTGGTTCCAACCGGACCGCACGGGCTAACGGCCATCAACGGTCGCGCCGTGAGCGCGCGTGGCCACGTGCCCTGACAGGTGGGTCCAGGCGGTCAGAAAAATGGTTAAATCGCTAGTCACGGGCGTTTTGGGTTTTCTGAAACAGCGGACCGTGCGATTGGTAGGTTTTTGAGAAAAATTAAAATCAGGTAGATTTTTGGAACCCTAGCCTGTAAACTAGTAGTTTTATACTATTTACTCTATCATCGCGGATGCTTGTATTTAATATGCTTGACAACATGCAGGCCACTTACATCGCCACTGTAAGACTCATCCAAACTCATATAATTATCCCCGTCATGTTCGTCTTCATCCAATGACAATGATCCGTCCTTGCTACCGCCATCGTCAACATCATATCCGATTTCCACCTCCATCTATACACATTTATATGTACTCAAAGATCATCGTCGCAACTAAAATCGTTTTAAAATCACTATGCCAGCGGCTCACGTACCTCGTTGCCTTCGTCAGACATGACAATAGCGTTGAGATTAGCTGGAGGCTTGAGGGCGAACAACACGCCGAGCAGACGACGGCGGCGGCGTCTGCCCGACCTAGGCGGTTGTCGGTGGCGAGTCACGCAGAACGCGTCGGTAATTCTAGGTGATGCCGACGGCCATTTTTTCCCGCCGGCCAGGTACTGCCGGAGATGGCGGCGGCGGCGGCTGAGGCGAGGGGATGATAGGGTTAGCCAGATCGAGCATTTTTTTCCACTCAAACCACACGGGCGTATGCAGCAGTAAGGTGGGCAGGCGGGCGGGCGTACACCGGGCGGGGGCACGGACGGGCGGGTGTACACGACAGGCCCGTACGGCGACGCGGGGGCGCATACGACGGGCGGGTATTTTAACACGGGGTATGAAATGACCGCCCTACCCCTTATACGTTTGGGAGGGGAGGGGTTGTACGGAAGCGCACCTCGTTATCAAAAAAGCACTACATGCAAGGATTCAGGTGCAAATGCCCACGCCACCAGTAATTGGGACCTCATCTCCGACCTGATCACAGAAAAAGTGGGGACCCAAGTGAAGACGGCCAATGTGGAGTCTCCTCTGATGTCACACGAATGTGGACACGTGAGCTCTGAGAACATCACATTGCCAGATGTCCACTACGTCCCAGGATTGGGCATCAAAATTGTGTCTGTGTCCACACTTACTAAGATGGACTACCTGTTAATGTTCGGGCTGAACGCCGGATGCTTTATCTTGGACAATAGAACCGATGGGCAACATCTTCTTTCTGATTTTTTTGAAGCGACTTCGAGGAAGGTGATTCACCCTGTATGGGGTGATATACAAAGAGCAGATGCAGGAGGAGTTTTCAAGGAAATTGCAGCTCTGTATCATATTTTTCCAATGACTCTGTTTGGGCTTGGTAGTGCACCAGCGGAAGAAATTTGCTTCACCATTTAAAAACTGCGGTATGATGTTAATTTTTCTTCGAGTCTGGTGGTTATCTTCCTATGAAGGTTGTGCTTCTACAATAACACTAGTTACATCTTTATCTATACCGATATAAAAAGACCCAAAGGAGCAGGTTCAACTAATATTGACCATCAAACCAGGTCAAGCCAATGATCCACATTGCTTCAATGGCGAGTGTCAAACATGTTTGACATGCACTACCAGAATAACTGCAGATGCTGACGGCCAAACCTTTGCCGACGGCCCTCGTCGGCATAGATAGGTGTGTCCCGACGGCCCAGCTCAAGCCGTCGGCGTAGATAGGCCGTCGGCATATATCCATCTATGCCGACGGGGGACATCAGCATAGGTCGGCCGTCGGCATCGCAAAATATATGCCTACGACCGCCGTCGGCATAGGGTGGGTCGTCGGCATATCCTGTGGGCCCGGTTGCCCGGGCAGCGACGACCGTTTAATGGCATGAAGCCTACGCCGATGGGCTAATGGCGGACGTCGGCATAGCTATCCCGACACCAAGGACGTCAGCATATCTATGACCACGTCATCGATCCTCGTCGTCCGCCGCGTCACCGATCCGAGCCGCTCGCCGATCCGTGGGGTGGCATATCTATGCCGACGGCCTTGTTGTCAGCATAGGCCTGGCCCATGGACGGTGCCACATCATCGATCCGTGCGATACGCCACATCATCAATCCAGGGCTCTACGGTTCCGTGGCCGTAGCTATGCCGACGTCATAGCCGTAGGCATGGATTTCTAATATTTTTTAATATTTTATTTATTTTCTCTTTTTTCCTTTTTATTTTTTCCAAAATAATTTGTTTAACTTAAATGTGCCTTATGTATAGTAAACATATCTCGATTATATAAATATATCGATTACCCCCCTCTTGGGAGTCGCTTCCGCTCTCACACATGGAGGCGTGGGAGATCACCCATACGCGGAGCAAGCCAAAGCCTGGCGAGGCCAAGTACTACGGCAAGACTGTGGAGAAGAAGGCCTACGCCGAGGGGTATCTGAGGTTACATCTTGGCACACCTGACCCCATTGCGGCGGATCTGGACGAGAGGGTGGTGGTGGGCATGGGGCCCAGGAAGCACGGTCGGGGGGCGGTTCTGGATGTTGCAATCACTCATTCTATCTCCTACACACAGCTCCGAGCTACCGACCCGAGCCTGACCCAGCGCACGAGCACGCCCATGATCAGTGCGCAGTCACACTCCCTCTTTGTTGAGAGGAAATCTGTAAGTATTTTCCCTTCATTTCTCATTTTATTTTCCGCATTGAGATGTTTTATGAGTTCCATCATGTCATACCGTAGGTCTACATGGAGTACACATGCAGGAGACCATGGCATGGCAGGCGAGCTTTTTAGCATTTCATGAGCACAACTCTTGCATGATGGAGGTTAGTTTGGCCCCTTTCATTTCACTTCAATATTTGCACTTGCATTTCTTCTAACATTCTTGTTGGCATGGTCAATTAACATGCATTACCTTGTTGAGTGCATGACGGCCGGTAGGGTTCCTCAATGGAAACCAGCACCAACTCCTCCACCACAACCAGTGCTGCTTACCTTGGAGGAGTTTCTGGCACAGAACCCTATGTCGGTGTCAAAACCGGCGGATCTCGGGTAGGGGGTCCCGATCTGTGCGTCTTAGGCTGATGGTAACAGGAAGCAAGGGACACAATGTTTACCCAGGTTCAGGCCCACTCGATGGAGGTAAAACCCTACTTCATGCTTGATTAATATTGAAGATATGTGTAGTACAAGAGTAGCTCTACCACGAGATCGTAGAGGCTAAACCCTAAGAGCTAGCCTATGATGGTATGATTGTAATTGTGATCGGCCTGCTAAGGACCATCCTTTCCGGTTTATATAGACACCGGAGAGCTAGGGTTTACATGGAGTCGGTTACAAGGAAGGAAGCATAATATCCGGATCGCCAAGCTTGTCTTCCACACAAAGGAGAGTCCCATCCGGACACGAGCCGAAGTCTTGAGTCTTGTATCTTGACACTTCTATAGTCTGGACGATGTATACAGTATGGCTGTCCGGATACCCCCTTATCTAGGACTCCCTCAGTAGCCCCTGAACCAGGCTTCAATGACGATGAGTCCGGCGCGCAGTCTTGTCTTCGGCATTGCAAGGCAGGTTCCTCCTCCGAATACTCCAAGGTTATTATCGAACACGTAGGTCGTGTCCGGATCTGCAAAATGATCTTCACATACCACCGTAGAGAGAATGATACTTCAGCTGGCAACTTTTAGATGACGTGACATGCCATTGGAGCCAGGTCATTATTCGAACCATTTTTTCACAACCAGCCACAACGCACATTGCGAGGCGGTTTCCTTGACACGTCATGTGAAAGCAGAGATCATGTCCCCTTATCACGGGATTCTCATCAATACAAGTATGGGTAATCCCCCCGTGCCATCAATCGTGGTGCTTGGGAAGTAAGCGATTCTCAACAGGCTAGTGGGGAGGCGCACCGCTTTCGTCGCCTCTATAAAGAGATAAGAGTTCCTCATTTTTACCCACACCTTCTTCCTCCCTCGCATACTCTTGACCTCTCGAGCTCCAGCGCCCTAGTCCAGGTCTTCTCCGCACAGTTAGTCATGTCCGGAGCAGGAGGCAAGTGGGTGGCTTCCACCGTGACGGAGAAGAAGATCGCGAATTTCCGGGCGGCCGGATACTTGGCCGCAGATATGTTGGGGAACGTAGTAATTTCAAAAATTTTCCTACGATCACGCAAGATCATGGTGATGCATAGCAACGAGATGAGAGTGTTGTCTCACGCACTCAGAGACCAGCAACGAAGCGTTGACGCAAGCGTAGAGGAAGTAGTAGTCGCACTTCTTCCCGATCCAACCGATCCAAGTACCGAACGCACGGCACCTCCGAAGTTCTGCACACGCTCAGCTCGATGACGTCCCTCGAACTCCGATCCAGCCGAGTGTTGAGGAGAGTTTCGTCGACCTGACGGCGTGGTGACGATGATGATGTTCCACGGCGCAGGCTTCGCCTAAGCTCCGCAACGGTATATTCGAGGTGTAGTTTGGTGGAAGGGGGCACCGCACACGGCTAAGGAACGATCCGTAGATCAACTTGTGTGTCATGGGGTGCCCTCTGCCCCTGTATATAAAGGAGGGAAGGGGAAGGGCTGGCCGGCCACCTATGGCTGCGCCTGGGAGTCCTACTCCCACCGAGTAGGATTCCCCCAATCCTAGTCCAACTAGGGTTTGACCAAGGGAGAGGGAGAGAGGCGCCACCCCTTCTCCTAATCCTAATAGGACTAGGGAAGGGGAAGGCTGCGCCAGCTTATGGCCCCTTTTCTCTTTCCCTAAGGCCCATCAAGGCCCATTGACTCCCGGGGTTCCGTAACCCGGTACTCGATAAAATTCCCAATTTCACCCGGAGTGATTCCGGAGTCCAAACATAGGCTTCCAATATATCAATCTTTATGTCTCGACCATTTCGAGACTCCTCGTCATGTCCGTGATCTCATCCGGGACTCCGAACAACCTTCGGTACATCAACATCATAAAACTCATAGTAACTGTCATCAAAACGTTAAGCGTGCGGACCCTACGGGTTCGAGAACTATGTAGACATGACCAAGACACCTCTCTGGTCAATAACCAATAGCGGGACCTGGATGCCCATATTGGTTCCTACATATTCTACGAAGATCTTTATCGGTCAGACCGCATAACAACATACGTTGTTCCCTTTGTCATCGGTATGTTACTTGCCCGAGATTCGATCGTCGGTATCCAATACCTAGTTCAATCTCGTTACCGGCTAGTCTCTTTACTCGTTCCGTAATACATCATCTCATAACTAACTCATTAGTTACAATGCTTGCAAGGCTTAGGTGATGAGCATTACCGAGAGGGCCAGAGATACCTCTCCGACAATCGGAGTGACAAATCCTAATCTCAAATATGCCAACCCAACATGTACCTTCGGAGACACCTGTAATGTACCTTTATAATCACCCGATTCGTTGTGACGTTTGGTAGCACCCAAAGTGTTCCTCGGGCAAATGGGAGTTGCATAATCTCATAGTTATAGGAACATGTATAAGTCATGAAGAAAAGCACTAGCAACAAACTATACGATCAGGTGCTATGCTAATGGAATGGGTCATGTCAATCAGATCATTCAACCAATGATGTGATCCCATTAATCAAATAACAACTCCTTGTTCATGGTTAGGAAACATAACCATCTTTGATTAACGAGCTAGTCAAGTAGAGGCATACTAGTGACACTCTGTAGGTTTATGTATTCACACATGTATTATGTTTCCGGTTAATACAATTCTAGCATGAATAATAAACATTTATCATGATGTAAGGAAATAAATAATAACATTATTATTGCCTCTAGGGCATATTTCCTTCAGTCTCCCACTTGCACTAGAGTCAATAATCTAGTTCACATCGCCATGTGATTTAACATCAATAGTTCACATCTATATGTGGTTAACACCCATAGTCCACATCGACATGTGACCAACACCCAAAGGGTTTACTAGAGTCAGTAATCTAGTTCACATCGCTATGTGATTAACACCCAAAGAGTACTAAGGTGTGATCATGTTTTGCTTGTGAGATAATTTTAGTCAACGGTCTGTCACATTCAGAGCCGTAAGTATTTTGCAAATTTCTATGTCTACAATGCTCGCACGGAGCTACTCTAGCTAATTGCTCCCACTTTCAATATGTATCCAGATTGAGACTCGAGTCATCTAGATTAGTGTTAAAACTTGCATCGACGTAACCTTTTTATTTAACCTTTTTCACTTCCTAATCGAGAAACATATCCTTATTCTACTAAGGATAATTTTGACCGATATCCATTGATCTACTCCTAGATCTCTATTGCACTCCTTGCCAATCTTGGTGGTAGGGTATGCAATAGATCTGGTACACAACATGACATACTTTATAGAACCTATGGCTGATGCATAGGAATGACTTTCATTCTCTTTCTATCTTCTGCCGTGGTCGGGCTTTGAGTCTTACTCAATCTTACACCTTGTAACACAGGCAAGAACTCTTTCTTTGACTGTTCCATTTTGAACTACTTCAAAATCTTTGTCAAGGTATGTATTCATTGAAAAACTTATCAAGCGTCTTTGATCTATCTCTATAGATCTTGATGCTCAATATGTAAGCAGCTTCACCAAGGTCCTTCTTTGAAAAACTCCTTTCAAATACTCCTTTATGCTTTGCGAATAATTCTACATTATTTCGATCAACAATATGTCATTCACATATACTTATCGAAATCTGTAGTGCTCCCACTCACTTTCTTGTAAATACAGGCTTCTCCAAAAGTCTGTATAAAACCATATGCTTTGATCACACTATCAAAGCGTTTATTCCAACTCCGAGATGCTTGCACCAGTCCATAGATGGATCGCTGGAGCTTGCACATTTTGTTAGCTCCTTTAGGATTGACAAAACCTTCTGGTTGCATCATATACAACTCTTCTTTAATAAATCCATTAAAGAATGTAGGTTTGACATCCATTTGCCAGATTTCATAAAATGTGGCAATTGCTAACATGATTCAGACAGACTTAAGCATCGCTACAATTGAGAAAATCTCATTGTAGTCAACACCTTGAACTTGTCAAAAAACCCTTTTGCGACAAGTCGAGCTTTGTAGATAGTAACACTACTATCAGTGTCCGTCTTCCTCTTGAAGATCCATTTATTCTCAATGGCTTGCCGATCATCGGGCAAGTCAACCAAAGTCCATACTTTGTTCTCATACATGGATCCCATCTCAGATTTCATGGTCTTAAACCATTTCATGAATCTGGGCTCATCATCGCTTCCTCATAGTTCGTAGGTTCATCATGGTCTAGTAACATGACTTTCAGAACATGATTACCGTACCACTCAGTGCGGATCTTACTCTGGAAGACCCACGAGGTTTGGTAGCAACTTGATCTGAAGTTTCATGATCATCATCATTAACTTCCTTACTAATTGGTGTAGGTATCATCGAACTGATTTCGTGATGAACTACTTTCCAATAAGGGAGAAGGTACAATTACCTCATCAAGTTCTACTTTCCTCCCACTCACTTCTTTCGAGAGAAACTTCTTCTCTAGAAAGGATCCATTTTAGCAACAAATGTTTTTGCCTTTAGATCTGTGATAGAAGGTGTACCCAACAGTTTCTTTTTGGGTATTCTATGAAGACGCACTTCTCCGATTTGGGTTCGAGCTTATCAGGTGAAAACTTCTTCACATAAGCATCACAACTCCAAACTTTTAAGAAATGACAGCTTAGGTTTACTGCTAAACCATAGTTCATACGGTGTCATCTCAACGGATTTAGATGGTGCCCTTTTAAACGTGAATGCAGCTGTCTCTAATGCATAACCCCAAAACTATATCTGTAAGAGACATCATAGATCGCACCATATCAAAATAAAGTACGGTTACGACGTTCGGACACACCATAACGTTGTGGTGTTCCAGGTGGCGTGAGCTGTGAAACTATTCCACATTGTTTTAATTGAAGACCAAACTCGTAACTCAAATATTCATCTCCACGATCAGATCGCAGAAACTTTATTTTCTTGTTACGATGATTTTCCACTTCACTCTGAAATTCTTTGAACCTTTCAACTATTTCAGACCCATATCTGCTCAAATCATCTTGTGAAGGTCAGAAAATAACGATACTTGCCACGAGCATCAACACTCATTGGATCGCATACATCGGTATGTATTATTCCCAATAAGTCAGTAGCTTGTTCCATTGTTCCGGAGAACGGAGTTTTAGTCATCTTGCCCAAAAGGCACGGTTCGCAAGCATCAAATGATTCATAATCAAGTGATTCCAAAAGTCCATCAGCATGGAGTTTTCTTCATGCGCTTTACACCAATATGACCTAAAACGGCAGTGCCACAAATAAGTTGCACTATCATTATTAACTTTGCATCTTTTGGTTTCAATATTATGAATATGTGTATCACTATGATCGAGATCCAATGAACCATTTTCATTGGGTGTGTAACCATATAAGGTTTTATTCATGTAAACAGAACAACAATTTATTCTCTTACTTAAATGAATAACCGTATTGCAATAAACATGATCAAATCATATTTATGCTCAACACCAAATAACACTTATTTAGGTTCCACACTAATCCCGAAAGTATAGGGAGTGTGCGATGATGATCATATCAATCTTGGAACTACTTCCAACACTCATCGTCACTTCTCCTTCAACTAGTCTCTGTTTATTCTGTAACTCCTGTTTCGAGTTACTAATCTTAGCAACCTAAGCAGTATCAAATACTCAGGGCCACTATAAACACTAGTAAGGCACACATCAATAACCTGTATATCAAATATAACCTTGTTCACTTTGCCATCCTTCTTATCCACCAAATATTCAGGGGTAGTTCTGCTTCCAGTGACCAGTTCCATTGCAGCAAAAGTACTTAGTCTCAGGCTTAGGTCTAGACTTGGGCTTCTTCACTTGAGCAGCAACTTGCTTGCCGTTCCTTTTGAAGTTCCCCTTCTTCCCTTTGCCATTTTCCTTGAGACTAGTGGTCTTGTCAACCATCAACACTTGATGTTTTTCTTGATTTCTACCTTCACGATTTTAGCATCGCGAAGAGCTCGAGAATCTTTTCGTCATCCCTTGCATACTATAGTTCATCACGAAGTTCTACTAACTTAGTGATGGTGACTAGAGAATTCTGTCAATCACTATCTTATCGGAAGATTAACTCCCACTTGATTCAAGCGATTGAAGTACTCGGACAATCTGAGCACATGCTCACTAGTTGAGCGATTCTCCTCCATCTTTTAGCTATAGAACTTGTTGGAGACTTCATATCTCTCAACTCGGTATTTGCTTGAAATATTAACTTCAATTCCTGGAACATCTCATATGGTCCATGACGCTCAAAACGCCTTTGAAGTCCCGATTCTAAGCCGTTAAGCATGGTGCACTAAACTATCAAGTAGTCATCATATTGAGCTGGCCAAACGCTCATAACGTCAGATTCGCTCATATTGAGCTAGCCAAACGTTCATAACGTCTGCATCTGCTCCTGCAATAGGTCTGTCACCTAGCGGTGCATTAAGGACATAATTCTTCTGCGCAGCAATGAGGATAAACCTCAGATCACGGATCCAATCCGCATCATTGCTACTAACATCTTTCAATACAATTTTCTCTAGGAACACATATGAAAGCATAGGGAAGCAACAACGCGAGCTATTGATCTACAACATAATTTGCAAAATACTACCAGGACTAAGTTCATGATAAATTAAAGTTCAATTAATCATATTACTTAAGAACTCCCACTTAGAAAAATATCCCTCCAATTCTCTAAGTGATTGCGTGATCCATATCAACTACACCATGACCGATCATCACGTGTGATGGAGTAGTTTCAATGGTGAACATCAATATGTTGATCATATCTACTATATGATTCACGCTCGACCTTTCGGTCTCCGTGTTCCGAGGTCATATCTTATATGCATAGCTCGTCAAGTATAACCTGAGTATTCCGCGTGTGCAACTGTTTTGCACCCGTTGTATTTGAACGTAGAGCCTATCACACCCGATCATCACGTGGTGTCTCAAAGACGAAGAACTTTCGCAACGGTGCATACTCAGGGAGAACACTTCTTGATAATTTAGTAAGGGATCATCTTATAATGCTACCGTCAATCAAAGCAAGATAAGATGCATAAAGGATTAACATCACATGCAATCAATATAAGTGATATGATATGGCCATCATCATTTTGTGCTTGTGATCTCCATCTCCAAGCACCGTCATGATCACCATCGCCACCGGCGCGACACCTTGATCTCCATCGTAGCATCGTTGTCGTCTCGCCAACTATTGCTTCTACGACTATCGCTACTCCTTAGTGATAAAGTAAAGCAATTACATGGCGTTGCATTTCATACAATAAAGCGACAACCATATGGCTCCTGCCGATTGCCGATAACTCGGTTACAAAACATGATCATCTCATACAATAAAATATAGCATCACGTCTTGACCATATCACATCACAACATGCCCTGCAAAAACAAGTTAGACGTCCTCTACTTTGTTGTTGCAAGTTTTACGTGGCTGCTACGGGCTGAGCAAGAACCGTTCTTACCACGCATCAAAACCACAACGATATTTCGTCAAATAGACTCCGTTTAACCTTCTCAAGGACCGGGCGAGCCACACTCGGTTCAACTAAAGTGAGAGAGCAGACACCCGCCGGTCACCTTTAAGCAACGAGTGCTCACTGCGGTGAAACCAGTCTCGCGTAAGCGTCACGCGTAATGTCGGTCCGGGCCGCTTCATCTCACAATACCGCTGAACCAAAGTATGACATGCTGGTAGGTAGTATGACTTGTATCGCCCACAACTCACTTGTGTTCTACTCGTGCATATGACATCAACGCATAAAACCAGGCTCGATACCACTGTTGGGGAACGAGTAATTTCAAAAATTTTCCTACGATCACGCAAGATCATGGTGATGCATAGCAACGAGATGAGAGTGTTGTCTCACGCACCCTCGAGACCAGCAACGGAAGCGTTGACGCAACGTAGAGGAAGTAGTCGTACTTCTTCCCGATCCAACCGATCCAAGTACCGAACGTACGGCACCTCCGAGTTCTGCACACGTTCAGCTCGATGACGTCCCTCGAACTCCGATCCAGCCGAGTGTTGAGGAGAGTTTCACAAGACGACGGCGTGGTGACGATGATGATGTTCCACCGGCGCAGGGCTTCGCCTAAGCTCCGCAACGGTATATTCGAGGTGTAGTTTGGTGGAAGGGGGCACCGCACACGGCTAAGGAACGATCCGTAGATCAACTTGTGTGTCATGGGGTGCCCTCTGCCCCTGTATATAAAGGAGGGAAGGGGAGGGGCTGGCCGGCCACCTATGGCTGCGCCTGGGAGTCCTACTCCCACCGGGAGTAGGATTCCCCCAATCCTAGTCCAACTAGGGTTTGACCAAGGGAGAGGAGAGAGGCGCCACCCCTTCTCCTAATCCTAATAGGACTAGGGAAGGGGAAGGCTGCGCCAGCTTATGGCCCCCCTTTTCTCTTTCCCTAAGGCCCATCAAGGCCCATTGACTCGGGGTTCCGTAACCCCGGTACTCGATAAATTCCCAATTTCACCCGGAGTGATTCCGAGTCCAAACATAGGCTTCCAATATATCAATCTTTATGTCTCGACCATTTGAGACTCCTCGTCATGTCCGTGATCTCATCCGGGACTCGAACAACCTTCGTACATCAACATCATAAAACTCATAGTAGCATCATCGAAGCGTTAAGCGTGCGGACCCTACGGGTTCGAGAACTATGTAGACATGACCAAGACACCTCTCTGGTCAATAACCAATAGCGGGACCTGGATGCCCATATTGGTTCCTACATATTCTACGAAGATCTTTATCGGTCAGACCGCATAACAACATACGTTGTTCCCTTTGTCATCGGTATGTTACTTGCCCGAGATTCGATCGTCGGTATCCAATACCTAGTTCAATCTCGTTACCGGCTAGTCTCTTTACTCGTTCCGTAATACATCATCTCATAACTAACTCATTAGTTACAATTCTTGCAAGGCTTAGGTGATGAGCATTACCGAGAGGGCCCAGAGATACCTCTCCGACAATCGGAGTGACAAATCCTAATCTCGAAATATGCCAACCCAACATGTACCTTCGGAGACACCTGTAATTTACCTTTATAATCACCCGATTCGTTGTGACGTTTGGTAGCACCCAAAGTGTTCCTCGGGCAAACGGGAGTTGCATAATCTCATAGTTATAGGAACATGTATAAGTCATGAAGAAAAGCACTAGCAACAAACTATACGATCAGGTGCTATGCTAATGGAATGGGTCATGTCAATCAGATCATTCAACCAATGATGTGATCCCATTAATCAAATAACAACTCCTTGTTCATGGTTAGGAAACATAACCATCTTTGATTAACGAGCTAGTCAAGTAGAGGCATACTAGTGACACTCTGTAGGTTTATGTATTCACACATGTATTATGTTTCCGGTTAATACAATTCTAGCATGAATAATAAACATTTATCATGATGTAAGGAAATAAATAATAACATTATTATTGCCTCTAGGGCATATTTCCTTCAAGATATAGCGCACCGGCTACCAGATGAGGGGTAGGTCATCCCAACACCAGGACCCCGTGAGAGGGTCGTGTTCCTTGCCAACTTCGTCCATGGACTGGGGTTTCCACTCCACCCCTTCGTCCGCGGGCTCATGTTCTGCTACGGGCTAGACTCACATGATCTAGCTCCGAACTTCGTCCTCAACATCTCAGCGTTCATCGTCGTATGCGAGGCTTTCCTCCGCATCAAGCCTCATTCCGGCTTGTGACTGCAAATCTTCTACGTGAAGCAGAAGATCATGAGTGGCCAACAAGTGGAGTGCGGAGGAGCCATGGTGGGAAAAATGCCTAATGTCACCTGGCCTGACGGCTCCTTTGCAGAAACCGTGAAGGGGTGGCAATCGGGGTGGTTCTACATCACCGAGCCACGCAACGCCAACTAGGCGGCGGCCCCCGAGTTCCAATCTGGAACCCCTATGCGACTCAGCTCCTGGGAACAGAAGGGTCTGCTATGGGGCGAATCTATAGAGCTGACCGGACTCATCAACTGCATCAAGGGCATGAAGGACAAGAACATCAAGCTTGTCAACGTGATCCAAGTCATGCTCATTCGCCGGATTCTGCCGTGCAAAAGGCGGGCACTTAATCGGTGGGAGTTCGTCCCGGCCGAACACCGGATGCTCTAGAGGCTCTACGGCATGAAGCACAACAATGCGTGGAAGAAGTTGTTCAAGGCCACCGAAGTACCTCCTCTCATAACCGAGGACCGTGGGCTCCATGCCGCACGGCACCCTACCCAGCTAAGTTCTCAGGCCGCCACCGGGTCCGGTTCTTCCCAATGTATTCATGGAGAATTCCTAAGTGATTGTGTATATTTGTTTAGGAGTATGTGGAGAAAGCGGAGTGGATTGACAGTCCGGCTCCGTTGCGAGAAAGCCCATCCAATGATCTTCTGACGAAGATGCTGGTCCCGGCGACCTATAAGGGGCCGGAGCAGAAGGCCGATAAGAAGGCCCCGGCAACCCGAAAGGGTCTCCGAAGTAAGGTTGCGCAAGCCTTGTCCGAAGACGACGAGGCGCACTCCTCCCCCGAAGGTGAAGAAGAAGAAGAGGTCGCCCCGTCCGGAAAGGATGGTGGGGCCTGAGACGGCGGACCAGGGGGTCAGGAGAGGCCCCCGGCGTAAGGCAGTCATACCCTTGTCGTCCGATGACGACGAGGCTGATTCCTCCCGCGGAGGTGGGGAGGAACAGGGAGAAACTCCACCTCCCCATACTGGGGGAGGGAAGAAGAGGAAGGCCGCCCCGGTGGGAGAGACTGGGACGCCCAAGAAGGGAAAGGTGTCCCTTCCGGAGTACTCTGCCACCGCTGCCGATAGCGAGGAAGGCTGGCTGCCCAGGAAGAAGCCCCTAGTGCGATCGTAAGTATCCGCACTCAATCGTAATTTCGCTTCATAGTTTTTTTATAACGCCGGACTTGTATACAGTCCGGCTAGAGCCCATCCTGAGGTATCGTCTTCGGACGGGTCGTTGAGTGAGTCTGCAATGAACTCACTTCCGACGACCACCTCTCCTCGGCCTGCGGATGACACGGAGGTGTTGTCCCAAAGGCTCCCTGAGCAGGGGCAGGTGGATCTGGAGGCTCCCCAGTGCGGCGTTCCAGACGTCGGACTAGCGGGGTTCAAGATCCCCGCGGATCGTGTTGGTGAGAGCCGAAGTGAGCCGGACTCTTAGCCGAACACTGTTCCGGAGCCTTCAATGGTTCCAGATACAGGCAGGCAGCCCCTCATTAGGGAGGGAGGGCCGTCTGTATCGAGGACATCCGTTGCGCCCGAGGCGGTGGACTGTTTGCTGGAAGCGCTTCGTGGCGCTTCCATAGATGATGAGCACCGTACTCTCGTGAGTGCGGTGATTCAGAAGGTTTCGTCTGCCAAGAGTGGACTAACCGAAGCCTGCACCAGCCCCCTAACAGGCTTTGAGGTAAGTAGTAAAAATATGTGAAGTTACCACCCGATAGGTAGTAGCCCCTGATACTCTGTTTGGTGTTTGGAAAGAAAAACCAAACGGAGGGTCAACTAAAATCCGCAGGAGTCTGACAATAAGTTTGAATGTAAATAAACAGGCTGTGCTGCTCGCCGCTGCTGCTCGCATGGCCAAAATAGCCGGCCTAACACAGGACTTAGAGCGGGCACAGGGAGAGCTCGGCCTCGTGAGGAGGAAACTCGAGGAGAGCAAAGGTGAATGATTCCACTCTCTCCTATAATGAATATTAAATAAAATTTGATTATGCTAACGACGAAACGTCGTGATTTGTTAACAGTGGCCGCCACAGAAGTGGCGTCTCTCAAGAAGGTGCTGTCCGAGGCCGAACACAAAGCGGCCCCGGAACGCAAGGAGTGCAAAAAGCAAGAAGCCCGAGTGGGCGAAGTACAAGAAGAGCTCTAGGAGCTCGGCAAGAAGCTCGAGTCCGCGGAGCATGAGCTTAAAGCAAAAGAGGCCGAGCTTGCGAAGGCCCTTACAAATATAAAAGACGCCAAGGCCGGAGCCGAGAGTGCACAACAGGAGATCCAGGAAGACAAAAAGATAACGGCGGGTAAGAAATTCTTTATGCAAAGCAAACATGTGGAGGAGGCGTTTCTTTTACTTACCCATGTCTGGAGCTCTCCAGGGGCATTAGCAGATCTGCCACGCAGCATCTCAGATGCCGCGGAGTTCTACCGTGCCCAGGAGGGGAGCTCAACAGAGAAGTTGTTCTGGTCCCAGTATACTGGGGCGGAACATTCAACGCCTCTGAGTGACCGACTGAAGCAGTTGGTCGAACTCCACAAGGCGGCCGGAGTGGCTATGAAGGATTTCATAGTCCGGATATGGCCTGGTGAGCTTCTGCCCACCAGCTACCTCGGCCTGATCAAGCGGATGGTGGATGCCTGTCCGTGACTGGAAGTTATCAAGCGAGCCGTTTGCATTGAGGGTGCCCGCCGGGCCCTTGCCCGTGCAAAGGTGCATTGGGGCAAGCTGGATGCGGAGAAGCTGGTGAAGGACGGGCCGCCGGAGGGCAAGCCGCATCGTGTCCCCGAGAAGTATTATGATGGCGTGGTGAAGGGTGCTTGCCTCATGGCCGATGAATGTACTAAAGACAAAATTTTTGAATGAATTCACCTCTGTCATGTTTGTAATATAAAGACGAAGTTACTTGCGCTATGTAGCGCTGTTGTTATTTAAAATATTACCTTCTGTGCGGCTGTTTATCAAATTCTGAAAGTAGGCCAGTCGTCGGCTTCCGCCGCCGTGTAACTAGTACTGGGGTGTTCGTGGAAAACCCGGACAATCTTTATCCAAATGTTTGGTCCCTTAAGTAGGTCTCCAGCGTAGCGAACAAGGCAATCAGACTATAAGGCTTTATAACTTTCACTTAGCTATAGAAGTCTATAATTTTAAATTTCGGCGAAGCCCCTAGAATCCGGAAGGCCGAATTGGGGCGCTATACACGCCTATATCGGACAAAGCTGAATTATCGCCTAAAGCGGAAAAATCTTTAAGGATTTTAAGACCTCTCGAACAGCGACCAGCTCTCGCCACATCATGCCGGACAGTTTTGTGCTTTCTCTACTGAGGTGCTCGTCCGGAAAAACCAGGGCACAATCGCAGTAGTTCTCCCTGCGCTACCTTAGCCGAATTAACGGAACGTAAGACACCAAAACAAGGGAGCCGGGCTATCCCAACTGTAACCCAAGACATGATTCGGAGTTGATGCATATAATGCTATAACTTCGGGGTGCCGCACTGTTGAAAGTGTTCGGACTTGTCTTGCGGTATTATGGGGTGCCATAAGAAGCCCCTGGCAAACTAAACGTACCAAAGTGTACGGATGCAAAATCAAATAGACATTTGTAAAAAATGCTCAAATAGAAATAATAAGCTGATGCTATATATTGTCTCCCATTTATAAATAATATGTTTAAGCGTATGTTTACAACGAAAGCATTAAGCGGAAATAAATAGGATTATTGGACATGTCCTATCCAGGGGCAGGCTACGTACAGATAGATAAAGCAGGAACAACGATCGTAAATAGATTCCACCTGGGTGTTTCCTGCTGTGCCCAAAGCCTGTTGCCTCCTGGTTTTCCTCTCCTATGTAAGTCCGACAATCCGGCTCTTCTAGAGAAGCTGCACTAAAGCAATTTCCTTAATGGTAATAGGAAAGGTTACGAAGCAATACCGTACTATTGACTGAGCCACTGCTACGCCTCCGCCTGTGCCCATGGTATTTTGAGTGCGTAATTGTGTACCCGTGGCACGAATGTTGCTTTGGTGGGACTTGAGCAGAGGCCGGACTGATATTCATGCTCTTGACGTGCCTGCTGGTCCTGTTGCGGGGTGTTCCGCCCTTGCTTGACGGAGCTTGATGTTGTCGTCGCCGGATTGGTGGTTTGTCGGAGGAGGCCGCGTTGTACTTCAGCCGCAAGGGCCGCAGTGTGCTCTTCTGTACAGAGAGAGCGGTCCATATTTCCATTGACTGTTATGACCCCGCGCGGGCCTGGCATCTTGAGCTTGAGGTATGCATACTGTGGTACCGCGTTGAATCTGGCGAATGCGGTTCGTCTGAGCAGTGCATGGTAACCACTGCGGAAAAGGGACGATATCGAAGATTAGTTCTTCGCTTCGGAAGTTATCCGGAGATCCGAAGACCACTTCCAATGATATAGAGCCAGTACAGCGGGCCTCTACTCCAGGAATGACACCCTTAAAGGTGGTTTTGGTGGGCTTAACCCTTGAAGGATCGATGCCCATTTTGCACACTGTGTCCTGATGAAGCAGGTTCAGGCTGCTGCCTCCGTCCATAAGGACTCTTATGAGGTGAAATCCGTCTATAATTGGGTCTAAAACCAATGCGGCTGAGCCGCCGTGATGGATGCTAGTAGGATGATCCCTACGATCAAAGGTGATCGGACAAGCTGACCATGGGTTGAATTTTGGGACGACTGGCTCCATCGCGTATACGTCCCGTAGTGCTCGCTTCCGTTCCCTCTTGGGGATGTGGGTGGCGTAGATCATGTTGACCGTTTTCACCTGGGGGAGATTTCTTCTGTCCCCCCATGTTCGGACGCCGGGGCTCATCGTCATCGTCACTGTGCAGCCCGTTGTCCTTGTTTTCGGCGTTTATTTTGCCGGCATGTTAAAATACCCAATAGTCTCTATTGGTATGGTTGGCTGGCTCGTCCAGGGTGCCATGAATTTGGCACGAGCGCTCCAGTATGCGGTCTAGACTGGACGATCCCTGATTGTTTCTCTTGAATGGCTTCTTCCGCTGACCGGGTTTGGATCCGCTGAATCAGGCATTGACCGCCGTGTCTTCGGTGTTGTCGCCATTGTTCCGTCGCTTGTGTCTGTTGCGCCATAGCTTGCTGTTATTGTCATGGACATCTGACATGCCAGAATGCGGTGTAGTGCTTCTGCGAGCCAACCAACGGTCCTCGCTCGCGCAAAAGTGGGTCATTAGTGTCGTGAGAGCTGCCATGGACTTTGGTTTCTCCTGGCCGAGGTGTCTGGCGAGCCACTCGTCACGGATATTATGCTTGAAGGCTGCCAGGGCTTCGGCGTCCGGACAGTCGACTATTTGGTTCTTTTTAGTTAGGAACCGAGTCCAGAATTTCCTGGCTGATTCTCCGGGCTGTTGAGTAATGTGGCTCAAGTCATCGGCATCCGGAGGTCGCACATATGTGCCCTGGAAGTTGTCAAGAAATGCGTCTTCTAGATTTTCCCAACTGCCAATGGAATTTGCGGGCAGGTTGTTTAGCCAGCGCCGGGCAGGTCCTTTGAGCTTAAGGGGAAGATACTTGATGGCATGTAGATCATCTTCGCGGGCCATGTGAATGTGGAGAAGGAAATCCTTCATCCATACCGCGGGGTCTGTTGTGCCATCGTATGATTTGATGTTTACGGGTTTAAACCCTTCTGGGAATTCATGATCCATCACTTCATCAGTGAAGCAGAGGGGGTGTGCGGCGCCTCTGTGCCGGGCTATGTCGCGGCGCAGTCCAGCTGCGTCTGACTGGTTGTATTCGGCCCGGCCGAATTTGCTGTTAGTGTATCCGGTATGACGGTCGTCGCCATGTGCTTCGGCGCGCCCCCATGATGTGTAGATCGATCTTGGTTGTCCTGCGGCGGTACCCAGTTTATCGCGCAGGTCCTGAGTATTGCCCCGGGCCGTAGTAAACCGGTGCGGGGCTACAGGCTGGTATCCCGGCTGATATGCCGTTCTGTCCCGACCACGAGGCGACCGGTCAACCGTTTGGCGCTCGAGTCCATATTCCTCGGCTGCCAGGACTTCTGTCCATCTATCTGTGAGCAGATCTATATCAGCTTGAAGCTGTTGCTGCTTCTTCTTCAGGCTTCTCGCAGTGGTTATAAGCAGGCGCCGAGGCTAACCTCGTCTTCGGAGAGGGGCATGTAGTTGTCCTCCTCCGGATACCCGTCCGTCGCCTGTTCATCTGGGTTGTCATGCCCGTCTTCCTGTTCGGCCTGCTTGAAGGCGGGTTGTTCGGGGTTGTATTCATCGTTGGCACCGTCCGGATTATCATCGTCTCAGGTGTCGGTATTGCCTTGGCGGGGCTTGGAGCGGCGCTGGCGACGCCCATGCTTTGCTTTCTTCTTGGAGGGGTTAGCCTCCGTTGCCTCATCGCCCTGTGAGCGGTGGCTCCTGTATGTCTCCTGCATCGTCGTCCATTGATACGTCCATTTTGCATCATGATTTTATATCGATATTTATCGCATTATGAGCTGTTATTTCACGTTATGTCACAATACTTATGGCTATTCTCTCCTATTTTACAAGGTTCACATGAAGAGGGAGAATGTCGACAGCTGGAATTCAGGGCTGGAAAAGGAGCAAATATTGAAGGCCTATTCTGCGCAACTCCAAAAGTCCTGAAAATCCACGAAATACCTTAAAATAAATAAAGAAAAATCGTCGCCAAAGATGAAGGCCAGGGGGCCCACACCCTGCTCACAAGGGTGGGGGGCGCGCCCTCCCCCCTGGGCGCGCCCTCCCCCCTGGGCGCGCCCCTCTACCTTGTGGGCCCCCTGGTGGCTCTCCGACGTCCATCTTCTCCTATATGAAGTCTTTCGATGAGAAAAAATCATAAGCAACCTTTCGAGACGAGACTCCGCCGCCACGAGGCGGAACCTTGGTGGAACCAATCTAGGCTCCGGCAGAGCTGTTCTGCCGGGGACACTTCCCTCCGGGAGGGGGAAATCATCGCCATCATCATCATCACCAACGCTCCTCTCATTGAGAGAGGGCAATCTCCATCAACTTCTTCACCAGCACCATCTCATCTCCAAACCCTAGTTCATCTCTTGTATCCAATTCTTGTCTCCAAGTCCGGGATTGGTGCTAGTAGGTTGCTACTAGAGTTGATTACTCCTTGTAGTTGATGCTAGTTGGTTTATTTGGTGGAAGGTCATATGTTCAGATCCTTTATGCACATTATTACCCCTCTGATTATGAATATGAATATGCTTTGTGAGTAGTTACGTTTGTTCCTGAGGACAAGGGAGAAGTCTTGCTATTAGTAGTCATGTGAATTTGGTATTCGTTCGATATTTTGATGGGATGTATGTTGTCTAGCCTCTAGTGGTGTTATGTGAACGTCGACTACATAACACTTCACCATTATTTGGGCCTAGAGGAAGGCATTGGGAAGTAATAAGTAGATGATTGGTTGCTAGAGTGACAGAAGCTTAAACCCTAGTTTATGCGTTGCTACGTAAGAGGTTGTTTGGATCCATATGTTTCATGCTATGGTTAGGTTTAACTTAATACTTTTGTTGTAGTTGTGGATGCTTGCAATAGAGGTTAATCATAAGTGGGATGCTTGTTCAAGTAAGAACATCACCCAAGCACCGGTCCACCCACATATCAAATTATCAAAGTACCGAACGCGAATCATATGAACGTGATGAAAACTAGCTCGACGATAATCCCATGTGTCCTCGGGAGCGCTTTACCTATTATAAGAGTTTGTTCCGGCTTGTACTTTGCTACAAAAAGGATTGGGCCACCTTGCTGCACATTATTTACTTTTGTTACTTGTTGCTCGTTACAATTTACCTTATCACAAAACTATCTGTTACCACTTGTTTTAGTACTTGCAGAGAATACCTTGCTGAAAACCGCTTATCATTTCCTTCTGCTCCTCGTTGGGTTCGACACTCTTACTTATCGAAAGGACTACGATAGATCCCCTATACTTGTGGGTCATCATCCATACCGTCGATGTCTTCGAAGTCGAAGTCGAGCACGTCGGTTAAATCATCGATCGTGGCGACAAAGTGGGTGGTGGGTGGGCAGCGAATTCCTTCGTCGCCTGCTTCCCACACAAGCCGGACATAGTTCGGCTCAGAGCTTCCTGACAGAGAGAGAGACTTTAATGAGTTTAGTATTTCACCAAAAGGCGAGTGTTGAAATATTTCCGCAGCGGTAAACTCCATTACCAGAGCACAACTTGGCTTGGCTGGCTCGAGAGTGTGCGGACCAGGGCCAACAGCCGGATATGAGTCCGGGGGCCCAGGGTTACAGGCCTCCACAGAGGCGAGACATGTGTTCGGCTCCACCGCCGATGAGTGTGCGGCCTGCAGGGCGGGGTCCGGCCCTCCATACATAGGCAACGCAACCTGCCCTGGATGTAGATCCGAGGCTGCTTCGGGGATGATGTCCCGAGCATTGTCCGACAGCAGCTCTAGGCCGTGCTCATCGTGACTGTTCGGCGTTCCTGGCGCTGGCTCGAATCCAACGAAGATCAAGTCTCCGCGGATATCTGTCGTGTAGTTCAAGTTTCCGAACCGGATCTGGTGGCCAGGGGCGAAGCTATCGATCTGCTCCAACTGGCCAAGAGAATTGGCCCGCAGTGCGAAGCTGCCGAACACAAAGATCTGTCCGGGGAGAAAAGTCTCACCCTGGACTGTGTTGTTGACGATTGAAGACGCCATCAAGCCTCGAAGCAACGACACAGAGGAACTCCCAATGAAAGCACCAATGTCGGTGTCAAAACCGGCTGATCTCAGGTAGGGGGTCCTGATCTATGCGTTTTAGGCTGATGGTAACAGGAAGCAAGGGACACAATGTTTACCCAGGTTCGGGCCCTCTCGATGGAGGTAAAACCCTACTTCCTACTTGATTAATATTGAAGATATGTGTAGTACAAGAGTAGATCTACCATGAGATCGTAGAGGCTAAACCGTAAGAGCTAGCCTATGATGGTATGATTGTAATTATGATCGGCCTTCTATGGACCATCCTCTCCGGTTTATATAGACACCGGAGAGCTAGGGTTTACATGGAGTCGGTTACAAGGAAGGAAACATAATATCCGGATCGCCAAGCTTGTCTTCCACGCAAAGGAGAGTCCCATCCAGACATGAGCCGAATTCTTGAGTCTTGTATCTTGACGCTTCTATAGTCCGGACAATGTATACAGTCCGGCTGTCCGGATACCCCCTTATCCAGGACTCCCTCACCCAGGTCCCTCTCGGTTAGTACAACCCCAAACTATTCACCCAAAGCACATCATTTATTCAACACAATCATATAAACCCTTAACACGTCTTTTCAACATCGAGGGAACCGGTGGATCTACCGTTGGTGGTGGTGTTGGTTTTGGCACCACTGCCGAGTCACGGAGCACGATCACTCCGATCCATGGAGGCGGTGGTGGTGGCGGTCTTGGCGGTCTTGGCGCTGCCGCTAGCAGTGACGACCTGGGCTTCGGCAGACTTGGCGGTGCTTGACGTCATGGCGCTTAAGCTTTTGTTCTTTACATGACTTGTGGTCTTTTATGGTCGTTTAGATGACTTGTGTGCTTCTTTATATGCTATTGTTGTTTGCGATGATGATTATGCTTTGTCATGTTTGACTATATTGTTGTGACGATGGCAGATGATACTTATATGTGTTCTGCATGTCTATTTGCATCGTATATATCTGCTGCATATTTGAATTGAAATGAACTAAAAACAAACAGAAAAAAGAAAAAAAATCAGATACAAATTATGCCGTCGGCCTTGCCGACGGCATAGGGCTGGCGTGAGCTACTAGTAGCCGCCACCTGGCACCTACGCCGACGGCAAGGCCCGTCGGTATAGCTTTAAACTACGCCGACAGCTATGCCGTCGGCATAGGTGCCATGTGGCTGCTACTGGTAGCTCCTCGGGCAGGGCTATGCCGACGGCCCTAGCCGTCGGCATAGTTTTAAACTACGCCGACGGCTAGGCCGTCAGCATAGCCCTGCACCACGAGCACCCCTGGCCCCCACGTGTCAGACCTATGCCGATGGCCTAGCCGTCGGCATAGTTTAAAGCTATGCCTTCGTCACAGATCTGCCACATGGTGCCTCCCGGTTGGCCCGCACTTGACGGCACCGCCCATAGCCACCGTTAGGCTAGGAACGTTGCCGACGGCCAAGGCCATTGGCATAGATGTACGGATGTCGTCGGGATCTAATCTATGTCGACGGCCTTTCTATGCCGACAGCCTACGGTACTACGCCGACGCATATGTTGCCGACGGGCCTATGCCGATGGGGGCCGCCAGCATAGGCCTGTCCCGACGGGATTGATGGCCTGGGCTGTCGACATAGGCGTTGATTCTGGTAGTGATGCAATTACTGATGCAACTAGTCTTCGGAGAGGGGCATGTAGTTGTCCTCCTCCGGATACCCGTCGATCGCCTGTTCATCTGGGCTGTCATGCCCGTCTTCCTGTTCGGCGTGCTTGAAGGCGGGCTGTTCGGGGTTGTATTCATCGTTGGCACCTTCCGGATTATCATCGTCTCAGGTGCCGGTATTGCCTTGGCGAAGCTTGGAGCGGCGCTGGCGACGCCCATGCTTTGCTTTCTTCTTGGGGGGGTTAGCCTCCGTTGCCTCATCGCCATTGGTATCATATGAAGAAGTGGTTGTCCACCGCCCTGTGAGCGGTGGCTCCTGTATGTCCCCTGCATCGTCGTCCATTGATACGTCCATTTTGCATCATGCTTTTATATCGATATTTATCGCATTATGGGCTGTTATTTCACGTTATATCACAATACTTATGGCCATTCTCTCCTATTTTACAAGGTTCACATGAAGAGGGAGAATGCAGGCAGCTGGAATTCTGGGCTAGAAAAGGAGCAAATATTGAAGGCCTATTATGCGCAACTCCAAAAGTCCTGAAACTCCACGGAATACCTTAAAATAAATAAAGAAAAATCGTCGCCAAAGATGAAGGCCAGGAGGCCCACACCCTGCTCACGAGGGTGGGCGCGCGCCCTCCCCCCTAAGCGCCCCCCTACCTTGTGGGCCCCCTAGTGGCTCTCTGACATCCATCTTCTCCTATATGAAGTCTTTCGATGATAAAAAAATCATAAGCAACCTTTCGGGACGAGACTCCGCCGCCACGAGGCGGAACCTTGGCGGAACCAATCTAGGGCTCCGACAGAGATGTTCTACCGGGGACACTTCCCTCCGGGAGGGGGAAATCATCGCCATCATCATCACCAACGCTCCTCTCATTGGGAGAGGGCAATCTCCATCAACATCTTCACCAGCACCATCTCATCTCCAAACCCTAGTTCATCTCTTGTATCCAATTCTTGTCTCCAAGTCCGGGATTGGTGCTAGTAGGTTGCTAGTAGTGTTGATTACTCCTTGTAGTTGATGCTAGTTGGTTTATTTGGTGGAAGATCATATGTTCAGATCCTTTATGCACATTATTACCCCTCTTATTATGAATATGAATATGCTTTGTGAGTAGTTACGTTTGTTCCTGAGGACAAGGGAGAAGTCTTGCTATAAGTAGTCATGTGAATTTGGTATTCGTTCGATATTTTGATGAGATGTATGTTGTCTAGCCTCTAGTGGTGTTATGTGAACGTCGACTACATAACACTTCACCATTATTTGGGCCTAGAGGAAGGCATTGGGAAGTAATAAGTAGATGATGGGTTGCTAGAGTGACAGAAGCTTAAACCCTAGTTTATGTTGCTTCGTAAGGGGCTGTTTGGATCCATATGTTTCATGCTATGGTTAGGTTTACCTTAATACTTTTGTTGTAGTTGCGGATGCTTGCAATAGAGGTTAATCACAAGTGGGATGCTTGTTCAAGTAAGAACAGCACCCAAGGACCGGTTCACCCACATTTCAAATTATCAAAGTACCGAACGTGAATCATATGAACGTGATGAAAACTAGCTCGGCGATAATCCCATGTGTCCTCGGGAGCGCTTTTCTTATTATAAGAGTTTGTTCCGGCTTGTCCTTTGCTACAAAAAGGATTGGGCCACCTTGCTGCACCTTATTTACTTTTGTTACTTGTTGCTCGTTACAATTTACCTTATCACAAAACTATCTGTTACCACTTGTTGCAGTACTTGCAGAGAATACCTTGCTGAAAACCGCTTATCATTTCCTTCTGCTCCTCGTTGGGTTCGACACTCTTACTTATCAAAAGGACTACGATAGATCCCCTATACTTGTGGGTCATCAAGACTCTTTTCTGGCGCCGTTGCCGGGGAGTGAAGCGCATTTGGCAGGTGGAATTTGGTAAGGAAAAATGTATATAGTGTGCTGAAATTTTCTGTCACTTGTTACTATGGAAAGTAATTCTCGGAGGGGCTTGTTCGGGGTATCTTCACCCCGTCCAGTAGAGCAAAGAGTTGCTCCTCAACCTACTCAACCTACTGAACCTATTGAAAATGAAACTCCTTTTGAATTTCCTTCGGGTATGATGGAAAAACTGCTAGCTAATCCTTTTACAGGAGATGGAACAAAGCACCCTGATGAGCACTTAATATATGTGGATGAAATTTGTGGATTATTTAAGCTTGCAGGTATACCCGTTGATGTTGTTAAGAAGAAGGCTTTTCCTTTATCTTTGAAGGAAGACGCATTGACATGGTATAGGCTATGTGATACGAGATCATGGAACTATAAAAGATTGAAATTGGAATTTCATCAAAAGTATTACCCTATGCATCTTGTTCATCGTGATCGCAATTATATATATATTTTTTGGCCTCGCGAAGGATAAAGCACCGCTCAAGCTTGGGGGAGGCTTAAATCAATGTTATATTCATGCCCCAATCATGAGCTTCCAAGAGAAATAATTATTCAAAGTTTTTATGCTCGGCTTTCTGATAACAATCGCACCATGCTTGATACTTCTTGTGCTGGCTCTTTTATGATGAAGACTATTGAATTCAAATGTAATTTATTGGATAGAATTAAACGCAACTCTGAAGATTGGGACCTCGACGAAGGTAAGGAGTCAGGTATGACACCTAAGTTTGATTGTGTTAAATCTTTTATGGATACCGATATTTTCCGTAAGTTTAGCACTAAATAAGGACTTGACTCTGAGAAAGTTGCTTCTTTCTGTGAAACTTTTGCCACTTATGTTGATCTCCCTAAGGAGAAGTGGTTTAAATATCATCCTCCCATAGAAGTAAAAGTAGCTGCACCTATTAAAGTTGAAGAAAAGACTATCACTTATAATGATCCTATTGTTACCACCTCTTATGTTGAGAAACCACCTTTCCCTATTAGAGTAAAGGATCATGCTAAAGCTTCAACTGTTGTTCGTAAAAGCAATACTAGAACTTATACACCTCCTGAGCAAGTCAAATTAGAACCTAATATTGCTATTGTTAAAGATCTCTTGTCGATAATATTGATGGGCATGTCATTCAATTCTCGGTGAAACTGCTAGAATTGCTAAACCACGTGATAGAGATAAACATAGACTTGTGGTAGGCGTGCCTGTTATTTCTGTTAAAATAGGAGATCATTGTTATCATGGCTTATGTGATATGGGTGCTAGTGCTAGTGTTATACCCATTGACTTATATAAAGAAATTATGCATGATATTGCACCTATTGAGTTAGAAGAAATTGATGTTACAATTAAGCTTGCCAATAGAGATACTATTTCACCAGTGGGAATTGTTAGAGATGTTGAATTCTTGTGCGGGAAAACTAAATATCCTGCTGATTTTCTTGTTCTTGGTTCTCCACAAGATAGCTTTTGTCCCATTATATTTGGTAGACCGTTCTTGAATACTGTTAATGCTAAGATAGACTGCGAAAATAATGTTGTTACTATTGGCTTGGATGATATGGTTCATGATTTTAATTTCTCTAAATTTAGTAAACAACATCGTGAGGAAGAATTGCCTAGTAAGGATGAAATTATTGGTCTTGCTTCTATTGTCGTACCTCCTTTAGAACACTATTTGTTAGACCATGAAAATGAGATGTTCATGAATGAAAGAAGGGAAATAGATGAAGTATTCTTTAAATAGGAACCTATTCTGCAACATAATTTGCTTGTTGAAATCCTAGGGGATCCACCTCCACCCAAGGGTGATCCCGTGTTTGAGCTTAAACCGTTGCCTGATAATCTTAAATATGCTTATCTTGATGAAAAGAAAATATATCATGTTATTATTAGTGCTAACCTTTCAGAGCATGAATAAGAAATATTATTGAAAACTCTGAAGAAGAATTGTGCTGCTATTGGATATACTCTTGATGACCTTAAGGGCATTAGTCCCACTCTATGTCAGCATAAAATAAATTTGGAAACGGACGCCAAACCAGTTCGTGATCCTCAACGACGTTTGAATCCTAAAATGAAAGAAGGGGTAAGAAAAGAAATACTCAAGCTTCTGGAGGAAGGTATAATTTATCCCGTTGCTGATAGTCAGTGGGTAAGTCATGTCCATTGTGTCCCTAAGAAGGGAGGTATTACTGTTGTCCCTAATGATAAAGATGAATTGATTCCGCAAAGAATTATTACAGGTTATAGGATGGTAATTGATTTCCACAAATTAAATAAAGCTACTAAGAAAGATCATTACCCCTTACCTTTTTATTGATCAAATGCTAGAAAGATTATGCAAACATACACATTATTGCTTTCTAGATGGTTATTCTGGTTTCTCTCAAATACATGTGTCGGCTAAAGATCAATCAAAGACTACTTTTACATGCCCTTTTGGTACTTTTGCTTATAGACGTATTCCTTTTGGTTTAAGTAATGCACATGCTACCTTTCAAAGATGCATGATGGCTATATTCTCTGATTTTTGTGAAAATATTTGTGAGGTTTTCATGGACGACTTTTCCGTCTATGGATCCTCTTTTGATGATTGCTTGAGCAATCTTGATCGAGTTTTGCAGAGATGTGAAGAAACTAATATTGTCTTGAATTGGGAAAAGTGTCACTTTATGGTTAATGAAGGTATTGTCTTGGAGCACAAAGTTTCTGAAAGAGGTATTGAAGTTGATAAAGCCAAGGTTGATGCTATTGAAAAGATGCCATGTCCCAAGGACATCAAAGGTATAAGAAGTTTCCTTGGTCACGCGGATTTTATAGGAGGTTCATTAAGGACTTCTCAAAAATCTCTCGGCCTCTGACTAATTTATTACAAAAAGATGTACCATTTGTCTTTGATGATGATTGTGTAGAAGCATTTGAAATACTTAAGAAAGCATAAGTCTCTGCACCTGTTGTTCAGCCACCTGACTGGAATTTACCCTTTCAAATTATGTGTGATGCTAGTGATTATGTTGTAGGTGCTTTTCTAGGGAAAAGAGTTGATAAGAAATTAAATGTTATCCATTATGCTAGTAAGACTCTAGACAATGCTCAAAGAAATCATGCTACTACCGAAAAGGAACTTTTAGCAGTTGTATTTGCTTGTGATAAATTCAGACCTTATATTGTTGATTCTAAAGTAACTATTCACACTGATCATGTTGCTATTAAATATCTTATGGAAAAGAAAGATTCTAAACCTAGACTTATTAGATGGGTTCTCTTGCTGCAAGAATTTGATTTGCATATTGTTGATAGAAAAGGAGCTGAGAACCCCATTGCAGACAACTTATCTAGGTTAGAGAATGTTCTTGATGACCCACTACCTATTGATGATAGCTTTCCTGATGAACAGTTAAGTGTCGTAAGCACTTCTCGTAGCACCCCATGGTATGCTGATTATGCTAATTATATTGTTGCTAAATTTATACCACCTAGCTTCACATACCAACAAAAGAAAAAGTTCTTTTATGATTTGCGACATTACTTTTGGGATGACCCACATCTTTATAAAGAAGGAGTAGATGGTGTTATTAGACGTTGTGTGCCTGAGCATGAACAGGAACAGATCCTACGCAAGTGTCACTCCGAAGCTTATGGAAGACACCACGCTGGAGATAGAACTGCACATAAAGTATTGCAATCCTGTTTTTATTGGCCCACTCTCTTCAAAGATGCCCGTAAGTTTGTTTTGTCTTGTGATGAATGTCAAAGGATTGGTAATATTAGTAGACGTCAAGAAATGCATATGAATTATTCACTTGTGTTGAACCATTTGATGTTTGGGGCTTTGATTATATGGGACCTTTTCCTGCTTCTAATGGATACACTCATATTTTAGTTGCTATTGATTACGTTACTAAGTAGGTAGAAGCTATTCCAACCAGTAGTGCTGATCATAACACTTCTATTAAAATGCTTAAGGAAGTTATTTTTCCGAGGTTTGGAGTCCCTAGATATTTAATGACTGATGGTGGTTCACACTTTATTCATGGTGCTTTTCGTAAAATGCTTGCTAAATATGACGTTAATCATAGAATTGCATCTCCTTATCAGCCGCAGTCTAGTGGTCAAGTAGAATTGAGTAATAGAGAGCTCAAATTAATTTTGCAAAAGACTGTTAATAGGTCTAGAAAGAATTGGTCCAAGAAACTTGATGATGCCTTATGGGCCTATAGAACTGCATATAAGAACCCTATGGGTATGTCTCTGTATAAAATGGTTTGTGGAAAAGCATGTCACTTACCTCTCAAACTAGAACATAAGGCATATTGGGCTATTAAAGAGCTCAACTATGATTTCAAACTTCTCGGTGAGAAGAGGTTATTTGATATTAGCTTACTTGATGAATGGAGAACCCAGGCTTATGAAAATGCCAAGTTGTTTAAAGAAAAAGTTAAAAGATGGCACGACAAAAGGATACAAAAGTGTGAGTTTAATGTAGGTGATTATGTATTGCTATACAACTCTCGTTTAAGATTTTTTGCAGGAAAACTTCTCTCTAAATGGGAAGGTCCCTACGTTATCGACGAGGTCTACAGTTCCGGTGCCATAAAAATCAACAACTTCCAAGGCACGAATCCGAAGGTCGTAAACGGTCAAAGGATCAAACACTATATCTTAGGTAATCCTATAAATGTTGAAACTAATGTTATTGAAACCGTAACCCCGGAGGAATACATAAGGGACACTTTCCGGAACGTTTCAGACTCCGAAAAGGAATAGGTATGTGTTACGGTAAGTAAACCGACTCCAAAACAAATTCTAAGGCAATATTTCTCCGTTTTGGAATATTAAGAAAAATAGAAAAATAAGTAGCAGTCCGAGGAGGACACAAGGCCTCCACGAGGGTGGAGGGCGCGCCCTACCCCCTAGGCGCGCCCCCTACCTCGTGAGCACCTCGTGTGCCCTCCAGACTCCGTTTTCTTGCACGATACGTAATTTGGTCTGTAAAAATTCATTATATTTTCTCCCGAAGGTTTTGATGACCGTATCATGCAAATATCCTCTGTTTTCGTTTCGAGCTGTTTCTGTTGCTGATTTGAGGATTCCGGAGACTCGATCATCCTTCTATGAGGGTGAGCCTATGGATGGAAGGTGGACGACAAGCTTGCATCATCAACAACACCTCCACCGCGAACAACAAAGAAGGAGGCATAATCACATGGGTATGGGCACTCCCCTTGGCAACTGCCAAGCTTGGGGGAGGTGCCCCGGTATCATATCACCATCACAACTCCTATCTTTACCGTTTTTCTTAGTTCGATCCTATTAGTAGTTTCTTGATATAGTAGAATAAAGTCATGGCATGATCTAGTTTTGAAGTTTTGCTTTATGATCCCTCTATGCAATCGAGTCCATGAGCTATATATAATAAAGATTAGTGTTGAGTCAAGGGCTTGATTACTTTGCCATGATCTTGAGTGAATAAAAGAAAAGAACAAAAAGAAATAAAGAGTTCATATTGGTCTTATTGAAAGTAATGACTTCACGTAGAAAGAATATGATGATTAAAAGTTGTTGGGAGTTGGCAAATATAGTTTTGGTCATCGTTGCAATTAATAGCAAGTAATAAGGAGAGAGAGGTTTCACATATAGATATATTATCATTGACATCTTTTATGATTGGGAACACTCATTAAAATATGACATGCTAAAGAGTTGATGTTGGACAAGGAAGACAACGTAATGAGTTATGTTTTCTTATATCTGAGATAAAGTATATTGTCATGGATCTCCTAACATGTTGAGCTTACTTTTCCCCCTCATGCTAGCCAAATTCTTAACACCAAGTAGAGATACTACTTGTGCTTCAAAATACCTTTAAACCAGTTTAGCCATGAGAGTCCATCATATCTACCTATGGATTGAGTAAGATCCTTCGAGAAAGTTGTCATCGGTGCAAGCAATAAAAATTGCTCTCTAAATATGCATGACTTATTAGTGCAGAGAAATATTCTTTGTACGAACTTGTTAGGGAAGTAATAAAAGCTACGGACTGCATAATAAAGTTCCACATACAAGGGGCAATATAAAGTGACGTTCTTTTGCATTAAGATTTTGTGCATCCAACCATAAAAGCGCATGGCAACCTCTGCTTCCCTCTGCGAAGGGCCTATCTTTTATTATTGTCCTCTACCTTATGCAAGAGTCATGGTGATCTTCACCTTTCCTTTTTCATTTTATCCTTTGGCAAGCCCAGCATGTTGAAAGAATATATATATATATATATATATATATATATATATATATATATATATATATATATATATATATATATATATATATATCTAATTGGATGTAGGGGAGCATGAATTATTATTGTTGACATTACCCTTGAGGTAAAAAGTTGTGGGGCAAAACTACAAGCCCCTATCTTTCTCTGTGTCTGGTTAAAACTCCGTAACCGTAAGTATTGCGTGAGTGCTAGCAATTATGAAGGACTAAGTGATAGTTGAGTATGTGGACTTGCTTTTAAGCTCTGACATAGACTCTTTCCGATGTTATGATAAATTGCAATTATTTCAATGACTAAGGATATAATTTGTTGGTGCTCAATAAGGTTTCTGATTCATACTTTGACTTTGGAAAGATCATCATTTGAACATGAGTAATCATATGACAAATCAATATATATTGTTGTTATGAGAATAATCATGATGCCTTCATGTCCGTATTTTATTTTTATCGACGCCTCTACCTCTAAACATGAGGACATATTTATTGTTATCGGCTTTTCGCTTGAGGACAAGCGAGGTCTAAGCTTGGGGGAGTTGATACGTCCATTTTGCATCATGCTTTTATATTGATGTTTATCGCATTATGGGCTGTTATTTGTTATTTCACGTTATGTCACAATACTTATGGCTATTCTCTCCTATTTTACAAGGTTTACATGAAGAGGGAGAATGCCGGTAGCTGGAATTCTGGGCTGGAAAAGGAGCAAATATTGAAGGCCTGTTCTGCGCAACTCCAGAAGTCCTCAAACTCCATGGAATACCTTAAAATAAAAAAAGAAAAATCGTCGCCAAAGATGAAGGCTAGGGGGCCCACACCCTGCTCACGAGGGTGGGGGGCGCGCCCTACCCCCTGGGCGCGCCCCCTACCTCGTGGGCCCCTTGGTGGCTCTCCGACGTCCATCTTCTCCTATATGAAGTCTTTCAATGAGAAAAAAATCATAAGCAACCTTTCGGGACGAGACTCCGCCGCCACGAGGCGGAACCTTGGCGGAACCAATCTAGGGCTCCGGCAGAGCTGTTCTGCTGGGACACTTCCCTCGGGGGGAAATCATCGCCATCATCATCACCAACGCTCCTCTCATTGGGAGAGGGCAATCTCCATCAACATCTTCACCAGCACCATCTCATCTCCAAACCCTAGTTCATCTCTTGTATCCAATTCTTGTCTCCCAGTCCGGGATTGGTGCTAGTACGTTGCTAGTAGTGTTGATTACTCCTTGTAGTTGATGCTAGTTGGTTTATTTGGTGGAAGATCATATGTTCAGATCCTTTATGCACATTATTACCCCTCTGATTATGAATATGAATATGCTTTGTGAGTAGTTACGTTTGTTCCTGAGGACAAGGGAGAAGTCTTGCTATAAGTAGTCATGTGAATTTGGTATTCGTTCGATATTTTGATGAGATATATGTTGTCTAACCTCTAGTGGTGTTATGTGAACGTCGACTACATAACACTTCACCATTATTTGGGCCTAGAGGAAGGCATTGGGAAGTAATAAGTAGATGATGGGTTGCTAGAGTGACAGAAGCTTAAACCCTAGTTTATGCGTTGCTTCGTAAGGGGCTGTTTCGATCCATATGTTTCATGCTATGGTTAGGTTTACCTTAATACTTTTGTTGTAGTTGCGGATTCTTGCAATAGAGGTTAATCATAAGTGGGATTCTTGTTCAAGTAAGAACAGCACCCAAGCACCGGTCCACCCACATATCAAATTATCAAAGTACCGAACGCGAATCATATGAACGTGATGAAAACTAGCTCGACGATAATCCCATGTGTCCTCGGGAGCGCTTTTCCTATTATAACAGTTTGTTCCGGCTTGTACTTTCCTACAAAAAGGATTGGGCCACCTTGCTGCACCTTATTTACTTTTGTTACTTGTTGCTCGTTACAATTTACCTTATCACAAAACTATCTGTTACCACTTGTTTCAGTACTTGCAGAGAATACCTTGCTGAAAACCGCTTATCATTTCCTTCTGCTCCTCGTTGGGTTCGACACTCTTACTTATCGAAAGGACTACGGTAGATCCCCTATACTTGTGGGTCATCATACATACCGTCGATGTCTTCAAAATCGGAGTCGAGCACGTCGGTTAAATCATCGATCTTGGCGACAAAGTGGGTGGTGGGTGGGCAGCGAATTCCTTCGTCGCCTGCTTCCCACACAAGCCGGACATAGTTCGGCGCAGAGCCTCCTGACAGAGAGAGAGACTTTAATGAGTTTAGTATGTCGCCAAAAGGCGAGTGCTGAAAGATGTCCGCAGCAGTAAACTCCATTACTGGAGCCCAACCTGGCTTGGCTGGCTCGAGAGTGTGCGGACCAGGGCCAACAGCCGGATATGAGTCCGGGGCCCAGGGTTACAGGCCTCCACAGAGGCGAGACATGTTTTCGGCTCCACCGCCAATGAGTGTGCGGCCTGCAGGGCGGGGTCCGGCCCTCCATCCATAGGCAACGCAACCTGCCCTGGATGTAGATCCGAGGCTGCTTCGGGGATGATGTCCCGAGCATTGTCCGACAGCAGGTCTGGGCCGTGCTCGTCGTGACTGTCCGGCATTCGTGGCGCTAGCTCGAATCCGTCGAAGATCAAGTCTCCGCGGATATCTGTCGTGTAGTTCAAATTTTCGAACATGATTTGGTGGCCAGGGGCGAAGCTATCGATCTGCTCCAACTGGCCAAGCGAATTGCCCCGCAGTGCGAAGCTGCCGAACACAAAGATCTGCCCGGGGAGAAAAGTCTCACCCTGGACTGTGTTGTTGACGATTGAAGACACCATCAAGCCTCGAAGCAACGACACAGAGGAACTCTCAATCAAAGCACCAATGTCGGTGTCAAAACTGGCGGATCTCGGGTCGGGGGTCCCGATCTGTGCGTTTTAGGCTGATGGTAACAGGAAGCAAGGGACACAATGTTTACCCAGGTTCGGGCCCTCTCGATGGAGGTAAAACCCTTCTTCCTGCTTGATTAATATTGAAGATATGTGTAGTACAAGAGTAGATCTACCACGAGATCGTAGAGGCTAAACCCTAAGAGCTAGCCTATGATGATATGATCATAATTGTGATCGGCCTTCTAAGGACCATCCTCTCCGGTTTATATAGACACCGGAGAGCTAGGGTTTACATGGAGTCGGTTACAAGGAAGGAAACATAATATCCGGATCGCCAAGCTTGTCTTCCACGCAAAGTAGAGTCCCATCCAGACACGAGCCGAATTCTTGAGTCTTGTATCTTGACGCTTCTATAGTCCGGACGATGTATACAGTCCGGCTGTCCGGATACCCCCTTATCCAGGACTCCCTCACCCTGGTCCCTCTCGGTTAGTACAACCCCAAACTATTCACCCAAAGCACGTCATTTATTCAACACAATCATATAAACCCTTAACTTGTATTTTCAACATCGAGGGAACCGGTGGATCTACCGTTGGTGGTGGTGCTGGTCTTGGCACCACTCCCGAGTCACGGAGCACGATCACTCCGATCCACGAAGGCGGTGGCGGTGGCGGTCTTGGCGGTCTTGGCGCTGCCGCTAGCAGTGACGACCTGGGCTTCGGCGGACTTGGCGGTGACGACCTTGGCGGTGCTTGACGTCCTGGTGCTTAAGCTTTTGTTCTTTACATGACTTGTGGTCTTTTATGGTCGTTTAGATGAATTGTGTGCTTCTTTATATGCTATTGTTGTTTGCGCTGATGATTATGCTTTGTCATGTTTGACTATATTGTTGTGACGATGGCAGATGATACTTATATGTGTTCTGCATGTCTATTTGCATCGTATATATCTGATGCATATTTGAATTGAAATGAACTGAAAACAAACATAAAAAAGAAAAAAAAAATCAGACACAAACTATGTCGACGGCCTTGCCGTCGGCATAGGGCTGGCGTGAGCTACCAATAGCCACCACCTGGCACCTACGCCGACGGCAAGGCCATCGGTATAGCTTTAAACTACGCCGACAGCTATGCTGTCGGCGTAGGTGCCACGTGGCTGCTACTGGTAGCTCCTCGGGCAGGGCTATGCCGACGGCCCTAGCCGTCGGCATAGTTTTAAACTACGCCAATGGCTGGGCCGTCAGCATAGCCCTGCCCCAGGAGCAACCCTGGCCCCCACGTGTCAGACCTATGCCGACGGCCTAGCCGTCGGCGTAGTTTAAAGCTATGCCTTCGTCACAGATCTGCCACGTGGTGCCTCCCGGTTGGCCCGCACTTACTGGCGCCGCCCATAGCCACCGTTAGGCTAGGAGCGTTGCCGACGGCCAGGGCCATTGGCATAGATGTACGGACGCTGTCGGGATCTAATCTATGTCGACGGCCTTTCTATGCCGACAGCCTACGGTACTACGCCGACGCATATGTTGCTGACGGGCCTATGCCGCCGGGGGCCGCCAGCATAGGCTTGTCCCGACGGGATTGATGGCCTGGGCCGTCGACATAGGTGTTGATTCTGGTAGTGATGCAGTTACTGATGCAACTAGTATCAGCGCTAATCACATAATTAATGCGAAAATAATATCCTATCTAGTATCTACATGGAGTTAACTTTGCTTTGGTTACAACCCGTGAGAAAAATTATAGATTTTGATGCAAATTAATTGTGTAGATTAGAAGTTACCCCTTCAATCCAAAAGGGCAATAGTCTTTAATATCCTAAACAATATATTCAATACATTTGATCTCCATGCTAATATGGCCCTTTTCAAGTAACTTTACGATTCCTCTAAACTTTTAAGCGGTTGTGCTGAAGGAAAACTCATCTTGCATAATATCCACATGCAATTTGTGTATCGTCTAATATCAACGGGCATTGCACATACACATTTACTAGTCTGTAATAAAGAGTAAACACTATTTTTCTCCTTGGGTACATATGATTTGCTTTGGATGCTGGAATTCGAGGTGAATTATTACTTTTTGCATCCAAATTGCTAGGGTAGGATCAATATTGGCCGTCTACAATGAGATGATAGAACATGAGATGTTGACGGACCTAATCTGTTTTACCAGTCATGCCTACAGTCAGATGATAGAACTGGCATACAATTTTTCGCTAGTCCCTGAATGGGGCCTCGATCTATGGGACGCGGCAATGGGTACTTCCAAGTATGAACATCGGACTTCTTCTGTTGGACGGGAAGGATCGTACGTCGAATTTTCCTTAGAAACTTCGCCCAAGGGAGGCGTTGACATTAACCTTGGTTCTTACAAAATACATGTGCCCAAATATGACAGGTAAATGAAACATTCTTCAACCTTTTCTATTCAATATGGACTATGAGTATGAGTAACTGAAACTTCCTTCATATCATATCAGTGTACACCGGCCACTCATTGAAATGGTGCTATTTGCTGACTCGTTGTATGGTGCAACAATAGCATGCCTCAGATCCATTGTGCCCAGAAGCATCGTTAATCTTTATGAATCAGGTCGCATTTCGGAGAAGCCCGAACCGCAGTCAACTAATCCAAATGTGTATGAGCTCACTGACACTGAACTAGAAAATCATGGGTAACTTCTTTATCCCTTTGGTATCTTCAAGTTTACTTTCAAGATGCCATTGATCAGTAAATTTTGAGTTCTTAACTCGAACTGCATAAATCCTTGCATTGATAAGAACATATTCATAGCAGATCACAAAGTTATATTATTTTGCACGCACCCAAATTCTATTCTATTCAACATTGTGGTTGACATATTGGCAATTCTGATAGGTAGGGCAAAGGAGGCCGGTCAGGTGGGTGGCTTGGTGCCTCATCTAATTGATGGTGGTGTGTCCATCCTGAAGTACGCTGATGATACAATCATCTTTATGGAGCACGACTTGGCAAAAGCGAGAAATATGAAGCTGGTGTTATGCTTATTTGAACAACTGGCCAGATTGAAGATTAACTTTCATAAAAGCGAGTTGTTCTGTTTTGGTAGAGCCAATGAGGAACAAGAGGCTTATAGGCAATTGTTTGGATGCGAATTGGGGGCATTACCTTTCACGTACTTAGGTATACCCATTCACCATCGTAAGCTGACAAACAGAGAATGGAAGTGCATCGAGGATCGGTTTGAGAAGAAACTGAGTTGCTGGAAGGGCAAACTCATGTCATATGGAGGCCGATTGATTCTTATTAATTCGGTGCTCACGAGTATGCCTATGTTTCTCTTATATTTCTTCGAAGTCCTAGTTGGGGTTAGGAAAAGGCCGGACTTCTATTGATCCCGATTCTTCTGGCAGAGTGATGAACTAAAGAGAAAATACTGACTCGCCAAATGGGATATCATCTGTCGACCAAAGGACCAGGGGGGCCTTGGTATTGAGAATCTTGAAGTCAAGAACAAATGTCTTCTCAGTAAGTGGCTGTATAAGTTATCAGTTGAGACTGAGGCAACGTGGGCGTAGATTCTCCGTAGTAAGTATCTGCAGACCAAGACTTTGTCCCAGGCGACAGAGAGACCGACTGACTCGCCGTTTTGGAAGGGGCTGATGAGAGTCAAAGCTGCCTTCTTTAATAGAACAAAGTTTATTGTCAGCAATGGAAACACCACTCTCTTCTGGGAGGATACTTGGCTTGCTGAAACGCCGTTGGCACTTTAGTATCCGTCCCTGTATCGTATTGTTCAATGACGTGATGCTCTTGTTGCAACAATTATGCAGTCCATTCCCCTTAATATTCAGTTCAGGAGGGTGCTTGTTGGCGACCGGTGGGAAGCATGGCTTCATTTGGTGAGTAGACTGATGGAGGTTTAGCTAGCTCATCATCCCGGTCAGTTGTGTTGGAAGCTAACTAGGTCTGGAGAGTTCACAGTCAAGTCGATGTATATCGATGTCATTAACTCTAGTGCTATTCCTAGTTCCAAAGATGTTTGGAAAGTCAAAGTTCCTTTGAAAATTAAAGTGTTTATGTGGTTTTTACATAAATAAGTCATTTTAACAAAGGATAATTTGGTTAAGCGCAACTGGACAGGATCTACTAGATGTAGTTTTTGTGATTGGGACGAAACTATCAAACACCTCTTCTTTGATTGCCTGTTGGCGAGAGTTTTGTGGCACACGGTGCAAATTGCCTTTAACATTACTCCTCCGAATTCGGTCAGCACGTTATTTGGAACGTGGCTTGTTGGGATAGAGTCTGAAACAGCTAGACACATTCGCGTCGGAGTATGTGCTTTGTTATAGGCAATTTGGAACTGCAGAAATGATTTGGCTTTTAACAGAACAACAACTATTAATTTTTTTTGCAGGTTTTATTCCGAGCTACTGCCTTGATCCGTATGTGGTCGTTACTCACTCCGACGGAGGCCAGGGAGCGTTTGGTTACTGGATCTGTCCGGTGGGAGATGGTAGTGCAGGATATCTCCAACCGGTTTGGATGGCGGTCATGTAATAGGATAGGCGATTAGTTTACCTATCTTTGTTATCCGAGCCGGTTGTGGCTTATAGGCCTTTTGTTTTTGGCGTTGTGGCTCTTTATGAGCTTGCCGTTATTTTGTTTTCAGACTATAATACCTTATTGAACCTCTTTATTTATCTATAAATGTGGTCGTATGCATCGTTCTGATGCAGAGGCTGGGGAGTCCCCCCTTTCGGAAAAAAAAACCCACCCAAATTAGACCTAGCTAGCACAACACAACTAGTGACGACGTGAAAAGTTCACTCTATCAAATTACTTGTCTTATACAGTACTGAAGTAGTATGAAGTAAGCTTTTGGGGTCAAAATTATCAGAATATGAGATACTAAGTGCATGCATGAACGTAAGCAAACCTGTATATTTTAGGCATTTTCACATTAAGGTTCGAGCATTTTGCCGTTATATTCAGAATATTCTTTCGTTCATTTTGTCGAAAACATCATTTGTTGCTTGAAAACTCGTCCATCACTCCTGATTCTGTCGACCGTCGCATCTGTCGCAATATTGAGGCAGAAGGAAAATCCGCAGCTACCTGGCTGATTGACACTAGCGCTGTGCACCACACTATCAAATTCTGTCTGACGTAAGCACTGAAGCAGATGATGATCTCTTCATGACGGCGCGGGATGGTGTTCGCATGCGAGTCCATGCCCAAGGCTCTGTGCTAACCGATACGGTGGTTCTCCCGGACGTGTGGTACATCCCAGGCCTCACCAAGAACGTTGTCTCAGCTTCCCAGCTCAATCAGCTCGGCTACAGCATCTGGTTTACCCGCGGCACATGCTTCATCAGGAGTGCTACTGATGGCACATTCATTGGCAAAGGGCATGTTTCAGAAGATGGGCTCTTTGAGACGGACTTCCTCAAACTCAGTTAGAGCATCAACTCCTTGGCGACACTATATCATTGAATACTTGATAATAAAATGCCTCTCTGCGGACCTACGTGTTGCAGTTGGTAAAAATAAATTTATCCCCGTTTCCCATATTGCGCATTTATCAGTACTGGAAACAATGGTGCTTGTGGCGTGTAACCTAAATAAGTAGTGCATTGGCTTGCAGCTTCCATGCATGGCTGTATGGCCAAGTGCTGCTCGGGCGACTCGGGCGGGATCCCAACCCTAGCCGCCGGGGGATCCCCGTCCTTCCATCCCTCCCTCCGCCGCCGCCGAAGGACGCCGCCGGCCTATTGCCCGGGGGCTGACGGCGGTGGCGGGGGCCTTTCCTCTCTCCCGCGCCATGGGGACGGTGCGGAGCTCCACGGCGTGAGGTGGCACGGCCGATCTGGCCTCCGTGGCGTGGCGGGCCTGCCTTGACCGGCGGCAGCGCGGCGGCGGCCTCGTCCTAGGGCGGTGGTGGTGGCGGTTGCGGCGGCCGGCCCTGCGTCGGGCAGCGGCCTTGGCTACGTTCGGCGGCGGCGGCCGGATCTGCAGCGACGGACCATCTGACCTCGGATCGGCGGTGGCGGCATGAAGGGCCTGGTGGTTGGGTCGGCGCCATGCGTGGTTTGCCCTCCGGACAGACCTGATCTGCCCGGTGCGGCTTGCTCGATGTGCGGTGGCTCAGATCGGCGGCGACCCGTGCGCACAATACGTGATGGAGGTTCTTCGAGCGGATCCGGGTGAAAACCTTGTGCTCGGCTTGTTGCCAAGAGCGGCGTTGGTGGCACCCTGTGGTGTCATTACCTTCTTGAAGGCATCGCCGTGGAGAAGCTCTAGACCTCTATCTGCTACCTCCGGGGGAAACCATAGATCAGTTGATCGGATGACGGCGACGCGTTGGTGTCGTTTCCTCCTTGGGGGCGTCATTCTTGGAGGCGTACACGGGATCGAGGGACCAGCGGGTGCCTTTTTGGTGGAGCGGTACTTCATCCTTCACATTGATGACGGCGAATCTCGGCGGCGTGGTGCAGTGGAGACTCGGCGCCCGATGCGCGGGGATGGACTCGCGCAGGTGGAGGTAGTTGTCTGGCGTCAAGGTGGCGTCGATGACGGAGTGGCCTGACAAGGTAGAAGCCTCAATATCTGCTCTGAAGACGGACCTGTGGAAGATGGCGGCGACGACACATGTGAGTGCGTCAGACCAGTTTATGCCCCAGACCCGGTATGTGGCTCGGCTGGGGCTTCTGGCTTTTGATGATAGGCTTAGGTGAGTAGACCGGGTATGTGGCCCAGGTAGCACCCCTTCATCATATGGATAGGAGTAGTGGCATATGTTGCCAAGATGGCGGATTCAGGCATATTGTTGTAATACTTTGTAAGGTCCTCGAGAATAATCAATAAAGTGGCCGTATGCATCTCCCAGATGCAGAGGCCGGGGGTCATCCTCCTTTTCTAAAAAAAAAATGCAGCTTAATTCGTTAGCACTGTGATGCCTAACGAATAATGAAACCATGATGGATCAATTTGCTATCTATTTATGACTGTTTCCTATACTGGGTCTATGTGTGATGCTCACAATACTGGGTCTATTCATGACACGAACCACATTGGGGACGCTCATCAAAACTTTATTTGGCCAAATATGTCTATGGCGAGGGGAACACAAAAGCTTCTTGCCTTTGTTATCACAAATGCTTAGTTTGTCTTCAATGAACTGGGACTAGAATTGAAGAATTGGAATTAGATTCCATGTGATGGTGATCACATATGCATGTAAATACAATATTTATCTTTGAAAATTGTGATGCAAAATGCATGTATCACATATTCACTAAGATTCACTGATGCATCGTCTGCTCCGGAAAAAAAACATTGCTCACTCTCTTCTTATCTCGTGTCGCCATACGAAGATTTCCCCCGCGCAATCCCCTCCCATTAGCAACCCTAGCCGAAGGCTCAATCCCCTACGTAATTGCAAAAGGTGGAACCTCATTAATACAAAAAGTGGTCAAAGGTCTTAATAGGACATACGGAAATACTCCCTCCATAAAGTAGTGATCTAAACACTCTTATATTTCTTTACAGAGGAAGTACAAAATTATTTGACATGACTCTACCAAGAATCCAAAAGTGGTTCTTCATTGATTACTTCTCTATGGAAAGGACAACTCTCCGCACCCCCTAAGGGAGTCCTGGACTAAGGGGTCCTTGGGCTGCCGGCCTGTTGTTTGTGGGCCGGATTGATGGGTTGCCACAGAGTCAAGTTAGAATACGGGAGAAGATCTTTGAGGCCGTGGTGTGTCGTCCAAGTCAAGGTCTGACGTGATTTTCCTATTATGATAACCGACCATATGTAACCCTAACCCTATCGGTGCCTATATAAACTGAAGGGATTTTAGTCTTTAGGGCCAGAGCAATATCGTCTCCCTACCAACCTAGGGTTTAGCTCGCCTTGATCTCGAGGTAGATCGACTCTATAACCATATTACACACATCAAATACAATCAAGTAGGACGTAGGGTTTTACCTCTTTGAGAGGGCCCGAACCTGGGTAAACACCGTGTTCATCGTCCCTTATTCCCCGGTTATCCTAGATCCAAAGCTCGGGACCCCCTACCCTATATCCGCCGGTTTTAACACCGACATTGGTGCTTTCATTGAGAGTTCCGTTGCGGAACGCCAAAGGATCGATGGCCCAGCCAGTCATTGGAAGCTCCACAAAAAACCAGGGACATTTTCGTCCCTGGCCAGATCTTTGTATTCAGCGGCATTACTTTTTGCACTGATCTCGACGGTCGTTTGAGTCCGCTCGATTGCCCCACTTCCGATCTTGAATCCGATCGCTCGATCTTTGGATCCTGCGCCACCTCTCGACAAGTCCACGCTCCCGAAGAACCCACCAACCCCGACGCTTTGACCTCGGGACCAGCAAGCATAGAGGAGGCAGACACAACACAAGGCCCGGCCTTTAAGCCGGACCCCCTCGAAAAATCCGGAGAGTGCCTCGCCGAACACTCGAGGGGCATTGCCCTGATGGGAGCCTCTTAGTTAAACAACCCGATGGATCGATTCCTAGCTATGGGAATCTCCGTCAGTAGAACTACGGCCTACAATTAAATCGGGTTTAGACCTGACGATCAAGAATTCTGTGTTCCGCCTATCACCCACCTCTTCGCTACCATAGAGGAAAAAGCGGACAGATCGCGATCTCCGAAGCTGAAAACAGTGTATACCCGGATCTCTAGTCCTGAGTCAGACACCCATCAGGGCGAGATCTTAGACTCAGATGACGACACGGGATCGTACCTCAAGCCGACCTGCACTACCATGTGTCCGAACACCGCGAGGCCGGATTCGGACCCAGCTCAGGCATATCCGGACACCGCCGACAACACCACATAACCCCAACAGCCGGGGATACCGGATTTTTTCCCATCCATCTCCCATGTTGAATACTGCCCGGATCCAGAAACGCCAGACATATGAGACTTAATGTATGTCAAGCAGCAGCCCGAAGAGACGGTCCATCACTATTGGGCAAGATTTCTCCTGATCAAGAACAGGATAGCGGACTGCCGAGACGATGAGGTGATCAAAACCTTCCAGCCGGGACGAAGGAATGTTAAAGTCCCTTGCCCGTCGCCGCGGTGAAACTTTTCCGTACTATCGGACATGGTACATAAATAGAGAGCACCTGGAGGCTACAACAAATGCGTAAGGAGTCAAATCTTCCCCCGCGGCCCGTGAAGGCCCAAGTAAAGCGGACATACCGAAGGCGGTCGCCCGAACACGAGCCCGCAAAAAAGAAAACCAGACCTAGAACGGTCTTCGATGCGGTGCTGGATAGACCATGCCCTATACACTCGGCCCTGCTAAATGCAAATCCAACCCATAGGCTTCAAGCTTGTTGGGTAGTGCGGCAGGTCGCCAAAAGTGGGGAGGAGATCCTTGGCCTCACACCCCTCGAAAGATGATCAGCTACCCCACCGGGCGACATCCCGATGGTTTACGAGACATTCTCTTCGAACAATCAAAGAAAACGGGCACTTCGAGAGTCCGGTCAAATTTCTCGAGTGACATCCACACAGCCATGGGCGGATACAGCCATCGCCTTCGATCAAGAGGACGACCCAAAGTACCATCGTAGCCATGTGCATGTCGCACTAGTCCTGGACCGCATAATCGATGGCTTCAGACTCACTAAAGTTCTGATAGACGGGGGTAGCGGCTTAAACCTCATCTATGAGGATACCCTAGACAAGATGCAGCTCAAAAGATCTCGCATTGAGCACAGCTATACCACATTCCGAGGTATTGTACCCGGAAAAGAGGCTCGATGTTCTGGACGCATAACTTTGGACGTAGTGTTCGGTACCCCCGATAACTATAGATCCAAACCCTTAGAATTCCACATGGTCCCCTTACAAAGCGAATACTACGCCCTCCTGGGACGAGAGGCATTCGCATGATTCCAATCCGTACCCCATTACGGGTGCATGAAGCCGAAAATGCCAGGACCTAATGGCGTGATCTCACTCTCCAGCAATCTGAGCACAGCACTCCGAGCCGAAAACAAGACCGCGTCACTTGCTCTGGCAGTGTTATTTAAAGCCCTGACAGCAGAGGAGCTAACAACACTTTGCACCTCAGTTAACAGTGACGACATGGTCCTCAGTCAAAGGCCTAAATCTACGTCGTTCAAACCAGCGAACGAAATAGTAAAATCCAGGTGCACCCAACCGACCCGAACAAGATGGCGACCATCGGGGCACAAGTGGATCCCGTGATAGAAGAAGCACTACACACGTTCTTGCGTGGAAACTACGATATATTTGCCTGGCACCCTTCAGACATGCCAGGCATGCCAAGGAGGCTGGCGAAGCATAGCCTAAATATTATCAAAGTATTTAAGCCAGTAAAGCAATCACTCCGACGTTTCTACAAACCTAATCATCAAGCTATGGGTGAAGAATTGGCAAAACTACCGGAGGCCGGATTCATCTGTGAAATTAAGCACTCGGAGTGGCTCGCAAACCTGGTCATGGTACCTAAGAAGGACAAGTCCTGGCGGCTCCGTGTCGACTTCAAAGACCTCAATAAAGCCTGCCCCAAGGACCCTTTCCCCTTACCTCAAATAGATCAGATCATCGACACCACTGTCGGACATGACGCACTATGCTTCCTCAACGCATACTCCGGATACCATCAAATATAAATGAAGGAATCCGACTGACGGTGTCCTGGACTAGGGGGTACTCACCACGTCATCTCCCGATCTGTTAGATTGGGCCGAGGACCCCCATGGCCGTATACTCATGGGCCAGTCCGGACAGCTGCCGCATATAAGGAAGATTCCACAAGACTTGGCGATCAAGACAAGGACTCCTCCACACCGGCGTATTCGTCTAGGACTCTTGTTATCCTAGGCCTCTCGTGCATTACAAAAACCGAGGCCAGGCTAGTCGATAGAGGAGAAAAAATACAACAATCATACCATAGGCTAGCTTCTAGGGTTTAGCCTCTCTGATCTCGTGGTAGATCTACTCTTGTACTACCCATATCATCAATATTAATCAAGCAGGAGTAGGGTTTTACCTCCATCGAGAGGGCCCGAACCTGGGTAAAAACATCGTGTCCCTTGTCTCCTGTTACCATCCGCCTAGACGCACAGTTCGGGACCCCCTACCCGAGATCCGCCGGTTTTGACACCGACATTGGTGCTTTCATTGAGAGTTCCTCTGTGTGTTCGGCAAAAGGTCGAAGGCTCGCCTGCAGATCAACTGCGACTTCGGCATCTTCGTCACCAGCTTGACTGGTCACCTTGGTTCGAGCAAGGACTGCGCCCTATCTCCGATCGTCATGTTCGGATGAGGGCCTTCATCAACATCAGCTCCGATCTCTATCAAGATCATGGAGGAATCATCCAGGGAGCCCGGGGGCTCAACGTCAACATTGCCCTCGGGCGACCGTGCTGTTTTTCTGGACAGCAAACTTGTATCCGCCGTCACCGCCTCCTCGAGCGTCGGTCTGACGATTGCTTCGGTGGAATAGTGTGGAATTACGTCTACAACATCCACGCTAAATTTCGTCGAGTTCGGATGGAGGAATCTCCGACAATCTACGATATACCGGAGCCCTGTCAAATCTGGACGAGTTTAGGGCGTGGTGTCCAGCTTCTAGCTCAGGCCTCCTTTGGAAGATCCAACCGTTGATCGACTGCAGAATTCCTATATATACCACCCCACAAAACTTTAGCTCGATCCGATCGTCCAAATTCCGGGAACCTTCCGATTAGTGCATCAATTTTCGGATCTGTTTTCTGCGCGAAAACAAATCCGACCCGAATTCGTCCTTTTTACGAACGGGATTAGGGACATCATTTTTGAAGGAAGTTTTGTATGGGGTATTGTATTTTGTTCCCGAACACGGCCCACTAACTTTAAAATCTTTCGAACATGATCTTCAACATCATGCTGGTGTCAAACCAGTCCGGCAATATTGCTCCACGGCTGCCGACCTGCGCTAGACACGTCGTCACATTGTTGAGCCGAGCTCAACTTCTTCGGATCATCATCTCGGCAAGCGAACAATAGTCCGCATCGCGAAGGATAAATCATCACCAACATCGCCGCCCACGTACACACGGGCGGGCATACCGCATCGCCGCACGGTCGCTTCATCAAGCCGGCATCGACCACGTCACGACCTGCATCGGCAGGGCCGCACTATTGCTTCTTCAAGCTGGTGTCCATCACGCCGACCTACTTCGACATCTCGGCTGGACCGGGGGCTTCGCTATCTCTTCATCAACCTACTCCGCACACTTCGGCGTCACTAGCCGACCAGCTCTGTCACGTTAGCTGGACCGAGGGCTTTGCCTCAGCGAGCCAACCTTTGCCAGCATTGCCATGCCGTCGTTTTATCGCCCATCAGGCAATGGGTGCGCGGATCGAGTCCCAATTTTGGGAATCACGTTCCTTCGGATTGCTACAACAAATAAACCAGGTGCTATTAATCCATTATTTTTTGCTTGTTTGGGTTCATTTTTCCCAAGAAATTACTACGTTGTTTGTCCATCATATGTACACAGGTCTATCAGATGGTGGCCGCATTAACGATAGTCGCATGGTGGTTCGGTCAGTTTCCGTACATAGTCCGGCGAACGCCGTATCCGGAGCTCGGACCGACCTGCGAATTCAGGCTTTGCCACGCCTTTACCGCATCACGCCGACGCCCTGCATCGACATTGACTTCGGCGCCGGGCCCTATTTCTTTTATTACTCACTTTGCATAAATTATTTATTATGCAACGATCTTTTTTAATTATCAGCATTACTATTATCTCCAGTTTGCACTATTTTTTGTGCACAGGAAAATGATCCGGGGACTTCGGCGTCACTCTGCCGGTCTGCATTGACTGTGCTATGTCACCACTTCGGCGTATCGTACTCTCCGCTCCTCCACCTCGGGACCGGCTTGGGGGATAGAACCTTGTCCTGTATCAAGCTCGGACCGCGTCATCAATACCGAACACATTAACCAGCTAAGTCGCTTTCATGCTCAAAGCTTTAATTTCTAACTTGTGTTCGGTTCGACAAAGCATTATAATTTTTTGGAAAAATGTTGCTTGTAAAAAAATTTCTTGTCCAAACATTTTTTGTGACGCATAAATTCAAATACCCAATTCATTTGGGGGCTTCCTTCATGAAGCTTTTCCTCTTGCATATGATTATACTTGTATGGCTTTGTTCCTTGTTCGTGTATTACGCCACAATATGCACCATATTGACTTAAGCGATTTGCAAGATGGCTTGCCTCGCTCCTGTGTTTACCCCTACATTCTCAATTGTTCGGCTAGGGAGTAGAGGGAGCACCTCTGCGATTGTCACGATCGGGTCATCCAAGCCGGACCTCAGACTGGGTGAAGCCGAAAGCTAGCGCTCTTATAGTTTTCAATAATGGTCGGCACACAACGTAACTCATGAGTACAAAAAATCTATTGCACAAGTCTCATAATAACAATGAGCACCAAAGAAAGGTATCGGTGGGGTACTATTTTCTTCGAAGATGCTTCTTACACTTCGCGGTAATATAGCATAAGTTCCCTGAGTGTGCTTTGTCTGTTACAGCCTTATGGCCTGATTGCCTGGTTATTGGAAACACCGTCGATATTCTTGACACATGGAGTACATAACACTTTTCGGTCCTTGACCGAAGAGGGAGAACCCGACGGTCGGTTAAGACGCGTTTAAAGTTCGGTTGAACATAGATATGATATAAGTACTTCGGTACATGCAATCATTCTTTTACCCAAGTCACTTGGGGGCTCTTAAATTTATATGAGCCGTTTTATGATAAGTGTTCTTCTTCTTAGTCGTTGCAAAGTTTTATTATTATTATTATTATTATTATTATTATTATTATTATTATTATTATTATTATTATTATTATTATTATTATCTATCACTCCTTTTTTCGACACGAGCGTGTGGTCACTAGCCGGGGAGCCTAATTTCTCTCTCAAAGCCGCTAGAGCTTAGTTTGCTAAACCGGCCTAATGAGAAGTACTTCGCCCTCGGGATACAAGCTTGAAGCCGTAGGCTGACCCGCTTGAAGTCTTGAGATAGGATGTATCATGTTAAAGCATGACAGAAGCACTTCTTTTGCTAAGGCCAATTTTCGGATTGGCACCGAACACTTGATCTCGTTCGGACGTCAAGTTTTTACTGACGTTTTTTGGTTTTCCAAGCTTATGGCACTTTTTAAACTATTTGTGTGTTTTCAGCACAAGTCTTGCAGTGCAACGCCGGACACCTTTAGAGATTCGGCAAAAACATTCTCGGATATTGCTATATATGCATCGGTTTCGAATTGTGTCTTCGGTCAATAGTTGGGTTGCCCGGCTCCTGCGCTTGCCTCCTATGTTCCGCTTTGTTCGGCTAGGTGTGCAAAGGGAGACCCACTTCGATTGTGCTTCCAGCTCACATGGTTAAGCACCTCAGTGGAGAAAGCTGAAAACTGACTGTCACAATAAGCGTAAACTGGTCAGCGATCCGATGACGGTGTTAAACGACGGGCCATTCATAACAATGGCCGAAGTGTTTACGGCTTCACCTCGACTGTCGCCGAACACTACCGGGGGCTATTAACTGGCCTCCCAAACTAAATCCTCGATATTTTGCTCTTACATTGGAGCTGAGGTTTCATGATCATGCTTAGCATGACAACCCAAAGAAAGGAACCGATAGCGGGACTATTTAATTTGGAAGACATTTCTTCTGTTAAATAGTACTATAACATATCTCTCTGCGTACCTTTGTTTATAAAACTGTATGGCCGGATTGCCTTGTTTGTTGTAAATCTTTGCCCTCATAAAGGCTTTATAAAGTAGGACAAACACTCATCAGCTATTGGCCAAGGAGGTGGAAGCCGATGGTCGGTCAACAAAGTTTTGTACAATGCGGATCCGAGCATTAATGACGTAAAGTACTTGGATACATAGAGTCATTACACATAATTTGTGATTTTACTATGGATATCAATCCTTAATTCGGCCACCCGTGCCCGCATTAAGGCTCGGGGCTCTTGGGCTTGGGCTTATTATTTACAAATATTAAAGGGGCACATCGATCCCCTGATCTGGTGTTGCCACCCGACCAGTGTCTCGGGGGCTACTGCATTGCCTGTCCAATGCAGAAAATTTTAAGTGTAATACAGTCTCCGAGATGATTTTGATCCTCAGGTTGGTCGGCCGCACCCAACCTGAGTCTTGAGGAATGAGCACGCCACTTTTTGTGTCCCGAAGTATTCTGCCGAGCTAGGACTTGATCCTCACACAATTTTGCAAATCAACCTGAGTCTCAGCGGCTAGCGGGATCAGCGGTCTGATGTCATCCTTCATGTGCATCTCGGGTTTTAGACCGATACCCACCTTGAGGGCTACTGGCTATGTATCTCGGCAGAGAATAAATAGCACCAATCAAAAATATTGACAAAAATGGGCCCACATTCGGGGTGGTGCACCACCTCGGAAGCAGTCGGGCATAAAGCTCGGGCGCTAGTGGCCGGCTCCATAGAGGGCATTTCCGGCATTAAGCTCGGCTAAACACCTTCAAACTTCTTTGAACCAAGGTGATTTACGACACCTCGGATACAGTCCGGCGTTGGAGCTCGGATACATAGTCCGGCGTTGGAGCTCGGATACAGTCCGGCGTTGGAGCTCGGATACATAGTCCGGCGTTGGAGCTCGGATACATTCCGGCGTTAGAGCTGGGAAGCGGTCCGGCGTTGGTGCTCGGCTGCAAAAGATACCTCGAATGCAGTCCGGCGTTGGAGCTCAGATGCAAGAGGACGCTGCCGCCCTGGAAACAATTCAAACCCGAGGTGTGGCATAAAAATAACAAGGCATTGATAAATGCCGAAAACTTAAAGGGGCTCCTCGGATACCCGACGTGTAAACTCGTCGAATGCATTTCGGCGATCCTCGAGATCGAAGATGAGAAGATTTGTTGAACCAGTTTTCAAGACCGATGACTGAAGATGAAGAACGGTTCGGAAGAATCGAGGAGCGTCCCTAAACTTGAAGACCGGTTCAGGGGGCTACTGACAGAGTCCTGGACTAGGGGGTACTCACCACGACATCTCCCGATCTGTTAGATTGGGCCGAGGACCCCCATGGCCGTATACTCATGGGCCAGTTCGGACAGCTGCCGCATACAAGGAAGATTCCACAAGACATGGCGATCAAGACAAGGACTCCTCCCCACCGGCGTATTCGGCTAGGACTCTTGTTATCCTAGGCCTCTGTTGCATTATATAAACCGAGGCCAGGCTAGTCGATAGAGGAGAAAAAATACAACAATCATACCATAGGCTAGCTTCTAGGGTTTAGCCTCTCTGATCTCGTGGTAGATCTACTCTTGTACTACCCATATCATCAATATTAATCAAGCAGGAGTAGGATTTTACCTCCATCGAGAGGGCCCGAACCTGGGTAAAAACATCGTGTCCCTTGTCTCCTGTTACCATCCGCCTAGACGCACAGTTCGGGACCCCCTACCCGAGATCCGCCGGTTTTAACACCGACACCGACCAAGCCGCAACCGCATTCATCACCCCCTACAGGCCATTCTTCTTCACCACAATGCCATTCGGGTTAAAAAACGTGGCCGCGACATACCAACACATGATTCAAACATGCTTGGAAACCCAAATCGGCAAGACAGTCGAGGCATACGTGGACGACGTGGTTATGAAAACCAAGAAAGTCGACCAACAAATAGATGATCTCCGTCTGACCTTCGAAAATCTCCGACCTTATGATATACAGCTCAATTCGGATAAGTGTGTCTTTAGAATAGCTGCCAGCAAACTGCTCGGATTCATTGTCTCCCATAGAGAAATCGAGGCCAACCCGGCCAAAATCAAAGCCATGTCCCAGCTAGCAATACCAACGGAGCTCAAGCATGTTTAGAAGCTGGCAGGATGCGTAGCAGCCTTGAGACGTTTCATCTCTCCTGCCTTGGTGAAAATGCACTGCCTAGCTCTTTACAGGTTACTCAAGAAAACAAAAAACTTTGCGTGGACAAGCGAAGCAACAGCGGCACTCGAAGAAATCAAAGCACTCCTGGATAGCAACCCCATCCTGGCCGCACCCAGTATTCGCGAACCCATGTTGATGTACATATCGGCCACCAATCAAGTGGTGAGAGCAGTGCTCGCCGTAGAACGAGAATCAGAGGGTCACAAATTCTAGGTCCAGAAGCCAGTCTACTATGTGTCGGAGCTCCTCACACCATGAAAATCCCGGTAACTGCACCATCAAAAGATTGCATACATGGTCTTCATGGCATCCCAAAAGTTACGACACTATGATATCGCTTGGACTACGTAGGTATTTTTCCCAAAGAGGGAGGGATGATGCAGCACAACAACGATAGGTATTTTCCTCAGTTATGAGACCAAGGTATCAATCCAGTAGGAGAACAACGCAACACTATGTAAACGGTACCTGCACATAGATAACAAATACTTGCAACCTGACGCGTATAAGGGATTGTCAATCCCTTTACGGTAAACGGCCAGCGAGGGCAAGTTGACGGGATAAAAATAGTGATAGATTGGATAAATAGATCGCGAACAAGTGCAAAATAAAACAAGCGAATAAAAAGTGCCGCAAGCTAATTTTGTATTTTTTATCATATAGATCTGAAAATAAAAGATGCAAATAAAGGAAAACACAAATAGCAATGTAGATCCGAAAGTATGTGATGATAAAATAGACCCGGGGGCGTAGATTTCACTGGTGGCTTCTCCCGAAAATAGCAAACAGTGGAAAACAATTACTATTGGGCAATTGATAGAACTGAAAATAATCGTGATGATATCTGAGACAATGATCATATATAGGCATCACGTCCAAGATTAGTAGACCGACTCCTGCCTGCATATACTATTATTACTCCACACATCGACCGCTATCCAGCATGCATCTAGTGTATTAATTTCATGGAGAAACGGAGTAATGCAATAAGAAAGATGGCATGATGTAGACAAGATCTATTCTTGTAGGAATAGACCCCATCGTTTTATCCTTGATAGCAACGATACATACGTGCCTTGTTGCCCCTTCTGTCACCGCAAAAGGATACAGTACGATCGAACCCATCACAAAGCACCGCTTCCCATTGCAAGACAAATAGATCAAGTTAGACAAAGAAAACCCAAATATCGAAGAAGAAATATGAGGCTATAGTAATCAAGAATGGATATAAAATAAACGCAAATCTGATCATAAACTCACACTTCGTCGGATCCCAATAACCACACCGCAAAAAGTCATTAGATCAAATAGATATCGAAGAGACCATTGTATTGAGATACAAAAAGAGATAGAAAGCCATCTAGCTACTCCCTACAGACCTGTAGGTCTGATATTAACTACTCAGGCATCATCGGAGAGGCACCAATGAGGAAGAGGAAGCCCTCCGTGATCATTTTCCCCTCCGACGGAACGCCGGAAAGGGCTCTAGATTGGATCTGGTGGTTCTGGAACTTGCGGCGGCTGGAACAAAATTTCATCGACTCCCCTAGGGTGTCTGGAATATTGTGGTATTTATAGAGCGAAGAGGTGGTGTGGGGGACCCCCGAGGAGGGAAACACCCACCAGGGTGCGCCTGGGCCCCCTGGCGCGCCCAGGTTGATGTTCCCCACCTCGGGTGGCCTCTCGCGTATATATTTGGCCCATGTTGGTGCTTGTGGTCCATAAAAACTGTCCAAAAAGTTTCGCTCTATTTGGACTCCGTTTGGTACTGATATTCTACGAAGTAAAAAACACGGAAAAAATAGCAAATGACACTGGGCACTATGTCAATAGGTTAGTCCCAAAAAATGATATGAAGTTTCTCTAAAATGATTGTAAAACATCCAAGAATGATAATGTAGCAGCATGGAACAATAAAAAAATTATAGATATGTTGGAGACGTATCAGCATCCCCAAGCTTAATTCCTGCTCGTCCTCGAGCAGGTAAATGATAAAAACAGAATTTTTGATGTGGATGCTGCCTAAGATGTTCATCATATTTCTTTACTTTATAGCATGGACGTGTGGACTTTTATATTGTTTAAAGTAATATTCTAGTTTTGACATGAAGACTTCTATACTCAAGCATATCAACAAGCAACCATGCCTTTCAAAATATCAATGCTAAAACAAGTTATCCTTACAAAATCATATAGTCTTGTCATGCTCTGTCTTCTTAACACAAAGTATAAATCATGTACCACCCCATTGTCAGCCAAGCAATTTGTTCATACTTTTTAATGCGCTTCAGCATTTTCACTCTCATGCAATACATGAGCGTGAGCCATGGACATAGCCCTATGGATGGAATAGAATACGGTGGTAGAGATTAATAAGAGAATACATAAAGGTAAGAAAGTCTCACATCAAAGCGGATAATCAACGGGCTATGGAGATGACCATCAATTGATGTCAATGTGAGGAGTAGGGATTGCCATGCAAAAGATGCACTACGAGCTATAAGTGTATGAAAGCTCAAAATGAAACTAAGTGGGTGTGCATCCAACTTGCTGGCTCATGAAGACCTAGGGCAATTTGTGGAAGCCGATCATTGGTATATAACCAAGTTCTATAATGAAAGACACCCACTAGTATATGAAAGTGACAACAATAGGAGACTCTCTACATAAAACATGGTGCTATTTTGATGCACAAGTGTTGTATTTGCATGCCCCTTCTCTCTTTTCTCTCATTTTTTTCTTTTCTTTCCCCCTTTTTTTCTTCTCCTTTTTTCTTCTTTTTCCTTTTTTTCTTTTTTTTCTTTTTTCTTTCGCCTAGATTCTCATCCCGACTTGTGGGGGATTCATAGTCTCCATCACTCTTTTCTCACTGGGACATGCTCTAAAAATTGATGATCATCACACATCTATTTATTACAACTCAATATTACAATTCGAAACTTATAAGAAAATATTACTCCCTCCATCCCAAAATTCTTGTCTTAGATTTGTCTAAATACGGATGTATCAAGTCACGTTTTAGTATTAGATACATCCGTATCTAGTCAAATCTAAGACACGAATTTTGGGACAGAGGGAGTACTCAACATGAATGCATCAAACAGAAGTGATGGAACTTGCATGGCAATAAATCTCGGAATGGCCCGGAAATGCCATAATAGGTAGGTATGGTGGCTGTTTTGAGGAAGATATAACAAGGCTTATGTGTGACAGAGCGTATCATATCACGGGGTTTGGATGCACGGGCAAAGTTTGCACCATTTCTCAAGGTGAGAAAGGGCAATACACGGTACCGAAGAGGCTAGCAAATTGCGGAAAGGTAAGAGTGCGTACATCCATGGACTCACATTAGTCATAAAGACTCACATACTTATTGCAAAATTTTATTAGCCCTTGAAGCAAACTACTACTATGCATGCTCCTAGGGGGAGGTTGGTAGGAGTTAACCATCGCGCGCGCCCGACCTTCCTTCACACAAAGATACACAATCAAGGATAAGTTGTGCTCCAACTTCTTGGCATAATGGGAAACCATACGTGCATGCTTCGGGAATCACCCACCTTAACACAATATTCTTACTAAAACACAATCAGTCACCAACATTAGTCACATATCACTATCAATATATCTCAAAACTATTACAAATAATCAAGTTTATTTGGCCCAATGATCTTTATGAAAGTTTTTAGTATATCCCTCCTCAATATCTATCACTTCGGGACTAGTTTCATTCATTGCAATTTTCTTAGCATGCTCAAAGAAATTTAAGTGAAGATCATGAGCGTAAAAATTATCATCTCACAAAATAATATAAGTGAAGTAAGAGAGAATTTCTTCAAAATTACTACTCTCAAATAAATCTAATTGAAGCATGAGAGCATTTCTTCAAAAATACAAAAGCACACCGTGTTCAAAAATATATAAGTGAAGCACTAGAGCAATTCCATAGCTCTAAAAGATTTAAGTGAAGCATAGAAAACAATTCTCACAAGTCATGGCATATTTTTGGCTCTCAAAAATAGGTGTGTCCAGCAAGGATAGACTACATAAAATAAAAAATAAATCAAGCAAAGACTCATATCATACAAGACGCTCTAAGCAAAACTCATGATATGCGATGAATAAAAATATAGTTGCAAGTAAAATACGATGGCCGTTGGAAGAAAGAGGGGATGCCACTCGGGGCATCCCCAAGCTTAGTTTCTTGATACTTCTTGAATATTATCTTGGACTGCTGCAAGAATCCCCAAGCTTAGACTTCTGTTACTCCTTATTCGTTCATCCATCAAGATCTCACCCAAAACTTAAAAAATTTAATCACACAAAACTTGATAAAACCTTCGTGAGATCCGTTAGTATAACAAAGAAAATCACAACTATAGGTACTTTTGCAAATCTATCCATATTTTAATATTGAAATATATCTTATATATTTACAAATTGGAGGCACCATTCAAGTCCTCTAATTAATCCACATCATCAAATTTAATTAAACCGTTGGATTTTAGAATTTACGCTCAGGATAAAAGGAAAACTTGCGTAACATAATTGGTCCCTGTCCCACAGAAAAGGCATCTGGCACGTCAACATTAGTGTTATACAAACGTAAAAAAAAGAATGGCTCCATCCATAAAAACTCCAACGAAAAAAGGGTTCATCCATAAAAAACTTGAAAAGAAAGGAAATAAATCTACGGCCAGAAAAAGGAGTCCTTAACAGATTACATCACCACGTATAAAAGAAGAGTCCTTAACACGTTCAGTTTCCACACAAAAAAACACCCACGTCCAGGACACAAAACCACGTGCCTTCTCTCTTGAAAAAGCAAATGACTTTAAACAACATCACTTACTTAGTTGGGATTAACCACAAACGTATTAAAAAAGAATCCACGTTCAAGATTTAAAACAACACGTATCTTCTTCCATGAAAAAAAAAAAGATCTAACCCACACGTAAAAAAGAGTCCTTTGAGACCCACGTCCAATTCCCCAAAAAAAATACCCACGTCCATTCTCCTAAAAAAGTACCCATGTCCAAGACACAAAAATTGTGTGGCTTCTTACTCAAAATGGAAAAAAGATTTTCAAGAACACGTACAAGATAGGATTGAGCCCACATGTATTAAAAAGAGAGTCCTTATGATTTTCAAAAAAAAATAGAGTCCTTATCACCCACGCCCACATGTCAGAAAAAAATACATCCACGCCCAATGTAAAAATAACCAGGTGCCTTCTTCCATGGAAAACGAAAAAACCAACGAAAAAAGGCTTCATCCATAAAAAACTTGAAAAGAAAGGAAATAAATCTACGACCAGAAAAAGGAGTCCTTAACAGACTACATCACCATGTATAAAAGAAGAGTCCTTAACACATTCAGTTTCCACATAAAAAACACCCACGTCCAGGACACAAAACCACGTGCCTTCTCTCTTGAAAAAGAAAATGACTTTAAACAACACCACTTACTTAGTTGGGATTAACCACAAACGTATTAAAAAAGAATCCACATTCAAGATTTAAAACAACATGTATCTTCTTCCATGAAAAAAAAGATCTAACCCACACGTAAAAAAGAGTCCTTTAAGACCCACGTCCAATTCCCAAAAAAAAATACCCACGTCCATTCTCCTAAAAAAGTACCCACGTCCAAGACACAAAAATTGTGTGGCTTCTTACTCAAAATGGAAAAAAGATTTTCAAGAACACGTACAAGATAGGATTGAGCCCACATGTATTAAAAAGAGAGTCCTTATGATTTTCAAAAAAAATAGAGTCCTTATCACCCACGCCCACATGTCAGAAAAAACACATCCACGCCCAATATAAAAATAACCAGGTGCCTTCTTCCATGGAAAACAAAAAAATATACGTCCAAATAAGTGATCGTTGGCTCCCTTCCAATGGTGTTCCTCTCCAGCCTTTTAGTCTCACTTTTCCAACTACAACAATCCATGTTGTAAATTTCAAAAAATATATACATGTTGTAAATTAACGTGTCTTACCTCATACTTTGAATCTCCTTTTCAAGTTCAGGAATCCATCATGTATATGTAAGTACATGATCTTACCCAATGATGGCGATTTAGCACATAAGATCATATCCAGCAATCTTGAATGTATACTCATGTACATGATGTTATCCCGTGATTTGAACTTTGTAGTTGTTCTATTTTCCTTTTTGCACAATTCAATCTATCATACATATGATTTACTTTTCTATATGCTAGCTCTGAAAAATAAACCTCTCATAATATATGTATTATTTGCTACAGTACCACATATGTTGGTAGAAAACAATGGACACTGTTGTCTATACAAATATATTCTTAAATAATCAAACAAAACGAGGTGCAATCCAATGTCCTTGAGGGACACCTTCCTTTTAAATGTTGTACACATGGTAATCCATGAAGCCAAGGGTTTTAAGATCAAATTCTACCATAATTCTGTGGCAAAAAACGAACACGTATGTTTTTTAGATAGAGAAAAGGAATATATATGTTATACTTGGGGTTCTTGATCATATACCTTTTAAAACATATATATCACGAATACATGATACATGCAACAACATTTATATTTATGACCATCTTGTCTACCAACATATTCATAAAAATCAAATAATAACATGTTCATATTACTGTCCTACATTTCTAATTGGTACCCACCTATTCATATTTAATATTATAAAAGTGCTAGCCCGTGCACATGCACGGGTTAATGACTAGTATACTATAATCCAACTTTTCTATGGAAAAAACTCATCAAAGAAAACCATAGATCCATCAAAACAAGCACATAACACAATGAAAATAGAACCTGTCAAAAACAGAACAGTCTGTAGCAATCTGGATACTTATAATACTTCTATAACTCCAAAAATTCTGAAAACTCAGGACTATGTAGGAAATTTGTATATCAATCTTGTGTAAAAAATTCAGAATTTTTCGTCGCTTCTAGGATTTTTAGAAATTCAGGCACTGGACGCAAAAGTTTCTATTTTTCAACAGGATCAAATCAACTATCACCAAACGAAATCCCAAAGGCCTTACTTGGCACAAACACTAAATGAAACATAAAAACACAATCATAACAGTAGCGTAATTGTGAAAACACTCAAAAAAAGGAATCAAAAAGCAAAAATAAATTTATTCATTGGGTTGCCTCCCAACAAGCGCTATCATTTTACGCCCCTAGCTAGGCATTGATAATTTTAACGATGCTCACATGAAAAACAAGAATTGAAGTACAAAGAGAGAATCATAAAACATGTGAGAAACACATCTAATTCTATCATACTTCCTATGCATAGGCATCTTATAACCAAACAAATTATCATAGCAAGCAAAAACTAGCATATGCAAGGAAGAAGAAGAAACAATAGCAATCTCAATATAATGAGAGGTAATTTAGTAACATGAAAATTTCTACAACCATATTTTCCTCTCTCATAATAATTGCATGTAGGATCATATTCAAATTCAAAAATATAGCTATCATATAAAATTTCTCTTCATGATCCACATGCATAAAAGTCTTATAATCTTTCGAGTTTGTGGGATTAACATCAACTAAAGTCACGACCTCTCCAAACCCACTTTTATGAAAATTCATGAGATTAATCATTCTCCAAATATGTGGGATTATTTTTTCCTAAATTTGACGCTCTTCCAAACCCACTTCCAATATTATTGCAAACATTATCACCACTAACATATTCAACATGAGGCTTAAATATTTTTTTAAGATCACAGGAAGAATCACCCAAATCATGATCATTGCAACAAGTAGTGGACACAACAAAATTAGCATCCCCAAGCTTGGTGTTTTGCATATTATTAGCACAATTGACATTAATAGAATTTATAGTAAAAACATTGCCATCATGCTTTTCATTCAAGGAGCTATCATGAATCACTTCATAAATTTCTTCTTTTAGCACTTCATAACAATTTTTAGATTCATGAATTTCAAGCAAAAATTCATAAAGATAATCTAGTGCACTCAAATCAGTAGCAATTGGTTCATCATAATCGTATATTTTAAAAATATTAGCAAGTGGATGAGGATCCATATCAATAGATTTTTAGCAAGCGAAGATGCAAGCAAATAGAAGACACATGGCACACAAGCAAAGCAGAGATTCGGCAAGAAAAAGGCAAACAAAAATGGCGAATAAAAGGAAAATCATTGTGAAGTGGGGGAGATGAAAACGGGAGGAAAATGACAAATAATATAAATTGCAAGTAGATGAGATTTGTGATTAGCAACCTTATAGATGTTGATGATGTCTCCCCGGTAATGGCGCCATAAATTCCTTTTGATGTCGCTTGGACTACGTCGGTATTTTCCCCAAAGAGGAAGGGATGATGCAAAACAACAACGGTAGGTATTTCCCTCAGTTATGGAACCACGGTATCAATCCAGTAGGGGAACCACACAACACTATGTAAACGGTACTTGCACACAAATAACAAATACTTGCAACCCAACGCGTATAAGGTGTTGTCAATCCCTTTATGGTAAACGGCGAGCAAGATTGGCAACTTGACGAGATAAAAATAGTGATAGATTGGATAAATAGATCGCAAACTAGTGCAAAATAAAAGAAGCAAATAAAAAGTGCAGCAAGGTATTTTTGTATTTTTGATAATATAGATCTGAAAATAAAAGATGCAAATAAAGGGAGACGTAAATAGCAATGTAGATAGGAAACTATGTGATGATAAAAGAGACCCGGGGGCCATAGATTTCACTAGTGGCTTCTCTTGAAATAATCGTGACGATATCCGAGACAATGATCATATATAGGTATCACGTCCAAGATTAGTAGACCGACTCCTGCCTGCATCTACTACTATTATTCCACACATCGACCGCTATCCAGCATGCATCTAGTGTATTGAGTTCATGGAAAAACGAAGTAATGCAATAAGAACGATGACATGATGTAGACAAGATATATTCATGTAGTAATAGACCCTTGCTGCCCCTCCTGTCACTGGGAAAGGACACCGTACAATCGAACCAATCATAAAGCACTTCTTCCCATTGCAAGACAAATAGCTCAAGTTGGCCAAACAAACCCAAATATCAGAGAAGAAATACGAGGCTATAGTAATCAAGAATGGATATTAAATCAAGGAAAATATGGTCATAAACTCACACTTCATCGGATCCCAATAAACACACCGCAAAAAGTCACTACATCAAATAGATATCCAAGAGACTATTGTATTGAGATGCAAACAGAGAGAGAGAAAGCCATCTAGCTCCTGCCTACGGACCCGTAGGTCTGATATGAACTACTCATGCATCATCAGAAAGGCACCTATGAGGAAGATGAACCCGTCCATGATCATTTTCCCCTTTGGCGGAGTGCCAGAAAGGGAGCTAGATTGGATCTGGCGGTTCTGGAACTTGCGGAGGCTGGAACGAAATTTTATCGACTTCCCTAGGGTTTCTGGAATATTGTGGTATTTATAGAGAAAAGAGACGGTGCGGGGGACCCCCAAGGAGGGCAACACCCACCATATGCGCCTGCCCCCCTAGCGCGCCCAGGTGGGTGTTCCCCACCTCGGGCGGCCTCTCACGTATATGTTTGGCCCATGCTAGTGCTTCTGGTCCATAAAAAGTCTCCAAAAAGTTTTGCTCCATTTTGACTCCGTTTGGTACTGATATTCTCTGAAGTAAAAAATACGGAAAAAACAACAACTGGCACTGGGCACTATGTCAATAGGGTAGTCCCAAAAAATGATATAAAGTTTCTATAAAATGATTGTAAAACATTCAAGAATGATAATATAACAGCATGGAATAATAAAAAATTATAGATACGTTGGAGACGTATCACACTACTTTCAAGACTTTTCGGTAACAGTGACATCCGAGGTACCCCTTAATGATATAATCAACAACAAGGATGCCACAGGCCGTATTGCCAAATGGGCCATAGAGCTCCTCCCCTTCGAGATCGTGTACAAGCCACGCCGAGCTATTAAATCTCAAGTATTGGACGACTTTATACCCGAATGGACTGAAGCCTAACACCCTCGGCAATACGATACTTATACACATTGCACGATGTAATTTGACGGCTCCAAAATGCTAGCCGGACTGGGGGCTAGGGTAATCCTACTATCCCCCACTGGCAACACTATTTGGTATGTCATACAGATCATGTACACGGATTCTAACAACACTGCCGAATATGAAGCCCTACTGCATGGGCATCAGATGGCAACGTCAATGGATGTTCGACGCCTAGAAGTGTGAGGGGATTCGAATCTCGCTATCTCCCAGGTCAATGTAGACTTTGATGCCAAAGACCCAAAAAAGGCGGCTTATAGAAACACCGTCCTCAGAATGTCAACCTGCTTTCAGGGTCTAGAATTCCACCATGTCACTAGGGACAGTAATCAAGCCATGGATGTCCTCACCCGCATGGGTGCCAAGCACGACCAAGTCCCTAAAATTACCTTTCTAGAAAGGCTCTTCAAGCCATCCGTGGTATGGCAGCACGACAATGGCGGCACAACCACCGACGAGCCCGCCCTTATTGCTCCACCGGAAATTAAGCCCAATGACTCTATCATCGGGGCTCCGCACTCGAAGAAACACCCTAGGCCCATGAGATTATGGTCGTCATCGCCCCATGGACTGAACCCCTGCTTGCTTATCTACTGAGACAAGAATCCCTAGAGGATCAGACAGAGGCACGACGCATAATTCGGCACTCCAAGGTGTATAAAGTCCATGAGGGCGAGCTCTATAAAAAGAGCACTACAGAGTCCTTCAGAGGTGCATTTCCGAGGACCAAGGGCGGCAGCTTCTTGCGGAAATACACTCCGGCATGGGCGGTGAGGGATTCCTGGATAAGAGGGTATCAGGACAGCCGGACTATATACTTTGGCCGGACTGTTGGACTATGAAGATACAAGATTGAAGACTTCATCCCATGTCCGGATGGGACTCTCCTTGGCGTGGAAGGCAAGCTTGACGATTCGGCTAATAGATCTCCTTCTCTGTAACCAACTCTGTGTAACCCTAGCCCCCTCCGGTGTCTATATAAACCGGAGGGTTTAGTCCGTTGGACAGAACAACAATCATACCATAGGCTAGCTTTTAGGGTTTAGCCTCTCTGATCTCGTGGTAGATCAACTCTTGTAATACTCATATCATCAAGATCAATCAAGCAGGAAGTAGGGTATTACCTCCATTGAGAGGGCCCGAACCTGGGTAAACATCGTGTCCCAGTCTCATGTTACCATTAACCTTAGACGCACAGTTCAGGACCCCCTACCCAAGATCCGCCGGTTTTGACACCGACATTGGTGCTTTCATTGAGAGTTCCTCTGTGTCGACGCTGTAAGGCTCGATGGCTTCTCCAACCTTCAACAACACCATCCAGGGTGGGACTTTTCTCCCCGGACAGATCTTCGTGTTTGGCGGCTTCGCACTGCGGGCCAACTCGCTTGGCCACCTAGAGCAGATCGACAGCTACACCCCTGGCCATCAGGTCAGGTTTGGGAACCAAAACTAAATTGCCGACATCCGCGGAGACTTGATCTTCGACGGATTAGAGCGCACGTCAGGAGCGCCGAACGGTCGCCACGCACATGATTTAGATCTGTCGTCGGACAGTATTTGGGATATCGCACCTGCCATGGCTCCGGAACTTGATCCAGAGAAGATCATGCCATCCAAAGACGGTGGGATGGACCCCGCCACGGAGGCCGCAAACCTATCGGCATTGGAACGGAACACAGACTCCGCTTCCAAGGAAATTTGTGTCTCCGGACCCCCGGACTTGTCTTCGGTCGTAGGTTCCGGACTGTGTGCGCCCATGCCCATCAAAGCTGGTTGGGCCCCAATTATGGAATTCACCACCACGGATACCTGCCAGTACTCCCCCTTTGGTGATGTGCTAAATTCATTAAAGTCTCTCTCTGATAGAAGACTCTTGGCCGAACTATATCCGGCCAAAGTGGGGCATAGATGACGAAGAAAATTGCCTCCCACCCACCACCCACTTCATAGCCACTGTCGATGACCTAACAGACATGCTTGACTTCGACTCTGACGACATCGGTGATATGGATGTCGATGCAGGGAACGATCTGGAACCACCGCCCATGGGGCGCTGGACCGCCACTTCATCATATGACATCTACATGGTGGACACGCCTAAGGAAGACAACGGTGACAAGAAGGACACAACGGAGGATAAACCCCCCGGCAAACAAAAATGACGGTGCAGGCGCCGCTCTAAGTTCAGTCACAGTAAAAATAATAGCGCGAGGAAAAATGATACCCCGGTAGACTCCGAAGGCGACAATTCAAACCCAGCAACAGAGAAAGAAGAACTAGGTCACGCTGAACAAACGCCCGATCACAGCAATCCCAAGGGTCAAACTCATCAAACTACCCACGGAGGGGAGGACAAGTCCGGTTGACGATGCATTCATCATCCCGGGAAAACGTCTGATGCAAGATAACCTCTGCAGAAAGCTTCTAGCCACGGCGAGGAGCCTAAATAAGCAGAAGCAAAGTCTTAAAGCCGCGCAGGATACGCTAAACCGAAGATGGAACAAGGTGCTAGACACCGAAGGAAAATGTGGCGACGATCGCCACACAAAGAGCTACCCAAAGCGCAAGCTGCTGCCCAAATTTGACGACGAGGCCGCAGCGCCTATTCCGCCAAAGAACAATACGGCCACTCGGCCGGACCAATCACCTCATGGCCGCGATAGAGCAGCCACTGATACCGCACACGATTTACGTGAGCTCCTGGACAAAAAGGCCGGTGCGACCAGGTACATCTACGGGTCCAGAGGACATGCTCCGACACGGGATTATGGTCACCAAAACGATCACACCGATCGAATACCAGTTCGGAATCAACACCGAACGCAATAACAGCTGACAGCACGCCGCGACACGGCCAGATACAGATGGGCTGCGCACCCTCTGTGCTTCACCGATGAGGTGCTGGATCACGAATTTCCACAAGGATTCAAACCCGTGAATATAGAGGCATACGACGGAACGACAGACCCTGGGGTCTGGATTGAAGATTTTATCCTTCACATACACATGGCTCATGGGGATGACCTCCACGCGATCAAATACCGTCCCCTCAAGTTGAAAGGACCAGCTCGGCACTGGCTGAAGAGCCTCCCCGAAAACTCAATTGGAAGTTGGGAGGAACTTGAGGATGCTTTCAGGGCCAACTTTCAAGGGACCTATGTCCGACCTCCGGATGCAGTCGATTTAAGTCACATAATACAGCAGCCCGTAAGCTTTGGAACAGATTCCTCACTAAGAAGAATCAAATTGTCGACTGTCCGGATGCCGAAGCCTTAGCGACCTTCAAACATAGTATCCGAGATGAGTGGCTCGCCAGACACCTCGGCCAAGAAAAGCCAAGGACGATGGCAGCCTTAACGAGCCTTATGACCCGCTTTTGTGCGGGCGAAGACAGCTGGTTGGCCCGTAGAGGCACCAGTGACCCAGGCACATACGAAATTCGAGATGGCAACGGGAAGCCACGGTGCACTAAGCACAAGCGTCGGAATGACGATAGTCCGGACAACACGGCGGTCAACGCCGGATTCAAGGGACCTCGACCTGGTCAAGGAAATAAGCCATTTAAGGGCAGTAAAGAGGGATTCCTGGATAAGGGGGTATCCAGACAGCCGGACTATATACTTTGGCCGGACTGTTGGACTATGAAGATACAAGATTGACGACTTCGTCCCGTGTCCGGATGGGACTCTCCTTGGCGTGGAAGGCAAGCTTGGCGATTCGGATAATAGATCTCCTTCTCTGTAATCGACTCTGTGTAACCCTAGCCCCCTTCAGTGTCTATATAAACCGGAGGGTTTAGTCCGTAGGACAGAACAACAATCATACCATAGGCTAGCTTTTAGGGTTTAGCCTCTCTGATCTCGTGGTAGATCAACTCTTGTAATACTCATATCATCAAGATCAATCAAGCAGGAAGTAAGGTATTACCTCCATCGAGAGGGCCTGAACCTGGGTAAACATCGTGTCCCCCGCCTCCTGTTACCATTAGCCTTAGACGCACAGTTCGGGACCCCCTACCCAAGATCCGCCGGTTTTGACACCGACAGGCGGCCACCGCTCTGGAGCTCGTACCCTGGTCAGTAAAGCCTTCCGTGAAAGGTTCTTTTGGCCCACAACTCATGCCGACGCTGGCACATTGGTCCAACACTATGTTGGATGCCAGCTATTTGCAAATAAAAGTCATATGCCCCCACGACCCTTCGTACTATACCGATAACTTGGTTGTTTGTAGTATGGGGGCTCGACGTGGTCGGACCACTTAAAGGGGGGCCAAGAAAAAGAAGTACCTATTGGTCATGGTTGACAAAATCACTAAGTGGATAGAAGCAATGCCGGTAACTTCAGCGGAATCCAGACCAATGGTTGACTTCACATCTGGCGTCACACACCGTTATGGTGTCTCGTGCAACATAATCACCGACAATGGGAGTAATTTCACTGCCCAAGAAGTCAAAGATTGGTGCGCTAAAATGGACATCAAGCTCGACTATGCTTCAGTATACCACCCGCAAACTAATGGGCAGGTGGAACGAGCAAACATATTAATTATGAGCGGCATCAAGCCTCGCTTATTCCGCTCTCTCAAAGGTTCAGACTGTCACTAGGTACAGGAGCTGGACTCCGTACTATGGGGGCTGTGGACCACCCCTAACCGGTCAAAGGGATACACTCCTTTGTTTATGGTGTATGGGGCTTAGGTGGTCCTCCCGTATGACCTGATACATGACGCGCCTTGAATACATATGTACAAAGAGAAAGAGGTCGAGCTAGATCGGCAGGATGATTTGGATGCCCTCGAAGGAGAGTCCGACATTGCGCGGGCACGATCGGCCCTTTATCAGCAACAGGCCTGGCGCTACCAAAACAGGGAAGTTCGGGAAAAGTCTTAAAACGTGGGAGAGCTCGTACTACGCCTTCCAGAGAAGCAAAAGCATAAACTTTTGCCTAAATGGGAAGGACCCTTCATTACCGCTGAAGTACTCGGGGTATCGTCTTAGAAGACAGTTAGATAACGGCCTCGAGCATAACCCATGGAACGTTGCCCGGCTCCGGCACTTCTACGCTTAGTCCGGCGTTGTCACCGACACTCCTTCATTTTTTTCTTCTTCGTCTTCAATGTCATTTTTTTACTCTTGGAGTTCCGACTTCCGACCTAGAGTTTGGTTAAACCGCAACACGGCAGGTCTCCATTGTATATATCTTCAAATTAAATAACCTAGCTTTACCCAGGGGCTGCGTTTAGAGCGGCCTATCATAATAAAATTTTGCAACCTCTTTTATGTTATTTTGCATATATACACTTCCTATTTTAAGCCATTATATTCACCTATTTGACTTAAGATCTTTGCCAAGCTAGGTTGCCTGGCTCCTGTGTTTACCCCTACGTTCCCGATTGTTCGGCTAGGGAGTAAAGGGAGCACCTCTGCGACTGTTACGCCCGGGTAATCCGAATCCATAGCTCAAACGGGTGAAGCCGAAAGCTAGCGTTCTTACAGAAAATAATGGGTCGGCCTTTTCCGAAGAAATGTTGTTCAAGCGCTAGTCGCCTGCCATCTATTTTTTGGTTCCTCGGAACCACGCATATTCGTGTAACACCGGCATCCGGACACACAAGCTATGGTAAACATAGCCTACCCAGAGAAAGGAACCCTTGGAGGAACTATTTTCTTAGGAAGATGTTTCTTACATTACATAGTAATATAACATAACTCACCACACGCCCTTTTGTCTGTTCGCATCCTATGGCCGGATTGTCTGGTTAATAGAAATATTCCTCGTTCGTCAGGATATATAGTACGGGACACTCCCTGATGACTGGTCGAGGAGGTAGAAGTTGATGGCCGTTAAGACAACGTTTTCATTGCGGAATGGGATTAGCGCGATGTAAAGTACATTGATACATAGAATCATGCGCCCTACTCTTTGTCAATAATGTCTATCAAGTGGTCTAAGACACAATCTTGCTGGGAATACCTAACGGTAGGCATTACTTGGTCATAAAATAAGCTAACTGGTATTTCCTTCTCATCCGGGCCCATAGGCCCAACTCGTGCCATGTGTTCGGGATCAAGCTTTGTGTATCGGGTCTTCACCATCGCCCAGGCTTCTAGCGCCCCTTGACGGTAGGCTGATTTCTTCCAGAGCTCAAAACATCACCTAGCTCCTTTGAAGCGGCTGGCTAGCTCAATCATGCTCTCCGGCGGTACTTCCCATGGTCATAGCGCCTTTACCATGCTAAGCATAGCCTTCCGAGCCCGCTCATGCACCTTGGTTAACCTCTTCATAAGCTCCCCATCAGACCCGAATTCTTCTCCCGGCCGCCCTGTCAAGAGGCCTAACAACCGAGGGGAGCATGTTTGTTGATCCGGTAATACGTCATCCATATATAGTGCAAAAATATGTGACTTACTGAATATGCCGCCTTTTAGCTTTTGGTTCTCCTCCTGGGCTTGTGCTAGCTGAGATTTCAAACTCTCGATCTCTTCGGCCTTCCGCAGATCTTCCGCTTCGAGCGCATTCTTCCCCTCATGACATCACGTCAGCACTCGTTTGCCTGCCTCCAGTTCCCTCTTCTGTTAGTTTACGGACTCGGCGGCTGCAGGAAGAAGATGATATAAGTACACATGACACCATGACATGCAGCTTTCATCGGCGGTTCCCTGGCTACTCTTTACTCACCAGGAGGTTCGCTGGTAGCTTTCTTGGCCGCTTCTAGTTCGGCTTGCATGCTGGCCAGTTGTGTTCGGCTCAACTTTAGGTCTTTGGACAGTTGGATGTTCTGCACCCTGGTGGCCTGATATTCATTCAGAACCTTAACTCGGCCGTCCCGTTGTCGGTGTCAAAACCGGCGGATCTCGGGTAGGGGGTCCCGAACTGTGCGTCTAAGGCTAATGGTAACAAGAGGCAGGGGACACGATGTTTACCCAGGTTCGGGCCCTCTCGATGGAGGTAATACTCTACTTCCTGCTTGATTGATCTTGATGATATGAGTATTACAAGAGTTGATCTACCACGAGATCGTAGAGGCTAAACAATAGAAGCTAGCCTATGATTATGATTGTTGTTCTATGGACTAATCCCTCTGGTTTATATAGACACCATAGGGGGCTAGGGTTACACAGAGTCGGTTACAGAGAAGGAGATCTACATATCTGAATCGCCAAGCTTGCCTTCCACGCAAAGGAGAGACCCATACGGACACGGGACGAAGTCTTCAATCTTGTATCTTCATAGTCCAACAGTCCGGCCAAAGTGTATAGTCCGGCTGTCCGAATACCCCCTAATCCAGGACTCCCTCAGTAGCCCCTGAACCAGGCTTCAATGACGATGAGTCCGGTGCGCAGATTGTCTTCGGCATTGCAAGGCGGATTCCTCCTCCGAATACTCCATAGAAGATTTTGAACACGAGAGTCGTGTCCGGATCTGCAAAACAAATTCCACATACCACCGCAGAGAGAACAACATTCCACAAATCTAATCTGCTGACAACTCTTCGTAGCATGACATCACGCCACGGCCCGGTCATTATTCGAACCGTTTTCCACAACCAGCTACTGCACATATTGCGAGGAGGTTTCCTTGGCACGTCTTGTCGAAGCAGAGATCGTGTCCCCTTATTGCGAGATTCTCATCAATACGGGCGTGGGTAACCCAACCGCACCATCAACCGTGGCGCTTGGGGAATAAGCGACTTTAATGGGCAAGAGGGGAGGCACACAGTTCCTACTGCCTTTATAAAGAGATAAGGATTCCCCCTTTTCACCCATGCCTTCTTCCTCCTTTGCTCATCCATTCTCGCACTCTCGAGCTCCAGCGCCCAAGTTCTCACCTTCTCCGCAAAGTCCTTCCAGACATGTCCGGAGTAGGAGGCAAGTGGATGGCCTCCTCCGTTATGGAGGAGGACATTACGAAGCTTCGGGAGGCCGGATACTTAGCCGCGGACATCACTCACCGGCCCCCGGATGAAGGGCAGATCATCCCTACTCCGGAACCCCACAAGAGGGTTGTATTTCTCCCCCACTTCGTCCGCGGATTGGGATTTCCCCTCCACCCATTTGTCCGCGGGCTCATGTTTTACTATGGGCTAGATTTTCATGATCTGGCCCAAATTTCATCCTCAACATCTTGGCATTTATCATCGTGTGCGAGGCCTTCCTCCGCATCAAGCCCCACTTTGGACTGTGGCTAAAGATCTTCAACGTGAAGCCAAAGATAGTGGGCGGCCAGCAACCGGAGTGCGCAGGCGCCATGGTGGGCAAAATGCCCAATGTTACCTAGCTCGAAGGCTCCTACGTGGAGGCCGTGAAGGGGTGGCAATCGGGGTGGTTATACATCACTGAGCCCCAAGACGCCAACTGGGCGGCGGCCCCCGAATTCCGATCTGGCATCCCCATGCGGCTCACCTCCTGGGAAAAGAAGGGTTTAGCCTGGGGTGCACCTGCAGAGCTGACCGGACTCCAGAACTGTATTAAAAATATGATAGGCAAAAAGATCAAGCTTGTCAACGTGTGCTACGTCTCGAGCTTGCGTTGGATTTCCCCGAAGAGGAGAGGATGATGCAGCACAGTAGCGTAAGTATTTCCCTTAGTTTTTGAGAACCAAGATATCAATCCAGTAGGAGACTATGTGCAAGTCCCTTGTACCTGCACAAAACGATAGCTACTCGCACCCAACGCTTAGGGGTTGTCAATCCCTTCACGGCACTTACGAGAGTGAGATCTGATAGAGATAATATTTTTGGTATTTTTGGTATAAAGATGCAAAGTAAAAAGTAAAAGCAAAGCAAGTAAATAAAGTGATGGAGATTGATATGATGAGAATAGACCCGGGGGCCATAGGTTTCACTAGTGGCTTCTCTCAAGAGCATAAATATTCTACGGTGGGTGAACAAATTAATGTTGAGCAATTGACAGAATTGAGCATAGTTATGAGGTTATCCAGGCAATGATCATGTATATAGGCATCACGTCCGTGACAAGTAGACCGAAACGATTATGCATCTACTACTATTACTCCACTCATTGACCGCTATCCAGCATGCATCTAGAGTATTAAGTTAAAAACAGAGTAACGCCTTTAGCAAGATGACATGATGTAGAGGAATAAATTCATGCAATACGATAAATACCCCATCTTGTTATCCTCGATGGCAACAGTATAATATGTGCCTTGCAACCCTTTCTGTCACTGGGTAAGGACACCGCAAGATTGAACCCAAAGCTAAGCACTTCTCCCATTGCAAGAACTACCAATTTAGTTGGCCAAACCAAACGGATAATTCGAAGAGACTTGCAAAGATAACTCAATCATACATAAAAGAATTCAGAGAAGAATCAAATATTTTCCATAGATAAGCTGGATCATAAACCCACAATTCATCGGTCTCAACAAACACACCGCAAAAAGAAGATTACATCGAATAGACCTCCACGAGAGAGGGGGAGAACATTGTATTGAGATCCAAAAAGAGAGAAGAAACCATCTAGCTACTAGCTATGGACCCGAAGGTCTGAAGTAAACTACTCACACTTCATCGGAGGGGCTATGGTGTTGATGTAGAAGCCCTCCGTGGTAGATGCCCCCTCCGGCGGAGCTCCAGAATAGGCCCCAAGATGGGATCTCGTGGATACAGGAAGTTACGGCGGTGGAATTAGGTTTTTGGATCCTCTTATGATCTGTTGGGGGTATGTAGGTATATATAGGAGGAAGGAGTACGTCGGTGGAGCGTTAGGAGGCCCATGAGGCAGGGGAGTTACGGCGGTGGAATTAGGTTTTTGGCTCCCCCTGGGCGCGCCCCCCACCCTCGTGACCGCCTCTGGCACTCCTTGGAGTAGGGTCCAAGTCTCCTGGATCACGTTCGGTGAGAAAATCACGTCCCCGAAGTTTTAATTCCGTTTGGACTCCGTTTGATATTCCGTTTCTTCGAAACACTGAAATAGGCAAAAAACAGCAATTCTGGGTTGGGCCTCCGGTTAATGGTTAGTCCCAAAAATAATATAAAAGTGGAAAATAAAGCCCATTATAGTCCAAAACAATAGATAAAGTAGCATGGAGCAATCAGAAATTATACATACGTTGGAGACGTATCAGGCATCCCCAAGCTTAATTCCTACTCGTCCTCGAGTAGGTAAATGATAAAAAGAGAAATTTTGATGCGGAGTGATACTTTGGCATAATTTCAATGTAAATCTTCTTAATTGTGATATGAATATTCAGATCCAAAAGATTCAAGACAAAAGTTCATATTGACATAAAAATAATAATACTTCAAGCATACTAATCAAAATAATTATGTCATCTCAAAATAACATGGCCAAAGAAAGTTCATCCCTACAAAATCATATAGTTAGTCTATGCTTCATTTTCGTCACACAAAGATGTTCCCAACTTCTATACCCCCGATGACAATCCAAGAAATTGTTTCATACTTAAATAATCTCAAACTTTTTCAACCTTCACGCAATACATGAGCGTGAGCCATGGATATAGCACTATGGGTGGAGTAGAATATGATGATGGGGATTGTGTGGAGAAGACAAAAAAGGAGAAAGTCTCACATTGACGAGGCTAATCAACGGGCTATGGAGATGCCCATCAATTGATGTCAACATGAGGAGTAGGGATTGCCATGCAACGGATGCACTAGAGCTATGAATGCTCAACAAAAGAAAACTAGTGGGTGTGCATCCAACTTGCTTGCTCATGAAGACCTAGGGCATTTGAGGAAGCCCATCGTAGGAATATACAAGCCAAGTTCGATAATGAAAATTTTCCACTAGTATGAAAAAGGACAACTTATGAGACTCACTATATGAAAAACATGGTGCTACTTTGAAGCACAATATATGAGACTCACTACACGAAGAACGAGGTGCTACTTTGAAGCACAAAATATGAGACCCATTACATGAAGAACATGGTGCTACTTTGAAGCACAAGTGTGGAAAAGGAGATAGTAGCATTGCCCTTTTCTTTTCTCTTTTTTGGGCCTTTCTTTTTTTATTTGGACTTTCTCTTTTTTTGGGCAATGCTCTAATAATGATGATCATCACACTTCTATTGATTACAACATGAGGATTACAACTCGAAACTAGAACAAGATATGACTCTATATGAATGCCTCCGGCGGTGTACCGGGGTGGTGCAATGAATCAATAGTGACATGTATGAAAATAATGCATGGTGGCTTTGCCACAAATACGATGTCAACTACATGATCATGCAATGGCAATATGACAAAAGTAAAGTATGTCATGACGATGATGGTGGAAGTTGTATGGCAATATATCTCGGAATGGCTATGGAAATGCCATAATCGGTAGGTATGGTGGCTGTTTTGAGGAAGATATAAGGAGGTTTATGTGTGATAGAGCGTATCGTATCACGGGGTTTGGATGCACCGGCGAAGTTTGCGCCAACTCTCAATATGAGAAAGGGCAATTCACGGTACCGAAGAGGCTAGCAATGGTGGAAAGGTAAAAGTGAGTATAATCCATGGACTCAACATTAGTCAAAAGAACTCATATACTTATTGCAAAAATTTAGAAGTCATCAAAAATCAAGTACTACGCGCATGCTCCTAGGGGGGTAGATTGGTAGGAAAAGACCATCGCTCGTCCCCGACCGCCACTCATAAGGATGCACAAGCCAGGTACACTTCATGCTTCTAATTTGGTACACAACTTTAACCATATGTGCATGCTATGGGATTTACAAACTTCAACACAAGCATTTCTCAAATTCAAAACTACTCAACTAGCATGACTTTGATATTATTACCTCCATATCTCAAAACAATTATCAATCATCAAACTTATCTTAGTATTCAACGCACTCAAAAGAAAGTTTAACATATCTTGAACTCCAAGTATATTAACATTAAGCAAATTACCATGCTATTAACGACTCCCAAAATAATCTAAGTGAAGCATGAGAGATCAAGTTTCTTTAAAACAAATCCACCACCGTGCTCTAAAAGATCTAAGTGAAGCACTAGAGCAAAAATTATCACGCTCAAAAAGATATAAGTGAAGCACTATGAGCAAACTATCAAGCTCAAAAGATATAAGTGAAGCACATAGAGTATTCTATCAAATTATAATTCATATATGGCTCTCTCAAAAGGTGTGTACATCAAGGATGATTGTGGTAAACTAGAAAGCAAAGACTCAAATAATACAAGACGCTCCAAGCAAAACACATATCATGTTGGTGAATAAAAATATAGCTCCAAGTAAATTACCGATTGAAGTGGACGAAAGAGGGGATGCCTTCTGGGGCATCCCCAAGCTTTGAATTTTTGGTGTCCTTGGATTATCTTGGGGATGCCATGGGAATTCCCAAGCTTAGGCTCTTAACACTCCTTGTTCCATAATCCATCAAATACCAAAAACAAAAAACTCAAAATAAAATTGGGTTGCCTCCGAACAAGCGCTATCGTTTAACGCCCCTAGCTAGGCAGAAAAACAAGGATAGATCTAGGTATTGCCATCTTTGGTGGGCAATCCATAAGTGGCTCTCATGATAGATTCATATGGTAATTTTATTTTATTTCTAGGAAAATGTTCCATGCCCTTCTTTAATGGAAATTGGAATCTAATATTCCCTTCCTTCATATCAATAATTGCACCAATCGTTCTAAGGAAAGGTCTACCAAGAATAATAGGACATGAAGGATTGCAATCTATATCAAGAATGATAAAATCTACGGGCACATAATTACTATTTTCAACAATAAGAACATCATTAATTCTTCCCATAGGCTTTTTAATAGTGGAATCCGCAAGATGCAAGTTTAGAGAGCAATCATCAAAATCACGGAAATCTAGCAAATCACACAAAGTTTTGGGAATAGTAGAGACACTAGCACCCAAATCACACAAATCATGAAACTAATAATTTTTAATTTTAATTTTAATAGTAGGTTCCCACTCATCATGGAGTTCCCTAGGGATAGAAATTTTTAACTCAAGCTTTTCTTCATAAGATTGCATCAAGGCATCAACAATGTGTTCGGTAAAAGCCTTATTTTGACTATAAGCATGAGGAGAATTTAGCACAGATTGCAACAAGGAAATACAATCAATTAAAGAGCAATTTTCATAATTAAATTCCTTGAGATCCAAAATAGTGGGTTTAGCAATATCTCGATTTTTATTTCTTTCAATCCCACTTTTATCAATTTCATCATTAAGATATAGAAACTCCGAATTCTTGGAACGCCTTCTAGGTAAAGAAAGATCATATTCAGTTTCATCAAGATTCATATTGCAAAATTAAGATTTAATGGGGGACGCATCAATAACTTTTAGATCTTCTTCTTGATTTTCATAGGAATTCGGTTTAGCGGCCATCTTATTGATTAAGGTAGCTTCTATATCCAAAATTTCAGCGGTCATCTTTTCAAGACGAGCGATTTGGGCTCTTATACCATCAAATTCTTTGGACATATCATCGAGCTCTTTATTCATATAACTCATAAAACTCTTTTGTTCCTTAAGCTCGTTTCTAAAGAAATTATTATGCTCAAATTGCAAAACCATAAACTTCCTGACATTGTTCTCGATCTCCTCTAGCCTTTTAAGGTGAAGATCACCAGAATTAGGTAAGGCCATTACGACAAACAAGCAAACTAACACACGAGCAAACAAAAGGCAAAGGAAAAAGGCAAAGGGAAAAAGAGGAGGAGATTGGGAAAGAGAGGGCGAATAAAACGGCAAGGGTGAAGTGGGGGAGAGGAAAACGAGAGGCAAATGGCAAATAATGTAATGCGAGAGATAGGGATTGTGATGGGTACTGGGTATGTTGACTTTTGCATAAGCCTCCCCGGCAACGGCGCCAGAAATTCTTCTTGCTACGTCTCGAGCTTGCGTTGGATTTACCCGAAGAGGAGAGGATGATGCAGCATAGTAGCGTAAGTATTTCCCTCAGTTTTTGAGAACCAAGGTATCAATCCAGTAGGAGACTACGCGCAAGTCCCTCGTACCTGCACAAAACGATAGCTACTCGCAACCAACGTTTAGGGGTTGTCAATCCCTTCACGGTCACTTACGAGAGTGAGATCTGATAGAGATAATATTTTTGGTATTTTTGCTATAAAGATGCAAAGTAAAAGAGTAAAAGCAAAGCAAGTAAATAAAGTGATGGAGATTGATATGATGAGAATAGACCCGGGGGCCATAGGTTTCACTAGTGGCTTCTCTCAAGAGCATAAGTATTCTACGGTGGGTGAACAAATTACTGTTGAGCAATTGACAGAATTGAGCATAGTTATGAGGTTATCCAGGCAATGATCATGTATATAGGCATCACGTCCGTGACAAGTAGACCGAAACGATTCTGCATCAACTACTATTACTCCACTCATCGACCACTATCCAGCATGCTTCTAGAGTATTAAGTTAAAAACAGAGTAACGCCTTAAGCAAGATGACATGATGTAGAGGAATAAATTCATGCAATATGATAAATACCCCATCTTGTTATCCTCGATGGCAACAATACAATACGTGCCTTGCAACCCTTTACACCTTGGGTAAGGACACCGCAAGATTGAAACCAAAGCTAAGCACTTCTCCCATTGCAAGAACTACCAATCTAGTTGGCCAAACCAAACGGATAATTTGAAGAGACTTGCAAAGATAACTCAATCATACATAAAAGAATTCAGAGAAGAATCAAATATTTTCCATAGATAAGTTGGATCATAAACCCACAATTCATCGGTCTCAACAAACACACCGCAAAAAGAAGATTACATCGAATAGATCTCCACGAGAGAGGGGGAGAACATTGCATTGAGATCCAAAAAGAGAGAAGAAGCCATCTAGCTACTAGCTATGGACCCGAAGGTCTGAAGTAAACTACTCACACTTCATCGGAGGGGCTATGGTGTTGATGTAGAAGCCCTCCATGGTAGATGCCCCGTCCGGCGGAGCTCCGGAACAGGCCCCAAGATGGGATCTTGTGGATACAGGAAGTTACGACGGTGGAATTAGGTTTTTGGCTCCTCTTCTGATCTGTTGGGGGTACGTAGGTATATATAGGAGGAAGGAGTACGTCGGTGGAGCGTCAGGAGGCCCACGAGGCAGGGGGCGCGCCCAGGGGGGAGGGGCGCTCCCCCCACCCTCGTGACCGCCTCTGGCACTCCTTGGAGTAGGGTTCAAGTCTCCTAGATCACGTTCGGTGAGAAAATCACGTTCCCGAAGGTTTCATTCTGTTTGGACTCCGTTTGATATTCCGTTTCTTCGAAACACTGAAATAGGCAAAAAAACAGCAATTCTGGGCTGGGCCTCTGGTTAATAGGTTAGTCCCAAAAATAATATAAAAGTGGAAAATAAATCCCATTATAGTCCAAAACAATAGATAAAGTAGCATGGAGCAATCAAAAATTATAGATACGTTGGAGACCTATCAACGTGGTCTAGGTCATGCTCTTCCGCCGGATCCTCCCGTGTCAAAGACAGGCATTCAATATGTGGGAGTTCGATTCAGCCAAACGCCAGACGCTGCGAGAGCTTTTCAACATGACGCACAAAGATGTCTGGAAGGTGCTGTTAAAGGCCGCCGAAGTACCTCCTCCCACTACAGGACCGCGGACTCAACGCAAAGCGCCCCGCCAATCCGGTAAGTTCTCTAAATTTCACAAAATGTGCATTTCCCAGTATTTTCGTGGGAGGATTTTAAGTCACCATGCTAATTTAAACAGGACTATGTGGCGAGAGCAGAGCGGATTGACTGTCCGGCTCCGCTACCTGAAGATCCAGCCACCGCTCTCCTAACGGAGATGCTAGTTCCGGCGCCTTACAAGGTGCCGGAGAAGAACGCCAAGAAGAAGGCTACGGGGACTAGGAAAGGTCTCCGGTGCAAGGCTGCATCGGACACATCGTCTGAAGACGCCAAGGTGCACTCCCCCAACGAAGACGAGGAGGAGGAAGAGGAAATTCCTCCCCCAACCAGGGAGGAGAAGAAAAGGAAGGCCGCCCCATCAGGGGAGGCCGAAGGGTCCAAGAAGGGAAGGACCCTCCCTCCGAACCAATCCACAACAGCCGCCTACAGCAACGAGGAGTGGTTGCCCAGGGATAAGCCCCGAGCAAAGTCGTTAGTATCCGGACACTGTCATGTTTCCGATGTGTTTTGCTTTATTGCTCCTTATCTTGTTAAACATGATCGTGCAGTCCGTCAAAATCCCACATCAATGTATCCTCCCGGATGGGTCTTTGAGTCAGTCAGAGATGAACAGCTATTCGCTCCCAACGGCCACCTCCCCCCGGACCGCGTACGACATCGAGGTGTTGTCCCAGAGGATACGGGAGCAGGGGGAGATGGTTCTGGAGACGCCCCAAGGAAAAATCCCAGATGTCGGGCACATGGGGGAAAAGACCCCCACGGATCTTAACGACGGGGGCCGTAATAAGTCCGGCTCCCGGCCGGATACTATGCCGGAACCTCGAATGGTTCCAGATTCAGGTGGGCAGCCCCTCGCTAAGGAGGGTGGGCCGCCTGTTATGATGACCTCTGTCTAACGAGAGGCATCGGACAATTTGCTGGAAGCGCTTCACTGCGCTTCCATTGACGAATAGCACCGTACTCTTATGAGTATGGTGATTAAGAAGGTTCGGTCCGCCAAAAGCGGATTGACCGAAGCCTGTGCCAGCCTCCTAACAGGTTTTGAGGTAAGTAATCACATTACTAGGAAATATCATATCATAGATAGTAGCCCCTGATGCTCTGTTTGGTGTTCGGAAAGAAAGGCCGAGAAGAGGATCAAATAACATCCACAGGAGACTAACCATATTGTGTGTATGTGAATAAGCAGGCATCGCCGCTGGCTGCTGCCGCCCGTACTGCGGAGGTCTCCAGACTGAACCGGGACCTGGGGCGGGCCGAGGAAGAAGTCGGCCTAGTGAAGAGGCATCTCGAGGAGAACAGAGGTAAGTTATACCCCGTCCATGTATTTATATAAAGGAAAACCATTGATGCTAATGGTAGCATCATGAATTTTAATAGGGGCCACGACCGAAGTGGTGGCCCTAAATAAAGCGTTGTCCGAGGTCGAAGACAAGGCGGCCAAGGAGCACACCGAGCGCGAGAAGCAGGAGGCTCGGGTAAATGAGGTCCAGCAAGAGCTCCAGGACTTCGTCAAAAAATTCGAGTCCTTGGAGCGTGACTCCAAGGCGCAAGAGTCCGAGCTTGCGAAGGCCCTCCAGAGCGCGCAAGATGCCAAGGCCGAAGCCCAAAAGGCCCTCCGGGGGATTCAAGCGGCCAAGAAGATAGCGGCGGGTAAGGCATTCATTATACAAAGCAAGCATGTGAAGGAGAGTTTCCTTTTACTTACCCGAATTCGGAGCTCTCCAGGGGCGTTCGCAGATCTGCCGCGCAGCATATCGGATGTCGCGGTGTTCTACCGTGCTGAGGAGGGGAGCTCGACGGAGAAGTTGCTTTGGTCCCAGTATGTTGGGGCCGAACATCCGATGTCCTTGACTGACCAGCTGAAGCAACTGGTCGAGCTACACAAGGCGGCCGAACTAGCCATGAAGGACCTTATAGTCCGGCTGCGGCCTGGCGAGCCCCTGCATGGCAGCTACTTCGGCCTTGTAAAGCGGATGGTCAATGCATGTCCGCGGCTTGAAGTCATTAAGCGGTCCGTCTTCATTGAAGGTGCTCGCAGGGCCTTTGCCCGTGCGAAAGTGCACTGGGCGAAGATGGACGCCGAGAAGCTGGTGACGGAGGGGCCGCCGAAGGTCAAGGGGAACCGTCGCCCCGAGTAGTATTATGAGGGTGTCCTGAAGGGTGCCCGCCTTGTGGCGGATGAGTGTGATAAGGATGTAATATTTGACTGAATGTACTCATGTCATCCTTGTAATATGAAAAACGAGTTCATATGCGTTATATAACGCTTGTTGATTTAAAATATTACCTTCTGTGCGGCCATTTATAAAATCCGAGAGTTGGCCAGTCGGGGCGACAGTGAGTGCTGAAAGATGTCCGCGGAGGTGAACTCCATAACTTTGCAGGACCCCGATTCCAAGTCACATCGACCTAGCCGGTAACACCTCATATCACTTTGCGGCCTCACGCACGGTATTCCCACGGGTGTCGCCTTACCATGGCCCGGGACCGTTTGCTCCTTTTGGCTCACGTATATGATAGTGTCGCTAGCATCCACATGACAAAGAACCCGGGCCGACATGGCTAGTCGTGAACCCGAAGCGGCGCTATCCTATGGGGACAGGCATACATGATTCACATCGAGCATGTCGGTCATCAACGTATATATTCGGGCTGTAGCATTGGGCTAACAGGACTCCGGTATCCCGGGCTGTAGCAGGCTAGGCAGGACTCCGAATATCACTGCGTGACATTTCCCCGAAGGGACAGACATAGGAACGAAGTGGAACACATGCCGGCCGGTCAAGTGTCCAAGCAGTAGTGCTGGGCTAGCAGGACTCCGGTGAACCGGGCTGTAGCGGACTACTATCGCTCAGAAACACGGGACTACATTTCCCCATATGAGAGGCTGCCGAGGATAAACAACTAGTTTGTCGGATCCCACACATACCAAGCATTTCAAACATACACACAATATGCTCAATATGTGTAAATACGACGTGGCATCACAACATAACTCTATGACTCAAATATTTATTCATTAGGCTCCGAGGAGCGAGATATTACAAACATGGGTCTCATGACCCAACACTCAGAGCATACAAGTCAAAGCACAAGCGGAAGCTAAACATGTCTGAGTACAGACAACTATAAATGGAAAAGGCTGAGAAGCCTGACTATCTACCACATCCTGCCGAGGGCACAAGATCGTAGCTGAGGTAACAAGCTAAACGTCGAAGTCCAAGCGGAACTACTAGCGAGACTGACGTCTCTCTGCAAAAACATAAAATAGGCAAACGTGAGTACAATTGTACCCAGCAAGACTTACATCAGAACTAACTACATATGCATCATTATCAAAAGGGGGTGGTGGAGTTTGACTGCAGCAAGCCAGCATTTGACTCAGTGGCTATCCTAAACTACGACTGCAAGTAACTCTTTTGAGGTGGCGCACACGAGTCCACATATTCACCATATCAATACACCACTATGGACCCGCCCCGCCTCCCTCACGAGAACGCCATCCATAGCACTCACGCTTATCTTGCGCATTTTAGAGTATCCACTTTCACTTGTCTATGAACTGATATAGGCAACCCAGAAGTCCTTTTCCGCGGACACGGCTATTCGAATAGATCATATTAACCCTGCAGGGGTGTACTTCTACGCACACGCTCTCACCACTTACCGCCGTTTACACGACATGTACTCGGCAACCTTCAAGCGGAAGCCCAACGTGGGTGTCGGCCACGGCCTACCTAAACACTCAAGTCCCTAGTCCAGGTTTATCGCCTATTCGGGTTCCATCCGCAGGGAGTCCGGCCGAGGTTTCCCATACAGCCCCGAACGATGTGTGCAGGGTTCCCGAGACACCAAACGGGCGAATCGGTACACCGGGCCACGGAGCCTACTGCAACACAACCCACCCCTAAGGTCAGCGTTGCGTGCGGCCCCCAGCATGCTACAAACACCAGAAACTACTTGCAACTCCCGGACTGAGGACAAGGGTGGTCAAGAAGCCGAGAGGGTCCATTGGTTTCGGGCCCAATGCGTGGTAGTAACTGTATCATGGATCACAAACACAGAACTCAGTTCCTGAGGACGGCTGCAATGAGACAACCCACCATGTACTCCTACATGGCCTCTCACCGCTACCTTTACCAAATCGTGTTCACACACTTAGCTCACACACAGTAGGACATGTTCACACACCTCCGATTCATTCCCGATAAATCAGACCTGACTCAACTCTAAGCAGTAGCAGGCATGACAACAAGCATGAATGAGTAGGCACAACAGGGCTCAAACAACTCCTACTCATGCTAGTGGGTTTCATCTAATTACTGTGGAATGACAGGTCATGCAGAGGATAAAGGGGTTCAGCTACCGCAGCAAGTAACACATGAGTCGTTGTTGTCCTAATGCAGTAAAATAGAGCAGGAGCGAGAGAGTGGGATTGTATCGGAATGAACAAGGGGGTTTTGCTTGCCTGGCACTTCTGAAGATAATATAGTTCTTCATCGGTGTCATCGAACAATCGTCGGAACGTCGTCTACTGAGAGGGGACAATTACCGGCAAACAAGAGAGAACACAATCAATGCAATGCACATTCACATGAATGACATGTCATGTTAAGGTACTGAATTCACCTAATGTAATATCTAGCCAAGTTAATTGAAGTGGAATTCAAACAAGAACAAATTCCAACTCCAAATGTTATTTCATAATTTGCCCTAATCATGATTCATCCTATTCAGTGAGGTTAACTTATTCAAACATGCATGATCATGGCATAAACAGATTCTTTATATTTTTCTGATCATTTTTCATATATAACTTATTTCATTCCAAGCTACGGTTGAATTTATATGAATTTTAGAAGTTTAGGCAAATTTCTGGAATTTCCTGAATTATTATAAATCCGAAAACTAGTTATTACGTCACCGACGTCGATGTGACGTCGATGGTCAACAGGACATGGTCCGGTCAAACCCGACGATGGGTCAGCGTGTCGGTGTGATTAGCTTAACTAAAACTAATTAAAACTAATCCTAAATGGTTAACAGGGCTGGGCCCCACCTGTCATTGACTCAGGAGAGTCAACCGGGGCCCACCCGTGGTCAAAGCCAAAGTCGGCTGCCGGCGTTTAGCCGCCGGCGAGCCCGACGCGGCGGCGGAAGTGGTTTTTGCCGTTCCGGCCACCAAATAGGTCGCGGAGGGTATCTACGTGGAGCTGGGGATGAGCCGAAGCTCTTGGTGGGGTTAGCTGAGGTCGAGGCGGCCGGAAATGGTGCCGGCGACGACCTAGGCGGCCGCCGGAGTTCGGGAGTGGGTGCGGGCAGCGTTGCGGTGTACGAGCAAGCGGGATGAGGCGCTAGTGGTGGCCTACGTGATGCAGTGAGTGCGATGGGCGCTAGCCCGGGACCAAATGGTCACCGGAGCAGTGCCGGCGACGAACGCGGCGGAGGTGAGCTTCGGCTTCAATGGCGGCGGCGGCTACGAGGCGTAAATGACGCGGGGAAGAGAGGGGAATCGACCGGAGGCTCACATGGGTCGCGTAGAGACGGTCAGCGAGCTCGGGGAAGCGACGACGGTGGCGAATTGACGGTGAAGATCCTCGGCGGCCGGTGGTGGAGAAGGCGACGGTGAGATGATGGAGGCCATCCGGCTTGCTTCTTCGTGGAGAGGTTCAGCGGAGGAGGCGGAGCTCGTGGGCAGAATGGCTGGCCGTGGGGAGATCGGTGGCCACGACGAACGGCGGCGGTGGACGGGGCGCTTGGTGCTTGTGAGTGAGAGAGCAGACGAGGGGAGAGGCCACGGTTGAGGGAGAGAGGGGTCAGGGGGGTGCGTGGCGCTCGGGGGAGGCGTCCAGAGCGTCAGGGGAGGGGAGCGGCAAGCAGGAGGTGGCCGTCGGTGACCGGGCGCGCGGCGGCCACGCGTTCATCCTCCTGGCAGAGGAGGAAGGCGACAGGGTAGGAGGCGGTGGTTGGCTGGGCCACCAGCTAGGCCAGCGAGGGGGGGGGGAAGCTGGGCCGGTTCGTGGTGCCAGGTAAGTGGGCTTCTCTCTCTCTCTTTAATTGTTTTGTTTTCTATTAATCTGTAGTCTTTAGGGCTTTATTAAAAATACTAATACCAACCCAAAAATCATGAAACTTGCTCAAGCCCACTGTTTGGAAAATATCCAACAACAAACATTTAAGTTTATGATTATTTGAGCATTTAAAATATTTTATAGTATTTAAATGCCCAAATGCAAATACCATATGAATTAATTCAGAGCCCAAATATGTCATGGAAAAATGTGCATCACCTCTGGTTACTGTTTCCAGCATTTTCCAAGAGTGATGAACATTTTTGGAAGCCATTTGGATTTCTGGAAATATTTTGGTTGAACCTAGTGAATTCCTTTAATGCTAGGGTTTAGGCAATCCCCATTTCAAATTCCATGAAAATTAAACATGATGCATGGATGCAATGCCACTAGTTACAAGCAAGCTCTAGGGTTGTGACAACTCACCCCCAGTAAACAAGAATCTCGCCCCGAGATTCAAGACGTGAGGTAAGAGGAAAAGGGAAGTCACAAAGCTATCACAGTCTCCATGATCCATTTGCCCTTCTCGAAGATGTTGATTCATTCCATCATCTTGGTCTTGACGTCTTTGCTTTCGAGATCTTCACTCGACACGACAACAGAAGAAGGGGAAAGCCCTACCGGATTTAATCTTCTTGAAGATCGAGCAACTCAAGATCAGCTCGTGGAATGAGATGTTGAAACATCTCGAGTTGAGGCAGAGAACACATCGAGAGGGATGGAAGAACAAACAACGAGGTTTGATTAGTGGGCAATAATTCCACGCTTAGAATAATGGTGGATGGTGTCAAGGTGGCGAGGAAATAATTGCCATGATTCAATAACGGGGCACCTCAGGGGAGGTGACGCGAGGAACTATTCCCTTAAGTGGCAAAAAGATTTACTTTTGATACAAAGATCATTGAAACTCGTCATACCAGCCTAAGGCAATTCACAACGATCATTTGGTGGAATGCAAAGGAATGGTACACCCGGACTAGAATGGATGATGTGGACTACCTTGTTGAAGACAACGCAATGGATGATTTTTGCTTATCATCGGAGGTGGAGGGACCCATGGTAAGTCCACTTTTGAGGATGATCCTAGACAAGAATTACTAGGAAGGCAGCCCATAGTGAAATGGCACAAGGACGGTGCAAGCTGGGAACGAAATGCAACTGTTGGAATGTTCCAACCATCATATCTGCCTGAGATTCAGATCCGATTGGTGATAGGATACTTCAGACTCAGCATGTCTGAAAAGGAAAGGTTGCAACACAAAACCGACGAGATGACGTTGCGAGATTCTCGGGAAGTCAACTAAGATAGCAAGCTCCAAGACATGAGCTGGTTCTGCTACAAACCCGTGGGCACGCTGTCCAAGACAAGTATGACCACGTAGTAGTCTTATAATACAACACTACCGAGTTCTGGTTGGGAACCATCATCGAGGATATCGAAGTCTTGTGCATTACCATGGATTAGCACTTAACTCCTTCTCCTACGACAAATCAGTCAGTGGCTTGGTGTGCTAGGAATTTCATATGGAATGGAGATGATCAGTCTATCAGACCATAGAATACTTTGCACAGGTATGACTGACTTGGGATGATTCCAAAGGAAACAAAATAAACCTTTCTCAAATTCATGGCGGCAACTTACACCCAAAGCACATGAATTCGAGGAAGTCACTTCAACCATCCAAGCATAAGCTTCATGAACGGCACACGAAGAAATGCTTACACAAGTTTCCAACACTAGGTTGATGTTCAACATGACTCATGGGGGAGACAAAATGTTGCTGATGGGTTCAACAACAACTCATCGGAATTTCCATATCACTGGACTTCCACCATCATGTGAACACGGCGATAGCATTGGTCAGACCAAAGATGTAATGGTGTATGCTCGAGGGATCAACCACGAGTAAGACAACATCACGAATATCGTTGGTTCTGATTTGACTTGACGATTGCCCACACTCAAGTCAAAGGATTGATAAGACAATAGATCCAGCAACTGATCACGGGGATCATTCGATGAAGATACCATCTTTCTTCAACACACACATACTTAAGGATATCCCTTTGTGATGAACTAAGTCGGACAAGCTTTTATCTTCCAACTCTCCAAGTTATTGTTTAGCTTAACCAACTAGCTCAGGGATATCCAACACAGATTCTTGGAGAAAGGGTGGTTCACAAGAAACCAACTTGATCACGAGCTCAACATAACAGTCAGGAAACAACCCGGTAACACTTCCAAGAAGATATTTGGAAAGTCACGAACCACCGGTATGTTACTAAGCTCGAGAGCAATCTTGCTTTTCAGGGCAAGACGATATGATCAAATGAGTGAGGACTTGACAAGATCCTAACTCATCAATCGAAGTGTGCACCAGAAATAAGGACTAGGTAGCACGATCAATCTTAGGATGATGATTTAATAATCAACACGCTAAGAATGATGATATTGTCCATTAACTACCGAGCAACAGAGTTACTAGGAGTATAGATTTCACACATCATGATTCACTAGTCGGCATTCCGGTTGTGACAACACGGAACCGAGGAATGAACAATGATGGCGAGAAGTATCACTGCATCAAGAATTCATAAGAGAAGGTGCAATTCTCATGACATTATTGACATAAAGATGGTAACACTCCAGGTGGAACAGAATCAAAAGCTGGGTTGGCATTTTGATCTGCGGAATACAACTGCTTTGACCCAGTCCTAGGTATGGATGAGGCTCTGGAGTTTGTTTCTCCTAGTCATTCCGGAATAGAATGGCTTGACGGACCACATGAGTAACAGGCATCGATAAACGAATGCACGCATACCCTTGACTATCAATTGATAGACGGGGATCGGAATACAGCTAAGGAGGGACAACCCGAGGAACATATAACTTTTCGACTTGTGGCGGCATGGATTAGTATGTCGAGCAAAATTCAACATTTCTTCCGGATAACCCATGCAGAGAGGTTGAACTGGCAGAGTCACAAATAGGATGGAGAACTCATCGAGGCCACTTCTGTTGTGATCTTTTGATCCAACAAACTTCTGCCATAAGTGGTTCATGGTATTTGGAAGAAGGATATACCACGGACCTCGAGGACTATCGCAAATTTACTAATATCCTAAAGGAACTAGCAAATACTAACAACATGAAGTAGGATGAATCTCGGGTTCAGAAACCCAGAAATAGAATGCCTACTAACTAATAACATCACGGGATGCTTTCACGAATAATGGCCGGAATCATCACACTGGGAATACAAAAGCATTGCTAAATTATGAGTGGTCCTCGAAGACAGCTAGGGTCATAATACTAACTCCAACATACTCGTCAAGGCCACGGAGTACCTCAACGGACCGATTAGTGTGCTTATTCTGACAAAAAAAGGACATCAGGAACGGAAAGAAAGGGTTTGCAAATGCATCAGACTATTTAGAGACCTGGGATGACTCGGACAGCATAACGGTTGTAAATGCTCAAAATGATTTGAGACATCATGCAAAATGGTGGCATAGCCACTTAACAACATCATATCAAAGTTCCGAGATCAACAGTTAACATATAGAAATAGTAGGAACTGAACTGAGACTTAAATCCAACAATCCCATAAGTCTATGGATTAGTAACACGTCATCCTAATAGATAGATGAGAGGGCCTAGTTCTTAACCCCGTAGAAGAGGAGAGGATGACTCAGATCAGAAGGCCATGAGGTATAAGGAGTAAAAAGAGCCTTACGTTTCCCTCCACAATCAATTCCCTTACATAACTAAAGCATTTCTAGACACAACTTCGACCAGTTTGGCTTGGTAATCCTACAGGCGGTCAGGCTCTGATACCAACGCTGTCAGGACCCCGATTCCAAGTCACATCAACCTAGCCGGTAACACCTCATATCACTTTGCGGCCTCACGCACGGTATTCCCACGGGTGTCGCCTTACCATGGCCCGGGACCGTTTGCGCCTTTTGGCTCACGTATATGATAGTGTCGCTAGCATCCACATGACAAAGAACCCGGGCCGACATGGCTAGTCGTGAACCCGAAGCGGCGCTAACCTATGGGGACAGGCATACATGATTCACATCGAGCATGTCGGTCATCAACGTATATATTCGGGCTGTAGCACTGGGCTAACAGGACTCCGTATCCCGGCTGTAGCAGGCTAGGCAGACTCGAATATCACTGCGTGACATTTCCCCGAAGGGACAGACATAGGAACGAAGTGGAACACATGCTGGCCGGTCAAGTGTCCAAGCAGTAGTGTTGGGCTAGCAGGACTCCGGTGAACCGGGCTGTAGCGGACTACTATCGCTCAGAAACACGGGACTACATTTCCCCATATGAGAGGCTGCCGAGGATAAACAACTAGTTTGTCGGATCCCACACATACCAAGCATTTCAAACATACACACAATATGCTCAATATGTATAAATACGACGTGGCATCACAACATAACTCTATGACTCAAATATTTATTCATTAGGCTCCGAGGAGCGAGATATTACAAACATGGGTCTCATGACCCAACACTCAGAGCATACAAGTCAAAGCACAAGCGGAAGCTAAACATGTCCGAGTACGCATAACTATAAATGGAAAAGGCTGAGAAGCCTGACTATCTACCACATCCTGCCGAGGGCACAAGATCGTAGCTGAGGTAACAAGCTAAACGTCGAAGTCCAAGCGAAACTACTAGCAAGACTGACGTCTCTCTGCAAAAACATAAAATAGGCAAACGTGAGTACAATTGTACCCAGCAAGACTTACATCAGAACTAACTACATATGCATCATTATCAAAAGGGGGTGGTGGAGTTTGACTGCAGCAAGCCAGCATTTGACTCAGTGGCTATCCTAAACTACGACTGCAAGTAACTCTTTTGAGGTGGCGCACACGAGTCCACATATTCACCATATCAATACACCACTATGGACCCGCTCCCGTCTCCCTACGAGAACGCCATCCATAGCACTCACGCTTATCTTGCGCATTTTAGAGTATCCACTTTCACTTGTCTATGAACTGATATAGGCAACCCAGAAGTCCTTTTCATGGACGCTGCTATTCGAATAGATCATATTAACCTGCAGGGTGTACTTCACACACACGCTCACCACTTACCGCCGTTTACACGACATGTACTCGGCAACCTTCAAGCGGAAGCCCAACGTGGGTGTCGGCCACGGCCTACCTAAACACTTAAGTCCCTAGTCCAGGTTTATCGCCTATTCGGTTCCATCCGCAGGAGTCCGCCGAGGTTTCCCATACAGCCCGAACGATGTGTGCAGGGTTCCCGAGACACCAAACGGGCGAATCGGTACACCGGCCACGGTGCCTACTGCAACACAACCCACCCCTAAGGTCAGCGCTGCGTGCGGCCCCAAAGATGCTACAAACACCGAAACTACTTGCAACTCCCGGACCGAGGACAAGGGTGGTCAAGAAGCCGAGAGGGTCCATTGGTTTGGGCCCAATGCGTGGTAGTAATCTGATCATGGATCACAAACACAGAACTCAGTTCTCGAGGACGGCTGCAATGAGACAACCCACCATGTACTCCTGCATGGCCTCTCACCGCTACCTTTACCAAATCGTGTTCACACACTTAGCTCACACACAGTAGGACATGCTCACACACCTCCGATTCATTCCCGATGAATCAGACCTGACTCAACTCTAAGAAGTAGCAGGAATGACAACAAGCATGAATGAGTAGGCACAACAGGGCTCAAACAACTCCTACTCATGCTAGTGGGTTTCATCTAATTACTGTGGAATGACAGGTCATGCAGAGGATAAAGGGTTCAGCTACCGCAGCAAGTAACACATGAGTCGTTGTTGTCCTAATGCAGTAAAATAGAGCAGGAGCGAGAGAGTGGGATTGTATCGGAATGAACAAGGGGGTTTTGCTTGCCTGGCACTTCTGAAGATAATATAGTTCTTCATCGGTGTCATCGAACAATCGTCGGAACGTCGTCTACTAAGAGGGGACAATTACCGGCAAACAAGAGAGAACACAATCAATGCAATGCACATTCACATGAATGACATGTCATGTTAAGGTACTGAATTCACCTAATGCAATATCTAGCCAAGTTAATTGAAGTGGAATTCAAACAAGAACAAATTCCAACTCCAAATGTTATTTCATAATTTGCCCTAATCATGATTCATCCTATTCAGTGAGGTTAACTTGTTCAAACATGCATGATCATGGCATAAACAGATTCTTCATATTTTTCTGATCATTTTTCATATATAACTTATTTCATTCCGAGCTACGGTTGAATTTATATGAATTTTAGAAGTTTAGGCAAATTTCTGGAATTTCCTGAATTATTATAAATCCAGAAAACTAGTTATTGCGTCAGCCTGACGTCAGTGTGACGTCAGTGGTCAACGGGACATGGTCCGGGTCAAACCTGACAGTGGGTCCCGCGTGTCAGTGTGATTAGCTTAACTAAAACTAATTAAAACTAATCCTAAATGGTTAACAGGGCTGGGCCCCACCTGTCATTGACTCAGGAGAGTCAACCGAGGCCCACCCGTGGTCAAAGCCAAAGTCGGCTGCCGGCGTTTAGCCGCCGGCGAGCCCGACGCGGCGGCGGAAGTGGTTTTTGCCGTTCCGGCCACCAAATGGGTCGCGGAGGGTATCTACGTGGAGCTGGGGATGAGCCGAAGCTCTTGGTGGGGTTAGCTGAGGTCGGGGCGGCCGGAAATGGTGCCGCCGACGACCTAGGGGGCCGCCGGAGTTCGGGAGTGGGTGCGGGCAGCGTTGCGGTGTACGAGCAAGCGGGATGAGGCGCTAGTGGTGGCCTACGTGATGCAGTGAGTGCGATGGGCGCTAGCCCGGGACCAAATGGTCACCGGAGCAGCGCCGGCGACGAGCGCGGCGGAGGTGAGCTTCGGCTTCAATGGCGGCGGCGGCTACGAGGCGTAAATGACGCGGGGAAGAGAGGGGAATCGACCGGAGGCTCACATGGGTCGCATAGAGACGGTCAGCGAGCTCGGGGAAGCGACGACGGTGGCGAATTGACGGTGAAGATCCTCGGCGGCCGGTGGTGGAGAAGGCGACGGTGAGACGATGGAGGCCATCCGGGCTTGCTTCCTTCGGTGGAGAGGTTCAGCGGGAGGAGGCGGAGCTCGTGGGCGGAATGGCTGGCCGTGGGGAGATCGGTGGCCACGATTTAACGGCGGCAGTGGTAGGACGGGGCCGCTAAAAGTGCTTGTGAGTGAGAGAGCAGAGGAGGGAGAGGCCACGGTTGAGGGAGAGAGGGGTCGGGGTGCGTGGCGCCTGGGAGGCGCCCAGAGCGCGGGGAGGGAGCGGCAAGCAGGAGGTGGCCGTCGGTGGCCGGGCACGGCGGCCACGCGCTCATCCTCCTGGCAGAGGAGGAAGGCGACAGGGTAGGAGGCGGTGGTGGGCTGGGCCACCAGCTGGGCCAGCGAGGGGGGGAAGCTGGGCCGGTTCGTGGCGCCATGTAAGTGGGCTTCTCTCTCTCTCTTTAATTGTTTTGTTTTCTATTAATCTGTAGTCTTTAGGGCTTTATTAAAAATACTAATACCAACCCAAAAATCATGAAACTTGCTCAAGCCCACTGTTTGGAAAATATCCAACAGCAAACATTTAAGTTTATGATTATTTGAGCATTTAAAATATTTTATAGTATTTAAATGCCCAAAGGCAAATACCATATGAATTAATTCATAGCCCAAATATGTCATGGAAAAATGTGCATCACCTCTAGTTACTGTTTCCAGCATTTTCCAAGAGTGACGAACATTTTTGGAAGCCATTTGGATTTCTGGAAATATTTTGGTTGAACCTAGTGAATTCCTTTAATGCTAGGGTTTAGGCAATCCCCATTTCAAATTCCATGAAAATTAAACATGATGCATGGATGCAATGCCACTAGTTACAAGCAAGCTCTAGGGCTGTGACATAACTGGTGCCCAATCGGATCCGATAGGCACGGGCGTACGCGGTTCATATCCTGTAGCCGAAGACAAGTCCGAGGATCCGATGATAACGGCCTCATAAGAGGTGGGATCAGTGTTCGGCTTTAAGGCCGATGAGTGTGCGGCCTCTGTGGCGGGGTCCATCCACCCGTCCTCGGATGGCGCGATCTGCTCCGGATTGATTCCCGGGGCAGCCGCAGGCGCGATCCCCCGAATAATCTCCGATGGCAGATCTAAGTTATGCTTGTCGGGACTGTTTGACGCACCTGACACGGGCTCGAATCCGTCGAAGATCAAGTCTCCGCGGATGTCGGCCGTATAGTTCAAGCTTTCAAACCTGCCCTGATGGCCAGGGGCGTAGGTATCGATCTGCTCCAGATGGCCAAGCGAATTGGCCCGCAGTACGAAGCCGCCAAATATGAAGATCTGTCCGGGAAGGAAAACCTCCCCCTGGACCGCGTCGTTGAAGATGATTGAAGGAGCCATCAAGCCTTATCATGACGGCACAGTGGAACTCTCAATGAAAGCACCAATGTCGGTGTCAAAACCGGCGGATCTCGGGTAGGGGGTCCCGAACTGTGCGTCTAAGGCTAATGGTAACAGGAGGCGGGGGACACGATGTTTACCCAGGTTCGGGCCCTCTCGATGGAGGTAATACCCTACTTCCTGCTTGATTGATCTTGATGATATGAGTATTACAAGAGTTGATCTACCACGAGATCGTAGAGGCTAAATCCTAGAAGCTAGCCTATGATTATGATTGTTGTTCTATGGACTAATCCCTCCGGTTTATATAGACACCGGAGGGGGCTAGGGTTACACAGAGTCGGTTACAGAGAAGGAGATCTACATATCCGAATCGCCAAGCTTGCCTTCCACGCAAAGGAGAGTCCCATCCGGACACGGGACGAAGTCTTCAATCTTGTATCTTCATAGTCCAACAGTCTGGCCAAAGTGTATAGTCTGGCTGTCCGAATACCCCCTAATCCAGGACTCCCTCACCCGTCCAAATTAAGGCTTGGGGGCTACTAGGTTATGGATTACAATCTGAGGCGGACGAGCCAGTGTTCGGCGAGACCGATGACGAGGAAGACGCTGCCAAAGTCGCGCCCCGCCGCGACGACCAAGAATTCGACACGTCTGCGGGTGCCGCCTGCAGCGAGGAAGAGTAATGCACGGTAGGTCGCCGCCGCTCGGGTCCCAAGAAGGCCGTCACTCTTCCCCTCCCATTGAAGTCACCCTTGGTGGGTTGAACATCGTCGACAGATTAGCCGTTTGCTGGTGATGGGGAGGCGAACAACTTCTTTTTCCGTGGCTCTCGAGGAGGAGTTTATGGAGGCAGAGTTGAAGAGTGCCGAGTCAGAGCTGGAAAAGGCGAAGCTTCGTTTCTCTTGGTTCATGGCCGGACACGAGGAACGGACGTTGTAGACCATTTAGATTATGTAATTATACCCAGCCGGACGAGCTCCGCTTATAGTTGATGTAAAAACGTAATGAAATCCGTTATGTTTAAATGAATTTTGTCATGTTTATATGAAATCCTGCTGTGTTTATATAAAATTCGTCCATGTTTGATCGCATTCTGTCCGGTTTGTTTGAGTTGTTGTTGAAAATGTATGCGCCTAGCGTCGGATGTCGTCCTTCGCATCCGTGTCCGCGGACTGGTCCCCTCTATTCACGGACGAATGCGGGAGGAAATTTACGAATTGCCGTTGAAGATGTCCTTATTCCAGAAACTCCAACAAATTCTGTCCAAAAAAATCAAGATATATATCATCAGATGGCGCAGGCTTATCCGGCCAATTACGTAGCCATGACATTTACTACTTGTATTACTCGTAGTATTGGGCATGCATTGCAATGCTAGAACGAGGAGAAAGGTACGAGCATTGAGGAACTAGCATTAGTACTTTTTCTATCTTCTCCTTTTCCGTTCTTGTTACGTTCCGCATCCTGGTTCTTGTTAGGTTCCGCATCTTGGTTGAGGTTGTGCGTCGGCGGTGATGTCTCAGAGTAGAAACTTCTCTTATGTTTTATCCTTGTTCTGATGGTGCATCTAGCTTTGTTGGAGGGCGTGTGGAGGCGAGTCTCTGTCGGATCTCGCGGGATTCGATCGGTGTTGGTCTTTGTTGTATCTATTTGGATCCGGTCTTTGTTCACCTTCGTTTGGGTTTGGGTGTTTACAGGTTTGATACTTCTGATCTACGGTTTTCTCATCGGCGATAATTGGTGCTCTTGTGCGTTAGTACTGTGGGGCCTTAGCACGACGACATCCCGACTGTCTACTACAACAAGGTTTGTCCGTCTCCGATGAGGGAGCGGCGATGATGGTGGCGCATTCGGCTCGCTCCATTGCTTGTAGTCGTCACTAGGTGGTCCACAGACCTCGTTGTAATTTATATTACTTCTGGTGTTCTTTGTATTACCACGATAGAAGATGAATAGATTGAAAGTTTCTTGAAAAAAGGTAATCTAAGATAATGTACTAACCTATGATACTATGCATGGTGAAAGTACTGTCATACACAAGGGAGGCGTTTTGGCTCACGGGTGCATTTGCACCTGGATGAAGAGTAAAATTTTAAAAATAGTAACTTTTAAAAAATCTGCATCTTTTTCTATAGATGTTCGTGTTTCGCAAGCATGCTTGACAATTTTCATGCTAAATGAAGCAGCAGTGTTCTGTCGGTCAAAAAACAAATTTGATGTGATATTTTGAGGTAATAATTAATGTTCAATTTTTATTGCACGGGCCAAAATGCTTAATTTTTTGCCTAAAAAGTTTCAAGTAGCATTGAATGTGACAAAGAACTCATAAATTTTTTGTTGAGCTTTTTAACATTTCAAAAATCATTTTCCACATGGAGAGGCACATGCTCCTGGGAGCCGAATTAAATTTATGTATCATATATTAGTATCATATGTTAGACTACCCATAATGAGAGTAACATAGATGATAACATCATACATATCTAGGCAAAATAGATGATGTGGCAAGTAATTAATGAAAAAAGATTCATGTGGAAACATAGCTAGTTATACTAGTAGTATGAGTAACATCTCACATATCAAGGAAAGATGAGTATACAATATAATAAATGAGGTGTTGCATTAGACCATATATATGTTACTCCCCACCGTAGAGGTAGTAACATATATGATACTACTAGTATATGATACATGTTACTAGTCCAAGTTACTCCCTACTGTGGCTAGTCTTAGTAGTAGGATACTCCTTGGGCAGCCTATGACCCATCCGCCCTGAAGTATATGACAACGAACCCATATTAATTGGTGTGAACATGCTAAGCCTTGACCAACGCGTGCATGTTACAATCCAGCTGATGAAAGAATCATATCTTGGAATTTGTTTATTGGAAGGTTGTTGTTCATTCATTGGTCATCATAAGCTTGTCATGAATCGTACATTAACTAGGACTGTAACCGTGGACCGGCTAAGCCTTGACCAACGGCGTGCATGTTACAATCCAGCTGATGAACAAATCATTTCTGGATCTGAGAATTTGTTTATTGGAAGGTTGTTGTTCATTCATTGAATCATGATAAGCTTGTAACGAATCATACATTAACTAGGACTGTAACCGTGGACCGGCTAAGCCTTGACCAACCGCGTGCATGTTACAATCCAGCTGATGAACGAATCATTTCTGGATCTGGGAATTTGTTTATTGGAAGGTTGTTGTTCATTCATTGGATCATGATAAGCTTGTGATGAATCTTACAAAAACTAGGACTGTAACCGTGGACCGTGGAGCAGGTCAAATTTCTATGAGGTCACGCACCCAAAGCCCGTGTCCCCATTGTCACTAAAAATGAAACTCGTCCGTTTGGCTACTCATAGTGCAAAGTATCATATACTTCCTCCTTTCATGTATATAGAGTCTAATACGTTTTTTGAGGCTAAGTTTGACCACATGTTAGAGAAATAATATATGATATGCAAGTTACACAAAGCACACCATCAAATTCGTAAGTGGAAAAAGCTTCTAATGATATAATTTTCACATTATATATCGAAAATCCAAATCTGAGCCCGAGCTCATCTGCACCTGCGCTCACCAAAAAAATCAAAATAAATACTAAAAAAATTCAAAAAATTCCAAAAAAAATTGGGGTGGTGGACAATTTGATGCGTGAGGTGCGCCCTAATTTTCAAAACATTTGGACTTATGTGCAGCTCTCAGCAAAAAAGACAAATCGGAGGTCTGTAAAAATGTGTACTGTTCATATACTGTTTTGGTCTGATTTGTCTTTTTTGCTGAGAGCTGCACATAAGTCCAAATGTTTTCAAAATTGGGGCGCACCTCACGCATCAAATTGTCCACCACCTCAATTTTTTTCGGAATTTTTTGAATTTTTCTGAATTTTTCTGAATTTTTTACGAATTTCTTTTTGAACGGGTGCAGATGCACCCGGGCACCGAAACGCCGCACTCCATTATATATCTCATATATTATTAATCTTATCAATAGTCAAAGGCAACCTTGAAAAATGAATCAGGCCCTATATATATATATATATGGAATGAGAGAGTACTAGTACTATATATATATGATATTAATGTATGATGTTATCTTCATAGTGCATAGTATCATAGATGATCATATTTATTACCATGCATGACACAAACTAGCATAATATTTAACATGATACGATATCTACCTATGTTACTCTAACTCTTTCTCGTTTTTTTAGTTCTCTGTCACATCAGCATATTTGCTATTTTCGAGTGCATGATATCAGATAAGATACCACCACTATGACCAGTCTTCTACTAGCAGGTCAAGGTGTTTATTGAATCTTTCACACACACAAAAAATATCTTTATGGAATCAGTTGTGGGTGTCAATAGCATGCGGTAGCATTAAAGGTCCCCATCCATCAATACTGAGGTGGTACTCCAACTGCGTTAAATTCAAGCCATTGCCTCGGGCCCTTGGGATGCTATCTTCATCGACCGTGCAACTACTTTGTGCTATTGTGTGAGGTGTGTTACTATTTCACTGAGTTCCTTCCTTCAGTTATCAATTTGAGTAATTTTACAGTTTTTCCTTACATTGATGTGCCATCACCTATGTGAGTTTTACTCATAATCGTATATGTTCATGTTTATCATTGTTTTTCTTTTCCCTCGGTAAATTATCTAAGAAGAGATGTCAGTCAAAACATCAACAACTAATTCATCAAGAGGAGGAGAGACACAGATGGATGAAGACCTCCTGAAAGCAGCCATGTCTGGTGATTCCAAGTCAATGCAGGCCATGGCTTCACAGGATCCAACCATTCTGCTTCAAACAACTCCACAGCGAAACACCTGCCTCCACATATCCTCCATCCAAGGTCGGGAGGTATTCTGCAGGGATGTGGTAGCACTAAATCACTCTCTCCTCGCAGCTGTAAACTTAGACGAAGAAACGCCACTTGTCACTGCGGTGAGAAGTGGTTGTGTCTCCTTGGCTATCTTTTTGCTCGGAAAATATATTGAAAAGGGATTAACGGAGGCAATCTTGATGCAAGACATTGATGGCTGCAATGCATTACACCATGCAATTCGCAGTGGCCATAGAGAGCTTGCGCTGAAGTTGGTAGCAGCACAGCCCACTCTGTCGAAAGTTGTGAACAAAAGAAATGAGTCACCTATGTTTGCCGCGGCAATGAGAGACTTTACAGATGTTGTGGAGAAAATATTGGAAATTCCTGATTCTACTTCTTATGGGGGGGATTTTGGCTACAATACTCTGCATGCTGCCGTGAGAAATGGAAATTCAGGTGTGATAATCTATGGAGTACAATATAGCTATTTTTTTGCCGATGTATTATATAATTATTAATCCTTGCAACTACTAGGTTCCATTGCCCTTGGCTGTTAACCATCAGTAATTAATTCATGTCCTAACTTTTTCAGCTATTGCTAAGAAAATTATGGAAACACGCCCTAAGCTGGTTGAAGAACCTAACAAGAGTGGGAATACTCCAATTATACTGGCTGTACTTCATAACAAGATTGATGTGCTACGAGTATTTCTGAAACATGATTGTTCTTTAGGGTATCAAGTATCTGACAAGGGCCATCCTCTCCTTTGGCATGCTTCACATCGAGGTCATGTTGATGTTGCAAAAGAGCTTCTTAACCATTGTCCAGATGCTCCTTATCGCTCAGCAAATGATAGTACGACATGCCTTCATGCAGCAGTATGGAAAGATCACGCAGAGTTTGTTGAATTTATCCTGAAGACTCCACAACTTCGCAAACTCGTTAACATGCAGGACAAAGAAGGAAAAACCGCGCTACATTATGCAGTCCAGAAGTGTGAACCTAAGGTAGTTGCAGCTTTACTGTCTCATGAGGATATAGATGCAACAGTGGTTCACAATAGTGGTGATCCAGCAGCTTGGGAACTGCAGAAGACTACAGGGCATGCCAAAACTATAAATTGGGTACGTATATGCTATCAAATGTATTTATTTTTTCCCGGTGATGCTCTGTGTGCGCGGCGTGCGCGTCATTTAAACAGTTGCAAGTATATAAGGCTTGTCATAGATGAGAAGATGCTTAAATCCTACTAACTTTTATTTGATTATTTTTCCAAGTCCAGAAATCATTAGTTAGATAGAGTAGCACCGTTCATTAATTCCATCAATTACTATGATACATGCAGTTCAATACTTTCCACGGTGAAGCTGCAACTATCTTAGGTGTTGGACCCTAGTGTCAATCTTATATGTAATTTATCACTCGGTTAGCCTACATTCGATCCTAAAGAAAAGTAGCCTGATAAGAGCATCTCTGACAAATCTCGTAAAAACGCCACCTGAAAAACAGTACACAGATCCCCTTGAAACGAATTTACGGTACAGCGAGACATCGGGCGGAACAGATCATGTAAGGCCATACCTTAAAAGTTTTCTCTTTTTTTCCTCTTCTCACATTTCTTTTTCGGGACGCACACATGGGCGAACTCAAACTCCGGCCGGCCAGAACAGCACCGTTCCGGCTTGCAGCCTGCTTCAGCGCCTTTCCGACCCGCCGCGTGCTCTGGCAATGCTCCAGCCGGCCACTGCCAAGCTCCCCCGCCTGCCCGCTGCTTGCCCGCGACGTCGCCAAGCCCCCTTCTCTGGCGTTGACCGGTTTACAAGTTCCCTCAAAATTGGCTCGAATCCTACATATATGATGGATGGTTGCTCTAATATACAGTAAAGAATGTTACGAAATCTGCTATAAAATATATTCGGTGCCTTTTTTTCAACATGTACAGTAAATTTAATGGTTTGACCGCTTTTACGGGATCCACTAGAGATGCTACCTCAACAAAGTTCTCGACGAGTAGGCTATCCACGTCCTCCATTTTTTTCCTCGTTGTTCGATGATCTGTCCTAGACCCCGAACCAACAGCAGATCACTCTTCCTGCGCCGGCCCTGCAAAGTCTCACCAGGACCCTGAAAAACTCAGTTGCAGCCCTGTTGAGCCCGTTTCGGGCCTCTGCAGCCCATTCTTCACACACTTCCCTGTTCCCTCACGTCGCCCTCTCCATCTTCCCGATTCCCCTGCGAGAGGAGAGGGAGCGTGCAAGTCTTCCCCCTCCTCCCTCCCGGGCCGCTCGCGCGGGTGGCTCTGGAGGCAAAACCCTAGCCACCCCGAGCCCTCCTCTTAGCGTCTCCCCGGCCGCCACCGCTGGCACCGGCGGTGGTGGCGGCGCCGGCCCTCAAAGGCGATGGGGGAGAGTTGCCTGCCCTGACAGGCCTCCTGCGTGAAAACATTCAATAAAGCATCTGCTCCCCAGCTGCGTTATCTTGACCGCCCGTACGCGCAGGGATCCGTGCCTTCATCAGCTGCTAATGAGAGCCGGCTTCTGTGATACACCTAGGGCCTATAAGGAACTGTTCACCAGACCTCTGTACACATCCCACAAGGAGACAACATGAGCTGGACGAAATTCCTGGGAGCACATGAACGGACACTGCTACACGCCTAAGGGCCTGTTTGGTTCATAACTAACTTTGCCACAACTAACCTTAGGCAAAGTGTGGCTGCCACAAAAAGTGTGGCTAACAAAATGGCCACCACAAGTATGGCAAGATTTGGCAAAATTTGAGCCTATGACATGTGGACCATATAACTAGAAAAGTGTGGCAAGCCACAAGTGTGGCAATGAGCCAAACACGTGCCTAAGATGTTGCGGCATGACTAAGGTTAGGCGTGGCAACCTTAGGCTGGGAACCAAACATGCCCTAAATCTTCTTGTTCCTTGGGACAGCTATATCGTCTTCCTCAAAGAGCATGATAGCTAGCAGAAGAGCTGATCCCTGCACCCGAACGAGACCCAAAATGGTTCATAGAGATGGGGAGGTGAGCATAGCAAGCCCGGGCTCATTGCCTCCAATAGCGATGCTGCTCAAGGAAACCAAGTTTTTCATGGATGAGTCAACCACCCAGATGTAGTTTTCTAGTACACGCAGATCCAATCCTTGTTGTTTAGAGAGAGAGAGAGAGAGGGGGGTAAAAAAATAGTGCACACAAGAATGGCCAATCCTTGTTTCTCTGATGTAGATCCAAGCCTCGTTTGAAGACTAGCGCACACAAGAAATAAATGAAAATAATGCCTACAATATGAGCCATTCAGAGATATACGGAGAGAAGAACTCAGATAGATAGAGATAGAAGACGCGGTCGTCCATGCCTATGGTGAATAAAAAAGGTCATTTAAGAGAGAGGGGGTCACATGCAGCACAGGGAGTGCGAGAGGGAAAGAGAGATGGAATACATGCGGCAGAAGACAGGCATGAAGAGAGAGAATACATGCAGAGAACATGCATATACAGAAGACACTCACATCAGGACAAGATAGTTTAGAATAAAGTCCACAGTGCATAGCTTTGTTACTACTCGTAATGACTAGTAAAGATCCCTCGGCTGACGCATATCTCAAGAATCACGTCTGCAAAGAATCCTTCTGTTCCTAAATATTTGTCTTTTTAGATATTTCAAATAAACTATCATATACATATGTATATAGACATATTTTAGAGAGTAGATTCACTCATTTTGCTTCGTATATAGTCTTTTATTGAGGTCTCTAAAGACAAATATTTAGAAACGAAAAGAGTATATATTATCACATATAATTCATATTTAGATAGTTAAATTGTTCGCCTAAAATTACGTGAATGACCTATACACTAGACGAGGTAGGAGTACTCCCGAAACAAAAATTCTCTCCTTTCGCTCCCTTTCTCTGATCCGGCCGCCGCCGTCAGCCTGTCACCTCATCCCGCCCCCGCTCCCTCCCTCTCTTTCCCTCTTCCTGCTAGGCCGAGGGCTGCTGCCTGCGCTTCCTTCTCCCTCTTCGTCGTCGTCAATGGCTTTGCGGAGCTCCTGGGCGACGCGGCTTTGTGGCTAGCCAGTGGAGCTCTTGGGCGGCGTGCCCATGGCGTGCGTGGCCCGGCCGTGGACCGGGCTCCCTCGACCGGACCACTGCTGCCCATCCTCGCGGCCTGCCTTCGCGGCGCAACGACGGCGTGTGTGTCCCTGAGGTGGCCAGTTCGAGGACGCGCGGCTCGAGGCACTGTCGCCAGCCGGTTGGGCGCCAGCCGAAGCTGCTGGACGCGTCTGCCACCGCTGGCCCGATCCATGGCTTCCAGCTGCGCCAACCCCATGTCCAACCACAATACCGCAGACGCGTCGCCTTGCCTTGAGCCGCGCGCCCCAGGCCAGTCCACGTCAAGGCTGTAGACGACAGGCTGGGCTGCCTTGACTTACGTCTCCGCCCTCCGGTTTCTCTCAGTTCGCGACGGCGTGCGGCACCAGCAGCGGACGCGGCGCGCACCGATCTGCGCCGCTGCATCTGGACCTTTGGCGTCAGATAGCAATAAGAATCATCACAAGGTAAGGAAAGCAGAGGCTGTGAGACAGACTTGAGGGGAATCTTTGGATGCGGCGGTAGAGCGGGTACATGTGGGCTGTGGCGGGAGGCATGTGTGCCGTGTGCGGCAGGTTTATCTACGTCGAGATGTGTACTCATCTAGAAGAATCTAGAGGAAGAGGATTGCTTGGAGGTAGTCAACCTTTGAGCCGCTCGGCATGATCCTCGCTCTATTGTGGCACCCATCTTGGTAGAAATTGGAGAGCTAGCTAGCACTTTTACTTCTTTTGTAATTCAGCATATATCCAGGTCAGCTAACGGTCCAGCTTATATCTGTGCTAAGCATGCTTGCATGATTGATGGAACCGAGAGTTGGCTTGACAACACTCCTAGCTTTCTGATCAGCAGCCTTTTGGCTGACTGCTCGGAGAACGCCCTTGTTCAATAAAGCTCTCAAATTTTCCCCCGCAAAAAAAAAAAAAGAGACGACAAAACATATAGTCCTTCCAGCTTCCATACTAAATGTTTGCCTTAGACTTTGTTTAAATACATATGTATATACAAGCAACTTCAACACGCTAACCCAAAAAAACGCACGCTTTGTCCATTTGTTCGTGTCCACTTTTTCATTTGGCTCGGCAGATGTGCCCAATGGGTAATTCTGTGAGCGGACATAAAAAAACCTTCGTATACAAGTGGGCAATAAATAAGCATAATTAAACATAAATGGCCGGTCAACTCGCCAGCCAAAGTCCACTTAAACATTAGTAAAACTAAAAAATGCACCTGTCAAAGCACGCTATCCTAGGCGTCGTCATCCTCCTTTCCGGGGCCGGTGAGGTCGATGAACACCGACGCCGGCCCAGCTCAGGGGAAGGCGCTCTCCCATGCAGCACGCGCTACCTCCTCTGCCGTCTGTCTTGCCGGCGCAGGTTGCCCTGGTGGTGGAGGCTGCACTGCCGCTGCACGGGCGTGCTCCTCCTTCGCCTCCCTCTCCACGCGCTCCTCCTCCGCCTCCCGCGCCAGGTGGCACTCAAGCTCCATCTCCCACTCGTCCGCCACCATGCAAGTCTGTGGGCTGCGGCTCGGGCTTCGGCGGGGGGAGTACGCCGGCGGTGGTGACGGAGGGGGGATGACGCAGTCGCCAGTCACGGACAGTGCGAGGGCCTTCATGCCGACCCAACGCGCATCATCCTTGCGTCGGCTCTCCTCAAGGGCGCACTGCATGGCGGCCTCCAGCGCGGCATGGTACGTCGCCTCCTCTTCCTCCTCCTCCGGCAGGACGTCTGGTGGTGGCGGGGGCACTGCGTGATCGACGTTGATGCCGCGGCGGCGCTCCTGCTCGTGTTCTAGCCCAAACCAGCGCTCCCACTTGAGGGAGTCTGGCGCGTAGGCATGCAGCACGTTGGTTCGCCGTGAGGAGCTCGCTCCGCCGGCAAACCTCCTGGGCGTGTGCCCTCGCCGTGCACGGCACCGGCTGAATGGGGATCCTCTGCGGGTCCAAATGCTAGCTGTCAGCAAGCTGACAGGTGGGTATTGCATGGGGCGGTGGTACTGCCAGTGCCACTGCGCTTGGTGGTACTGCCAGTGCCACCGCGCTTGGTGGACTGGTATGTACAGCCGCCACCGCTCACGCGGGAGCGAGCCACATCGAAGCCGGCGGTGGTGGTGGAGGAGACGCGCGGGAAGAGCTCGCACCGGCACTGCACTTGCTCTTCCCCTTCCCGCTTGAACCCCATGGCTGGCTGGCTAGGGTTTCTGGTCGCTGACGAGGGAACAGGCGTTGCCAGATGTGGACGGGCGGTGGGAGTGGATGAGGTCGGCCCCGCCGCACGCTTGCATTAAAAAGGATGCACACGACACTTCCACCCACTACCAGGTGGCCCCGAAGTAGGTGGGCGCATTTACTATGACCGAGTTTGGTCACTAGCCGACAATCATGTGGGGCCTCGGCGGACATAAGGGGACGCGCGGCGCGTCCGCTTCGCATCTGCGCCGACACATTTCAGGCCCAAATTTGGGCCAGAAATAGGTCCGCAGGGATGCAAAGTGGATACGTTTTGCAAATGCGTCAGCGCTTAGGCTAACAGTTTTGTCGGCAATGACCTAAATAGACGTAGGCAGACAAAATGGATCGCCGCGTTAGAGTTGTTCTTACATATCCATATCTAAGCAACATAACTAATAGTTTTGGAACCGAGGTAATATGTGTTAATTGGCTGATAACCATATCCATATCAATCAGCTCATTATTCATGCACGAATTCTGCGCATCTCGTTTTTCTCTTCCTAAATGATAAATGTCACACTATGATACAAAGCAATCCGGCTCTGACCTTTCTTAAAATTGAAACTTATTATCTAAAAAAAAAGTTGACATGCCTGACAAGTGACAACTAAAGTTGTCATCATCATGTCACCAAATTTGCCATGAAAATGTTTAGAGTTGCCATGTGTTCATGTCATATTTGTGACACTTATCATGGCCCTTTATTTGCTCCGCTTGTTGTTGGTTCGAGTTCGAACCTAAAGCAGAGAGCAGGAGCAGCAAACCCAGCATGCGTGCATTTCTCCTCCTTTTTAAACATTTATTTCTGCATTGTTGCTCTTTCTATCTTATCGTATTTAATGTGACACGTAACCTCGACATGCATTCATCAATAAAGTGACCGCATGCATCTTACAGACGCAGAGGCTGGAGATCATCCTCCTTTTGTAAGAAAAAACATAAACTCAGCATCTCTTTTTTTTTGCGGGAAAAACTTCCAATTTATTCATCTTCAATCATGGTAGTACAACGAACACTGAAAATAATAAAAAATTACATCCAGATCCGTAGACCACCTAGCGACGACTACAAGCACTGAAGCGAGCCGAAGGCGTGCCGCTGTCATCGCTTCTCCCTCGTCGGAGCCGGGCAAACGTTGTTGTAGTAGACAGTCGGGAAGTCGTCGTGCTAAGACTCCATAGAACCAACGCACCAGAACAGCAACCGCCGCAAATGAAGAGTGTAGATTAAAAGGATCCAACCTGAGGACACACAAACGAACACGAACGACGAACAAATCCGAGCAAATCCACCAAAGACAGATCCGCCGGAGACACACCTCCACACGCCCACCGATGACGCTAAACGCATCACCGGAACGGGGGCTAGGCGGGGAGACCTTTATTTCATCTTCAGGGAGCCGCCGCCGTCTCGCCTTCCTGAGCAGGATACAAACCCAAACAAAGCTTGAAAAAAGATCTAAAAACGAAACCCTCCTACCGGCAATGGCTGAGATCCACTTCGTCTCCATGGCCCTAAGGCCACCGGAGACGGGACGGACCGGCGCCGGCGCTGGTGGGAGGCAGAAAACCTTAGGTTTTGGAGGTGGTGGCTGCCTAGGTCAAAGGTAGATTATAAACTCAGCATCTCACCGTCGATAAAGTTTAGACCCACCGTCTGCAGGGCCGCGCCAAGGCGCGCCTTCTCCACTGAGATCGGCTTGTGAACGAAATTGGATTCAACTGGCCGATCTATGCGCGACATCTAAATCCTGCAGCCGGCGTCCTGTTTAATTATGCATATGTCCGGCCAGATTTTATTATCGTCCGTGCATTGTCCAAAGTCGGTCGTATGCATAGTACCACTCATTTCCTTTTGCCAAAGAAAAAAGTTAGGGGAGGTTGACGTGTTGTCTGGACAGAAAACCAAGCGGACATTATTTGATTAATTCTTTGCAAAGGATTTGATTTTTTTTCTTTTGAACACAGTATAAACGAAAGCGCTCATATACACGCGCATACACTCACTCTATGAACGCACACACGCACATCCTACCCTTATGAGCACCTCCGAAAAACATTGAATGCGCATCGTCGGAAATCCTGAAATAAATCCAGAAATAAATGCGAGCACCAAGACTTGAACCCTGGTGGGCTGAGGATACCACCGTCACTCTAACCATCCAACCACATGTTGGTTCGCTGCAAAGGATTTGATTATTATTAATATAAGAAAGTTTAATCTTGTGCCAGAAATGGCTTGGCAAAGCAAGGCCTGGATTTATCATGGATGGTTCATCCATTGAAATCCCGACTCCTTTTCTTTTGGGTTTCCATTATATTTAGATATTGTGTAGATATAATCCTTATATTAAGAAAATGCTGCTGTTTCACTTTGTCTTGCTTTCTCTAAAATCTTTTACAAAAGGATAGTTATATTCCTTATTTATTTTTCAATAAAAATAAGAGACTATTAAATAAAATTGAGGACACTATTAATTAGAACCTAATTGAGCTATTAGTGAGAGATTTGTCAAGAAAATAGAAAATGATGCTATGGTTGCTTGCCGGCAAAATGACTCGCATGGGCGTTGCAAATCCAAAAATGACTTGTAGGAACATATGTGACAGACCAGATTGGTTGCAAGAATATGTGGCCATTGTCTACAAGACATACGAGTTATTTTGGTTGCATATTTAATGTCGTAACATATCACCGGTTGTTCCAACGATCAATTTGAATATAATGCAGGGAATTAGTTTGTCATCACATCTTCTCACTATTATCCATGTAGTTCAATAGCTAGCTTTATTGTTACACTGTGGGCTCCATTCACTTTATCTTCTTTTGAATTCATGCAGAATGAAGTGCTCATGCTTATGTTGAGAGCTAATCCTCGAGATGCCACCTCTCTTTATAATCTTCACATGCGAACGAAGCAAAAGGTGACCGATGCATCACGGAAGGATGCAAAGTCACTAACTCAAACATACACAAGCAACACTTCATTAGTGGCGATCCTCATTGCGACAATCACGTTTGCTGCTGCCTTCACCCTACCAGGAGGATACAGCAATGATGCTGGAAGTGAGGGACTTCCTATCATGTCCAAAAAGTTTGCCTTCCAGGCATTCTTGATTTCTGACACCTTAGCAATGTGCTCCTCATTTGCTGTCGCCTTCATATGCATCATAGCAAAATGGGAGGATTACGAGTTCTTAATTTATTACATATCCTTTACGAAGAAGCTCATGTGGTTTGCATATGTGGCAACGACTACTGCTTTTTCAACTGGTTTATATACGTTATTGGCCCCACGTCTCCACTGGTTAGCCATTACAATTTGTGTTCTAGTAGCTTTGTTGCCCATTATGACTAAGCTGCTTGGTGAATGGCCTATCTTAAGGCTCAAATTTCGGCTAGGTAAAACTTACACGTCTGATCTTCTTAGCATGGTTTGACCTCATAAGTTGTCTAATGGTTATGCTTCTGGATAATACTTTCAAATATATATGTAATCAATATTATATGGCTACTCATATTGTATTGTAATTTGTAATTTGTTAATGTTATTTCACTCGACATGTAAACTTATTAATGTAATATGTATTCGGTTCAAAATCCAATGTATGCTTCCACCTCTATGGGAGCCGATCCAGCCATCTACCATTACAACTAGATAGGAAGTGCGGCTTGCCGCACCCGGCAGCATAGCTGCCGGGTCTAGTCATGTTCAATCTGTTTATACAACCGCTGAAGTATTTCAAGTATAAAAAAATTGCAAACACAAAAAAGTTAATATAGAGATGGTACTCCTTCAGGGAAGAGCCGTCATGATATATAGGCAATAGACATAGCAAAAACTGATCACTCAAAAGCAAGAGCCTATGCACCAGTTCAGAACACATAAAAATGGCAATAGATAATCTAACATCAAGAAAAAACATGCAACAACCCAGCATCCAATTCTCTCATTTCAAAGTTTGAATAAAAAATTGCATGAATAGTCCATAGTTGTATAGATCCAACGTGAATAAATCCTTGTGTAATCCAACATCCGCTGAATAAACAAAATAAAAAGGACATGCGAGTGATAGCACAGATGGCATCATCGACATTTGAGACACAAACGGAGGGCAAAACTCCTTCAACAAGGTCACGTATGCTCGCCTTTGATCAATGGCATTTCCCATCTATGTATCCTGGATGTTGGGGATGATAAAGCAATTATATGTGGACATTCAAAGGCATATCCACAGGTGATATTGAAGTATACAACAGTAGATAAATAAAGTCCTCTTGAGCTCATTGTTCATATGTATCAAACAATACATAAGCAAACTAACACTAAGTTACCATGCTACATTTTGATGTTTTTTGTCCAGGCTTGGCCAATATGCTCTATATCTTGAAAGAAAACCTTTATTTGTTTTCTGTATCACATTATGTTCAACATACCAGTAATGCGTTGATAAGGGTGATCAATACTGGAAAATAAAGAATAGATAATCATAGGATGTGTTGAAGAAATCGAGCACATCTATTCTTTAAATTTTGAGCAGGATATAAACTTTCGGTAAAGTGAGCTATATATGTCGAGAATGGTGATGACAAACAGGGCATGTACAATCTTAAAGGAGAATGCACATATCAATAACACAACACCGGCATTTATACTCAATAAACCATAAGGAAAAACACAAAATAATTAAAGGATGACATTTGTATGCAAGGCGAGCAAGGCCCGAGAAGTGCATCTGAGGATACAACATAGGAAACGATTTTAGAAACTATCTTACATGTGATCCGTTCATTTAGTCATTAAAGACTAAAGTCCTGCAGGTAGTAGGCTAATACTTTGTTTTCTTGCTGAGCATGTGATATGTTTCACTGGGAAAGCAACAAACATGAGTAATGCATATAGTTGCACGAATCCGTCGAAGGCCACCAATCAACACAAGGAAATCATAACCAATTAACATATGAACCACCTATATTTGGATCCTCATGAACCAAGGATTAAACAGAGACCCAAAACCACACCGAGGCTTAAACATAGACCCAAAACCTCTGTCAATCATCACAAGCAGCAAACAATAGGCCTGCCAAAATAACCCCAAGCCAAAGATAGGAGATGCCTCATAAATAAAAATTACAAAAAGGTAGGGGCTGCATCATCAAATATATGACGTACCTGTCAGTGCCATGGAATAGTACTACGAGTATCATGGTCCTGTACTCCTGGTCCTATCAAATCCCAGCAAATACAAAAACATCAAACCTCGGTCATGGCCATCAAACATGGAGAATATCTACACCGAATGGGTGGATACAACATGGTTCTTACTTGCTTACTTTAATAAGAATGAATCATTAAACGTTAGTAGAACTGTTGCATATGAAGTACTGCAGAAATAAGCACATAATATTGGGGAAGCCCTTGTTTCTTTGCCACTACATAACAGGAAGGACATAAGATATTTTGAGAATGGCATATTAAAAACTTCTCTAAATTATGGTGGCACAATCAAGCAAGCTAGACCAGTTGTCAAAATAGGAGAGAGACGAGCTATATGATAAAGGGAGTCAAGAGTTTCTTGGCATACTCTACTATCTAAAGAGCTTATTTATCATCATCACAACCAAAGTTATTTAATCTTTTGATCTAATAGCTTTAGAAATAGCTGGAAGTGTGTTTCTTCTAAGGCGGTAAGCAATTTGGACCCTCGCAAAAGAGCTAACATAGCAGAGATAAAAACTAATGAATTGAAGATAACCTCAATTAGGACCTATGAACCTCTCAGAGGTCATTGAGGCAAACTATCATGTACAGATCATCGACGATGTTCGTCTTTAATATAAGTAGGACGTCCGTACCAACCTCAAGTCCTATTTTCAGGAGAAATTTCTTGCATCCATACTTGTTCGTCATACTCAGTACTAGTAAAGCTCTCCTTGCCAAACCATAGTCCCACCAGTCTTCCTTGGTATTTTCTGGATGACCATAGATTACACACAAAAAAGAGTGAGTGTTATGGATCCCAGTTATGAAAATAGCACAAGAACAAAAAAAGAAGTGAACAACTGGAAAAAATAAACGCATCACATAGAGCGACATAGATTAAAAAACAATGCATGCAACAGAATGCATGTAACTGAACCTAAGGTGAAAACTGGACCATCTTCATGAAACATTAAGATCTAGTGAACGGAGAACTTAGTATTTATATTGAGGCGACACTGCCAAAAAACATGAAAATTTTCCATCAGGGGCAAGAGCTTGAAGCAAAGGACTCCGGCCAAATCCAGAGAAGTAATGGAATAAATAAAGCAACTCCAGAAAAAACCGCCTCATGTAGTTCAGGGACGAGATACAAAGAACGGATGAATTAATTAGGATATTGAGAAATATTGACAGACTTATACAACAATCCCCTACCTCCAAGATAAGACTGAAGAACTGAAGATAAAGATAGAATAAATGATAACTGAAAAAATACACACTAAAAAATTCCTTTAGATGTTCTGCAGATGCCATTTATAAAATCTTCAAGCATCAACAAAACTGTATGAATGGATGAATTAATTAGAGACGAGATAAAAAGAATGGATGAATTAAGTAGGATATTGAGAAATATTGACAGACTTATACAACAATCCCCTACCTCCAAGATACGACTGAAGAACTGAAGATAAAGATAGAACGAATGATAACTGAAAAAATACACACTAAAAAATTCTTTTAGATGTTCCGCAGATGCCATTTATAAAATCTTCAAGCATCAATAAAACTGTAGCTTCTCAACTCCAAGGCCCATCGTAAACTGAAACTGTGACTGGCAAGGCAAACTTAAAGTAATCTATGGCACAAACAACAGTTCAAAGAACAAAAAATGGATGGACATCTTAGATGTATTAAAATTTTGCCTTCAGACCTACAGAGCCAAAAAGTCACAGAACTAAGAACAGCATTCCCAAATAACGATGGAATGTATATTCAAAATATTGGGCTCAGATTTGTGGAGATGGCATTGCCCAAAAGGTAGGCCAAAATTGAGGCAGCGAATATCATTAGCAGACAACCTTTTACTAATTCTAGTTCTGCTGAAACATTCATACATAATTGCCTACTGCTTCATTTATGAAATAGGAGTGCACCAAAAATATTAAATAGGGCCAGGCCAATAGGTGGGCTCTTAATCTTAATTCCATAGGAATCGCAAAATCCCACAAAATCGATAGAATCATCATTTTATATTCATACTATAATCGATGAAATCAGCATACTACTACATGCTAAGCAAGCAAACTCAAGAAGCTGGTTCTAATAATTACCTCCAGAGAAGTAATTTTGAATTCATGTGACATGTAGTGTTCTTTGAATAACTGAGAAAAACATAAGAAACAATAGAAGATGGTAAGCACAAACATCATATTGCAGAAACAACAAGCAAACATTTCAAAATTCATAAAAACTTTTCTATGGTTAATTAGAGGAAGAACTACCTACGATCCAAGTGAGCTAAGTGAATCCAACTGGAAAACTAAGTAACAGGCGTGATTGATCTTACATTAGGGCCCAGAAAAGTAGGGGTTGTTGTTGAGGTTCAGGATCATGTGTGCTTCGAGTGCTGCCGCTTGGCAGAGTAAATCATCTCTAGACCTGGAATTTGTAACCAGCAGAGAAAGGACTGTCTGCAATCAATCTCCATGCATGACGAAGAGCTAGCTTGATGGATTGATGAAGATTGCTCACCTTCTCTAGGAAGAACAGGTGGTCGATGAACTGCGTGGAAACCTCGTCCAGCTCCACAACATCGGTGACCTGTAGCGGTCAGAGAGAGGGATGGTGAGTAGAAGCAGCGTGAGATTGACGGGGAGAGGAGTCCTGCGTCTTTAATCGAACGTGTCTCACCTTGAGGTCCTCGACGTCTCCGCAACCCGTACTCTAAAGCAAGCTCGGCACAGACACAATTTGCAAGATCCCGGGCATGAAATGAACGCCCAAAAGGGAGTGCAGCAACAACGGAAAGAAATGCTAAAACGGAACATAGAGCAGAAACCAACCCAAAATGCAAGCAAGAATTTTTAAAAGGGAACATAGAGCAGCATGAGCATGAGGCATAGAAAAATGGGGTCACCTTAAGATCAAGAATCAATGGCTCTCTCTATCTCAGTTCAAATCAGAAGGAAAGAGACACTATTATTGATACCACTATTATTGATTAGAGTTATTTGTAATTAGGCAAAGCACTACAACACTGGATCCTAAGCAACAGCTGAGGCATACAAAACTACAAGTGTTTGTTCTTTTCATAAATAAACAACCTCTAGTATCTCAACCAGAACCAAAGCAAAACAAAAATCATGGTTAAGTAACCAGCAAAGGAAGAATGAACCTTTTTTGAATTTTAAAGTAGCAAGACATGAAAAGTTCTTTATTGCCTTCAATACTACACACATTAGGGGAGGTAGCTGCAGTTCTATTGCATAGTGGGCTCAGATTCGCCTTTCCTCGATCATATAACCTACCCCCATCATCTCTTATCACCAGATCAATTTGTTTATACAGTAGAGCTGCCCTGGTTATGACTCAACAAGAATGACCATCCAAGGACAGAACAATAAGTATCACAGGATCAAAAAGGATTCTAGACACAAGAGGGAGGATCCAACTTGATACCCATAGGTAACTCGATTGCTCAAAGGCACACTTATTTCAGCGACGGTTAATCATCATCGCCTAGCAAGAATGGCTTCCGACCGATGGGGCACGTGATTCGCACGCGATGACACAAGATTTCTCACCGCGGGAGTAACTATTCATTGCTACAGGAGCTCGGGCTCGACCCAATGGCCGAGATCAATCCGGAGCGAGATCCAACGGCTAGAATCGCATCAGGAAATCGATCCGACGGCCAGAATCTCCTGAGCTCTGAGAGCGCCCGGGAGTGACTGCATCCCTTATTTCTTGATGGATGGTTCACCTGATCAATATGTTCTCACGAGGGTGAAACTACCCTGGTTATCACTCATCATAAACGACCATCCCAGGACAGGAGCCACTAAAATAAGAACGTGATCAAAATGACTCAAAGAAACGAGGGAGGATCCAAATTAATATCCACAAGTGCCTTGATTGCTCGAGAGCATGCCTATATCAGCGATAACTGATCATCATAGCCCTACCCATGTCCCATATAGTAGCCGAAGTAGAGCAGGGGAAGATGGATCTCACCCAGGGAGGTTGTAGCCGAGGCAGTACTCAGTGGGCGCCGGGGTTGCGCCTGAACACCGTCCAACCGGCGAGGAACCACGTTGGAGTTGCGCCTTGCACCGTCCTGCCGACGATCACAAACGCCACTGCCTGCGAAGCGGCCAAGGAGACGAGGAGGTGATGTGTAGCACATCTAGGAGCACTATCAGGGGCGGAGATGACCAGGGCCTAGTCAGTTCTCTTTTAGCTGCAATCAAGGATAAGATTTGTTAGAACATTCTTGTGGTCAAAACTTATCAATGGGCCTATTTATTAGCTGCTTGTAGTGCCGAAGGTAAAATCAAAAGGCCTTTTACTGCCACCTTGCATGAAGAGTTTCTATTCACACATGTGTACTGCTATATGAACCTGCACCATGCTGACTAAGTAAACAACAAAAGCTACTGAGATGTGAACTGACTTTTCTCTAATCAGACTCTCTGGACACACCAAGAAGCACAGATAAATAATCCCTGCTGGACCGAACACATAGTCTAATACGGTATAACACTGACTAAGCCTAGGTTTGTGAAAAGAAATAAATTATAAAACAATATGGTAGGCCAGAAGGAGAGACCATAAAGCTATATAGAGCACATGCCCAAAGAAACTAAAACCGAGCAGAGCATTGAATGAATGTAAAACTATGTTAAAAAAAACTGCAGCCAATGAACAGATTGTCCATCATTTTCTTCCCCTTAATGTTTTTATCTTGTCGAACATGTCTTATTCAATTGTTCCTTTGGTGCTTTCATCAACTTCCATCATCATTGAGAAAACAAATTTGTCACAATACCTATTACAAGCTTGCACCATTAACGAATATCTGTTGTTTTAAACAAATTGATTCATCATACTTAAGGGAGAAATCGTAGTAATACTTAACTTACGTTATAGATTCCGTGTGAAATTAATTGGCTGAAAAATCAAATCAACAACTCTATCTTTGTGATGCCCTATGATGTCACCACCAAAGTAGATCTAAGTACACCCATATAACTGTTACACCTATATTTTCTGTGATTATTTGTAGTCTCAAGTTCAAACTATTCTTCTTAAATCACTACCCTCTCAAAAGAAAATCAAGAGTAATAAACCACCTATGATGACATTGTACGAATATCAATTTGAGGTATTGGTTTTGCTAAGCTAGCAATTACCTGCCAAGATCTGCAGAAAAAGTGTTCGTTGATGGACCAATTCATCCTGCTTCCTGAGACCAGAATTATACAATAACCATGATTATAAGTATTAAAGCTAGGAGTTGCTACAGAACTATCAAGACACATGACAAGAAAGCACCAAAAAAGTGTTATGAATAAATCAATATTAACACTCTATTAACTATACTTTCATACAGTTGGTCCACTTGCAACATGAGGACAACACATAATTCCCATTGCACAATAATATAAGAGCACCTCTAGGAGAGTCGCCATATAGGCCCAATCACCACAATACCTACCAATATGACTATTTTGGCCATAAAAGGCGCTCCTACAGGGTCACAAATACATGTCAAAATTGCCCTAATTTATGGAGCGCTCTCTATATTTGGCTTTCTAGACTCCATATTTGGTGTCTTGGGGCCAATTTTTGGACAGAACTCCATGCAATGGTTGTGTATGATGTGAATAAAACTTCAAATGGGCCTCGCCTCACATGGGAATTGCAAAGATATTGGGGAAAAAATGATGTCCCATTGATGATTAGATCCCACGATAGGGAGGCAGCCGATATGAAGGCACTGTGTTTGCAGAACATCTCGGCAACCTCCATAATGCATATCCAGCAGCTCCATATGCATATGAAGGCGGTGAATATGAGGGGGGTTCGGTGTTATAGACCGCAACAACCTCCAATACACTTCAGCTACGAAGCCGCTTTGGAAACACTCCCTTCCCAGTGTTATCTCTTGGAGCTAGCATGAAGAATTGCCACCACATATAATTCCTAGACCACCTCACAACTCTCTCCTCCCTCCTCATTTCACCCCGACCAAGCGAGCAACCAGAGAAGAGAGATTGAGACCGGCGAGCATCCCCAATGAGCCATTGCGGTATGCGCCCATCCCTGGCCAAGCATCGACAGTGCTCAACTGTCCCCGGATTGCCCCACACGGATCCAGGAGCAACTAGTATAGAACCTGAGGTTCATGTGCAAGAATAGAAAAACGAAATCTGAGCCATTGTATGGTAGATGAATGGCATATATCATGGTGGATGGAACTATTCCCACTTAATGTGCATTTGGAAAAATACCCCTAGAAACAGATAGATATAAAGCATCACTTTTGCAGTAACAACCTCATGTATTTCATCCATTTTCAAATTTGCAAAACATTGATGCCAACCCTTTCACGCATGTCCATATTTGATTATATGTGAAAATTAAGTCATCCCCTTGCCACATAATTAAATTCATATGTCAAACTAATCCAAAACATAACTAATATTGTATATGAATTATGCAGCATAAAATTAAAGCCAACAGTAAACTTATCTTGTACTAGACACCCACATCTGAATAGGCTGCTCAAAATGTGTGTAGGAAAGGTATTCCATTTCTGGGTCTACTTTGATCCACACACGTGCATGTCTAGTGATACATAACATGAGATGATTATTTTTATTGCAGGACCGGCAAAACTAAATATTAAGTACTAAAATGATCACCGCTAAACGAGCATTGCTGTTAAAAATTGCACAAGCTTTACTATCTTGATTGTACATGTCAGAATATTATTCAGTTGACCATTGCCTCCAGTTCTAATGCTTGTCGATCATTGAGCTTCATGAGCAGGGAGAGATAAAACTATATGAATATGATTCAGTTGAGCATAGGTCTGTGTAGGTGTACGTTCAACAAAGCAACAAAAATTATATTGCAGACAAAGGAGTTTCATCCTTGTATTCACGAGCAAGAGAAGCATTTGCTAAACACTTCTTCTGTCCATGTGTTCTTTGGATGCTTCTGGTGTCAAAGCATCACCCTTCTATAAATACATGAGCATTTTATAGTTTACATCAAAAAGCAAGAAAATGAAAAAAATTATGTTATTTGGTGGACTAAATGGTTGTAAGGGATAAAAATAACAAAGCACACGCGAATACAACTAAGTTCGTCTCGAGCTTGATTTGCATCACGAGCCAAAATGGTGAGCTCTACTGCTCTAGCTCATCTCGTGAGCTTAGGGTTTGAGCTGAAGCTCAAGTTTGACTCATCGAAGGCTTGACAAGCTCGAAAAGCTCGTTGTATTTATAAAATTTGACCAACACATGTGATCAAGCTGAAATTAAAATTCGACCAACACATACTATTCTAATTTCCATGTATTTGTACTGAAATTAATTCGATTGAGTTTCTATTAAACCAGAGAACTAAAAAACATTATTCATGGGCCTCAACCAATTGGCATTTTCAAGACTAGGGACACAACTTGATTCAGAATGTAAAAGAACCATCTATGCAAAGAGAAAATGAAGCCACCATTTTCTAAATCAACTTCAGAAATATGTTGCAATGAATATTTTTTGCTACTTCTAGGAATGCGCAAGAATCCCGGGACCAAAAGTGAAAAAGCTTCTCAGGCATACCTGTTGTGCTCACCTCTTATATGTATTCAACCAAATTTCTGAATCTTTGGTTCATAATTAGCTGAATCTCTTGTTTGTGGACACAGAAACTTATGGCCATCAATTGAAACAAAAAAACAATAAGGATATCTCCACTTCTCATGTCTTATATAGCTAGATAGTTGATCCCCGCTAACTCAGTTGTCTTAACATGCAACTATGTGACTCATCATGCTACTGTGCATGTCCCACTAAATTTAATTCTTTCGTCATGCAAGTACACCAACTCACCATGGTTATATGCATGGGAAAAGAGACACACCTTAAATGCACCATGCATGCTACTCTTGTTCAACAAATATTTTATAACTATCTAATAATCAAATATAATAAATTATGTATGTTTTAGTTTCAATTCACACATTGCTAATCCAAATACTGAAGTTTCATACTGCCAATTCTCATAGAAATAGTTGCATCCAATTGCGGTGGCAACGCTGGTTATCATCTCTAGTTAGTACTAATTAATCATGCATCTCATAGGTACTAAATCAGTCAAGGGTTCACTCTCACCACCAAATCAGTCAAATCCCTTGTGCTACATACTTTACAATGCAGATAACATAACCTTAGCATGTCTCAGAATCAAAGTAACCAAAGCATCAAAAGATTAACAATCTACAAGATAAACATGGTATCAATTTAGCTTCATAATACGAACATATTCTTAACCATGCGAACACTTTATTGAATGATACAAACATTTTCAAAAATCGCGTGAACATTTTTTTTTACATATCATGAACATTTTTTCTAAAATTTTATGAACCATTTTTAAATGTGTAATTGTTAAAATGTGTGAGCATTTTTTAAATGTCGTGAACTTTAAATTTTCATGAACATTTTTTCCTGAAACGTATCAGCTTTCTTCTAGAGATGCGTTAGTCTCTCAAATAAAAAAAACGTTTACGCGTGCCACCTGACACTCTGTTAAACTAAGCTAGAATCACAACAAATCACATGATGCAAAGAACAAATCAATCGCGTACAAAAGCCCAAGTTTGAGTTGGCTGGTGGCCGCGTACCAACCTGTGGTTGGATGGTTAGGTGAATAGTGGTATTCCCAGCTCATCAGGTTTCAAATCCTGGTGCTTCCATTTATTTCAGTTTTTTCAGCTATGTGTATTCGCAAATTGTTCAACGTATTTTCACAAATGTTCAATACGTGTCCAAAAATTCTTCAGCGCATATATTCCTATTTTTTTTAAATGGTCATCGCATATTAAAATAAGTTCATCATGTATTATTTAAAATATTCAGCTTATTTTAAGAAAATGTCAACGTATATCGCAAAATGTTCAACCGATACTACAAAAAACAAGTTCACGCATTTTTTGAGAAAAGGTACAGAGAAAAAAGAAAGCAAAGAAAAGACGAAAGAAAAACATACAGAAGAAAAGAAGAAAGAAGAAAGAAGAGAATACAAAAAAACGATGGAACCAGTCACACTAGATGAGGGTGGCTGATTGGTCGCTGCATTCACGCTAAACAAAGAAAGTCCTGTGTTCCTATCCCACCTCTCTAGCGAACTTTTTGCTGACAGAAAAAAGTAAAGGAAATGGGCCGGCCCAGCGGGGAGAGGGGAGTGTGCGCCCTGTACGGGTTGGCCTTTAAGGGGCGCTTAGGGCGCCATTTAGGAAATGCCAGAGCTGCGGTTGTGACTTGTCTACCGCGAGAATGCAATCACAAATTGGCCGGCCCAGAAACTCATATCTTTCACGCTCAGCCGGGAGCTATATGGAGCTTTAAGCGTCAGCTAGCGCTATTGGCGCTCGCACATGACATGTAGCGGGCCGGCCCAGTAACATGCACCCGTCAAGTAAAAAAAAGGCAATTCGGATAATTGGATGGTAGAAGTGGGAATCAAACTGGCGACGCCTATGTCAACAACATGGAACGACAACCACTAGACAAGGCTCACTCGGTTCTCTACTAACAGGAAAACAACATTATTTGATCACTATAAATTATTCCAGAAGGAAAAGCGTAATTATAAAAAGAAGTCAAAACAAGTGAGATAACCATGATTTTCAATAAGGTTCGTACAAATTGAGAAAAGTTGGCAAATTTAAGAAAACAATCACGAATTTGAAAAGGTTCATACAAACTCAAAAAGTTAATAAATTGAGAAAAGTTCATCGATTTTGACAAAAAGTTCATTGATTTTGAAAGAAAGTTTGTCAAGTTCGAAAACGTTCATCAAAGTTGACAAAATTCATGAATTTGGAAAAAATATATTAAATTTAGGAGAAGTTCATCGATTTTGAAAAAAAATCATTGAATTTGAAAAACGTTCATCGACTTAAACAAAGTTCAACAATTTTCATTATTTTCTAAAAGGTACATCTATTTTTGAAAAGTTATTGTTAAAAAGTTCAGAAAATTTGCAAAAAAGTTCAATGATTTTTAAAAAACATTCGTTGAATTTGCAAAAGTTCATAGAATGTTAAAAAAGAACATTGGTTTTGAAAATAGTTCATCGAATTTTTAAAACTTCGTCCATTTAATTAAACAATTTCATTGATAGTTTTAAACAGTTCACAGATTCACTAAAAAAAGGAAAATAAAAAAATCGAAAAAGGCAGAAAAAACGTTACAAAAAAAAAGATAAAAAAGAAAAAAGAAACTGTTTGGCTTTGGGGGCCTTGGCGAGTTGGAGAAAGAATAATAAAAAGAATAAAACGACGTTTTTAACATAGGTCCCGAGGCTAAATCTTATTCAGCGCCGTCTGCGCTCGCTACAGTACATCTCACAAACAGGCGCATAGCCCCCTCTCCGGTGGAGCCGGCCCATCTTACTTTTTTCTATGTTTTTTCGAAACACAATAAAGGTCTGCTACTGCGTTAACCACCGCGCCATCTGCAATTGGACATACTAGTTTTATCCTTTTTGGTCTTTACTTCCTTATTTTTTGTTTTTTGTTTTTCTTTTCTTTTTCGTTTTCCTTTATATTTTTTATTTTTTATTTTTCTTCTTCCTGTGTTCGACGAACTTTTTTCAAATTTGTGAATTTTTTCTTCAAGTTTGATGAATTTTTATCAACTTTGATGACCTTTTTTTCGAATTTGATGAACTTTTTCCATATCCGATTAACATTTTTAGAATTCGATGAAGTTTTTCCAAATTCAATGAACCTTTTTTCGAATTCGATGAACTTTTATCAAATCTGACAAACTTTTTTAAAGAAGGATGAACTTTTTTCAAATTTGACGAACTTTTTTCTAAATTTGATGAAATTTTTTCATATCTGATGAACTTTGTTTTTCAGTTTTATGATATTTTTTGAAATTAGATGTGTTATTTTCAAATTCAATGATTTTTTCCCAAATTCAATGAACTTTTGTAAAATTCGATGTACTTATTTTAAAATTGATGAACTTTTTCCTAAGAACAAGAATACGTACTGTATCCAACTGGTTGTTTTTCCCTAAGAAAATGAATACATACCGTATCAATTTAGCGATAGAAAAAAAAGCAATTGAGCCGGAGCCAGCGATCCAGCGAACGACGAGGCACAACGATCGAGTGAGCGGTGGGGGGCAGCGAGAAGGGGAGCGAGAGTCAGGCCCAGTCAAACGACGCAGCGGGCGCTGTGTTCGCCAACTGGCGCTGAGGGCGCTAAGGACGAGTTCCAATCCGGTTCCCCACACACGCTTTTTGCACCTTTAGTAGATAAAAAAACAATGGGCCGGCCAACCGCAGAGGGTGTTATGCGCCCGATTGGAAAGAACACAGTGACTGGCGCTTGAGGCGCCAAATTGGAAATGCCCGCTCGGCTCTCTCCTACATTGTTTTCTCCTACTGCGATAGTGCTTTGCTGCGTAACATAGTGGACATGTTTAGTTTTTTCATTCTTTTATTTTTATATTTTTATAAAATAGAAAATATTATCAGTACTTTATTCTAATGCTTCGCTAAAAAAAAATTATAAACCACGAATTTGAAAAATGTTAACTCGGTGTAAAAATACAGCATAATAAGAAAAATGCTGATCAGAGTCAAACAAATAATTGTTACTTTTTTAAAACGTTCATGTGTTTCAATAAATACATGTTCCAATTTATTAAAAACTATACAGTGTATTTTTGTAGCTTTAAAAATGCATGTTAGATTTATAAATATGTTCACACGTTTTAAAAATAAGTCTATTTGAATAATATTTGACCATGCATTTGAAAAATTGTTTTAACACATATTCAACTTTTTCTTTTCAAAAACATGTATTTGATAATAAAATATATATTTAAAAATTCCAATACTATATAAATAAATTAGGTGTATACCAAAAGTATATGATGCACTTGAAAAATAGACATCAAAACATGTATTTGGAATAATGTGCAACACTTTCTTATTTATAAAAGTATACATGAAAACATATATTTGAAAAATATTACATATGTATAGAAATGTATAATGCGTATGGAAAAAATGTGGACATGTATTGAAAAAACATGCAATAAAAAACTGAAAACCTAAAGAAACACAGAAAATCAAAACCCAAAGGAAAACTGTCGTAAGCCGACACATAAAACCGAAAAAAAGAAAAATATATAACACAATGAAAATAAAAATAAATCAAAACCAAAATAAAAACATAGTATATAGGAAAGAAAAGAAAACAGTAAAAGCCAGGCCAGTCAGTCGAACAAAACACAATATAGCGCTCGAGCCAGCATTCGCTATAGGGACCCATGTGAGCGAACGCGCTAACTTGAAACCCGATTGGTGGGCCGACCCATAAGCACGGACAATCAATTTAGCCACCTAGGTATTTGAGAAAATGAGGCTGAAGCCCGCATTATAGAGCTGGGCTACCATGAAGGAATTATGTGGCGCTAGAAAGCTCGGATCTAGTGGCTCGCTGAAGAGGACATCAAATTTCACAGAAAGGCCAGCGCGCAAAAATTTAAGAACCGCATCACTGCATTACAACGGGCTGATGGTTCCATGTGCAACAATCTAGAGGAGTTGGCAACCATGACTTCAGAGTTTTATGAGCATCTCTATAGCTCTGAGAGCACCATTGGGATGGAGGAGGTGTTTTCTCACATACCTGTGAAGGTAGATGCGGCTATGAACAGCAGGCTCAGTGCACCATATAGTAATGAGGAAGTTAAAACATCGTTGTTTCAATTTCTTTTTCCACCAAGGGTCCCGGCCCGGATTGGTTTCCTGCACACTTCTTTCAATGTCACTAGACTTTATGTGGTGATGAGGTGACTGATATGGTGCGCCGTGTTCTCAGTGGAGTTGATTCCCCGGAGGAGATAAATAAAACACAAATCATATTAATCCCCAAGATTGCAAGCCCAAAGAATTTAAGACAATTTCGACCGACAAACCTCTACAATGTGATCTTCAAGATTGCATCCTAGTTATTGGCTAACCAGCTCAAACTCATTCTCCGTGACATAATCTCCAAAGAACAATCAACATTTGTACCAGGTCGTCTTATTATTGACAACTTTATATTTGCTTATGAGTGTTTGCACTACATGAATGTAAAAAAGGTGAATGGCAATAGGTTTTGTGCGTTGAAACTTGATATGATGAAGGCTTACGACAGACTCGAGTGGCCATACTTGAAGGCGGTTATGTTACGACTGGTTATTAGTCCTCGCTTCATGGAGTCTGTCATGCGGTGTGTTACTTCGGTATCCTTTTTAGTAATGCTCAATGGGGGTAAGTTGGAAGAGTTCAAATCAACAAGGGGGATTTCTGTAATGCGCAATGGGGGTAAGCTGGAGGAGTTCAAACCAACAAGGGGGATACAATAGGGTGACCCCATCTCACCCTACTAATTTTTACTGGCTGTAGAAGGTCTTTCTTGCTTGCTTAAATCTTATAATACGGAAGAGATGATACCTAGTATTAAAGTGACACTTGAGGCTCGACAAGTTAACCATCTCCTCTTTGCAGACGGTAGTTGATTCTTTGATGCATAAATATTATGGTGCTTCGGACAACGGGTGAATAAAGAAAAGTCCTCCATCTTTTTCAGCAAGGGATGCTCTGACACACTGAGATAAGAGGTGAAGCAAGCCCTGGATGTACAAAATGAACAACTGTCGGAGAAGTATTTAGGGCTCCCCTTGGATGTGGGTAGAGCCAAGAAGGGCTCCCTCAAATATTTGAAGGACGGGATGTGGAGGCCCAGGGATGGATGGAGAAAGAACTCTCTGTAGGCGATAAAGAATTTCTAATTAAATATGTCATTAAGCAATTCCAACTTATTATATGCCATGTGTGTGTCAAAGCCGGCATACCTCGAGGTAGGGGTCCCGATCTATGGATCCCAGATAGGTGCTAACAGGGACGAAAGAGACAGGTGTTTCCCAGGTTTGGGCCCTCTCAAAGAGGTAAAACCCTGCGTCCTGCTTTGATTATATTGGTGGTGATCTATCGAGTACAATCTTGATCTACCTCGAGATCGTAAGGAGAGATCTAACCCTAGGGCTTGGTGAATGTTAATGTGATTCCGTGCCTTCTACGGGATAAACCCTCTGGCTTATATACACGCCAGGTAGGGCATCTAGGGTTACATGGTCTATATCCAGGGGCGCGTATGGAGGCGGCAAGAGATGTCTTGGATTATACGTCAAGTCTTCGGTAGATGTGATCATGATCACGTCCAGGTGTGTAGCTTCCGGAGTCTACCCAAATGAGAATGAGGGCCTACAGGCCCAGCCCGAGGACTATGGGCCGACAAGGTTGGCAGCCCCTAGTCCAGGGCACTATCATTAGCCCCCGAACTGGTCTTCTACGCGAGGATGACCTCCTTAATGTCAATGATTCCGGATCCGAAGTCCTTGGCTCGACAGACGAGTTCTCTTTTTTCATAATCCGAGATACATTCCCTTGCTTAGAGCCATCTTGTACCACTCCTCGAAGAAGTGACATCCCTCGAATAGAACTTAACCAAACCCGCCCTGCGTCCGAAGACATGGGGTTACTTAGCCTTAAAGGCATGCCGTGTAGGTGTGAACAATACCTCTAGCCTGACAACTTTATCAAAGCGGGACGACCCGCGACGGGGTTGGCAGTTACTACTCACTCGAATCACGGCCCGGGGCAATCCTCTTATTGGCACGTCCCGTCGGAACAGAGACTGTGGCTGTTTTCTAAGGGATATCATTAAGATATTTTCTCCCCATATGCATAACGACATCTTTCTATGGGTAGTGGAAATTTCAATGGTGCGGCCAGAGGGACTCTTGGTCTTTTTACCAACCTATATAAGAGCAAAGGGATAGTGACGGGAAAGAATACATTCCCCTTCCTTCCAGCCTACTGCCTCTCAAGCCCCAGCGCCCAGATCCAATACCGAACTCATCTCGCCTCTGCAGCGCTTGCCCACTTCCGTCCACAGCAATTGCAGACGCCAACCTCAAGGAGTACTAGGGCGGCTCTTCCATCATGGAGGGCACCATTTTGGAGATGTTTAGTGCGTGGTACATCACCACTGAGGTCAGCACGTGAGCGCCAGACCCGAACCAGCGGGTACCCAATCCCAATCCTGGGGAGGGGGTTGTCTTTGTGCCCCACCTCATGAGAGGTCTGGGGTTCCCGCTGTGCCCTTTTGTGTGCGGGATCATGCTCTACTATGGGCTAGATTTCCACCATCTAGCCCCGAACTCCATTCTCCACCTCGCATCCTTCATCACCGTCTTGGAGGCCTTCCTCCACATCGAGCTGCACTTCAGCATGTGGCTTAAGATCTTCGGCGTCAAGCCGATATTCAGTAGCTCTGAACTCGCGGAGTGCGGGGGCGCGATGGTCAGCAAGAACCAGAAGGCCGGCTAGTTCAAAGGTATGTTCATAGATACCATCAAGGAGTGGCTGCGCAAGTGGTTTACATCAACGAGCCACTCGCTGCAGGCCAGGTCGAGGTCCCGGCGTGCTCGGTTGGGCCCCCGAAGAAGCTCGCATCCTAGAGGAGGAAGGGCATAGACTAGGAGAACCCAGAGGAGACGAAGGCGCGGCTCCAGAAGATCCAATTCTGGACGGACAAGAAGGATCTCTAGCTGGTGGACATGGTGAACATCATGATCCATCGCCGCGTCCTGCCATTCCAAGCTCGCGCTACCCCGATGGGCGTACAAGCTGAAGTAAGTGGTGCCCATTAACCACTTATTCGGCTCTGCCTCGGTTGGAGTGGCCACTACTATTCAAGCCGTCCAATGATGGATTCCCTCCAGAAGGGAGTGACCGTGGCAGAAGCTGGTCACGACGCCCTTAGGTAATTTTAAATGCACAACTTTACTTCTCGTGCTTCTTTGAGACTCATAGACTTCCTCGCCAACTGAAAGCGGAAGTGTTAGAACAACGCGGTTGATGTAGTCGTACGTTTTCACGGCCTGACCGATCAAGCACCGAAACTACGGCACCTCCGAGTTCTAGCACACGATCAGCTCGATGACGTCCCTCGAACTCCGATCCAGATGAGTGTCGAGGGAGAGTTTCGTCAGCACGACGGCATGGTGACGATCTTCATGTTCTACTGTCGCAGGGCTTCACCTAAGCACCGCTACAATATTATCGAGGAGGACTATTGTGGTGGGGGGTACCGCACACGGCTAAGAGATCAAGAGATCAATTGTTGTGTCTATGGGGTGCCCCCCTCCCCATATATGAAGGAGAGGAGGATGCGGCCGGCCAAGGGGGTTGGCGCGCCCTAGGGGGGAAGTCCAACTCCTACCGGGAGTAGGACTCCCCCTTTTCCTATTAGGAGAGGGAGAGGGAAGGAAGAGGAAGGAGGGAAGAAGGAAAGGGGGGGGGGGGCTTCCCAATTCGGATTGGGCTTGGGGGGGGGGGCGCCCCCTCCTTTGCTCTTTTCCCCTCCTTTCCACTAAGGCCCAATAAGGCCCATATACCTCCCGGGGGGTTCCGATAACCTCCCGGAGCTCCGGTATTGTCCCAATCTCACCCGGAACCTTTACAGTGTCCAAATATAGTCGTCCAATATATCAATCTTTATGTCTCGACCATTTCGAGACTCCTCGTCATGTCCGTAATCACATCCGGGACTCCGAACAACCTTTGGTACAACAAAACTCATAAACTCATGATAAAACTGTCAACGAAACCTTAAGCGTGCGGACCCTACGGGTTCGAGAACTATGTAGACATGACCGAGACACGTTTCCGGTCAACAACTAATAGAGGAACCTGGATGCTCATATTGGCTCCTACATATTCTACGAAGATCTTTATCGGTCAAACCGCATAACAATATACGTTGTTCCCTTTGTCATCGGTATGTTACTTGCCCGAGATTCAATCGTTGGTATCCCAATACCTAGTTCAATCTCATTACCGGCAAGTCTCTTTACTCGTTATGTAATGCATCATTTCGCAACCAACTCATTGGCTACATTGCTTGCAAGGCTTATAGTGATGTGCATTACCGAGAGGGCCCAGAGATACCTCTCCGACAATCGGAGTGACAAAACCTAATCTCAAAATACGCCAACTCAACATGTACCTTTGGAGACACCTGTAGAGCACCTTTATAATCACCCAGTTACGTTGTGACGTTTGGTAGCACACAAAGTGTTCCTCCGGTAAACGGGAGTTGCATAATATCATAGTTGTAGGAACATGTATAAGTCATGAAGAAAGCAATAGCAACATACTAAACGATCAAGTGCTAAGCTAACGGAACGGGTCATGTCAATCACATCATTCTCCTAATGATGTGATCTTGTTAATCAAATGACAACTCATGTCTATAGTTAGGAAACATAACCATCTTTGATTAATGAGCTAGTCAAGTAGAGGCATACTAGTGACATTAAGTTTGTCTATGTATTCACACATGTATCATGTTTCCGGTTAATACCATTCTAGCATGAATAATAAACATTTATCATGATATAAGGAAATAAATAATAACTTTATTATTGCCTCTAGGGCATATTTCCTTCAGTCTCCCACTTGCACTAGAGTCAATAATCAAGATTACACAGTAATGATTCTAACACCCATGGAGCCTTGGTGCTGATCATGTTTTGCTCTTGGAAGAGGCTTAGTCAACGGGTCTGCAACATTCAGATCCGTATGTATCTTGCAAATATCTACGTCTCCCACCTGGACTTGGTCCCGGATGGAATTGAAGCGACTCTTGATGTGCTTGGTTCTGTTGTGAAATCTGGATTCCTTTGCCAAAGTAATTGCACCAGTATTGTCACAGAAGATCTTCATTGGTCCTGATGCACTACGTATGACACCTAGATCGGAAATGAACTCCTTCATCCAGACTCCTTCATTTGCTGCTTCCGAAGCAGCTATGTACTCCGCTTCGCATGTAGATCCCGCTACGATGCTTTGTTTAGAACTGCACCAATTGACAGCTCCACCGTTTAATATAAACATGTATCCGGTTTGCGATTTAGAATCGTCCGGATCAGTGTCAAAGCTTGCATCGACGAAACCATTTACGACTAGCTCTTTGTCACCTCCATAAACGAGAAACATATCCTTAGTCCTTTTCAGCTATTTTAGGATATTCTTGACCGCTGTCCAGTGATCCACTCCTGGATTACTTTGGTACCTCCCTGCTAAACTTATTGCTAAGCATACATCAGGTCTCGTACACAACATTGCATACATGATAGAGCCTATGGCTGAAGCATAGGGAACATCTTTCATTTTCTCTCTATCTTCTCGTGGTCGGGCATTGAGTCTGACTCAACTTCACACCTTGTAATACTGTGCAAGAACCCTTTCTTTGCTTGATCCATTTTGAACTTTTTCAAAACTATATCAAGGTATGTGCTTTGTGAAAGTCCAATTAAGCGTGTTGATCTATCTCTATAGGTCTTGATGCCTAATATGTAAGCATCTTCACCGAGGTCTTTCATCGAAAAACTTTTATTCAAGTATCCCTTTATGCTATCCAGAAATTCTATATCATTTCCAATTAACAATATGTCGTCTACATATAATATCAGAAATGCTACAGAGCTCCCACTCACTTTCTTGTAAATACAGGCTTCTCCAAAAGTCTGTATAAAACCATATGCTTTGATCACACTATCAAAGCGTTTATTCCAACTCCGAGAGGCTTGCAACAGTACATAAATGGATCGCTGGAGCTTGCACACTTTGTTAGCACATTTTGGATCGACAAAACCTTCGGGTTGCATCATATACAACTCTTCTTCCAGAAATCCATTCAGGAATGCAGTGTTGACATCCATTTGCCGTATTTCATAATCATAAAATGTGGCAATTGCTAACATGATTCGGACAGACTTAAGCATCGCTATGGGCGAGAATGTCTCATCATAGTCAACTACTTGAACTTGTCGAAAACCTTTTGCAACAAGTCGAGCTTTATAGACAGTTACATTACCATCAACGTCAGTCTTCTTCTTGAAGATCCATTTATTCTTGATGGCTTGCCGATCATTGGGCAAGTCAACCAAAGTCCATACTTTGTTCTCATACATGGATCCCATCTCAGATTTCATGGCCTTAAGCCATTTTGCGGAATCTGGGCTCATCATCGCTTCCTCATAGTTCGTAGGTTCATCATGGTCAAGTAACATGACTTCCAGAATAGGATTACCATACCACTCTGGTGCGGATCTTACTCTGGTTGACCTACGAGGTTCGGTAGTAACTTGATCTGAAGTTTCATGATCAATATCATTAGCTTCCTCACTGATTGGTGCAGTTGTCACAGGAACCGGTTTCTGTGATGAACTATTTTCCAATAAGGGAGCAGGTACAATTACCTCATCAAGTTCTACTTTCCTCCCACTCACTTCTTTCGAGAGAAACTCCTTCTCTAGAAAGGATCCGAATTTAGCAACAAAAGTCTTGCCTTCAGATCTGTGATAGAAGGTGTACCCAATAGTCTCTTTAGTGTATCCTATGAAGACACATTTCTCCGATTTGGGTTCGAGCTTATCTGGTTGAAGTTTCTTCACATAAGCATCGCATCCCCAAACTTTAAGAAACGAAAACTTTGGTTTCTTGCCAAACCATAGTTCATAAGGTGTCATTGAAGGAAATATGCCCTAGAGGCAATAATAAAGTTATTATTTATTTCCTCATATCATGATAAATGTTTATTATTCATGCTAGAATTGTATTAACCGGAAACATAATACATGTGTGAATACATAGACAAACATAGTGTCACTAGTATGCCTCTACTTGACTTGCTCGTTGAATCAAAGATGGTTAAGTTTCCTAGCCATAGACATGAGTTGTCATTTGATTAACAGGATCACATCATTAGGAGAATGATGTGATTGACTTGACCCATTCCGTTAGCCTAGCACTTGATCATTTAGTACATTGCTATTGCTTTCTTCATGACTTATATATGTTCCTGTAACTATGAGATTATCCAACTCCCGTTTACCGGAGGAACACTTTGGGTGCTACCAAACGTCACAATGTAACTGGGTGATTACAAAGGGGTACTACAGGTGTCTCCAAAGGTACATGTTGGGTTGGCGTATTTCGAGATTAGGTTTTGTCACTCCGATTGTCGGAGAGGTATCTCTGGGCCCTCTCGGTAATGCACATCACTATAAGCCTTGCAAGCAATGTAGCTAATGAGTTAGTTACGGAATGATGCATTACGTAACGAGTAAAGAGACTTGCAAGTAATGAGAACTAGGTATTGGATACCGACGATCGAATCTCGGGCAAGTAACATACCGATGACAAAGGGAACAACGTATGTTGTTATGCGGTTTGACCGATAAAGATCTTCATAGAATATGTAGGAGCCAATATGAGCATCCAGGTTCCGCTATTGGTTATTGACCAAGAATAGTTCTAGGTCATGTCTACATAGTTCTCGAACCCATAGGGTCCGCACGCTTAAGGTTTCGATGACAGTTATATTATGAGTTTATGAGTTTTGATGTACCGAAGGAGTTCGGAGTCCCGGATGAGGTCGGGGACATGACGAGGAGTCTTGAAATGGTCGAGACGTAAAGATCGATATATTGGACGACTATATTCGTAGTTCGGAAAGGTTCCGAGTAATTCGGGTATTTTTCGGAGTACCGGAGAGTTACGGGAATTCGCCGGGGAGTATATGGGCCTTATTGGGCTTTAGGGGAAAGAGAGAGCAGAGGTTGGGCGCCCCCCAAGGCCTAGTCCGAATTGGACTAGGTGGAGGGGCTGCGCCCCCTCCTTCCTTCTCTTCTCTTCCCCCTTTCCTTGACTCCTACGCCTACTACTTGGAAGGGGGGGGGGGGAGAATCCTACTCCCGGTGGGAGTAGGACTCCCCCTTGGTGCGCCCCCTCCTAGGCCGGCCGCCCCCTCCCTTGCTCCTTTATATACGGGGGCTGGGGGGCACCCCATAACACACAAGTTGATCTTCGTGATCGTTCCTTAGCCGTGTGCGGTGCCCCCCTCCACTATATTCCACCTCGGTCACATCGTCGCGGAGTTTAGGCGAAGCCCTGCGCCGGTAGAACATCATCATCGTCACCACGCCGTCGGTCGACGGAACTCATCCCGACACTTTGCTGGATCGAGTCCGGGATCGCCATCGAGTTGAACGTGTGCTGAACTCGGAGGTGCCGACGCTCGGTACTTGGATCGGTCGGATCGTGAAGACGTATGACTACATCAACCGCGTTGTCATAACGCTTCAGCTTTCGGTCTACGAGGGTACGTAGACAACACTCTCCCCTCTCGTTGCTATGCATCACCATGATCTTGCGTGTGCGTAGGTATTTTTTTGAAATTACTACATTCCCCAACAGTGGCATCCGAGCCTGGTTTTATGCGTAGATGTTATATGCACGAGTAGAACACAAGTGAGTTGTGGGCGATACAAGTCATACTGCTTACCAGCATGTCTCACTTTGGTTCGGCGATATTGTTGGATGAAGCGGCCTGGACCGACATTACGCAGACGCTTACTCGAGACTGGTTCTACCGACGTGCTTTGCACACAGGTGGCTGGCGGGTGTCTGTTTCTCCATCTTTAGTTGAACCGAGTGTGGCTACGCCCGGTCCTTGCGAAGGTTAAAACATCACTAACTTGACGAACTATCGTTGTGGTTTTGATGCGTAGGTAAGAACGGTTCTTGCTCAGCCCGTAGCAGCCACGTAAAACTTGCAACAACAAAGTAGAGGACGTCTAACTTGTTTTTGCAGGGCATGTTGTGATGTGATATGGTCAAGACGTGATGCTATATTTTATTGTATGAGATGATCATGTTTTGTAACCGAAATTATCAGCAACTGGCAGGAGCCATATGGTTGTCGCTTTATTGTATGAAATGCAAACGCCCTGTAATGCTTTACTTTATCACTAAGCGGTAGCGATAGTCATAGAAGCATAAGATTGGCGAGATGACAACGATGCTACGATGGAGATCAAGGTGTCGCGCCGGTGACGATGGTGATCACGACGGTGCTTCGGAGATGGAGATCACAAGCACAAGATGATGATGGCCATATCATATCACTTATATTGATTGCATGTGATGTTTATCCTTTATGCATCTTATCTTGCTTTGATTGACGGTAGCATTTTAAGATGATCTCTCACTAAAATTATCAAGAAGTGTTCTCCCTGAGTATGCACCGTTGCGAAAGTTCTTCGTGCTGAGACACCACGTGATGATTGGGTGTGATAGGCTCTACGTTCAAATACAACGGGTGCAAAACAGTTGCACACGCGGAATACTCAGGTTAAACTTGACAAGCCTAGCATATAACAGATATGGCCTCGGAACACGGAGACCGAAAGGTCGAGCGTGAATTATATAGTAGATATGATCAACATATTGATGTTCACCGTTGAAACTACTCCATCTCACGTGACGATCGGACATGGTGTAGTTAATATGGACCACGTAATCACTTAGAAGATTAGAGGGATGTCTATCTAAGTGGGAGTTCTAAAGTAATATGATTAATTGAACTTTAATTTATCATGAACTTAGTCCTGGTAGTATTTTGCAAATTATGTTGTAGATCAATAGCTCGCGTTGTTGCTTCCCTATGTTTTTGCTTCCCTATGTTTTTACGTGTTCCTAGAGAAAATTGTATTGAAAAATGTTAGTAGCAATGATGCGGATTGGATCCGTGATCTGAGGTTTATCCTCATTGTTGCACAGAAGAATTATGTCCTTGATGCACCGCTAGGTGACAGACCTATTGCAGGAGCAGATGTAGACGTTATGAACGTTTGGCTAGCTCAATATGATGACTACTTGATAGTTTTGTGCACCATGCTTTACGGCTTAGAATCGGGACTTCAAAGACGTTTTGAACGTCATGGACCATATGAGATGTTCCAGGAATTGAAGTTAATATTTCAAGCAAATACCCGAGTTGAGAGATATGAAGTCTCCAACAAGTTTTATAGCTAAAAGATGGAGGAGAATCGCTCAACTAGTGAGCATGTGCTCAGATTGTCTGGGTACTTCAATCGCTTGAATCTAGTGGGAGTTAATCTTCCAGATAAGATAGTGATTGACAGAATTCTCTAGTCACCATCACTAAGTTACTAGAACTTCGTGATGAACTATAGTATGCAAGGGATGACGAAAACGATTCCCGAGCTCTTCGTGATGTTGAAATCGACGAAGGTAGAAATCAAGAAAGAGCACCAAGTGTTGATGATTGACAAGACCACTAGTTTCAAGAAAAGGGCAAAGGGAAAGAAAGGGAAACTTCAAGTAGAATGGCAAACAAGTTGTCACTCCCATGAAGAAGACCAAAGCTGGACCAAAGCCTGAAACTGAGTGCTTACTCTGCAAAGGAAATGGTCACTTGAAGCGGAAATGCCCTGAATATTTGGTGGATAAGAAGGATGGCAAAGTGAACAAGAGTATATTTGATATACAGGTTATTGATGTGTGCCTTACTAGTGTTTATAGTAGCCCCTGAGTATTTGATACTTGTTTGGTTGCTAAGATTAGTAACTCGAAACAGGAGTTACAGAATAAACAGAGACTAGTTGAAGGGGAAGTGACGATGAGTGTTGGAAGTAGTTCCAAGATTGATATGATCATCATCGCACACTCCCTATACTTTCGGGATTAGTGTTGAACCTAAATAAATGTTATTTGGCGTCTGCGTTGAGCATGAATATGATTTGATCATGTTTATTGCAATACGGTTATTCATGTAAGTTAGAGAATAATTATTGTTCTGTTTACATGAATAAAACCTTCTATGGTCATACACGCAATGAAAATGGTTTATTGGATCTCGATCGTGTGATACACATATTCATAATATTGAAACCAAAAGATGTAAAGTTAATAGTGACAGTGCAACTTATTTGTGGCACTGCCGTTTGGGTCATATCGGTGTAAAGCACATGAAGAAACTCCATAAAGATGGATGTTTAGAATCACTTGGTTATGAATCATTTGATGCTTGTGAACCGTGCCTTTTGGGCAAGATGACTAAAACTCCGTTCTCCGGAACAATGGAACGAGCTACTGACTTGTTGGAAATAATACATACCGATGTATGCGATCCAATGAGTGTTGATGCTCGTGGCAAGTATCATTATTTTCTGACCTTCACAGATGATTTGAGCAGATATGCGTATATCTACTTGATGAAACATAAGTCTGAAACATTTGAAAAGTTCAAAGAATTTCAGAGTGAAGTGGAAAATCATCTTAACAAGAAAAATAAAGTTTCTACGATCTGATCGTGGAGATGAATATTTGAGTTACGAGTTTGGTCTTCATTTGAAACAATGTGAAATAGTTTCGCAACTCACGCCATATGGAACACCACAGCATAATGGTGTGTTTGAAAGTCGTAACCGCACTTTATTGGATATGGTGCGATCTATGATGTCTCTTATCGGTTTACCACTATCGTTTTGGGGTTATGCATTAGAGACAGCTACATTCACGTTAAAAAGGGCACCATATAAATCCGTTGAGACGACCCCGTATGAACTATGGTTTAGCAAGAAACCAAAGTTGTCGTTTCTTAAAGCTTGGAGTTGCGATGCTTATATGAAAAGGTTTCAACCTGATAAGCTAGAACCCATATCGGAAAAGTGCATCTTCATAGAATACCCAAAGGTAACTATTGGGTACACCTTCTATCACAGATCCGAAGGCAAGTTATTCGTTGCTAAGATGGATCCTTTCTAGAGAAGAGATTTCTCTCGAAAGAAGTGAGTGGGAGGAAAGTAGAACTTGATAAGGTAATTGTACCTTCTCCCGCATTGGAAAGTAGTTCATCACAGAAATCAGTTCCTATGATTCCTACACCAATCAGTGAGGAAGCTAATGATGATGAACATGAAGCTTCAGATCAAGTTACTACCGAACCTCGTAGGTCTTCGAGAATAAGATCTGCACCAAAGTGGTACGGTAATCCTATTCTAGAAGTCATGTTACTAGACCATGATGAACCTATGAACTATGAGGAAGCGATGATGAGCCCAGATTCCGTGAAATGACTTGAGGCCATAAAATCTGAGATAGGATCCATATATAAGAACAAAGTGTGGACTTTGGTTGACCTGCTCGATGATCAGCAAGTCAAGTTAAATAAATGGATCTTCAAGAGGAAGACAGACACTGATAGTAGTGTTACTATCTACAAAGCTCGACTTGTTGCAAAAGGTTTTCGACAAGTTCAAGGTGTTGAATACGATGAGATTTTCTCACTCGTAACGATGCTTAAGTCTGTCCGAATCATGTTGGCAATTGCCACATTTTATGAAATCTGGCAAATGGATGTCAAAACTGCATTCCTTAATGGATTTATTAAAGAAGAGTTGCATATGATGCAACCAGAAGGTTTTATTAATCCTAAAGATGCTAACAAAATGTGCAAGCTCCAACGATCCATCTATGGACTGGTGCAAGCATCTCAGAGTTGGAATACACGCTTTGATAAGTTTGATCATAGCATATAGTTTTATACATACTTGCGGTGAAGCCTGTATTTACAATAAAGTGAGTGGGAGCACTACCGCCTTTCTGATAAATATATGTGAGTAACATATTGTTGATCAGAAATGATGTAGAATTTTTCTGGAAAGCATAAAGGAGTATTTGAAAGGAGTTCTTTAAAAGAAAGACCTCAGTAAAGCTACTTACATATTGAGCATCAAAATCTATTGAGATAGATCAAGACGCTTGATAAGTTTTTTCAATAAGTACATACCTTGTCAAGATTTTGAAGTAGTTCAAAATGGAACAGTCAAAGAAAAGTTCTTGCCTGTGTTGCAAAGGTGTGAAATTGAGTAAGACTCAAATCCCGACCACGGCAGAAAATAGAAAAGAGAATGAAAGTCATTCCCTATGCCTCAGTCATAGGTTCTATAAAGTATGCTATGCTATGTACCAGACCTATTGTATACCTTGCTCTGAATTTGGCAAGGGAGTACAATAGTGATCTAGGAGTAGATCACTGGACATTGGTCAAGAACATCCTTAGTGAGGACTAAGGAAATATTTCTCGATTATGGAGGTGATAAAAAAGCCCGTCGTAAAGAGTTACATTGATGCAAGCTTTTTACACTGATCCAGATGACTCTAAGTCTCAATCTGGATACATATTGAAAGTGGGAGCAATTAGCTAGAGTAGCTCCGTGCAGAGCATTGTAGACATAGAATATTTGCAAAATACATACAGCTCTGAATGTGACAGACCCGTTGACTAAGCTTCTCTCATGAGCAAAACATGATCATACCTTAGTACTCTTTGGGTGTTAATCACATAGCAATGTGAACTAGATTATTGACTCTAGTAAACCCTTTGGGTGTTGGTCACATGACGATGTGAACTATGGGTGTTAATCACATACATATGTGAATATTAGTGATGAATCACATGATGATGTGAACTAGATTATTGACTCTAGCGCAAGTGGGAGACTGAAGGAAATATGCCCTAGAGGCCATAATAAAGTTATTATTTATTTCCTCATATCATGATAAATGTTTATTATTCATGCTAGAATTGTATTAACCGGAAACATAATACATGTGTGAATACATAGACAAACATAGTGTCACTAGTATGCCTCTACTTGACTAGCTCGTTGAATCAAAGATGGTTAAGTTTCCTAGCCATAGACATGAGTTGTCATTTGATTAACGGGATCACATCATTAGGAGAATGATGTGATTGACTTGACCCATTCCGTTAGCCTAGCACTTGATCGTTTAGTACATTGCTATTGCTTTCTTCATGACTTATATATGTTCCTGTAACTATGAGATTATGCAACTCCGTTTACGGAGGAACACTTTGGTGCTACCAAACGTCACAACGAATCGGGTGATTATAAAGGAGTACTACAGGTGTCTCCAAAGGTACATGTTGGGTTGGCGATTTGAGATTAGGTTTTGTCACTCCGATTGTCGGAGAGGTATCTCTGGGCCCTCTCGGTAATGCACATCACTATAAGCCTTGCAAGCAATGTAGCTAATGAGTTAGTTACGGAATGATGCATTACGTAACGAGTAAAAAGACTTGCCAGTAACGATATTGAACTAGGTATTGGATACCGACGATCGAATCTCGGGCAAGTAACATACCGATGACAAAGGGAACAACATATGTTGTTATGCGGTTTAACCGATAAAGATCTTCGTAGAATATGTAGGAGCCAATATGAGCATCCAGGTTCCGCTATTGGTTATTGACCAAGAATAGTTCTAGGTCATGTCTACATAGTTCTCGAACCCGTAGGGTCCGCACGCTTAAGGTTTCGATGACAGTTATATTATGAGTTTATGAGGTTTGATGTACCGAAGGAGTTCGGAGTCCCGGATGAGATCGGGGACATTACGAGGAGTCTCGAAATGGTTGAGATGTAAAGATCGATATATTGGACGACTATATTCGGAGTTCGGAAAGGTTCCGAGTGATTCGGGTATTTTTCGGAGTACCGGAGAGTTACGGGAATTCGCCGGGGAGTATATGGGCCTTATTGGGCTTTAGGGGAAAGAGAGAGGAGAGGTTGGGCGCCCCCCCCAAGGCCTAGTCCGAATTGGACTAGGGGAGGGCTCGCGCCTCCTTCCTTCTCTTCTCTTCCCCTTTCCTTGACTCCTACTCCTACTACTTGAAGGGAATCCTACTCCCGGTGGGAGTAGGACTCCTCCTTGGTGCGCCCCCTCCTAGGCCGGCCGCCCCCTCCCTTGCTCCTTTATATACGGGGGCAGGGGGGCACCCCATAATACACAAGTTGATCTTCGTGATCGTTCCTTAGCCGTGTGCGTTGCCCCCCTCCACTATATTCCACCTCGGTCATATCGTCGCGGAGTTTAGGCGAAGCCCTGCGCCGGTAGAACATCATCATAGTCACCACGCTGTCGTGCTGACGGAACTCATCCCCGACACTTTGCTGGATTGGAGTCCGAGTATCGTCATCGAGCTGAACGTGTGCTGAACTCGGAGGTGCCGTACATTCGGTACTTGGATCCGTCGGATCGTGAAGACGTACGACTACATCAACCGCGTTGTCATAACGCTTCCGCTTTCGGTCTACGAAGGTACGTAGACAACACTCTCCCCTCTCGTTGCTATGCATCACCATGATCTTGCGTGTGCGTAGGAATTTTTTTGAAATTACTACGTTCCCCAACAGTCATCTCAACGGATTTTGATGGTGCCCTATTTAACGTGAATGCGATCGTCTCTAAAGCATAACCCCAAAATGATAGCGGTAAATTAGTAAGAGACATCATAGATCGCACCATATCTAATAAAGTACGGTTACGATGTTCGGACACACCATTACGCTGTGGTGTTCCGGGTGGCGTGAGTTGCGAAACTATTCCGCCTTGTTTCAAATGTAAACCAAACTCGTAACTCAAATATTCTCCTCCACGATCAGATCATAGAAACTTTATTTTCTTGTTACGATGATTTTCCACTTCACCCCGAAATTCTTTGAACTTTTCAAATGTTTCAGACTTGTGTTTCATTAAGTAGATATACCCATATCTGCTCAAATCATCTGTGAAGGTGAGAAAATAACGATACCCGCCGCGAGCCTCAATATTTATTGGACCACACACATCAGTATGTATGATTTCCAACAAATCAGTTGGTCACTCTATAGTTCCGGAGAACGGCGTTTTAGTCATCTTGCCCATGAGGCACGGTTTGCAAGTACCAAGTGATCCATAATCAAGTGATTCCACAAGTCCATCATAATGGAGTTTCTTCATGCGCTTTACACCAATATGACCCAAATGGCGGTGCCACAAATAAGTTGCACTATCATTATCGACTCTGCATCTTTTGGCTTCAACATTATGAATATGTGTATCACTACTATCGAGATTTAATAAAAATAGACCACTCTTCAAGGTGCATGAGCATAAAAGATATTACTCATATAAATAGAACAACCATTATTCTCTGATTTAAATGAATAACTGTCTCACATCAAACAAGTCCAGATATAATGTTCATGCTCAACGCTGGCACCAAATAACAATTATTCAGGTCTAAAACTAATCCCGGAGGTAGATGTAGAGGTAGCGTGCCGACCGCGATCACATCGACTTTGGAACCATTTCCCACGCGCATCGTCACCTCGTCCTTAGCCAATCTTCGCTTAATCTGTAGTCCCTGTTTCGAGTTGCAAATATTAGCAACAGAACCAGTATCAAATACCCAGGTGCTACTGCGAGCATTAGTAAGGTACACATCAATAACATGTACATCACATATACCTTTGTTCACCTTGCCATCCTTCTTATCCGCCAAATACTTGGGGCAATTCTGCTTCCAGTGACCAGTATGCTTGTAGTAGAAGCACTCAGTCTCAGGCTTAGGTCCAGATTTGGGTTTCTTCTCTTGAGCAGCAACTTGTTTGCTGTTCTTCTTGAAGTTCCCCTTCTTCTCCCCTTTGCCCTTTTTCTTGAAACTAGTGGTCTTATTGACCATCAACACTTGATGCTCCTTCTTGATTTCTACCTCCGCAGCCTTTAGCATTGCGAAGAGCTCAGGAATAGTCTTGTCCATCCCTCTCATATTATAGTTCATCACAAAGCTCTTGTAGCTTGGTGGCAGTGATTGAAGAATTCTGTCAATGACACTCTCATCAGGAAGATTAACTCCCAGTTGAATCAAGTGATTATTATACCCAGACATTTTGAGTATGTGTTCACTGACAGAACTATTGTCCTCCATCTTGCAACTATAGAACTTATTGGAGACTTCACATCTCTCAATCCGGACATTTGCTTGAAATATTAACTTCAACTCCTGGAACATCTCATATGCTCCATGATGTTCAAAACGTCGTTGAAGTCCCGGTTCTAAGCCGTAAAGCATGGCACACTGAACTATCGAGTAGTCATCATCTTTGCTCTGCCAGACGTTCTTAATGTCGTCAGTTGCATCTGCAGCAGGCCTGGCACCCAACGGTGCTTCCAGGACGTAATTCTTCTGTGCAGCAATGAGGATAATCCTCAAGTTACGGACCAGTCCGTGTAATTGCTACCATCATCTTTCAAATTTGCTTTCTCAAGGAATGCATTAAAATTCAACGGAACAACAGAACGAGCCATCTATCTACAATCATCATAGACGTGCAAAATACTATCAGGTACTAAGTTCATGATAAATTTAAGTTCAATTAATCATATTACTAAAGAACTCCCACTTAGACAGACATCTCTCTAGTCATCTAAGTGATCACGTGATCCAAACCAACTAAACCATGTCCGATCATCACGTGAGATGGAGTAGTTTTTAATGGTGAACATCACTATGTTGATCATATTTACTATATGATTCACGTTCGACCTTTCGGTCTCCATTTTCCGAGGCCATATCTGTATATACTAGGCTCGTCAAGTTTAACCTGAGTATTCCGCGTGTGCAACTGTTTTGCACCCGTTGTATTTGAACGTAGAGCCTATCACACCCGATCATCACGTGGTGTCTCAGCACGAAGAACTTTCGCAACGGTGCATACTCAGGGAGAACACTTCTTGATAATTAGTGAGAGATCATCTTAAAATGCTACAGTCAATCAAAGAAAGATAAGATGCATAAAGGATAAACATCACATGCAATCAATATAAGTGATATGACATGGCCATCATCATCTTGTCCTTGGGATCTCCATCTCCGAAGCACCGTCGTGATCACCATCATCACCGGCGCGACACCTTGATCTCCATCGTATAATCATTGTCGTTTTTCCATCTATTGCTTCTACGACTATCGCTACCGCTTAGTGATAAAGTAAAGCAATTATAGGGCGCTTGCATTTCATACAATAAAGTGACAACCATATGGCTCTTGCGAGTTGCCCTCGGTTACAAAACATGATCATCTCATACAATAAAATATAGCATCACGTCTGGACCATATCACATCACAACATGCCATGCAAAAACAAGTTAGACGTCCTCTACTTTGTTGTTGCAAATTTTACATGGCTGCTACGGGCTGAGCAAGAACCGTTCTTACCTACGCATCAAAACCACAACGATAGTTCGTCAAGTTAGTGCTGTTTTAACCTTCGCAAGGACCGGGCGTAGCCACACTCGGTTCAACTAATGTTGGAGAAACTGACACCCTCCAGCCACCTGTGTGCAAAGCACCTCGGTAGAACCAGTCTCGCGTAAGCCTACGCGTAATGTCGGTCCGGGCCGCTTCATCCAACAATACCGCCGAACCAAAGTATGACATGATGGTAAGCAGTATGACTTGTATCGTCCACAAATCACTTGTGTTCTACTCATGCATATAACATCTACGCATAAAACCTGGCTCGGATGCCACTATTGGGGAACGTAGTAATTTCAAAAAAATTCCAACGCACACTCAAGATCATGGTGATGCATAGCAACGAGAGGGGAGAGTGTTGTCCACGTACCCTCGTAGACCGAAAGCGGAAGCGTTAGAACAACGCGGTTGATGTAGTCGTACGTCTTCACGGCCTGACCGATCAAGCACCAAAACCATGGCACATCCGAGTTCTAGCACACGTTCAGCTCGATGACGTCCCTCAAACTCCGATCCAGCCTAGTGTCCAGGGAGAGTTCTGTCAGCACGACGGCGTGGTGACGATCTTGATGTTCTACTGTTGCAGGGCTTCGCCTAAGCACCTCTACAATATTATCGAGGAGGACTAATGTGGAGGGGGGCACCACACACAGCTAAGAGATCAAGAGATCAATTGTTGTGTCTATGGGGTGCCCCCTCCCCCGTATATAAAGGAGTGGAGGAGGGGGCCGACCAAGGGGGTTGGCGCGCCCTAGGGGGGAAGTCCAACTCCTACCGGGAGTAGGACTCCCCCTTTTCCTATTAGGAGAGGGAGAGGGAAGGAAGAGGAAGGAGGGAGGAAGGAAAAGGGGGGCCCGGCCCCCTTCCCAATTCGGATTGGGCTTGGGGGGGGGGACGGCCCCCTCCTTTTCTCCTTTCCCCGCCTTTCCACTAAGGCCCAATAAGGCCCATATACCTCTCAGGGGGTTCTGATAACCTCCCGGAGCTCCGATATTGTACCAATCTCACCCGAAACCTTTCCGGTGTCCAAATATAGTCGTCCAATATATCGATATTTATGTCTCGACCATTTCGAGACTCCTCGTCATGTCCGTAATCACATCCGGGACTCCAAACAACCTTCAGTACATCAAAAACTTATAAACTCATAATAAAACTGTCAACGAAACCTTAAGCGTGCAGACCTTATGGGTTCGAGAACTATGTAGACATGACCGAGACACGTTTCCGGTCAATAACCAATAGCAGAACCTGGATGCTCATATTGGCTCCTACATATTCTACGAAGATCTTTATCGGTCAAACCGCATAACAACATACATTGTTCCCTTTGTCATCGGTATGTTACTTGCCCGAGATTCGATCGTTGGTATCCCAATACCTAGTTCAATCTCGTTACCGGAAAGCCTATTTACTCGTTATGTAATGCATTATTTCACAACCAACTCATTGGCTACATTGCTTGCAAGGCTTATAGTGATGTGCATTACCGAGAGGGCCCAGAGATACCTCTCCGACAATCGGAGTGACAAAACCTAATCTCGAAATACGCCAACTCAACATGTACCTTTGGAGACACCTGTAGAGCTCCTTTATAATCACCCAGTTGCGTTGTGACGTTTGGTAGGACACAAAGTGTTCCTCCGGTAAACGGGAGTTGCATAATCTCATAGTTGTAGGAACATGTATAAGTCATAAAGAAAGCAATAGCAACATATTAAACGATCAAGTGGTAAGCTAACGGAATGGGTCATGTCAATCACATCATTCTCCTAATGATGTGATCTCGTTAATCAAATGACAAATCATGTCTATGGTTAGGAAACATAACCATCTTTGATTAACGAGCTAGTCAGGTAGAGGCATACTAGTGACATTAAGTTTGTCTATGTATTCACACATGTATCATGTTTCTGGTTAATACAATTCTAGCATGAATAATAAACATATATCATGATATAAGGAAATAAATAATAACTTTATTATTGCCTCTAGGGCATATTTCCTTCACCCAAGCCCGTAAGATCCCTCCAGCTCTCAAGGGGCTGGAGGAGGCATCATCCGGTCTGCCCCCCAGTCAACACAACGAGGGACGAGCTACTGGTCGTCATGGCTGAGGTTGATATCGTCAACCTCCGCCAAACAGGGCCAAGGGGAAGTAGTCCCCAAGGATGGGTTGGGCTAGACATCAGCCCAGCCCGAGCTACGTCCGATGCCATAGCCAGAGACTCTCATTCCCAACACTTCGGTGGTGGGTTCATAGGTTGTACCACCCTGCCTCCCGCCCATAGCGGGCTGCAGCTGGCTGTACCGAGGAGATGGGGGTAACCTTGATGGGTTCCTCCCTCACAGAAGAGCACCGCACCTTGATTAGCATAGCGCTGCATGGCTTCCGGTCCATAGAGGATGGAATGTGCAAGGTCTTCAAGGGCCTCGTCAAGAGATTTGAGTTATGTTTCCTTGTATTAAGAATAACCCCCATTCTTAGAATTACTCATGAAAATGAGCTTTTTTCCTAAGGCTTTTTTCTTATATCATAGCCTAGCGCTTGTAAGAGCCTAGTGAGACAGTAGCTCCCGAGCTCAAAGCTAGTTTTAAGAATCCGACTTTGGGGTCAAAGCATACTATTACAAAGCACTGATTAGTAGCCCCCAAGACCCTGGCTGGTCTTCAATAGGTACTGACCAGGGGATCAAAGTTGAAAACAGGGACTAAAGATTGGGTGCGTGTTTGCAGGTGTCAACGTCGGCTCCGGGCTCCACCTCCGGGGAGATAGCGGAGATGAACCAGAAGCTCAAGAGAAATTTATTTTGAAACTGCTCTTAATGCTTTTTAAATGCTGACGCAGAGCTATTTTACATGAAAGCTGCTACGGTGGAGCTTGAGGCGGTTAAGGCCGAGCTGGTGAAAGTTCGGCAAGAGGCCGAGCTACGGAGGGCTGCGGCCGCCAAGGCCGAGAAGGATCTGGCCACCGAGAAGGTGGCTAGGGGCAAGGATTAGACACAAGTCCTAGAGGTGGAGGAGACCCTGAGTGTGATGCCCTTCAGAACAAGGATAAGGGGGCAATGATGTTGGCCTGAACTACGTCGATATTTCCCCAAAGAGGAATGGATGATGCAGCACAACAACGGTAGGTATTTCCCTCAGTGATGAGACCAAGGTTATCAAACCAGTAGGAGAACCACACAACACCACGTAAACAACACTTGCACACAAAGAACAAATACTTGCAACCCGACGTAAGAGAGGGGTTGTCAATCCCTAACGGGTAAAAGGATAGGTAAAATTGTAGTAGATTGGATAAATAGATCTCGCGGGAATGCGAGATAAAATAAATAAATAAAAATTGCAGCAAGGTATTTTTGTATTTTTGGATTAATAGATCTGAAAATAAAAGCAAATAAAAATAGATCTCGAAGGCAAATATGATTAAGAAGAGACCTGGGGGCCGTATATTTCACTAGTGGCTTCTCTCGAGAAAATAGCATACGGTGGGTAAACAAATTACTGTTGGACAATTGATAGAACTTCAAATAATCATGACGATATCCAGGCAATGATCATTATATAGGCATCATGTCCAAGATTAGTAGACCGACTCCTGCCTGCATCTAATACTATTACTCCACACATCGACTGCTATCCAGCATGCATCTAGTGTAATGCAATAAGAGCGATGACATGATTTAGACACGATCTATTTATGTAGAAATAGACCACATCTTGTTATTCTTAATATCAAAGCACTGGGATCAAGCACTGTAAGATTGAACCCATCACAAAGCACCTCTTCCCATGGCAATAAAAATCGATCTAGTTGGCCTAACTGTATCCATGGGTGCCTTCCATACATACACTTTCCAAGGAATTTATTATTTGACAACATGAACTAAATTCATTTTTCATTTTGGGACTGGGCATCCCTAATACCTTTGCCGTACTCTCGTGCAATGACAAGTGAATAAATAGTCATCTTGAGAATAACACATCTAGCATGGAAATATATCAGCCACCCCCTACCGTTTCATGAGCGGTACGAGCACACAAAAAGAGAAATTTATTTTGAAAATTAGAGATGGCACATACAAATTTTCTTAGAACGGCAAAAGAATATTGCATATAGGTAAGTATAGTGGACTCATGTGGCAAAAACTGGTTTAAAGGATTTTGGATGCACAACTAGTGATCATACTTAGTGCAAATGAAGGCTAGCAAAAGATTGAGAAGCATCCAACCAAGAAACGAAAAATCTAATAAGTGAGCATTAAGCATAACTAACATCGAATAATGCACCACAAGTAGGATGTAATTTCATTGCATAATTATTGACTTTCGTGCTTGCATAGGAAATCAAAAACCTTAACACCAATATTCTTACTAAAGCATAATTACTCATCAACATGACTCACATATCACTATCATCATATCTCAAAACTATTACAAAGAATCAAGTTTATTTTGTCCAATGATCTTCATGAAAGCTTTTATTATATCCCTCTTGAATATCTATCACTTTGGGACTAATTTCATATGTTGCTTTTGATAGCTCCAACAAATCTAAATGAAGAATATAAGCATGAAAAATTTCTTCTCTCAAAATAATTTAAATGAAGCAAGAGAGAATTTCTTAAATTTTTTACTAACTCTCAAATAAATCTAAGTGAAGCATGAGAGCATTTCTTCAAAATAGTAAAGCACACCATGCTCAAAAAGATGTAAGTGATAAGCATTAGAGCAATTCCATAACTCATAAAGATTTAAGTGAAGCATAGAGAGATATTCTAACAAGTCATAGCATACTTTTGGGTCTCTCAACTAGGTGTGTCCAGCAAGGATAGATGACTTAAAACACAAAGCAAAACAAGCAAAGACTCATATCATACCAGACGCTACAAGCAAAACTCACAGTATGTGATGAATAAAAATATAGTTTCGAGTAAAATACCGATAGTTGATAGAAGAAAGAGGGGATGCAACTCGGGGGCATCCCCAAGCTTAGTTTCTTGATACTTACTGAATATTATCTTGGGGTGCCTCAGGCATCCCCAAGCTTAGCCTTTTGCTAATCCTTATTCCTTCATCCATCGCGATCTCACCCAAAACTTGAAAACTAGAATCACACAAAACTTAACAAAACCTTCGTGAGATCCGTTAGTATAAGAAAGCAAATCACTACTTCAAGTACTATTTCAAACCCATTCATATTTTGTTATTATATTATATCTACTATATTTTAAATTTTCCATTGCAAAAACTCTTCTAACGAAACCATATAATCATCAAAACAAGCACATAACACAACAAAAACAGAATCTGTCGAAAACAGAACAATCTATAGTAATCAGGGAACTTTTGATACTTCTGTAACTCCAAAAATTCTAAAAAATTAGGACAACATGGGAAATTTGTATATTAATGTTGTGTAAAACATAAGAGCAAAATCACGTTTCCATGATTTATGAAAATTATTTTTCTGAGCGCAAAAGTTTCTGTTTTTCAACAAGATCGAATCAACTATCACCTAAATTATCCCAAAGGCTTTGCTTGGCACAAACACTAATTTAAACCACAAAAATACATCTAAACAAAGGCATAATTGGGTATTTCATTGAAAACAGCAAGAAAACCAAAAAGCAGAAAGATACAAGTTGGATTGCCTCCCAACGAGCGCTATCGTTTTACGCCCCTAGCTAGGCATAAGATTTCAATGATGCTCACATGAAAGATAGTAATTGAAACATGAAGAGAGCATCAGGTAACCTGTGAAAAACACATTTAAGTCTAACATACTACCTATGCATAGGTATTTTATAAGAAAACAAATTATCAAGACAAGAAATTTCTAGCGAATGCAAGGTAGAAGAATAAAACGTTGACGATCTCAACATAATGAGAGGTAATTTAGTAACATAAAAATTTCCACCACAATATTTTTCTCTCTCATAATAATTACGTGCGGGATCATAATCAAATTCAACAATATAGCTATCATATAAAATTTTCTCTTCATGATCCACATGCAGAAAAGTTTTATAATCTTCCAATATAGTGGGATTAACATCAACTAAAGTCATGACCTCTCCAAATCCACTTTTATCAAAAATTTCACAAGATTGAACACTCTCCAAATATGTGGGATTATTTTTACCCAGAGTTGACACTCTGCCAAACCCACTTTAAATATTATTGCAAACATATTCATCATGAGGCTTAAATATTCTATCAAGATCATAAGAATCATTATCACCCCAATCATGATCATTGCAATAAGTAGTGGACATAGCAATATTAGAATCCCCAAGCTTGGGATTTTGCATATTATTAGCACAATTGACATTAATAGAATTTATAATAACATCATTGCAATCATGCTTTTCATCCAAGGAGCTATCTTGAAACACTTTATAAATTCCTTATTTTAACACTTCATCACAATTCTCAGATTCATGAATCTCAAGCAAAACTTCATAAAGGTAATCCAGCACACTCAACTTACTAGCAATTGGTTCATCATGATTGGATCTTTTTATAAGATTAGCAAGTGGACGGGGATCCATATCAAAAGATTTTTAGCAAGTGAAGATGCAAGCATATAGAAGGCACATGGCAACACAAGCAAAGGTAGAAAACAAGATTGCAACCAAAAAGATAGATCTACGAGAAAACGACGAGCGAAAAAGAGGGCGAATAAAACGACAATTTTTTGTGAAGTGGGGGAGAGGAAAATGAGAGGAAAATGGAAAATAATGTCAATTGCAAGGAGATGAGATTTGTGATTAGGAAACTGGTAGATGTTGATGATGTCTCCCTGACAACGGCGTCAGAAATTCCATTTGATGTTGGCTTGAACTATGTCCGTATTTCCCCAAAGAGGAAGGGATGATACAACACATCAACGGTAGGTATTTATCTCAGAGATGAGACTAAGGTTATCGAACTAGTTGGAGAACCATGCAACACCACGTAAACAACACCTGCACACAAAGAACAAAGACTTGCAACCCGACCTAAGAGAGGGGTTGTCAATCCCTAACGGGTAAAAGGATAGGTAAAATTGTAGTAGATTGGATAAATAGATCTCGTGGGAACGCGAGATAAAATAAATAAATAAAAATTGCAGCAAGGTATTTATTTTATTTTTGTATTAATATATCTGAAAATAAAAGCAAATAAAAATAGATCTTGAAGGAAAATATGATTAACAAGAGACTCGCGGGTCGTAGATTTCACTACAAAAAAATACACTTCCATGATGATACGTGTTTGTCACAGTAGGTCGCGTTTTTTGTCATGCATGTACATCCATGATGATTTTATGAAAGAATCAAGATAGTCATACCTGTGCTGTCGTAGAAGTGTTCCATGACATTACCAAAATTATCATCACGGTAGTGTCCACTTCCATGACAATAAATCACACGTCATAGAAGTGCTTTCGTCAAGGGTGACCGACACGTGGCATCCACCGTAACGGGATGCGTTAAGCTATCGGGTCGGGTTTTGGATCTGATAACCCGTTAAAAGCCTGGACCAATGGGAAATTTCCACGTGTAAAATTCTGATTGGTCGGAGGAAACACGTGTGAGCTCGTCAATGGGTCAGATAGGCGCCTATGATATGTCGACACGTGCGACGGCCCACCACTGGCCCATTTAGATTTCAAAGGCCGACCCGTTTGACTTGGTCAAAAGTTAGCGGGCTGGCCCATGAAAAGCCTGTTAACCGTCTCTTCGCAAATAGCCCATTTTACGGCCCGGTGACTCACGACCCGTTAGGGCCTAACAGAAATCAGCCCAACAATGTCATGTGGGCTGTCTAATATAACACCAGCCCGTTTCACTTTTGGCCCATGTATGGCCCACGACGTCTTTTAGCCCATATGAGGCCTTCGTATCTTTAGTCCCTTTAGAGGCCCACGGTGACGCTATCCCATAATGAACAGTAAATTTCTTTGTACCCGTTAACGGCCCATGATTCACATGGGCTGTTTCCAGCCCGTGTTAGCTTTAGGCCTACTGACAGCCCATACATTCTTGGGCTCCTTTCCGGCCCTCGATTACTTCCGGCCCGTTATTGGCCTGTTCCCCTAATGGGCCAAATTCGGCCCGTGGCCAGAGTCGGCCCGTTTCTGGCCTGTTAACCCGTTGCACCGTTTCCAGCCCGTCCTATATTCTGGCCCATTAACAACCCATTATGCCTGTGGCAGAATTAAGCCTTTGTTGTTCTCCGGCCTGTTATCGACCCGTTATCGTGCTGGGTTGATACCAATTACGACCGTTTACGACCCATGTAGACCTATTTATCCGACGGCCCGAGGCCCGCCGATTCTAAGACCCAGTTGGAGGCCCATTTATTGACGGCCCGTAGGAGACCCATGGATCCTACGGCCCGTAGCAGGGTCAAGGTTACCACGGTCAGTATATGGCCCAGGGTTGTTGTGGCTACTAGCAAACCAGGGAAAAAGAAGACTAGGAAATAAATAAGCCCGAAACTAACGCTAGGCTATTAAGGAGATTGCACAGATTACATCCACTCGGCATCAAAGATCGCAACTAGTGCAAATATAGGGAACACCCTACACTGTACAAAAATGGCTTGTTGTTTTATTCAGCCGGTGGGTGCATGTTAAGAACAAATTTTGTATCGCACCAAAACAAACTACAACTATAAAACAAAAGGAAGGTTGGCATAAAAGTTAACAGTCTAGCAGATAAATGCACCACCAGAAGTTTAGAAGCTCAGTTCATTTGACCTGACTGTTATGTTTTCATGTTGTACTATCCGATGGAGCACCATAACCTTCGGCTTCATTTCTCCTAGGCTCCTCAACAGCATAGCAAATGTCTGATAGTCTGGTTTCAAAACCATGCATATCTTGACAACATCGAACAATGTCTCTCCTTGTTTCACAAAGGTTCTCTATTACGGAATGGACTTCTATCTGGAGAGCAGATATAACATTGTTTTGAGCTTGCATATCTTGATCATGAGGCAGTTTGGACGAGATTTCCTTAACAACCAACCCAGTTTTATGCAGGAACGTGCTTTTGGCACTATTAGTGGACATGTACTGACCCACTGCAGCAAGAGCTGACATTGCGGTTATAGTTGCCTTGCCACCTTCAAATGGTGGCGGTTCCACCATTTTTTCCCTAGCTTGCTGAAAAGTTGAGTTTTTCCATTAGTAGTACCAGAATAGAAGATATTAAGGAGGAAGAAAAACCAAACAAAATAGCTTTGGTCTATATACGAAACTTCTTCTCGTGAACCCATGTAAAATATTAGTTGTATTTTATTACAAAGTACATAATAAAACCAGGTTCCAAACATATGACCATGTGCCATTGCTAATGTATTGTCTATTTCTTCACATTATATTGACGGCTAAGGATAAAGAGATGATGTTTATAATACAGTAACCATAATATGACATCATTCATATCACAAAACAACTGAAAACAGACAAATAGGCAATTGTAACATAGTGTGGGAAAGTCCAGCACGGAACTAGATTACAGGTCAAGATCAAAGGAACATCACTCCTCTCTTTTAAACCTTGTAAGGTGCAATGATACGCTAAGACAATTGTGTATAAAATTGAAAAGAGTAATAGACATTGGCTGCAAACCATGCAGTTCAAGGCACAAGTCAGAGTAAGTAGTAGTTAAAAGGCATGAGGATTAAGGACTTACAACAGCGGCTTTGACTGGTGTAGTCATGCCCTTCTTCTTGCTTTTGTGACAGTCCTTGAAGATTTTCACATCATTTGGTTCAGGTACTTTTTGGTCCTTGCGGGCTTTCCTCTACATTTGAAACAAGTCAATATAGATCTGATAATATGGTACAACGAAAAGAGTGAAACAACAGCTAATTACAAGAGCCTCGCAGTGTGCAATATAGCTACGAGATCCTGTCGTCTGTTGGAATTTCACTTTCATACGGTTGGCCTTGTTCTTTGAATAGTTCACCTACAAGAAGATAGATTTGTGTGGCACATGCATAAATAGGACTTCAACATGCGATCTGATCACACACACACACACACACATATATATATATATATATATATATATATATATATATATATATATATATATATATATATATATATATATATATATATATATATATATATATATATATATTCCACTAGGGATGTTTGGGAAATTTCACCGTTAGCCTTGCCTTCAGAGTGAGTTTTCCTCAAGTTATACTGATACTATCGTAGAGCAGACTTGAAAACATGGGTGCAAGGTTGTATGGTTGCATCATCTTGGCTGTCCAACTTGAACCTCATATGTTGAAAATTATTTGAGTCTCATTATCAGCAACCTAGAAAGTATGGGACACAGCAAGACGATATTGCTAGTTTCCATACATAACTATACTTACAGATAAATTGTCGAGGAAGGTGTTGAACTGGGTTTCGTCTTTGTCATTCCTGTTCTGAATCTATGTTGGGAGGATACGTACATGACACTTAACGGCAACCACTGCTTCTGATACTAACTTGGCTGACTCTGTAGAATCACGTGGCCTTTTTAAACCCGTATCAAAACGGATCTCCATTCTTCCTCCTCTAGATTTACTTAACCAATCGAGCATTATCCCTAATGTTTGTTTCCTCTTGCGCCTAGGTGCTAGTCCAACAACGAACATAGGAAGTGTTAGTGTACATCAAACTGTGAGACTACAAATAAAGAAGCATGCAACTGTAACTTGACTCTAGCAACTACCTTCTTGCTGTTGAAGCTCACAAGGTTCATCTGATCTTGCCAACTCTTCTTGTGTCAGTAGTGCTTGGGAAGTAGTGTCAGGTGGCAAGGGAGCTTGGGAACATGCTGCTAGCTCAGTTGACGCACGAGTAACTCGTGCAGCTGGTACTACCGTGGAAGGTGTTGCAACAACTAGGGCTGTCTCTGCTTGTTTGGTGGTAGCTATTTGTTTCTGTTTGGCTTGTTCTGTAGCACGTGTAGCATGGGATACCCTATTTGTAGAATTTTCCGCTGGACTTTGACCTTCTATTGCACCATCAGTACCAGCAGAATCTGCAGGATTCTTCCGCTTCCCATTCCCTGTTATTCTGTGTTGCTTCCTCTTTCTCTGTGCCATGTTAAGTCAAGCCGTCAAGAAAAACGAATAACAGTTTAGTTCTTCAGAACACAATTGATGCATGATACAGACGAACTGAACTTTGATGTTAGATAACCACATGATAGGAGGTTGTAATATGTACGAAAAACAGGACGGAAGAGATAACTAGAACTATGATGTGTAAACTAAGCAGAAGACATTTCACTAAATTAGAAGCAATGCAATGGAAGGTAGACACCATATGAAAGATGCTACAAATATCTCTCTGCCAAGTTAACAGTGTCTCATCATAAATGGCGTTTAAACAAATGTGAAGCAGTACAAGAAATAAATCATATGCAAGATGCAAACAAAATCACACTACCAAGTTAGAGGTCCCTCGTCATTAGTGCCATTGCATATTCACATCATTGCATATTCACAACTTCTGATGTGTAAACTAAGGAGAAGGCATTTCAACAAATTAGAAGCTATGAAAGCTAGACACCATATGAAAGATGCAATGGATATTACTCTACCAAGTTAAAACTGTCTTGTCATAAGTGTCATTTCAACAAATTAGTAGTACAAGCAAGAAAAGACACTAGTAGAAAAAGGGTCAAACGTGAAGCACATTAGTGCCGGTTTGTATTAGAGCCGGCACAAATGTATACATTAGTGTCGGTTGCAACGGCTAGCCTTTAGCACCGGTTCGTGGCTAACCTTTAGCACCGGTTCGTGCCACGAACCGGTACTAATGAGGGTGGTGGCAGGATGTTGTCAGTCTGGGCCCCCTCCAGCACCTTTAGTACCGGTTCGTGCAACGAACCGGTACTATAGGTCCTCCTGCATATAAACCCTTCGTCCAGCTCGCTCTGTTCTTCCCCTTTCCCTCTCCTCTCCTCTCTGTTCTTCCTCTTCTCCCTCGAGCTCATCACACATTTTGCCCAAAATTTGTCAAGATTTGAAGGCCCCATCCATTCAAGTGATCACAAAGGTTAGCAACTTTGTCCTTTCATCTCTCATTGCTAGATTAGCTCTTGCATTGGTTTATATAGTTATTAATTTGTGAGTTTAGTAATTTGGGAGGAAATATATATATATGTGCTAGTATATGATTTATATGCAATTTGAGGTCAAAATAACACTTAGTTTGCATATGTAGGTGTGGTTTACTTAGTGCCTTCTAAATCTCTGTCAGAACCACCGCCGATCGCCCTGCACCGTCTCGTCACCGGCACCACCTTGTGGTGAGCCTCTTGTTCATGAAATTTTATATAAAAATTGATGTTTGTGTGATTTGGATATATAGTTACTCGATAATAATTATCTTACCCATACGTTGTTTGTTATACATAGTGCCATGGTTTTGATATCCGTCCCGTCGGCCCTCGCCCTTGTTATGATTCGGATGTGGTATATTCTCTTTAAAACTATTTGTTGCATTTCTTGTTTATGACAAATTATGCCCATCAAGTTGACATAGATATTTTTATCTAGGAGGTATGTGAACCGGAAATTCCAACCGACCCTATTGTCGAGAGGTTAAATTTAGTTGAAAGAGAAAACGAGTACTTGAAAGAAAAATTGAAAAGAATTGAGGGGGAGAAGATGGAATTGGAGTTGCATGTTGCCGATGTCGCCGATGATCACAAGATCAAGATGGAGAAAATGCGCTTGAAGATTAGAAAGATTAGAAAATATGCCATCGATAGTGAGGCTTGGTATCATTATGCTGTTGGATCAATTGTTACCTTAGTTGCGATCTTGATCGCATTTGTTGTTGCATTTAAATGCTTTAGCTAGAGAGTTATTTGTTTGTTGCATTTAAGTGTTGTATGAACTTTATGTATGAACTTGTATTAATTTGGTCTATTCGGTGTTGTGTAATGAAGATGAGCCGCAATGGATGTACGATGACCGATGCTCTCCCAGTTCGCTGAGGGCGTGCATACTTTTCTCGCTTATGGCTGAAGCAAACAAGCGGGCGGATGGTTTTATGCCTTGTCCATGTGCTGGCTGTAAGAATGGTCGCAATTACTCTACGTCAAGAACCATTCACGTCCACCTGTTTGAGTCCGGTTTCATGCCCCACTATAATGTTTGGACCAAGCACGGAGAAAGAGGGTTATGATGGAAGACAATGAAGAAGAAGAGGACGACGACAGCTATCCTGGCCATGGGTTCCCTGAATACGATGATACAACAATGGGGGAAGAAGCTGAGCCGGTAATGCGGAAAGAAGCTGGGCCGGCAATGCGGGAAGAAGCTGAAGAAGAGGCATCAGATGAGCCCGTTGATGATCTAGGTCGGGCCATTGCCGATGCAAAGAGAAACTGCGCAAGTGATTTGGAGAAGAAGAAGTTGCCGCGCATGTTAGAGGATCACAAAAAATTGTTGTACCCGAATTCATGAGGTGACAAGAAAAAGCTGGGCACCACACTGGAATTGCTGCAATGGAAGGCGAGAATGGTGTATCGACAAGGATTTGGAAAGTTGCTGGTAATGATAAAGGATATGCTTCCAAAGGACAACGAATTGCCCGAGAGTACGACGGTTAAAGAAGGTTGTCTCGCCCTCTAGGGTTAGAGGTGCAGAAGATACATGCATGCCCTAATGATTGCATCCTCTACCGCGATGAGTACGAGGATTTGAACGCTTGCCGGTATGTGGTGCATTGCGCTATAAGATCAGCCGCGATGAGCATGGTGATGTAGAGGGCGGCGCCCAGAAGAAGATTCCTGCCAAGGTGATGTGGTATTCTCCTATAATACCACGGTTGAAACGTTTGTTCCAAAACAAAGAGCATGCCAAGGCGATGCGATGGCACAGAGAAGACCGTAAGAAAGACGGGAAGTTGAGAGTACCAGCTGACGGGTCGCAGTGAAGAAAAATCGAAAGAAAGTACGGGAAGGAGTTTGCAGATGACGCAAGGAGCGTATGGTTTGGTCTAAGCGCAGATGGCATTAATCCTTTTGGGGAGCAGAGCAGCAACCATAGCACCTGGCCTGTGACTCTATGTTTGTATAACCTTCCTCCTTGGTTGTGCATGAAGCGGAAGTTTATTATGATGCCAGTTCTCATCCAAGGCCCTAAGCAACCCGGCAACGACATTGATGTGTACCTAAGGCCATTAGTTGAAGAACTCTAACAACTGTGGAGTGGAACAGGTGTACGTGCGTGGGATGAGCACATGGGGAAGAATTTGACCTAAAGGCGTTGCTGTTCGTGACCATCAATGATTGGCCTGCTCTCAAGAACCTTTCGTGACAGACAAACAAGGGATACGCGGATGCACGCACTGTTTGGATGATACCGACAATATATATTTGAATAGTTGTATGAAGAATGTGTACCTAGGACATCGTCGATTTCTTCCGAGCAGGCATCCCGTAAGAAAGAAAGGCAAGCATTTCAAAGGTGAGGCGGATCATCGGACGAAGCCTCGCCACCGTATTGGTGCTGATGTACATGATATGGTCAAGGATTTGAAGGTGATATTTGGAAAGGGTCCTGGCGGACAACCTGTTCCAAAGGACGCTGACGGACGCGCACCCATGTGCAAGAAGAAATCTATATTTTGGGACCTGCCATATTGGAAAGACCTAGAGGTCTGCTCCGCAATCGACGTGATGCACGTGACGAAGAATCTTTGCGTGACCCTTCTTGGCTTCTTGGGCGTGTATGGGAAGACAAAAGATACACCGAGGCACGGAGGACCAGCAACGATGCACGGAGAAGACGGCATATATCAGGGTCATGCAAGCTACGCCTTACCAAAGAAGAGAAGGAAATATTCTTTGAATGCCTGCTCAGATTAAGGTACCGTCGGCTTCGTCGAATATAAAGGAATAATAAACATGGCAGAGAAAAGTTCCGAACCTAAAGTCTCATGACTGCCACGTGATTATGACGCAATCGCTTCCGGTTGCATTGATGGGGCTTCTACCGAAAACGCTCGATTAGCCATTGTGAAGCTATGTGAATTTCTCAATGCAATCTCTCGAAGGTAATCGCTCAGAAATCATACCAAGGTTACAGAATGATTTGGTGCAATGTCTTGTCAGTTTCGAGTTGGTGTTCCCACCATCCTTCTTCAACATCATGACGCACGTCCTAGTTCACCTATGCAAAGAGATTAACATTTTGGGTCCTGTATTTCTACACAATATGTTCCCCTTTGAGAGGTTCATGGGAGTCTTAAAGAAATATGTTCATAACCGTGCTAGGCCAGAAGGAAGCATCTCCAAGGACCAACAAAATGAGGAGGTCATTGAGTTTTGTATTGACTTTATTCCCGACCTTAAGCCGATTGGTGTTCCTGAATCGCGGCATAAGGGCAGACTGGATGGAAAAGGCACGCTAGGAGGGGAACAAATAATATGTATGGACGAACATTCTCTCACTGAAGCACACTACACAGTTCTACAGAATTCCGCCTTGGTGGCTCCGTATATGGATGAACACAAGAATTTGCTACGCTCCAAACACCCGGAGCGGTCTGATGACTGGATTACACGTGAACAAACCAGAGTTTCGCCAACTGGTTGCGACACGCACCATGCATGACACCTCTATTGAAGATGACCTGTACTTGCTGTCCCAGTTACCATCTTCGAATATAATGACTTTCAATGGGTACGAGATAAATGGTAATACATTTTACACGATCGCCCAAGATAAGAAGAGCACCAACCAAAACAGTGGTGTCTGTTTTGATGCAGAAACCAAGACGGGAAAGGAAACATATTATGGTTATATACAGGACATATGGGAACTTGACTATCGACGTGGTTTAAAGGTCCCTTTGTTTCGGTGCAAATGGGTCAATATGACACGAGGCGGGGTAACGGAAGACCCGCAGACGGAATGACAACAAGGATCTCAACAATCTTGCGTGATGCAGACAAACCATTCGTCCTAGCCAATGATGTGGCACATGTTTTCTATGTGAAGGACATGTCTACCAAGCCAAGAAAAGAAAAGATAAGGAAGTTAATGCATCGCACGATGAGCCAAAGCGCACATAGTTCTTTACGGGAAGAGAAACATCGTGGGAGTGGATGACAAGATGACAAGTCAGAAGATTATGAAAAGTTTGATGAAATTTCTCCATTCACAATGAATATTGACCCGAGCATCCCGTTAAATGATGAAGATTTTCCATGGTTACGCGCAAAGGGACACACGCTGAAGGAAAAGTTTCACACCCAAAGATCTGGGATGTGATCGGCTTCACAATCATCACTTTCTTCGTGTTTCACACCCGAGGGGAATCTCTGTAATAGTTAGGGTAGTTATGTGTTTTGGCATTTGAAACGCGAAGAAATTTTATGTGCAAAAAAATTCTTTCATGCCTTTACTGATTTTTAAAGTTAAATTATTCACAAACTAGTGATTCACACTAATTTCAAATAATTCAAAATTTAAACTATTCAAATTTGAAAACTACGGGCACAAACATAAAGTTTGTAATTTTTTGTACCTAAAGCAAAAATATTCACAAATAAACTCTAAATACACAAAAAAAACAACACAAAAATAAATAAAGAAAAAAAAGCCCACCTACTAGGCCAGAGCGGCCTGCATACGACTAGAAACCCAACCTGTTGTTGGGCCAGGATGCAGGCCCAAGAAGGCCAAGTGGGCCCACAGGCAGCAAAGAACACGAGGCCCAAGAGGCTTGCTTTGGAGAGCAGCTCGAGAGAGCGACCGCACGGGGATTATAAACCAGTGCGGTCGCCTCGGCTAGCGAGGTGGGACTAAACTTGCCAGATCAAGACTGCATGCAATAAGATTTCTTTAGTACCGGTCGTGGCACAAACCGGTACTAGGGGCCTTTTAGTACCGGTTTGTGCCACCACCGGTACTAAACGGGTCGCTTCCGCTGCTTGGCCTGGCTAAAACAGACATTTAGTACCGGTTGGTGGCTCCAACCGTACTAAAGGTGCCTTCTATATATACAACACTTCAAAAATTTCATTCTCCTCTGTTTCTTCCTCTGATTCCCCATTGAACCGCTTCGCTTCGATCGATCGACGCCGTCACCGACCCTGTCGCTGCCGCCGCTCTCGTCCCCGTCGCCGCCGCCGTCGCCGCCGCCGCCCGTCGTCCGCCGCCGCCGGGCCCGTCCCGTCGCGCTGTCCCTGCGTCGCCGCCCCACACACGCCTGACCCGTCGCTGCCCCGGCCGTCGCCTGCCGTCGCCGTCGCCCGCTGTGAGCTCTCCCCTCTAACCCTCTCCCTCGCCTCAAGGCCACCATGGGCGCCGCCCTCCCGAGCCCATACACACACACACAAGCATGATGAACACACACACACACATACACGTATATATGTATGAATGCATGTATATATTAGTATATACGTATTTTGTATGTTTAATTAGTTTAGATTTTTAGATTATTGTTTTTCACTAGTATATATGTATGAATGCATGTTAGATGGATATAATTAGTGTTTAATTAGTATGGAATTTTTTATATAATGTTGTTTTTCTGTTTTTAATGGATGTATAGAAATTGTTTTTCTGTTTTTAGTGTTAGATGCTTAATTAGTATGACATAGTATATAGATTTTTAAATAGTAGAAATGTTAGAAATTTTAGTTATCAAAATCCAATCATTAAAAAATATTATTTTTATGGGCATATAGCTAGTATTTGTTCTCGACGATGCCCGCCCGCATCCTCGACGCCGACCCGTCCGCGACAACGCCCAGCCGCCCCTGTCCGGGACTGGCTCCGCCAGCTGGCACCGGAGGTGCTGCTCGAGAGGCGCGCCGCTTGATGAGGAACCCGCCCGGGTCCCGTCGTCGACCCTGATCTCGCTTTGGTGGCGTTCGTGGGCCAGTCTCGGTGCGGAGGGACCCGGCCCGCCGGAGGAGGTACGTCGCCGTGTCGTGGAGGAGGACGAGCACGCCCATCGCTACATGGTTGCGTTAGAGGGCGGCAGGTTCTCCAATACCGGCAAGATCTTGAGGATCTCACTTCAGCTATGATCCTGTGAGGGTTCCTTTCTTTGGGTGTCCACCGCCCGCGACGCAGGAACCGCGAGTGTCCTAGATTCTTCTGTAGTATTCGATCTTTAATTAGCTAGCCAGTGATGTACTATTCAATATTATATATTATTCGAGACGATGTATTCGAGATTGTATCTATTATTCTAGACGAAGTATTCGAGATTATATCTATTATTCGAGACGATGTAATTTGAATACTAAATTGTTTTATATTTCTTTTGAATTAGTTAAATAAAAGCTATGGAAGACAATACCGACAGAGAGGGAGAACAGACCATGTTCGATATGATACGCGGGCCGATGATAATCGAACGAAGAAGATTATGACGGTTCAATTTCTAAACAACACCGAGAGGGTGATATGATATTCGATCGCGACGATCGAATTGATGAAGTCATGAACTACGATTATGACGATGACGAAGAACATGTTGATCCTGAAACAACAAAGACCGGCGAGGTATATATATTTATATAAGCAGGTTTCTGGTGATCATCACATGTTTTAAATGACTTGAAGATATATTAACGAATCGATCTTTGTTTTTCAACCATCCGGATCGAGCAAATCTTCAGGCAAAAGGACGAAACGAGGCCCGAACAAAAAGTTGAAGGAGGGCGTAAAGTACAATATCGAGGCAGTCAGACCTAATGGCGAACCATTAACGCCTAAGAAGATTGCGGACAAGTTCATTCGTCAGTGCGGAGTTCATGTGAAGGACCAACTCCTGATCTCCCTTCAAGAATGGAGAGAGCCAGCAAAAGACAAAGGACAAAAAGGCAAAGAGGATGCTGCTCCACATCCAGATGTTACTTTTGTCGATAAGAATCAAAAAGATCTGCTTTGGGATACTCTCATGGAACATTTCACCCTACCAGATCATTTCACAGAAGCAGATGTGCAGAAAGTCAAGGACGCTGCTCTTAGGAAGATGGCGGTTGCATTCAAGAACCACAAGAATCGTGAATGGGACAAGTACGTCAAGGGAGGAAGGAAGACTCCAGTATTCGAGGGAACACTAGAGAACCAACGTGCTCATTGGGACGATTTCGTGAAATTCAAGGATTCGGAATTAGCTAAGGAACGGTCGAGAATAAACAAGAAGAATGCCGAAAAAAGGATAAGTTCCATAAGCTGGGGCCGGTGGCTGCGCGGTGGCAATGCCTAAGTGGGATAAGTCTGAGAAAGAGATGGAGGATGCAGGTGTCACTCCGGATACTAAGAGCTGGCCCCAGTGTGGACTTGGTTCTATGCGCATGGGGGAGTTGGACCCAAGACAGCAAAGTTTCACGAAGGCATGTCTGAACGGAGCCGACGATGCGATACTTGTTGCAATAGAAGAGGCACGATCGGGGTGTTCCAGCCCAACAGAGAGAACGACGAGCTTACGCGTTCTCGGGAAATCCTGAACACCCGGAAGAACACGAGGCAAGGGCGCTATTCCGTGGTATGAGGGTTTTCAGACTAGAACAACGACTACAGAACCCGTGCGAGAAAGAAGATTGTGGAGGAGAAGAAGAGGAAGATGGAGGAGGAGCAGAGGAAGCGGGACTATGAACGCCTTCAAGGCCTAGAAGCAAGTCAAGCGGAATTGGCAGTCAAATTCCAGCGGTAGCAGGAGCAGATCGATTCACTTAGCCAGCAAAGGGGGTCTCAGCAGCTGCAGTAGCTAGCGGATGATCCAGCATTGGATAGCACCGCCCCATCCATGCAGAGAAGCAACGTGGGTTCCGCCCCGGACGACGCAATGTTGGTAGATACCCGTGGATGACATCACGGAGAACACTAGCTGCGAGCTACACGTCAAAATGAAGAACATATCCATGAAGGTGGCGGACGGAGAAGCTTTTCCAGTTACCCCAAAGCAACCTACCATTGCATCCCCATTCCAGAGGGCTATGCTCGTGTCATGGTTGACGAGGTGGTGCAGCCATATTCGGGCTAGAGCTGACATTCCCGGAGGTGAGGACGAGCGCTTTCTCGGAGACGCCAACCATCGATCATCCTATGGAAAAGGATTGCATCATCTTCAAGGCCACCGACACGCGTCATCGACTCCTCGTCAAGTCCGCCACCGAGTTAGCAGTCTCCCGCTCCTACAAGTCCACCAAGTCCGCAGAGTGTCGGCCACCTCCTCCAAGTCCGCAAAGTGTCAGCCACCTCCTCCTCCAAGTCCGCCACAGCCGACGCCCTCCTCCTCCAAGTCCGCACAACCTCAGGCCTCCTCCTCCAAGTCCGCACATCTTCAGCGGCCCTCCTCCTCGTCCAACTCAGCCCGTCACCGGCGTCTCCGCCGCCTCAAGAATCGCGGAAGAGACACCCGCAGCTATGGTGCGAGCGGCACGCAGTCGAGGTAGTACAGGAAGTACAGGCGGAGGCAAGCGATATAAATATGGTCCAAGCCTCACGCCTCTTCGCAGAGGTCTTATGACAGGTCCGAGGAGGAAATCGCAGCCATATCAAGTCCGAGGTGGAAGCCCATTTTGCACCGAAACCGCCACCGCCGCCAAGGGAGAAAGTGCCTCAGAAATGATTGACCACTTCATTCGATGGCTCAACCACCAGCTCCCAAGCCTGTTGACACAGACTATGAGCGCCACATCGGAAGTTAAATCGAGCACGCCTACGAAGGAGGCGAGCTCGGGATCGAGCAAACAAGAAGCAGCTGCCAAAAATGCGGAAAACCATTCCCCAGCTGGGAGAACAGGCGGCTAATCGATCCCTCTCTTGTTGTGCCAACAACACGTGATAAAGACGCTGCGCCAATATTATTGTGGGCAAACAGTTTACGTTCCTGAGGTTGGCAATGTGGTAATAACGGAGGACCATATAATGCAGGCTGAAGTTCTCAAAATCATTGTTGGACAACTCCTCGAGATCGAGCCCATGCCTGTGCTTAGAGAGGATGAAATAAAACGGAAATATGTCCGGGGCCAACCTTTGGTCCATCCAGACAAGGTCAAGAACCTCCCAACGAGAATGTATGAATTGCATCAATGGTACATGAACATTACCAAGATTTCCGAACGATTGTCCCTCATGGTGAATGTCAAGGAGGAGCATTACTTCCATGAGAAAGCTGTGTCCGTTGAGTATTCTGAACTGTTTCAGTTATACAATCAAGACGCACTCGACAAATCTATCATCAGTTGCTATTGTCTGTAAGTGATTTCTTTCTGTAATTTAAGTCTCAAGCTAGCTGTACTGATCCTTTTGATCAATCATTACCTGTAATTATCCTCACTATATTCTTTTCTGTGGTATTATATGCAGGATGAAGATATATGAAATGAGAAAAGGTGGATGCTTTGGCATCGGGTTCATTGACCCAAACACCGTTAATGAATACACATGGAATCTAAATCCACGTTATCAAAAGGACGTAGAGGACAACATGCTAGAGTTCTTGAAGCGCCTCAAATACAATGAAGATATACTACTTCCTTACAACTTCTAGTGAGTCACACTGTCTTGTACTACAAATTCTCTGTTTTTGCCTACTAGCTAGCCTCATGTTTTTGCTTTACATATGCCCGCTTAATTAAGACATGCAAACGTGTGTGCATGCAGATATCACTGGGTCTTGTGTATTATTAAAGTTGACGCCGGAACAGTTGAAATACTGGACTCACTACTCACAGAAAAAACTGACTATAACATCTTGTTTGGGATAGTCAACAGGTAATTTCAATCATTATTAACTATATATCTCGGCCTATTTAGTTCGTCATTTTTCATGATATGAACTATTTAATAACCCCTTTATTCATTTTCTTTGTCGGCGTGACCCCAGGAGAATGGAAACAAAAGCTTAAATGGTTTCGACCCAAGGTAAGTAATTAAGTAGTACTAGCTATCTAGCTAGCTGCCATCTCTTTAATTATCATGCTTGATTAATTATTATCTGATCAAATTCCATTCTCCTAAAGCCCCTGAAGCAGGCGCAGGGATCTTATCTGTGTGCATTCTGCATTTGCGAGAACATTCGCATGATGGCGTCCGAAAGGAGCAGATCTCAAAGACAGGAATGGGTACGCTTGTCAAAACACTATTCACAATTTTTACACCATTATCGATATCTAGTCACACAACTAATACACATGCATATTGATCTCCTTCTTAACTGTTCACAGAGGTGTGGAGAAGCTCCTAGAAACGGAGCGCCAGAGAAGCACTTCAAGAGGAAATAGCGGATTTTTGCTCGACCAGGTCATAAACCAAGGAGAATTCTATTACCGCTACCGCCCCCATCGTGCTCAAGGCACCAATTAGGCTAATGCCACTGGCTCAAGGCAACATGCATATGTAGGAGAAATTGTTTATAGCTATACATGTGTGTATCTGTGAATTAATTAATATGATGGTTTGTGAGACATTGATGATATATATATATATATATATATATATATATATATATATATATATATATATATATATATATATATATATGCATAACGTGTACAATGTGTAGTATCGTAAAATACCAGCAAACTAAAAAGAATTAAATTGATAACACAAATTTAATTGAAAAATAAAAATAAAATAAAACTCATTAAACATTTAGTACCGGTTGGTGTTACCAACCGTACTAAAGGGCTCCCTGCCCCGGAGCTGGCTCGTACACGTGGTTGGTTTTAGCACCGGTTCGTGCTGAACCGGTACTAAAGGGGGGGCTTTTGCGACCACACTTTAGTGCGGTTGTGGAACCGCACTAAAGGGTTTTACGAACAGTGCTATTGCCCGGTTCTGCACTAGTGAGAATTCAAGCTGTAACCTATATCACACTCCCAAGTCAAACGCGTCTTATGATAAGTGATTGTTGCAGGTTACACAACATTAGTATTTTGATGTAAGAACATGGTGTGATAGACATATATTGTATGTTCTAGAAACAGGAACACGTGTCTTATTCACAAGTATAATGTGTAAAGTAAGAACATGGAATTCAACAAAATTAGAAGCAATACAAGCTAGACATCACACATAATATGCAACCACATATAACAGTGCCAAGTTAGAGGGAGCACCTGTGATGGTGCACTAGGGGAGACATGCTCATCATCAACACAGCTACGTTGAGTGTCTATGCATGTGTTGTCTTGCAAATCATCTTGGGGGGATGGAGGAGTAGAATCTATAGAGGCCCTCCATTTGGAAGGAGCACCTTTATCCGCTGCCTTGCTACCTTCCTTCCGCTTTATTGATTTTGAATTGTCAAATAAAACCGACAAGAAAAAGCAATAAAATTCTCTCTTCAGAACTCGTTCGTGCATGATATTGACAATCACTACTTTGATGTAAGGCAAACACATGATACCAGGATGGAATATGTACGAAAAACAGGACGGCATGGCATGTTCACAACTATTTGTGTAAACTAAGAAGAAACCATTCCAACAAATAAGAAGCAATGCAAGCTAGACACCACATGAAAGATGCAACCAATATGACTCTGCCAAGTTAAAAGCGTCCCATCATAAATGACATTTCAACAACTTAGAAGCAGCGCGTGCTATAAATCATGTGAAAGATGCAACTAATATCGCACTGAACGTGTCTCGTCATATTGATTGATGCGGGATACAAAAAAACAATAGTTTTATGTAAGGACATGCTTAATAGACAGATGTACTGTGTACTAAAAATAGGAAGGCATGTCATGTTAACATGTATAATGTATAAACTAAGTAGAATAGCACATGCAATTTAACCAAATTGGAAGAACTACAATCTAGACACCATATGCAACATGCAACCACATATCATGCTGCCAAGTTGGAGCAAGCACCTGCGATGCTAGTGTAGGGGAAATGCGGTAATCAACTACAGAGCTACGTTCACTATCTTCATCTAGCCTTGTTGCTTCTTGAGAATCAGGTCGGGAGGCTGACGTTGCATTCTTTAAATGAGGATCTTTACTCATAGTAGTCCACTTACCTGATTCTACTCCATATGATTTTGTATTATATGAGCACAGGAAATGCAAGTACTCCTCCAGCACACCACCACATGTGGTCATATCAAGATAACAGTCGACTGGAAATAAATAGGTCAGTCAATTTTTTAGGAACCGTCTGATCTATAAGTAACGGGCAGATGGCCTTTGTCTACCTCCCGCCACTCACTATCGACGATCTATCTCGAACCGTCAGCGACCACCGGCCCAGACCCCTGCATCCGCCGCCCCGCCCTCCCCTCGACCTCACACCACCGTTGTGCTTGGCAGCTCCCCAGGCCATCCCTTTAATGCTGGCCGACCTCCAGATCGGGCGCCAGCAGCTCTAGGCCCCACACGCCCCTAAGATAAACATCGAGGCGCTGCTTCCCCGACGTAATAGGCGGACTAGCGCCTGTTAAGCCAGGGAATGCTTCCATTAATTGGGAATCAACTGACCAGGAATTGAAATCCAGGGGGGCGACAGACCTCTAGCTAAGGTGAAATAGTATATGAGGAGAAACCTTGTGCATCGCGAGTTACTAGGAACATCTAGTATCAAGAAGAAGCGGTCAACTATTGTCTTCTGTGGGATGAATACCGTGCAAGCAGACACATAAGATTTACAAGAGGATACCATTTCCGCTTGCCTGTGTGGTCTCCTCCATATGTCACTGCGATCTTCTTTTTTCTCCCGGGGGAACCGGTGTTTTGGAGGACGATAGATCCTTGGACGAACCCATGGCCAAATTGTTGACTGTGTTGTCGTGGCCGTATACCGGCGGAGGGAAAGCAGATCCGAGGCGGTGAAGGACGGCGTAGCAGGAACAACTCCAGTGCGTTGGACGATGGAGAAGTTGGAGCGGCAGCGGTGAGGCGCAGGACGGCGTGGTTGAATTGGCTCGGGTACGTTGCGGTTGAGGTTCCGGTGGACGACGACGTCAGGGTATCGGCTCCGGCGTGATGGAGGAGGGTGGTGGTTGATGGGTGGGATGGGGTGCCGGACGGAGGACACCGGGGTTTCGCGGCTGGTGGAGAGGTAGTTTTTGCACCCATAGAGTATGAATGGGGAATCAGATGGGTGGGCGGGGGGGGGGGTGAGGGGTGAGCTAAAGGAGAACCTTGTTTCGGTCTGGGCGCACTTGTTTTTGAATTTTTTGAACAGATGGGACACGCTTGTTTGAAATTTGGGGAAAGTACAAACTTTGCCCCCTTCTTAAATTGCGGACCTACTGCGGGTCCAGGGTAGGATGGTAATCCCAGGTGTCCCAAATAGTGGACGGGAGCGATTTCGATCGCGTGCATGTGTGCTTAGGCGGCCATTGTGTATGAATGTTTTTCGAAGATGGTTGCGTGGAGTCTAGATGAAGCTACAAACCTATCCCGGTTTAGACCTATGGACGTCGGGCCGGTAGGTTTCACGGGTCGGAGTTATTAGAAAAGTAATTTCCTTGTACTACCAAACATTGGTCTCACGCGGTTTCGGACGAGTAGAGGCTCTTTTGGTGCTTCGTTCGAAATTTTGAAACAGAAGCATTCACGTTTAGAGTACTCTTGAACTTTTGAGGATTAACCTAAATAGACAATGTTAAATTTGACCTTGTATGTTTGAAGACCTCATTAAATTATCCGCTTCTTTTAGAAATTTTGAAACTTGAAAATCCTATAACTACGATTATTTTGGAATGGAGGAGCAAAATTAAAATCTATTTTGTACACGACTACATATGCTATTATGTACAAAATCAGAGCAAAGATTGGTGCCCCCATAATTTAGGTATGATTTACAAATGCCATGATATCAAATTCAAATAATTGAATGGACTTCATGTTGAATTCGATATTTTAAACCACCTTAAGTTGAATTCAAATGTACGCTAGTTCATAGGTAGCTATTTATAATGTTGATTTTGTAACTTCTGTATGTATAATGTGCTTTACACACACAACATGAACTATACTCACGTTTCTATTCGATTGCTAAAGCGATGCATTGTCTGGAGTTCAAAATACTAACTATGTGGATCAATTATGTCGAATAATAACATAGATATGCTCAAATTCGATAGAATCTAGATGTCTGATGGATCAATGACCGTTCCTTACACGAATTGCAAATATCATGATCCAATCCTAATATTTGGACACAATTTATATCTTTAGTCAATGTGTACATCAGTCTTTTACGTGTAGTTTCCCTCTCCATCGGTGGTATCTCACACATGCTCACACACTCTCTCCCGAGGTGTCGTTCTCGCAGACATGCTCTTAATATAACCCTCCCTCCCTCTCGTAACCATTTACGATGGTTTTCACTAACCTTTATCACAAGCACTCCTCCTCTCACAAGCATACACACGCACAATCCCCATCGACCCTTTCTATATACATAGACATGCCGACATGTCTCCTGTACGCACATTATCTTTAGGCCTGTCTCTCACGCATTGTCTCACACACCTCTCTTCCTAATCGACGAGTATGATTCTAGCAGAGCATTCTGTAGGATGCCCCTTAAAGTTAGGTTGGATGAATAGTAATATTAGAGATAAGGGGTTCCCTTAGTCCAAGAACCTAGGGTTACAAATCCTAGCCGGCTTTGTCAGTGGACACAGAGTCCTTCACAATTCTTCTATCTTTGTCTTGTAGAACTAGTCATCCATGGGTCTCCCTTAATGCGTCACGTGCCGACCAATGTGGCACAGGACGGAACCAAATGAAGGGCCTCACCTCGACCCACCGGACCTCATGCGGTGACACACCCTCTACTCCCTCGTCTTGTTATCTTCTCACACCCACACATACCAACACAGTCACCACACAAAAAAATTCTCCTAGTGCCTCTATCCCGTCCCCCCTTGCATATACACACTCAAGGGAATCTCTTGCCGTGACATCATATTCGTCTCTATCTTTCTAGACCACTCTCATTTCTCGTGCTATCTCTCCCACGCCCCCCTGCCGGTCCCTCTATCCATGCCTCTCTCGAATACGTAACACACACACACACACACCTCTCTAGGCCCTGCCAAATACACCACCTACACATTCACACATGTTACATTACGTGCCCCATTGATCTAAAAAGCCCTCTCTTCACGTTTATTTCACATACAACATTCCTTTTGAATAAAGTGTGGCGAAAAATTATTTTATAATTTCTACATATATACAACAGTACAAAGTTATATGGAGGAGTATGAACGCTAATTTGCATTGCATGGTGCCCACAATGATATTTATTCTGCATTGTGAATTTGTATATTTTTATACTATATATAAAGTTAGTCATAATAAAGAGAAATGAAGAGCATCTCTCTCTCCATCGCATACTCCCCTATACGCCCCTTTCACGTACACACACAAACTATCTCCAGGTTCTCTAAAAGTAAGCCCCCAACACATTCACGCATGTTTCATCTTTCTCTCATGATATATACAGTGACGATCATTGTATTTGAAGCGAAAGCACGATACGCACATTGGAGTTCAGAATCCACTCATTACGGTCACCATTTACGTTTTGTGGTTATTTTACAGACACGGGTGTCGGTGTCAAAACCGACGGATCTCGGGTAGGGGGTCCCGAACTGTGCGTCTAAGGCTAATGGTAACAGGAGGCTGGGGACACGATGTTTACCCAGGTTTGGGCCCTCTCGATGGAGGTAATACCCTACTTCCTGCTTGATTGATCTTGATGATACGAGTATTACAAGAGTTGATCTACCACGAGATCAGAGAGGCTAAACCCTAGAAGCTAGCCTATGGTATGATTGTTATTGTGTCCTATGGACTAAACCCTCCGGTTTATATAGACACCGGAGGGGGCTAGGGTTACACAAAGTTGGTTACAGAGAAGGAGATATATAATCCGGATCGCCAAGCTTGCCTTCCACGCCAAGGAGAGTCCCATCCGGACACGGGACGAAGTCTTTAATCTTGTATCTTCACAGTCTAACAGTCTGGCCAAAGTATATGGTCCGGCTGTCTGGATACCCCCTTATCCAGGACTCCCTCAGTAGCCCCCGAACCAGGCTTCAATGACGATGAGTCCGACGCGCAGATTGTCTTCCGCATTGCAAGGCGGGTTCTTCTCGAAATCCGGTGCACCCGTCGCAGCAAATAGTGTCCGGCCTCCCAGTAAGGTTGTACTCCTCGGCTTCTGTGCTTCAATAATGGCCACCTCCACATGTCGATCGAAGGTGAGAGGCCGGGGCATTTTTACATTTGTTACTTAATTATTGAGTTTGCATACATTAAAATTTCCTTTAAAATGTATGGCCAGTATCATCTACTGCGTGGAAAAAATCCCGCCCTTTCCCGTTTATTCGGGTTTGTAGCAATGGATCATGCGAAACAACAACTATAGTACTATACAATACAAGTGACAGTTCACTGGGCCGCTGTGTCGTGTACTCCTCCGTCATAAGAGTGGAGCGCTCGCTTTCATCAATCTTCTAGTCCCTTTCGCCGACATGTGGGACATCAAGATACCGGGTCCACGTGCCATACCGAAATACAGTGCAGAGCAGTCAGGGTGAAGCACCCCAGTCATGGCGCCGACGTAGTAATGAGCAATGGGGCGTCAAATCACAAAGTTGCGCCTTTCCTGCAGTTAAGTTGGAGGGACGAAGTAATAATGCTAAAAAAGAAGTTGGTGGGATGAAGCAACCATCATTTCACTCGTTGTTGAATCCGCTTCTCCCTCATCTTCTTCAAGTTAACCACGTGTTTCTTCTGCCGTTGTTCTGCATCATGTGGGACGCGGATCGGCTTGGTAAAGCACTGACACGTGGGACCTCATATTAGCAAACTGCCAGGACAACGTCCTCTAAAAATAAGAAACCTCCCCCGCCATCCACGCGGCAAGATCACCTCCTTTTTACTAATCTTAATTCTATAATTTTTTAGATCAATATAATTGAGATTTGTATAGATAGCACACAGGAGAAAAACCAAGTGGTACGATTAAGGGCATCCACAATGTGTAACCAAATGTGAAAATAGCTTTTGGCATCGATGGGAACCATTGTGGACGGTTCTGCCAAAACCAAACATGGAACCGAAGCTCCCTAATTGATTGATTGAAGGAATAGAAAAATGCAACGTCTCTCCTCTTTCTCCCGTGCTTGGATGCATGTATAGTATAGAGCATAGAGTCTACTCCCCTGCCCCTTCTATCACAAATCACAAAGCAGTGAGGCGTCAAATCACAAAGCACGGACGAAGCAACCATCATTTCACTCTTTGCTGACTCCGATTCTCCATCATCTTCTTCGAGAAACCACCTCAACGCACTAAGCTAGACGGACGACGCTATTGTGTACTAGTAGTACTACTACATTTACGCGTCCTTTGGTTCAACGGACTTCCTGGATGCAAATAAGGTAGTTGTCTCGGCTTGCAGGCGGCACTTGCGAACGACTTACCATGTGTTGGTGTCTACTCTTGCCCTAGCACTCACCGAAGCTCTCTCTCTCTCACTTACCGGACTGGAGGTAGACGAAGAGGAGTACAGAAGAAGAAGGAGCAGGGAGACACAACAGAATTTCTTCCCAGCGCACGAACGCTGCAGCCGCATGTACGGCCTTGTATTCCCTCGAGCAACAAACTCGTGATCCATCTGTTACAATGCATAGGGTATTTATACCTTGGGACTCGCCGGGCATGTATGTCCCAGTCCACGCCGAGTGGCTGTTCCAGCCCGTGCCATCCACGCCCCATGCAACATGCACGTACGTGCCCTTGTCGTGCGCGCCCGCCCATGCATGACCGACTCCAACGCTCCCTGATCCCGCCAACAGAACACGCACGCACTACACACCTACGGTGTACTAGCCCACGGACACACCCATGCACTCCACACGCACACTCGCGGACCCGACGCGCCTGTCACGCCCGACGCGCGCCCATACACGTGCCCAACTCGAACGGCTCGCCGCCGCTGCTTATTTTCCCAACACTCCCCCCCTAAGATGTGGCTCGGAGCAGGCTGCCGTCCTCGACGCCGACGTCCGCCATATCGTGTGCTCCTCCACTAACGCCTTCTGAAGCTGGGGGCATTCTCGCTTGAAATGGCCGCGCTCTCCGCACTTGTAGCAGCGGCCGCGCCTGTTGCCACTGTAGCCCGACGCCACGCTCCGCCTGTCATCGTCCCGAGCACCGCCACTCTATCGCTCCCATGCTCGCAACTGCACTGCCATGTAGATGAGTTGGCTGTCCACCCGCTCGCCGCTCGCCTGTCCATGCCGTCACAGCTATTCGTCGAAGGCCTTCAGGCGACCGAGCGCGCCCTCGAACGACATGGTGGAGACGTTGCAAAACTGCTCGATTCCGGCCACCGCCGCGTACAATCGATCCGACACATAATTGAGGAGCTTCTTCACCATCGCGGCGGTTTCCAGCATCAACCCGAGTCCCCCGTAGCGCGCCGCCATGCCGCCGAGCTTGCCGGCGAACCCATCCAGCATGTCGCCCTCTGCCATGCGCAGCATCTCAAACTCCCCTTGGAGAGTGCCCAGCCGCACCGCCCGGACTCGGTCCGCCCCGACGAACCTCGCCTTGAGGCTTGCCCACACCTCTGCTGCCGTCTTCTTGGACGCAACCTGCAGAAGAAGATCCTCAAAGAGCGTGTGGAACAGGTACGCCTGCGCCGGCTTGTCCTTCTTGGCGATCACGGCCGCTCCACCGCCTCCCACAGCCCGGCAGCGTCCAGGTACGCCTCTACCTTGATCGCCCACATGGTGAAGCTGTTACCAGTGAGCATCAGAACGGGCTGCGCCAGCGAACTACCTGACCCGCCGCTGTACGGGACGAGCGCCATCACCGGCGATCACCCCCACAACCTCAGCTCTGATGCCAATTGTTGGTGTCTACTATTGCCCTAGCACTCACCGGCGATCTCTCTCTCTCTCACTCACCGGGCTGGAGGTAGACGAAGAGTACAGAAGAAGAAGGAGCAGGGAGACACAGCAGAATTTCTTCCCAGCGCACGAACGCTGCAGCCGCACGTACGGCCTTGTATTCCCTCGAGCAACAAACTCGTGATCCATCTGTTACAACGCATCGGACTCGCCAGGCATGTAGCCACGTCCCAGTCCACGCCGAGCGGCCGTTCCATCCCACGACATTCACGCCCCACGCAACATGACGTACATGCCCTGGTCATGCGCGCCCGCCCATGCAAACTCCAACGCTCCCCCGATCCCGCCAACAGAACACACACGTACTATACACTTGCGGTGTACTAGCCCACGGACACACCCGTGCGGTCCACACGCACGCACACTTGCAGATCCGATGCACCCGTCACGTCTGATGCGCGCCCATACACGCGGCCGACTCGAACGGTTCACCGTCGTGGCTTACTTTCCCAACACCCTGGTCTCCCTCAATGGTTTTCTCCGTCGAACGCACTTCGCCAAACCACAACGTTCAAGATATCGTCAACGTCACCGTAATGGGGAATGAAGTCAAATATAGTTACTACCTCCATTGTTTGTACACAAGGCTAGTATATCAAAATTACAATGTGCAAAAGGCCACTAACACTAATGGAGGAAAAATTTATGGGGTTTGCCTCGTACTAGCAACCAAGGACATTAATATACCCTTGCATGCATGCGGAAATGAGAAGGTTGGTTTGCATGGCGCTGCATTAAACAAGCGATGAGGAGTGAGATGGTTAGCTCTTTGGGTTTTGGAGAAAAAAATACACATTAATTCACATCTCAAACGAGGATTTGTATCGATTAATCCCGTGAAGGAAAACTCCTAGTACGTACGTACTTATCCTGTTTGGGTCTAGGCCTTGCATTGCCATACTTCGCCACACATTTTGCCAAGCTTGCCTAAAGTTTTCAAAATGATAAGTAGGTACACTTGTGCACGGCTGTTGCGGTCGCACCGCACCCTCACACGGTCTCTCCTACACGCCGCGGTCGCACCGCACCCTCACACAGTCACTCCTGCACGCCGCAAACCCAACCAAGGGAACGCACCCTCACTGACATGTGTTACCGCATGTGAACAAACCAAACTCAGCCATCCTACCGCTGACACATAATTTTCATTCATACAGAATGTTTATCCAACCGCATGTTGGGGAGGATCCGTACGGCCCATGTGGTGGTCTGTTGGGGAAGAAGAAGAGGTGAGGAAGAAGGGTTAGGAGATGTAGGATATTCATCCAACCGCCTGAAATGGTAGACTAACCCAAATGATGAAATTCAGGCGACTTGCACAACAATATATGTTTTTACACAACAAAAGATCCATAAAACAACAACATAAATAAAAACTATCACTGCTCGTGCCAGCCTCAGCCAGCCAGCCAACATAAACAAATGATGAAATTCAGGAGGAAGATGGCGAAGACATTATGCCGGATGGTGGAGCAGCCAGCCAACCTCAGCCTGAGCGTGCCTCCAGCAACGAGGCGCGTGCGAACGCGCCGCCTGCTGCAGGCGAATGCGCCGCCAGCCGCGGGTACGATCAAGCTGAGACTCGCCAGCTAGCCACTCCTCCAGCCATCACTGCCGTCTCCACCAACCTGCTCGACTCCCCAGTTGCTCCCTTGGGCTGACTCGCCGTCTTTACTTTCCTGCTCGTTATTCCTTGAACAACTTTTTATTAAATTTGCGCAGCTCCACCCACTTGGGGTGTATTCAAACTATGTCAAATGCTGGCCTTTCAAAGGCCTTTTGTGTAAATATAATTATTCATGTGCTTGGCTTCCATTCCTACTTGCTTTTCATTTTTTGCTGTTTTCCTTTGCCGCCCTCCCTTGGTCGCCGCCTTCCCAGCCGGACAGCTGCTCTACAGCCTGTGACCAGATAAGGGCTTGGCCGTCTGGGAGGACAAGTACTCGAGCTTTCTTAGACTGTAGCAGAGTAAGGAGGGAAGCCGGTCTGCTGGCTGCTCTGACAGCCGGTTGGTGGGGGGGGGGGGAGCCGGCTTGGGCTATATAAGTTCGTTAATCCCTAGCCATTTTTCGTGTGGGCATCCTTTCCTGCCTTTGGCTCTTGCCAGCCGGACAGTCGATTCTTCGAGCTGCGACTTACAACAAGAGAGGGCTTGGGTGCCGGCACACTACTTGTCTGGCTGCAGGTAGAACTTTGAATATAACTCAAGGCAGCAAGTCCCCGGGCCGACTGATCGAACCCGGCGCCGTACGAAAAAACGAATGTAGTGGCATAACCATGGATATGATACCCATCATTCATAGATAAAAGAGGGTAGTCCCCGAGTACTCCTCGGGGGGCCTGTTGTCTCGTACTTAATACAAAAGGTAGCGTGGTACATACTGCATTTTAACTGTAAAATCTTCGGAGAAGATTGGCGTTCCATGGTCGCTCTGACTCCTTGCCGGAATCATCTCTCTTGCGTGCCTTCGGCTTCTGCGCGTCGATCAGGTAGTAGGAGTCATTGCCTAGAGCCCGGCTGATGACGAAGGGGCCTTCCCAAGGGGCTGAGAGCTTGTGCTGGCCGGCTGTTCGCTGGATCAGCCGGAGCACAAGATCACCCTCTTGGAAGGATCTTGGCTTGACCTTCCGGCTGTGGTAATGGCGTAGACCCTGTTGGTAGATGGCGGACCGGCTGAGGCCTAACAACCGGCCTTCTTCCAGCAACTCGACGCTGTCTTCTCGTGCTTCCTTGGCCTCCGCCTCCGTGTACATGGTGACCCAAGGTGAGTCGAACTCGATGCCAGTTGGGATGACAGCCTCGGCACCGTATACAAGGAAGAAAGGGGTGAAGCCGGTTGACTTGTTCGGGGTAGTGCGCAGACTCCAGAGGACGGCCGATAGCTCGTCGAGCTAACAGCCGGCCGAACGCTCCAGCGGCACGACCAATCGGGGCTTGATGCCGCAGAGGATGAGGCCGTTTGCTCGCTCGACTTGGCCGTTTGACTGTGGGTGGGCAACGGACGCTAAGTCCAGTAGAATGCCCCGTGTCGCGTAGAAACGTGCCAGTTCTCCCTTGGCAAAATTCGTGCCATTGTCGGTGATGATGCTGTGTGGTATTCCATACCGGGTTGTAATATCTGCGATGAATGTCACGGCAGTCGGCCCATTCAGTTTCTTGATTGGCTTTGCTTCAATCCATTTGGTAAATTTGTCCAGGACGACAAGCAAATGTGTCATGCCGCCACGCGCCGTATTGAATGGGCCCACCATATCCAGTCCCCAGACGGCAAAAGGCCAGGTGAGGGGGATGGTCTTGAGTGCAGAAGCCGGCAGGTGCTGCTTGGAGCCGAAGATTTGGCACCCTTTGCAGTGTTTGACTAACTCCTTGGCGTCCTCCAAAGCAGACGGCCAGAAGAATCTATGGCGGAAAGATTTGGCGACGAGTGACCTTGAGGCCGCATTCGCCCTGGTGGATGTCTTCGAGGATTGCTATGCCTTTCTCTGGCTCGACGCAGTGCTGGAAGACTCCAGTAACGCTGCGCCTAACAAGCTCTCGGTTCATTATTGTGCATGCTCCGGCTCGGTTTTGGACTTGTCTTGCCGAGATCTCGTCAGTCGACAGTTCTCCGTTTATCAGGAAGTGGAGGATCGGCTGGGCCCATGATGGAGCTGTGACTTCTTCTATCGCCAAAATGACTACTGCAACCAGGGCGGGTGGGCTGGGTTGTGGAGAGTTGGAGTCGGCGACCGCCTGCTGTGTTGGTGCAGTCCCCGGGCCGAATGCAGTAGTCCCCGGGCCGGGTTCGACTATGGCAGTCCCCGAGTCGGCTGTCGAAGTCCCCGAGCCGCCTGCTTGGTTCCCCAAGTCGGATCCGACTGTGTCGGGGTCTGGCGGCATGAAGATGGAACTAGATTCCAGAGATGGCTTGACTGACGACTTGAGGAGGCGTTGGAGGGCGACGCCGGTTGGTATAGCTTGTCGGGTGGAGCCTATTCGTGCCAGGGCATCTGCTTGCTCGTTGTCGGCCCGTGGCACGTGGAAGAACTCGCACCCCTCAAAGTATCCGCTGATTTGCTGAATGAGGAAATGGTAGCTTCCCATGTTTGCGTCCTGGGCGTCCCAGTCGCCGGATGATTGCTGGACCACCAAGTCCGAGTCGCCATAGCACAGGATCCGGCGGATGCCGAGTTCCTTGGCCAGCCGGAGCCCGTGTATGAGTGCCTCGTACCCGGCTACATTGTTGGAGGCGGCAAAATGGATTTTCAATGTGTATCTGAGTTTGTCGCCTTTGGGAGAGGTGAGGACGATGCCGGCTCCCAAGCCGGTGCGCATCTTGGATCCATCAAAGTGCATCCACCAATGAGTGGAGTCGGGGGCCGGCGGCAGGTACTGGGTCTCGGCCCAGTCGACGAGGAAGTCGGCCAATGCTTGGGACTTGATGGCGGTGCGGGGCTGGTAATAGATTGTGTAAGGAGCCAGTGCAATGGCCCATTTTGCCACTCGGCCGGATGCATCCCGGCTGCCTATGATCTCGGCGAGCGGGGCAGTGCATACGACCGTGATGGGATGCTCTTGATAGTAGGGCTTGAGTTTCTTGGAGGCGAAGTACAGACCATAGCACATCTTCTGATAGTGCGGGTAGTTCTGCTTCGAGCTGGACAATACTTCGCTCAAATAATATACCGGCCTCTGGACTAGCTGAGCTCGGCCTTCTTCTGGACGCTGAACCACGATAACTGTGCTGACCACCCGACTAGTGGCGGCAATGCAAAGGAGCATTGGCTCTTTCTCAGTCGGTGCTGCCAAGACAGGCGGCGTGGTCAGCATCTTCTTGAGCCCGTGGAAAGCTTGGTTTGCTTGGCCATTCCACTCGAAGTGAGTGGACTTCTTCATGCGTTGGTAGAGGGGGAGAGCCTTCTCTCCGAGCCGGCTGATGAAGCGATTCAAGGACGCCAGGCATCCGGTGAACTTTTGGACGTCTCGCAGCTTGGTAGGTGTTGGGGATATAACTACTGAGTGTAAACCGCCCAGGAGGGGCCGGTTCACCCTCAACTGTATTGAAGCCCACGAAGTCTCAGAAGATGGCGCTTTACTATGAAGCTTACAGGCCCATAGCCCAAAGGCGGATTAGGGCCCAAAGTGGTGAACCGCCATAGTCATGTAACTTGTATTGTAAGATAAGTAGAGGAGAGGCCGAGACCGACACTTGTATGAGTCGGCCTCGGGACTCTCTAAACCAGCGGGGCGTCAACCCGTGTATATAAGGGGACGACCCGGCGGCGGTTCAAGGACAGGAAACAACAACTCGATAGCCAGGCATAGCTTGTTTAGCTCCCTGTTTAGCGAGACCCCAATAATCCCATCAGAACTAGACGTAGGCCTTTTCCTTCATTTAAGGGGCCGAACTAGTATAAAACCCCTCGTGTCCTTTGTCCGGTTTAACCCCTTTAAGCTAACCCGTCGCGATGGCTCCACGACTAAGTCCTTCTGTGAGGACATCTGACGTGATATTTCCACGACAGTTGGCACCCACCATGGGGCTATCGCACGATGGTTTCAAGTTCTTGAAGGGCAGCTTTGAAGGACTCAAAGGATACGCAGTGGGCTGGATGACCAAGAGTCGTCGCGACAAGCTCTACATCGACGACGCAGGCTGGGGCCCCGAGGCTGGCTCAATCGAGTACGGGTACCGGGTCCCCTTCGGCGGAATTCACGTCTTCATCGGCAAGATCGGTGAACCGGGCCCTGAGCCGGACATCTACACCGACCTCGTCGAAACGGCTTAGCGTGCAAGTCCCGCCCGGATTCAGCCTGCCATGAAGCATGCGTTCGTGGGATGTGTCCACGGGATCAGATCTGAACAGGTATCTGAGGGAGAGACGGTCGCTTATTCCGACGGCGAATCATCCGCTGGTGAAGCCGAATCCTTATACCATGTTCAGGATGGCGTGTTTGAAGGGTATTCCGATGGCACAAGTATTCCGGAATTTCTTGAACCGCCGAACCACGTCGGGATCTTCATGGCTGGAACACAGCCAACCTTGCAAAACTCTACTACAGTGGCGTCCGAACCGGAGGCAGGGGCAGGAGGCTCCACGCGCCGGCCGGCTCAAGTTCTCTCCAGTTTGATGGATGCCTGGGTGACCTAGTTGACCATGGCAGTTACACCGGCGACACAGGATCAGCACAATGCAGACATTGCAAGGTTGAAGGATCAGATAACACAAGCCAAAGAAGATTTAGCGGCTGAGGAGACCAGGATGGCTGAGGAACGGGCCGCTTTAGATGCCCAGGCGCAAAGGAGTCAAGCCGAGAATTATCGACTTTTGATGGATCAGAACGCTTCGAATCAAGTATTCAGGAGGAGACATCAATCTCGCTTGCCGGCGGATTACAACGCGATGAACCTCTTTGATACGCCAGGAGCAAGAACTAGCAACCCGGCAGTGGTAAACCGGAATACTGAGTCAAGGACCGGAGCGCCGGATCAGCCTCAGGTGATGGGTCCACCACGACGCACGATAACCCACCGCGGTATACCACACCCCCGCGAGGTCACTTTTCTACCCCTTTGGACAATATGATAGCAGCAACATCCCGGTTGGCAGCTATTCTGATAGAGGGTGAATCGCCGGCGGCGCTTGAGACGCGGCGGGCCAGGGATCTTCTTCAAACGGCTCTGACACAGCAACAAGCTTACTCGTATAGCCGAGACAGGGTTCACTCAAGTCCACGTCCGAGCAAAAGCTATAGCAGGCATATAGATGAACCGGAAGTGTCCAGCAGTGCGCGGCGCCGCATTGTCCCTCAAGGGCCTAATCCGACGCGTGGTGATGTGAACGCTCAGGACGTGGTGGATAATGGCAGAGCATGAAGGGAGGCCGCTTTAACAGCACAACATGCGGGTCGATATCAACCCGCCCCGGTTCAGCCAGCAGCGTCAGTGGGCCGAGGCACCGGGCTTGCTTTCAGTTCTTGGGGAGTGCCGTGTCTTATTCCGGCTCTCCGTAATGTGCTACTGCCTAAGGACTTTAAGGGCCCACGTAAGGTACCAAATTACACCGCTGATCAGCCACCCGAGGCGTGCGTGGAAAGTTATGAGATGGCAATGGAGATGCTGGACGTGGAAGAAGCGGCTTGTGCAAAGTAGTTCACGATGATGTTGGAGGGAACAACCCGTACATGGTTGAAAAACTTACCAGCTAACTCCGTTGAGTCATGGGACCAGTTGAAGGCCCGGTTTATAGCCAATTTCAAGGACACATGTAAGCAGCCTATGTCCATTGTGGATCTCGACGCCTGTGTGCAAGGGGAGAACGAGTCAACAACTCATTAGGTGCGCCGTGTTTCAGAATTTTTGCAGTCTTCAGACCGGATTAATGCTGGCCAAGCAATCATGATGCTGGAACGTAATTACCGGTTTAAGTCACTGAAGATGAAGTTGGATGGCTCAAGCGCCACTGCAATGACATGGGCACCCTTATGGCCGCTGTCGGTGTCAAAACCGGCGGATCTCGGGTAGGGGGTCCCGAACTGTGCGTCTAAGGCGGATGGTAACAGGAGACAGGGGACACGATGTTTACCAAGGTTCGGGCCCTCTCTATGGAGGTAATACCCTACTTCCTGCTTGATTGATCTTGATGATATGAGTATTACAAGAGTTGATCTACCACGAGATCGTAGAGGCTAAACCCTAGAAGCTAGTCTATGGTATGATTGTTGTATATATCTATCGACTAGCCTGGCCTCGGTTTATATAATGCACCAGAGGCCTAGGATAACAAGAGTCCTAGTCGAATACACCGGTGGGGGAGGAGTCCTTGTCTTGATCGCCAAGTCTTGCGGAATCTTCCTTGTATGCGGCAGCTGTCCGGACTAGCCCATGAGTATACGGCCATGGGGGTCCTCGGCCCAATCTAACAGATCGGGAGATGACGTGGTGAGTACCCCTAGTCCAGGACACTGTCAGTAGCCCCCTGAACCGGTCTTCAAGTTTATGGACGCTCCTCGATTCTTCCGAACCGTTCTTCATCTTCAGTCGTCGGTCTTGAAAACTGGTTCATCAAATCTTCTCATCTTCGATCTTGAGGATCGCCGAAATGCATTCGACGAGTTTACAGGTCGGGTATCCGAGGAGCCCCTTTAAGTTTCCGGCCTTTATCAAACCCTTGTTATTTTTATGCCATACCTCGGTTTTGAAGTTGTTCCCGGGCGGCAGCGTCCTCTTGCGTCCGAGCTCCAACGCTGGACTGCATTCGAGGTATCTTTTGCAGCCGAGCACCAACGCCGGAACGCTTCCCAGCTCTAACGCCGGAATGTATCCGAGCTCCAACGTCGGACTATGTATCCGAGCTCCAATGCAGGACTTTATCCGAGTTCCAATGCCGGACTATATCCGAGGTGTCGTAAATCACCTTGGTTCAAAGAAGTTTGAAGGAGTTTAGCCGAGCTCAACGCCGGAAATGCCCTCTATGGAGCCAGCCACTAGCACCCGAGCTTTATGCCGGACTGCTTCCGAGGTGGTGCACCACCCCAAATGTGGGCCGATTTTTGTCAATATTTTTGATTGGTGCAATTTATTCTCTGCCGAGATACATAGCCAGTAGCCCTCAAGGTGGGTATCGATCTAAAACCCGATATGCACATGAAGGATGACATAAGACCGCTGATTCCCGTAGCCGCTGAGACTCAGGTTGATTTGCAAAATCGGTCTGAGGATCAAGTACTAGCTCGGCAGAATATTTCGGGACACAAAAAGCGGCGTGCTCAGTCCTCAAGACTCAGGTTGGGTGCGGCCGACCAACCTGAGGATCAAAATCTCCTCGGAGACTGTATTACACTTAAAATTTTCTGCATTGGACAGGCAATGCAGTAGCCCCCGAGACACTGGTCGGGTGGCAACACAAGATCAGGGGATCGATGTGCCCCTTTAATATTTGTAAATAATAAGCCCGAAGCCCAGTAGCCCCCGAGCCTTAATGCAGGCACGGGTGGCCGAATTAAGGATTGATATCCATAGTAAAATCACAAATTATGTGTAATGACTCTATGTATCCAAGTACTTTACGTCATTAATGCTCGGATCCGCATTGTACAAAACTTTGTTGACCGACCATCGGCTTCCACCTCCTCGGCCAATAGCCGAGGAGTGTTTGTCCTACTTTATAAAGCCTTTATGAGGGCAAAGGTTTACAACAAACAAGGCAATATGGCCATCCGGTTTTATAAACAAAGGTACGCAGAGAGATATGTTATATTACTGTTTAACAGAAGAAATGTCTTCCAAAGAATATAGTCCCGCTATCGGTTCCTTTCTTTGGGTTGTCATGCTAAGCATGATCATGAAACCTAAGCTCCGATGTAAGAGCAAAATATCGAGGATTTAGTTTGGGAGGCCAGTTAATAGCCCCCGGTAGTGTTCGGCAAGAGTCGAGGTCAAGCCGTAAACACTTCGGCCATTGTTATGAATGGCCCGTCGTTTAACACCGTCATCGGATCTCTGACCAGTTTACGCTTATTGTGACAGTCACTTTTCGGCTTTCTCCACTGAGGTGCTTAACCATGTGAGCTGGAAGCACAATCGCAGTGGTTCTCCCTTTGCACACCTAGCCGAACAAAGCGGAACGTAGGAGGAAAGCGCAGGAGCCGGGCAACCCAACTATTGACCGAAGACACAATTCAAAACCGATGCATATATAGCAATATCCGTGAATGTTTTTGGCGAATCTCTAAAGGTGTCCGGCGTTGCACTGCGAGACTTGTGCTGAAAACACACAATTAGTTTAGAAAGTGCCATAAGCTTGGAAAACCAAAAAACGTCAGTAAAAACTTGACGTCCGAAAGGGATCAAGTGTTCGGTGCCAGTCCGAAAATTGGCCCTTGCAAAAGAAGTGCTTCTGTCGTGCTTTAACATGATACATCCTATCTCAAGACTTCAAGCGCGTCAGCCTATGGCTTCAACCTCCTATCCCGAGGGCGGAGTACTTCTCATTAGGCCAGTTTAGCAAACTAAACTCTAGCGGCTTTGAGAGAGAAATTAGGCTCCCCGGCTAGTGACCACACGCTCGTGTCGAAAAAACGAGTGATAGATAATAATAATAATAAAACTTTGCAACGACTAAGAAGAAGAACACTAATCATAAAACGGCTCATATAAATTTAAGAGCCCCCAAGTGACTTGGGTAAAAGAACGATTGCATGTACCGAAGTACTTATATCATATTTATGTTCAACCAAACTTTAAACGCGTCTTAACCGACCGTCGGCTTCTCCCTCTTCGGTCAAGGACCGAAAAGTGTTATGTACTCCATCTGTCGAGAATATCGACGGTGTTTCCAATAACCAGGCAATCAGGCCATAAGGCTGTAACAGACAAAGCATGCTCAGGGAACTTATGCTATATTAGTGCGAATGGTAAGAAGCATCTTCGAAGAAAATAGTACCCCCATCGATACCTTTATTCGGTGCTCATTGTTATTATGAGACTTGTGCAATAGATTTTTTGTACTCATGTGTTCCGTTGTGTGCCGACCATCATTGAAAACTATAAGAGCACTAGCTTTCGGCTTGACCCAGTCTGAGGTCCGGCTCGGATGACCCGATCGTGACAATCGCAGAGGTGCTCCCTTTACTCCCTAGCCAAACAATCGGGAACGTAGGGGTAAACACAAGAGCGAGGCAACCCAGCTTGCAAATCGCTTAAGTCAATATGGTGCATATTGTGGCGTAATACACGAACAAGGAACGAAGCCGTACAAGTATAATCATATGCAGGAGGAAAAGCTTCATGAAGGAAGCCCCCAAATAAATTGGGTATTTGAATTTATGCGTCACAAACAAAGTTTGGACAAGAAATTTTTTTACAAGCAACATTTTTCCAAAAAAGTATAATGCTTGGTCGAACCGAACACAAGTTAGGAATGAAAGCTTTGAGCATGAAAGCGACTTAGCTGGTTAATGTGTTCGGTATTGATGACGTGGTCCGAGCTTGATACGGGACAAGGTTCCACCCCCAAGCCGGTCCCAAGGTGGCGGAGCGGAGAGCTCGACACGCTGAAGTGGTGATATAGCACGGTCAATGCAGACCGGCAGAGTGACGCCAAAGTCCCCGGATCATTTTCCTGCGCACAAAAAATGGTGCAAACCGGAGATAATAGTAATAATGATAATTAAAAAAAAATCGTTGCATAATAGATAATTTATGCAAAGTGAGTAATAAAAGAAATATGGCCTGGCGCCGAAGTCAATGTTGATGCAGGGCATCGGCGTGACGCGGTAAAGGCGTGGCAAAGCCTGAATTCACAGGTCGGTCCGAGCTCCGGGTGCGGCGTTCGCCGGACTATGTACGGAAACTGACCGAACCACCATGCGACTGTCTTTAATGCGGCCACCATTCGATAGACCTATGTACATATGATGGACAAATCAAAGTAATAATTCCCTGGGAAAAATGAACCCAAACAAGCAAAAAATGCTTAGATTAATAGCACCTAGTTTATTTGTTGTGGCAATCCGAAGGAAGGTGATTCCCAAAATTGGGACTCGATCCGCGCACCCATTGCCTGATGGGCGATAAAACGACGGCATGGCAATGCTGGCAAAGGTTGGCTCGCCGAGGCAAAACCCTCGGTCCAGCTAACGTGACGGAGCTGGTCGGCTAGTGACGCCGAAGTGTCCGGAGTAGGTTGATGAAGAGATGGCGAAGCCCCTGGTCGAGCCGAGATGTCGAAGTAGGTCGGCGTGATGGACACCAGCTTGAAGAAGCAATAGTGCGGCCCTGCCGATGCAGGTCGTGACGTGGTCGATGTCGGCTTGATGAAGCGACCGATGCGGTGATGCGGTATGCCCGCTCCGTAATCCGTGGGGCGGCGATGTTGGTGATGATTTATCCTTCGCGATGCCGACTCTTGTTCGCTTGCTGAGATGATGATTCGAAGAAGTTGAGCTCGGCTCAACAAAGTGACGACGTGTCTAGCGCAGGTCGGCAGCCGTGGAGCAATATTGCCGGACTGGTTTGACACCAGCATGATATTGAAGATCATGTTTAAAAGATTTTAAAGTTAGTGGGATGTGTTCGGGAACAAAACACAATACCCCATACAAAACTTCCATAAAAAAGGATGTCCGAAATCCCGTTCGTAAAAAGGACGAACTCGGGTCGGATTTGTTTTCGCGCAGAAAACATATCCGAAAAGTGATGCACTAATCGGAAGGTTCCCGGAGTTTGGACGGTCGGATCGAGCTGAAATTTTTTAGGGGTAGTAGATATAGGAATTCCGCAGTCGATCAACAGTTGGATCTTCCAAAGGAGGTCCAAGCTAGAGGATGGACACCACGCCCTAAACTCGTCCAGATTCTCGTCCAGATTTGACAGGGCTCTGGTATATCGTAGATTGTCGGAGATTCCTCCAACAGAACTCGACGAAATTTAGCGTGGCTGTTGTAGACGTAATTCCGCACTTTTCTACCAAAGCAATCGTCAAACTGACGCTCGAGGAGGCGGTTATGGCGGATACAAGTTCGCTGTCCAGAAAAACAGCGCGGTCGCCCGAGGGCAATGTTGACATTGAGCCCCTGGGCTCCCTGGATGATTCCTCCATGATCTTGAGAGAGATCGGAGCTAATGTTGATGAAGGCCCTCATCCGAACATGACGATCGGAGATAGGGCGTAGTGCTTGGTCGAACCAAGGTGACCAGTCGAGCTGGTGAAGAAGATGCTGAAGTCGCAGTTGATCTGCAGGCGAGCCATCGACCTTTTGCCGAACACACAGCAGAACTCTCAACAAAAGCACCAATGTCGGTGTCAAATCCGGCGGATCTCGGGTAGGGGGTCCCAATCTGTGCGTCTAAGGCGGATGGTAACAGGAGACAGGGGACACGATATTTACCCAGGTTCGGGCCCTCTCTATGGAGGTAATACCCTACTTTTTTGCTTGATTGATCTTGATGATATGAGTATTACAAGAGTTGATCTACCACGAGATCGTAGAGGCTAAACCCTAGAAGCTAGCCTATGGTATGATTGTTGTATATATCTATCGACTAGCCTGGCCTCGATTTATATAATGCACCAGAGGCCTAGGATAACAGGAGTCCTAGCCGAATACGCCGGTGGGGGAGGAGTCCTTGTCTTGATCGCCAAGTCTTGCGGAATCTTCCTTGTATGCGGCAGCTGTCTGGACTGGCCCATGAGTATACGGCCATGGGGGTCCTCGGCCCAATCTAATAGATCGGGAGATGACGTGGTGAGTACCCCATAGTCCAGGACACCGTCAGCCGCCTTGGTCAAGTATGCCGATTCTGATAATACCAAGGATCCCGATTCTGATGAGGAGAAAGCGGAGAAGGGAAAGAAGAACGGCGGTGCAAAGGGACAGCAACACAACCAAGGAGGCCATGTGAATAACGGTAAGCGTAAAGCAGACTCAGATTTTGTGGCTAACGCTAATGTGCAGCGTCGCAAGGGTAAACCGCCCCAGCGTGGCGGCGGAATGAATTTGGAGCGCTTGTTAAATCAGCCCTGCCCAAAGCACGGGACCAAGGAGGTTCCTGCAACACATCTCTAGAAAGATTGTCACATTATGAAGGAGTTCAAAAACTCTGGTCTTTTCCGGTATGATCAGGGTCCATCGGGCGGTTCAGGTCCAGGTTTTCATGGCGGCGGCGGTTCAAACTCTGGATTTCAGAATAATCAGGGCAACCAGAACAACCAAGGTGGTAATAACCAACCGAATAATCAAGGAAATCAGCAGCAGTCGGGTTACCAGAGTCACCCAAAGCAGTTGAATGGTGGGCAGTATCATGTGTTCACCACTAGTTTGTGCAAGCGTGATCAGAAGCTTCACAAGAGAGTTGTTAATGCTGTTGAACCGGTAGTCCCATGTTACCTACGGTGGTCCGAGCAACCTATTGTGTGGAGCAGAGAGGATCATCCGCCCTGGGTTGACAATCCGGGTCACCTGGCTTTGGTGGTGGCACCTCAGGTGGGAGGTTCTAAGTTCACCAAGATACTCATGGATGGAGGGAGCAGTATCAACATTCTGTATTATGAGACCTTCCGTCGCATGGGGTTGACAGACAAGAGTCTTAAACCGTCCAACACTGTTTTCCGTGGTGTGGTACCAGGTAAATCGGCATATCCTATTGGTAAGATCGCTTTGGATGTTGTGTTTGGTGATGAACATGACTCCCGGTCTGAGACATTGACCTTTGAAGTGGTGAGGATCCAGAGCCCATACCATGCACTGTTTGGGTGACTGGCTTATGCAAAGTTCATGGCAAGGCCTTGTTATATTTACGTGCAGCTCAAGATGCTGGGTCACAAAGGGACCATTACGGTTCATGGAAGTCGTAAAATTGCTTTGGATTGCGAGGAAGGTGATGCGGCCTATGTTGAGTCGGTTTGTGCTACAGAGGAGTTGAAATTCTATAAAGATAATGTTGATCCGACAGATATGACCCCTCTGAAGAAGCCCACAACTGAGTACGACCCGAACCTGACATTCAAACCGGCCGATGAGACTAAACTTGTTGACTTTGTTCCTGGCGATTCGTCCAAGCAGTTTAGCATCGGCACAAACCTGGATCCGAAATAGGAAAGCACGCTCATCGAGTTCATCGATGAGAATCAGGACATTTTTGCATGGAAGCCTTCTGACATGCCAGGCGTACCGAGGGAACTCGCTGACCACACTCTCAATATTGATCCCAAGTTTAAAACGGTCAAGCAATTTCTTCGTCGCTTTAACGAGGAAAGACGTAAGGCAATTGGTGAAGAGGTAGCCCGACTGTTGGCTGTTGGGTTTATCATTGAAGTGTTTCACCCTGAGTGGTTGGCTAATCCGGTGCTTGTTCTTAAGAAAAACAGCATTTGGCGCATGTGTGTGGATTACACAGATTTGAACAAGGCTTGTCTGGCCGATCCTTTTGCTCTCCCGCGTATTGATCAGATCATTGATGCGACGGCGGGTTGTGAGCGTTTGAGTTTCTTGGATCCTTATTCGGGCTATCATCAGATCAAAATGGCAGTTAAGGACCAGGAGAAGACCGCCTTCATCACTCCCTTTGGAGCCTTCTACTATGTTTATATGCCCTTTGGGCTCAAGAGTGCCCAGGCCACTTATCAGCGCTGTGTGCAGAATTGTCTTCACACTCAGATTGGGCGCAATGTTCATGCCTATGTTGATGACATTGTGGTAAAGTCCAGGAAGAAGGAGACATTGATAAATGATCTCAAGGAAACCTTTGACAATCTGCGTGTTTACAAGATGATGCTCAATCCGGACAAGTGTGTTTTTGGTGTTCCGGCAGGCAAGCTTCTAGGTTTTATGGTGTCCAACAGAGGCATTGAGTCTAATCCGGAGAAGATCAAAGCAATTACATCCTTGGCTAAACCGGCGTGCATCAATGATGTTCAGCGTCTAGCAGGTCGAATTGCAGCCCTAAGCCGGTTTATCAGCTGTTTGGGAGAGAAGGCGATCCCTCTATCAGATGTTGAAGAAAACAGACACCTTTGTCTGGAGTAATGCGGCTAATGCGGCGTTTGAAGACTTGAAGCAACAGTTGGCTGAACCGCCGGTCCTTGCTGCTCCGGTTGACAAGGAGCCCTTGTTGTTGTACGTGGCTGCTAATGCCCGTGCTGTCAGTGTAGCAATTGTGGTGGAGCGCAAGGAGGCTGGTAAAGAGTATCGGGTTCAACGGTCGGTTTACTACATCAGTGAGGTGCTTATCGAGTGAAAGCAGCGATATCCGCATTGGCAGAAGCTGGTATATGGACTTTTTATGGCAAGTCGGAAGCTCAAACAATACTTTCAAGGCCATCCCATTACAGTTGTCAGTTCAGCTCCTTTGGGTGATATAATTCAGAACAGGGAGGCAACTGGCCGAGTTGCAAAATGGGCGATTGAGCTTGGTCCACATGGTTTGAAGTATGTGCCTCGCACAACCATTAAGTCTCAGGCACTTGTTGACTTTATCAATGACTGGACCGAGTTACAAGCACCAGAGGACAAACCGGATAATACATACTGGACTATTCACTTTGATGGATCCAGGCAATTGGAGGGCTCGGGGGCTGGAGTTGTCCTTACTTCCCCTCGAGGTGATAAAATTCGTTATGTCCTCCGTTTAATGTTCCCCTGTACTAACAATGCAACTGAGTACGAGGCTCTGCTCCACGGGCTCCGTGTGGCCAAGGAGATGAATTTAAGCCGAGTACGATGCTTTGGAGACTCTGATTTGGTGGCTTAGCAAGTTTCTGGCACTTGGGATTGTAAGGATCCACTCATGGCGACTTACAGATGTGAGGTGGATATTATGGCGGGTCACTTCAAAGGGTATCAGGTTGAGCATATCGATCGGCGCAAAAACAAAGCAATAGACGCTTCAAGCCGTCTTGGATCTCAACGTAAACCGGTGCCTCCCAATACCTTTTTAGATATCTTGCATAACCCGTCTGTTAAGTTGCTTATGGAGGAGGATTTGGCTGTTCCTGATCCGGAGGCTCAATTGGTGGCCGCTTTACATGTTGTGCCGGATTGGACGGTTCCATTTCTGGCGTATATGAACCGGGGCGAGTTACCAGATGATGAAGTCCTGGCCCGACAGATAGTCCGGTGATCCAAGTCCATGGTTATTCACAATGGCGAGTTACACCGCTGCAGCGTTTTAGGCGTATTTCAGCGTTGTGTTACTCCCGAAGAAGGCCAAGAGATCCTACGGGAAATTCATGAAGGGGATTGTGTTCATCATGCCGGTTCAAAGTCCATGGTTGCTAAATCTTTTTTTCATGGATTTTACTGGTTGACAGCTCATGCTGATGCGGAGGATCTGGTAAAGCGGTGTGACGCTTGTCAAAAGTTTTCACGCGGAGCTGATGTTCCGGCTCAAGAATTAAGGATGATTCCTATCACTTGGCCGTTTTCCACTTGGGGGCTTGATATGGTGGGACCCTTTAAGTGCTCCAAGGATAAGAAGACCCACCTGCTGGTGGCGGTTGAGAAATTCACCAAATGGGTTGAAGCGGAGCCTGTCAGCAAGTGTGATGCGGCTACGGCGGTTCAATTTCTCAAAAATATTATCTTCCGTTTTGGTTTTCCACACAACATCATCATGGATAATGGCACAAACCTTTCTAAAGGTGAGATGGAAGATTTCTGTCTTAGAGAGCACATCCGCCTTGACTTAGCCGTGGCGCACCCCCAGACCAATGGTCAAGCGGAGAGAGCTAATCAAGAAATCTTGAAGGGTATCAAACCCCGGCTTATGATTCCTTTAAAGCGGATGCCGGGTTGTTGGGTGGAAGAATTGCCTTCTGCGTTATGGAGCATCAACACCACCCCAACAGATTGACGGGTTACACACCTTTTTTCATGGTGTACGGGGCAGAGGAGGTCCTCCCAAGTGATATTCGTCATGATTTGCCCTGGGTTGCCAATTATGTTGAAGCGGACAATGAGCAAGCACGCCAAGAGGCGTTGGACCTGTTAGATGAAAAACGGGATATGGCTTTGGCTCGTTCGGCGGTTTATCAGCAAGACCTGCATCGTTATCACAGCCACCGGGTTAAGACGAGAACCTTTCAAGAAGGCGACTTGGTGCTCCAGCTCATCCAAGATCAGACCGACATGCACAAGTTATCCCCACCTTGGGAAGGACCCTTTGTGGTCAGCAAGAATCTGCACAACGGATCATACTACCTCATTGACGTTCGAGACAACTCACGCAACTCTGAGGAGGAAACTCGGCGACCGTGGAACATAGCTCTCCTACGGCCTTACTACACTTGAGCCATAGGCTTTTATTATGTACATATTTCGACAATGTATATATTATGATCAATAAAATAAACCAGCATCCTTGCTATAAGCAGGGCCTCTGCTATTTTTTTTTCAAATATCCTTTGAGTTACATGGGGGCTTCAGCTGACAAAGCGGAGTACTACCTGTTAAACCGGCTACCATGCCACAATAAAGCTTAGGAGCTTCACACCCAAGGGGCCAAAGAGAGTCTGGATGCTATGCACAGCTCAAACATAGGCACCCAATGAGCACAGCTCATAAAGTTACTTGGGAGCTCTTTGTGTAAAGTAACAAAGAGTTTGAAAGGACCCTTGTAGCTGGGTATTGACCCACGGCTTGGAAGCCTGGTATATTTACCTAAAACCCTGGGTTAACCTGCCTTCATCAAGTAAGCCACTCCTATCCAGATAATCCTGGCATGACCCGCTGAACGTCTGACAGTTACTCTCATTGAGACCTTGAACTTGTCAAAGTTAAAAACGGTGATTGGTTAGTTGGAGGCCCATCTTAAAAGGCTTTGTCAAATGGTTTAACTCAGCGGCCTGGCAGCCCACAAAAAGCCTCGAATTTGGGCCTGGCAGCCCTAAAAAAGCCTCGACTACACGGTTTTATTTGCCTTTGTCAATGTTTATTTTCTTTTGACGAAATTCTATGTTGAACCGGTATCCTTGATCCGGTATGACTTTTCAGTCATCATATTAACCCGGTGTTTGTTAACCCGGCTTGGTTTTCAACTACAAGTTGACAGACCTTATTATCAAACCGGAGTTTATTAACCCGGCCTGGTTTTGACTACTTGTCGCCAGTTTTGATCATCTGGTGTTCATCGTAACCCGGCATGACTTATTATATGCCATCAATATATGGTGGAGTTATACAAATTCAAGATTTTGGGTCTTCACCCTTATTACAATAAAAGTTGGTAAACCAACTAAGTGATATCACATCACAGTATGAGTTATTTCATATTTCTTAAGGTTTGATTATCAATCAGGCTTTACCTTGGGCATTATGATCCGTCCAGCGGTAAACCGCCACGACAAACTTTCTATATGCAGGCTTCTGGATCGCATTAACAGAGCATAATCAAACATTGCATTTATCTTGGCGGTTCAACAAAAGCCGTGCATCGGCACAACAAATGAAAGAGTTTTAACTAGCCTATTACAAGGCGCTTTGAGGCCCAAAATGCTGATTGTTCTTGCACAACAAAGTTTGTCAAAGAAATACAAATGCCGGATTAAGACTCATTGCCAGGATGACGTGAAGTGGAAGGATCTTCAGGTGCTGGTTCAACCTCCTCCTCTCCACCCAGAGGCTAGAAGTCAAGGGTGGTCTAATCAATCCGGGTTAGAGCCTCAAAGACAGCTTCTTCACTTATAATATCGGACGAGTCAACATCAGGGGCGTAAGTGTGCTTAAGAATTGGCGGGATAAGGTTTTGCGTTTCTGTCACAGTCGTATCAACTCGATGGTTCTCTTCATCATAAAAAGACCGATGAACAGTCAAGTTAGCCTCTGCAGCCAGCTGACTGGACAATGGACGCATCTCCTTTGTCAGAGCTTTGAGTGTTTCATTGTCAAATGCTGATCAATCTGCCTGTTCATATGGAAATCCCTTGGCGATGTCAACCGGATCCAAGTCAGATATCCATGCTTTGGCCCGAGTCAGTGCCTGTAAAGCGCCAGCCCTGGTAGCAGATCGCTTCACCTCCTCTATCTGAGCCGGTGTCATGGATAATCTTGCTAATGTGTCCTTGATCAATGTTGGTTCCGGTTTGTTGTAAGAGACTGCAGATATAACCTGTTGTGCACCAGTATACAGTTGCTCAATCAGTGTACAAGCCGCCTTCAATTTCATCCGCATATATGTTCCAAGATGAGTAATGCGATGGCCTGTGACGGTTTAAGAAATTCAAGTTAAACCGACGGAGTTGATAGTACTACAGAGCAGGTATTCTAAGGTACTTACCAAACACGGCAGCCGTCATGGAATTCACTTGATGCTTCAGAACCGTCAGCTCTTCTTCCACCGGTTTAAGGGCTGCTTCAGCATCTTCTGCCCGCTTCAATAACACAGCCTTTTCAGTCTCCCAGTTGGTGCGTTCAGTTTTGAAGCCCTCTTTAAGTTGCTCCATGGCCGATAAGGCACCCTTGAGCTCCTCTTTGGCTTTAGAGGTCTCTTCTTGCTGTAGCTTAAGGATTCTTGAAGATCGGCGGTTTGGGACTCTTTGGTCTTCATGTCAGCCTGCAAAATCAGATGATACAACACTTAAAAATCTCTTAAAGTCCCAAGCGCATAATAAATTATACACTTGGCACTTGGGGGCTAATGTGGCTTGCTTTTTCAAGTGAGTATTTTTCAAAGTCCCAAGGTTCAATTCAGGTATTAAGCTTGGCACTTGGGGGCTAATGCACATTTGATCAATCATAAGGAAAGGTAATTAAACAAGGACAGACAGTCCCAGTTTTTCTTCAAGAAGACAAACCGGCCCTTGGGGGCTACATCGTTGAAGTGTTCTTTATATCAAAGTCCTGGTTTATCTTCAGGAAACAAACCGGCCCTTGAGGGCTACAATGGAGAAGATATACAAAATATAATAAGTTTCAAAGTGTTCATACCTCATAACGCTCCTTCATCAGGTTCACCAAACCGGCTTCCAAATCACGGCTGGTGTACAGGCGGTTTAAAAAACCGGAATGCAGTTCTTCAGCGCTAAGATTGACGAAGTTGGATAAATCTGTCTTCCCCTTCCCCTTGCCCATAGCAGCGAATTCCTCCTTGGCGACATGTTTGGCCAAGATAATCGGATTACCAGGACTGGTGTGAGCCGTGCTAGTAATTACAACATCATCATCATCATTTCTTGGTGGACTTGGCGGGTTGCTGGTACCCCTGGCTAGACTTGGCGGATTAGCAGCCGGGCTCGGCGGATCAGCAGCCGAGCTCGGAAGGGTAGAATGAGGACTCGACGGATCAATATAAGGCGCCGGATCAGCCTCCAGCGGATTAGCTTCATTGTTCTCGCCTTGTGGGATGGAATCATCCATAACATTGGTATTTCTACCAGTATCATCAACATCCCTCTCCAGTTCAACTTCACCAATGGGGGTACTGGTTTTAGTCTTCTTGCTCAGGCGAGCTTTGGCACTGTGACATCATAACAAAGATTAGCACGGTAAACCGAACTATGAAGGAAAAACATGAAGAGTAATATACTTACCCAGGGACGGTTTTTAGGGGAGGCAGCTGAGTGGTTGATGAACCACCAGACGAATTGGAAGACGCCTGGTAATTTGAATCAGACGGATTAAGTGGGTATCTGAAGAAACCCTTCAAAGGATAAAGTTTTTCAGGAGAATAATTAACCTCTGGTCGACGTTTTCGGTTTGGTGTATCTGGTAAACCGAAAGAAGTGATTTACTGGCCACTGTGCCTGGTTGTGCGACGTTCTTCAGCTTGCTGTGTCTTCAAAGAAAATTTTGGATCCAGATAAGCAAGAGGGTGAGAGTATTTTACTTTCCGAACGGCATGGCGAAATCTTTGAACCGGCACAAGATCTGAATCGGAGGAAAGAGAGATTACCTCAACATGGTCTGCACGACTGGCTGCCGCATCATCCTGGGAATAGTCATTTTCAATAAGGTGTATGAAAAAGGAACCAAGTGAATCAAGTTCTACCTCTGGATCTGATTCGTCAACATCTTCTGGCGGATCAGAAGACTCGGTGGTTTTCTTCTTGCCCTCTTTCTTGGTGACCTTGCTCTTTGCACGGGGAGCCCTAGCAGGTTTAGTCCGTTTCCAGAAGGAGTTGTTGGCCTGCAAAATGAAAACAAAGGAGCATTAGCACATTATTAAAGTGGAGGCGAATCAGTGAGCATTAAATTCAACTTTACCGCTGGCGGTTTGTTGGTGGCGCAAAAAGGGGGCAACCCGACTTGGCTGCATGCGGTGATCGGTTTGTCCAGCATCTTCTTCACAAATTCAGTAACTACAATATCTATCGTTATTATTCATGATATCATTGAGGATCTTTGACGTTGCCCGTGTATTCATGCATTAATCCGGGGCGGCGACTTAAAGGCAAAATACCCCAGGAGACCCAGCAGCGGACGAGATCAATACCAGTTAAACCGTTGGCCATGAGGGCCCGGAGCTTGGCGAGTTGAGGTGCATAAGTATTCCGCTCTTGGGAAGTTAAGCGTTGAGGTAACGGGTGGCCTTTGCTAAGCCGTTCAGGGCGGTAACCCAAGGGATTTTCTCCAGCAGGGGCAGTATTCCGGCAATAAAACCAAGTTTGGTTCCAATCTTTAGGATGGTTGTGGTGTTTTGCATGAGGAAAGTCAACTTGTTTCCTATTCTGGATTGATACCCCACCAAGTCCTGTGTTAGGGCCATCCGAGAACTCTGTGCGGCGGTTTAGATGGAAAAAGTCCCGGAACAGCTCCACAGATGGTTCTTCTTGAAGGTAAACTTCGCAGAAGACTTGAAAGTTGCATATATTGGACACGGAATTTGGTCCAATATCCTGTGGATGGAGTTGAAGGCTCGCAAGGACATCCCGGAAGAATTTTGATCCGGGCGGGCTGAATCCCCGGTCTTAGTGTTGCATAAATACAATCACCTCTCCATCTGAGGGTTCAGGAGGGCACTCAGAGCCCGGAACTCGCCAATGAAGGACCCTTTTTGAGGCTAAAGCGGCGGTGGTGACATATCCGTTGATCTGTGTTTTCGTGATCCGGGACAGAACCCAGTTGAAAGCAGAGAATTGCTTGGTCATTTTGGGAGGCAAACTGTGAAAGAAAAAATGAAAACCGGTTTACGATTGACGGTTTAAGTATACTACTCACTGTTAACCCGGAAAATTGCTATTCAAGTCAAATTGGCGGTTTAAAGCGAGGACTAATGGAGTATGGCGGATTGACTATCAAAGATTAAACCGCCCTTAGGCAGAAGAGCCAGAGCTGAAAATCTACTAAGTGTTTACAGAAACAGGTTTCACAATATGGTAGTATAATTTTGGATCTACCATGGATAAATAAAGAAAACTTTTCTGAGCCCTACAATGGAGCTAAGAGGAACGAAGACGATCAAGACACAGTCCGTTCAGGAGCAGCAAGATGCTACGGTATGGTGGACTAACGATATGGATTTAGCTGCAGTTCAAAACTATCAGGTGCACATATAAATTCAGGAAAAAGACTAAGAGAAGGGCACAGAAGAACTGTTGAACGGCGGCGATCATGGATGAACTCGAAAAGCCCTAATGGAGATCTAGGGTTACAGGAGAGTGAACTTACCAGGGCCACTCGGCAGCGGAGGAGCGTTGCAGGGTTTCTGGTACAAACAGGTTGATGCAGCGGCCTTGGTCGATGCAGATTCGAAGGACGACGGCAGCGGCGGCGCTAGGGTTCTTCGGGTCGCAAGGTGGAAGACAAGAAGAAAGAGGAGGAAATGGAAGGGCCCATCGGGTTTTATTTATAACAGGACAAAAGATAAGAGACAGGCGTGAGAATCGAGGAGCACAAAGCGGCACGGGCCGCAGCTGTCACCTCGATTTCCAGAATGCCATTAAATGAAGGGAATCTTTTTAATCATTTTTTACAGAGATGACGTCATGATGATCCGTTGCTGTGTTCAGAGGATGACGTCACGGCAGTTTAACAAAATTTATAAAAGAAGACATCGTGGCGGTTTACGAGAAATGAAGAAAGATGTTCCCAGGATTTTTCTAAAGTACTGAAGATCGACATGAACAGGTTCAAATCAATCTGGGACCTAATGTTGGGGATATAACTACTGAGTGTAAACCGCCCAGGAGGGGCTGGTTCACCCTCAACTATATTGAAGCCCACGAAGTCTCAAAAGATGGAGCTTTACTATGAAGCTTAGAGGCCTGGAGCCCCAAGGCGGATTAGGGCCATAGTGGTAAACCGCCATAGTCATGTAACTTGTATTGTAAGATAAGGAAAGGAGAGACCGAGCCGGACACTTGTATGAGTCGGCCTCGGGAATCTGTAAACCGGCCGGGCGTCAACCCGTGTATATACGGGGACGACCTGGCGACGGTTCAAGGACAGGAAACAACAACTCGATAACCAGGCATAGCTTGTTTAGCTCCCTAGTTAGCGAGACCACAATAATCCCATCACAACTAGACGTAGGCCTTTTCCTTCATCGAAGGGGTGGAACTAGTATAAAACCCCTCGTGTCCTTTGTCCGGTTTAACCCCTTTAAGCTAACCCGTCGCGATGGCTCCACGACTAAGTCCTTCTATGAGGACATCTGACGTGATATTTCCACGACAGTAGGAATCTTCATTCTTTCTATGGCCTTGATCTTCACTGGGTTGCATTCGATGCCGTGTTCGGAGACCAGGAAGCCTAGAAGTTGGCCGGCTGGTAACCCGAACACGCATTTCTCAGGGTTGAGTTTGATCTGAAACCGGCGCAAATTTTCAAAGGTCTCCTTGAGGTCTTCCAGCAAGGTACCGCGTTTCTCCGTCTTCACCACAACATCGTCTACATAGATGTGGGCATTTCTGCTGAGTTGCTTGAGGAGGCATTTCTGCATGCAATGCTGAAAAGTGGCACCGACATTTCTTAAGCCGAATGTCATAGTCAGGTAACAGAAAGCACCGAATGGGGTGATGAAAGCGGTCTTCAGGCGGTCAGCTGGGTCCAATTTTATCTGGTGGTAGCCCGAGTAAGCATCCAAGAAACTCAACAACTCGTATCCGGCTGTGGAGTCTATTACTTGATCAATCCTTGGCAGAGCAAAAGGATCTTTAGGGCAGGCTTTGTTAAGGCTGGTGTAGTCAATGCACATGTGCCACTGCTTGTTCTTCTTTAACACCAGGATCGGGTTCGCAAGCCACTCTGGAAAGAACACCTCCATAATGAAGCCGGCTGCCAGAAGCCGGGCTATTTCTTCTCCGACTACTCTTCTCTTCTCTTCTGATAGGCGGCGCAAGGGCTGCTTGACCAACTTGGTCTCAGATCGGATGTGTAGCTTGTGCTCGGCGAAATCCGTCACGACACCCGGCATGTCTTTGGGAGACCATGCAAAGATGTCCCGATTCTCACGAAGGAAATCGACGAGCTCGCTTCCCTATTTGCTGTCGAGGCCGGTGCCCATGACAGCGTACCTCTCCAGGTGCTCCGGGTCCAGAGGTATCTTCTTTGTCTCTTTGGCCGGCTGGAAAGAACCTTGAGCATCACATTCCTTGGGGTCGGGGGACAGGGCCGGCTGCTTGCCAGCCATGGTCATGACTCGATCCAACATCTTCTTCTCTTCAACAATCACAAGGGACTCGGCCAGCCGGCTGCTAGCTGCTACACACCCAGAAGATTTCTTGTAGTCTCCGGCTATGGTGATGATGCCCTTGGAACTTGGCATTTTCTTCTTGAGGTAGGCGTAGTGAGGTACAGCCATAAACTTGGCCAAAGCAGGTCGGCCAAACAATGCGTGGTATGGGCTATCGAGATCCACTACCTCAAACCATATTGCTTCTCGGCGGAAATGATCCTTGCCCCCAAAGAGGACATCCATCTCGATCTAGCTGATTGGAGAGCAGGATAGGCCGGGTACGATGCCATGGAACGCAGTCCGACTTGGCATGAGCTGCTTCGGCTTGATGTTGAGCTTCTCCATGGTATCACGGTACAGTATGTTGATGCTGCTCCCGCCATCTATCAGCACGCGGGAAAAACGGGCGGCTCGCCTTTCTGTCGCGAGGGTGGCACCCAAAACCAATGCATAGGAGCTAGGAGACGGCATAACCTCTGGGTGATCGGCCTGGCTCCAGCTGATAGGCTTCTCCGACCAGTGCATAAACTCGGGGTTGTTGGAGGCGACCGTGTTGACTTCTTGCTGCTGTCGGCGCCGGCTGCGCCGGTCTTCAGTATGGCTTGCAGAGACGACGTAGGCGGCATGTTCATCGGGGAACTCGTCTTGAATAGCTCCAACCGCTGGCGGAGCGGCCGGCTGCTGAGGGGCTGGAGGCGGCTGGCCTGCAGGCGGAGGCGGCAACAGCCCTTCGCCCTTGGAGATTCGTGTGAGGCAATGGCATTTCCTAGTTGTGTGGTTGGACGGCTTCGCGCCGCTGTGGAACTTGCAGGGGGCATCCAGGGTTTGCTCGTAGGAGAAAGCCGGCTGCCAAGCCGACCTGCCGCCCTACTGCTTCTCGGGTGCCGGCCGCCCCTCAGGTTGTTCGTCTTCGACTGTGGCCACCTGCCGGCTGGTGGAAGACGGCATAGGGGCCTTGTGCTTGTGGTCATTCTGGTACGGCCGTCGGCTGGATTCTCCAGCCTACGTCTTGGGAGCCGGAGCTAGCACCTTTCTGGAGGCGTCTACTCGGAGCTCGGTCTTCATTGAGGAGTCGGCCGTGGCGTACCTGTCTGCTATGATCAGCAGCTCGTCGAGGGTAGTCGGCTTGTCGCAGAGGAGTTGGTGCTTGAGGAGGGTGCCTTCTCTGCACAAGGCGTTGAAGTATTCTATAGCTTGAACCTCGTGCACCCCCTCGCAGGAGTTGCGGAGCTCGGCCCAATGCGTGAGGTAGTCGTGTGTCAATTCGTTGGGATTTCGAACACACAAGGAAAGCTGGCGACGCTTGGGAGGCTGCGTGTATGTGCTGGTGAAGTAGCGGATGAAGACTTCCGTGAAGTCTAGCCAGCTGTTGACGCTGTAAAGCTTGAGGCTGTTGAACCAGGTGCGCGCCGTGCCTTGGAGCATGAGGGGGACATATTTCACGGCAACACGCCTGTTGCCGCTTGCTATGCGGACTCAGTGGAGTAGTCGATCAACCAATCTTCCGGCTTCACGGAGCCGTTGTACTTGGGCGTGTGTCTTGGGAGCGAGAACCCTTTGGGGAAGGGCTCGTCGCGGATGCGGGGGCCAAAGCAAGGCGGGCCCACATCGTCTTCTTCTTCCAGTGCCAGGGATCGTGCTAGGCGGTCGATCTGGTGGCGGGCGTCATTCTCGCCGACTCCTTCTCGGTGGCCCAGTCGGCCACTGAGAGTTCGATGTATGACAAGCGGTGGGGTGGGATATCTCTCCCCACGAGGCGGAGGAAGAGGCGCGTCGCCTCATCATTCCACACCTCGAGGGCGGCCTTCTGCGTCGCACTCGATGGTGATTCGAGTCCGACGGCGGCTAGCAGCCGGCTCCTTCTCTTGTCTCGCATGGGCGCCACCCGCAGTCGGCGTCCGTGATGTCGCGCCGTGCTCTCGGCGCGGGGGAGGACTTCCAGCACGGGCGTTGTCTTCATGCCGCTCTACGGGCGCGTCGATTAGCTGCTGGATGCGTCTGGTTATGTAGGGGAGCTCGTCAGCCCCCAGTCCGTATAGCTCATCTACGGCCGCCTGGGCGGCGCGTAGGTTATCGAGGGGCGTGGCGTAGACTGGGCGATCTGCTCCCAGCATGCTGGCGATGGTCGTGCCACGCTTCTTGACGACGCCGGCTCGGCTTGGCCCTTCAGGGGGCGGCGTACCGAAGGCGTCACGGTCAACTTCGCGCTGGTGAGCTTCAGTGAGGCGTCTCATGGAGGCTATCCTCTGGACCTCCGCAAGGAGGGCAAAGCGGCGTGCCTCCAGCGTCTCGGTGTCAGCATCGGCCGGGATGGGGGCAGACAAATCATGCAGCCTTGCTTGCAGGGCGTCGTGGGCGTTTTTGCCAGAGGTGACGCCATGGCTGATGACTAGCACCTCGGTGACGGTGCTGCCGCTACTGTCGGCTCGAGGAAGAGGGTCATCATAGATGATCACGTTGGTGGGGAAGGCGTCGAGCGACGCCGTGTCGGAGCCGACAAGCATCGGGTCGGTGGAGCCGACCGACTCCAAGTCCGCGGTAGGCTCGCTGGAGACGTGGAGTTGGTCGAGGAGGCCGACGAGGCGGCTCTCGTGGAAGCCTGTGCCCGCGTCGGATGCGGGCTCGTCGGAGATGTGAGCCTTGCCAAGAAGATCGGCGAGGAAGCTCGCCGCGCAGGCGTCGTCGACGCTTTGTAGCGCGTCGGGGCAAGCGCCATCGGGCGTGCCGGGCTGGCTACGCTCGCTGGGGAGGAAAAGGGTTCCCGTCCAGAGCAGGTCTCCGGACGACGGTGCACCTGGTCGCACGGTGGGCGCCAAATGTCGGGTGGTAGGTGTGACATATGCCAACGGGTGGCTTATCATTGTTGGAGCCAGTAAGACATCGCTGGTTCCTGGAAACGGGATGAGGCGAAGACATGCACGCCGGCGGATCTTACCCAGGTTGGGTGCTCTCCGTGGAGATAATACCCCTACTCCTGCTCTGCGGGGTCTCCGCATGATCACTAGATCGACAAGAAGCTACAAGAGGCTCCTTGAGCTGTTCTGTGTGAGTAGGAAGAAGGGCAAGGCTAGCTCTCTTCTCTCCTTATAGTAGTGTCTAAAACTATCTGAGATCAACCCTTTGCATGGATGCCTAACCCCCAGGGGTATAACGGTAATCCGGCTGGGCACGGGCCCTAGCCGTCACTGTCTATGGCCGCCGGCTTGTCCGCCGGTTGCTAGGGCCCGCCGATTGGTGGGCCCCGCCGGCTGCCGGCTCATCGGTCGACAGGTCGGCCCCACTGCTTGGGGGTCTTGTCGGGGGCTGGTTACTGTTGCCTTGCTTCTGATGATGAGGGCTTTGTCGAGATAAGCATGGCTATAGTGCCGCCGCCTTGCGGGCTCTCACTGTAGCCTTACCTCGTCTTGTCACTTTAATGGTGCGCGGGCCCCGAGGAGGGGAGCAAGCCGACCATAGGAAACCGGTCGTGCCCCAGGCCGGCTGAGGGAGGCAAGGCCGCCTTCGGGCGTCTCTCTGACCGAAGGGGCCCGCCGCCTGCGGGCCATACTGGCAGCCCATCGTGGAGGGTGTCATGACCAGCATGGTAACAGTGCCACGCCGGACGGGTGATGGCTGCCCCGTACGGCGTACTGTAGCCATGCGTGCTCCGGGATTCAGGGATGGCATGCCTCACTGTTGCCACGCCTTGTCCCATCATCGTTATGGGGGTGCAGACTTTGAGGGCACGGCCCTGGCCGCTCACCAGGGGCCGGCCTCTTGGAGTCGGTCTTCTTGGAGTCGGTCTTTTCAAGGCCGGCTTCTTGGAGTCGGCCCTATCGTGGCTTCCTCCATGAGAGTTTAGGGCTGGGCCGGCTTGTGAGGCAGCCGACTGGAGGAAGGCGGCCCCGCGTCTTGGGTGCTCTAAGGCTCGATCAGCCTGTTGTTTTTTCGAACGGCCAAAGGGAGTCGGCTAGGCTACCCGTGGTCATTTACTCCGATAGGTGCCAATCAGAAAATTGGTCTTAGAGAAAAAATTGTGCTTCTGTCGTGCTTTAACATGACACATCCTATCTCAAGACTTCAAGCGGGCCAGCCTACGGCTTCAACCTCCTACCCCGAAGGTGGATGAGAGGGAAATCGGGCTATTGACCACACACTTGCGTCGAAAAAAGGAGTGATAGAAAAAAAACTTCGCAACGACTAGGAAGAAGAACACTTATTATACAACAGCTCATATAAATATTAGAGCCCCCAAGTGACTTGGGTAAAAAGAATGACTGTATGTACTGAAGTACTTATATCATATCCATGTTCAACCGAACTTTAAACGCATCTTAACCGACCGTCGGCTTCTCCCTCTTCGGTCAAGGACCGGAAAGTGTTATGTACTCCACCTATCGAGAATATCGACGGTGTTTCCGATAACCAGGCAATCAGGTCATAAGGTTGTAAATGCATGAGCGCGCCAGGAACTTATGCTATATTCTTGACAAAGTGTAAGAAGCATCTTCGAAGAAAATAGTACCCCCACCGATACCTTTCTCGGTGCTCATTGTTAATATGAGACTTGTGCAATAGATTTTTTGTACTCACGAGTTCTGTTGTGTGCCAACCATAATTGAATAACAATAAGAGTGCTAGCTTTCGGCTTCACCCAGTCTGAGGTCAGAGTTCGGAAGATGCGGTCGTGACAATCGCAGAGGTGCTCCATTTACTCCCTAGCCGAACGATCGGGATAGTAGGGGTAAACATAGGAGCAAGGCAACCCAGCTTGCAAATCGCTTAAGTCAACATGGTGCATATTGTGGCGTAATACACGAACAAGGAACGAAGCCGTACAAGTATAATCATATGCAAGAGGAAAAGCTCCATCAAGGGAGCCCCAAAATAAACAGGGTATTTGAATATGTGCGTCACAAACAAAGTTTGGACAAGGAAGTTCTTCACAAACAACTTTTTGCTAAAAAAAGTATAGTGCTTGGTCGAATCGAACAAATGTTAAAACTGAAAGTTTATGAGTATGAGAGCGACTTAGCTGGTTAATGTGTTCGACATTGATGACGCGGTCCGAGCTTGATGCGGGACAAGATTCAGCCCCCAGGCTGGTCTCAAGGTGGCCGAGCAGAGAGTTCGCCACTCCGAGAAGACGAAGCACCCTGTCCAGCCGCGGTAATGAAGCAGTTCAGCGCGCCAAGGCGAAAACACAATTCGGTCGACGAGGCGACAACACGGCTCGGTCTGAGTCGATTGGCTGCACACTAAAATAGTGCAAACCAAAAGTAATGCGAAAATAAAGATAATACTGTAAAAATAATAATTCTTCTACTTATTTAATATAAGAGAAGTAAATAATGAAAGAGATATGGCCTGAGTGTCGAGGTCAATGTCGATGTAGGGCGTCGGCGTGACGCAGTGAAGGCGTGACAAGGCCTGAATTCACAGGTCGATCTGAGTTCCGGATACGGCGTTCGCCGAACTATGCACGGAAACTGACCGAACCACCACGAAAGCGTCATTAATGCGGCCACCAATTGATAGACATGTGTATAGATGATGGAACAAAGCAGAGTAATAATTCGTTGGAAAAAATAAGCCCGAACAAGCAAAAATTGCTGGGATTATTAGCACCTGGTTTATTTGTTGTAGCAGTTCGAAGAAAGGTTACTCCCAAAATTGGGACTCGATCCGCACACCCATTGCCTGATGGGTGATGAAGCGATGGCACGGCGATCCTGGCAAAGGTTGGCTCGCCACGGCGAAGCCCGTGGTCCAGCTAATGTGATGAAGTTGGTCAGCTGGTGACGCCGAAGTCTTTGGAGTAAGTTGATGATGGGATGAAGAAGCCCCCAGTCCAGGCAAGGAGACGGAGCAGGTCGATGAGGAGATGTCTCAGCCAAGGTGTTGAAGTAGTTCGGCGTGATGGACATCGGCTCGATGAAGCAACAGTTCGGCCATGCCGATGCAGGTCGTAGCTTGTGACGTGATCAATGTTGGCTTGATGAAGTGACCGTGCCGCGATGCCGGTGTGCCCGCTCCGTGTAATCCGTGGGGCGCCGATGTTGGTCACGATTTATCCTTCGCGATGCCGAACTATTGTTCGGCTGGCCAAGATGATGATTCGACGAAATTGAGATCGGCTCAACAAAGTGACGACGTGTCTAACGCAGGTCGGCCGCCGTGGAGTGATGTTGTCGGGCTGGTTTGACACCGGCGCGACGGTGAAGTTCGTTTTGTAAGAATACTTTTAATAATAGTGGGATGTGTTTGATAATAATACACAATACCCCATACGAAAACGTCCTTCAAAAATATTGTCCGAGATCCCGTTCATAAAGAAGATGAATTCGGGTCGGATTCGTTCTCGCGCAGAAAACATATCTGAAAAGTGATGCAGTAATCGGAAGTTTCCCGGAGTTTGGACGGTCGGATCAAGCTGAATTTGTGGCAGGTGGTAGATATGGGAATTCCGCAGCAAATCAACGGTTGGATCTTCGAAAGGACATCCGAGCTAGATGCTGGACACCACGCTCTAAACACCGCAGCAAAAACAGAACGGTCGCACGAGGGCAATGTTGATGTTGAGCCCCCGAGCTCCATGGATGAATCCTCCGCGATCTTGATAGAGATCAGAGTTGATGTTGATGAAGGACCTCATCCGAACATGACAATCAGAGGTAGGGAGTAGTCCTCGGTCAAGCCAAGGTGACCAGTCAAGCTGGTGATGAAGAAACCGACGTTGCAGTTGACCTGCAGTCGAGCCATTGATCCTTGCGCCGATCACACAGCGGAACTCTCAATGAAAGCACTAGTGTCGGTGTCAAAACCGGCGGATCTCGACTAGGGGGTACCGGTCTGTGTGTCTTAGGATCAATGGTAACATGAACATGGGATTTTTCCCAGCTTCGGGCTCTCTTGATGAGATAATACCCTACATGCTGCTTGATTGACTATAATGAATATAGGGGTTATAGGAGTTGATCTACCCTGAGATCATATGTTGTGGGTCTAAACCCTAGATGTATAATGAGTAATGTCATAATCATCTATCGACTAGCCTAGCCTCGGTTTATATAATGTACCATAGGCCTAGGGTAACAAGAGTCCTAGCCGAATACGCTTGTGGGGGAGGAGTCCTTCTCTTGATCACCAAGTCTTGTGGAATCTTCCTTGTATGCGGCAACTGTCCGAACTGGCCCATGAGTATACGGCCATGGGGGTCCTTGGCCCAATCTAACTGATCGGCGGACGACGTGGTGATTACCCCCTAGTCCAGGACACCGTCACCAGGATACGGCACAATAGAGACACAGGCACAGACGTGCAGCAGGGCCCCGCCCACAGGTTTCTCTTTAGATTAAGCCCCTGCGTAAACCTTCTTTACTGTCTCTTGTTGCTCAACGTCCCATGGGTACTTCATACACCTGTATGGGACACTGGCGTTTTAGGCTTTTTGCCACGACAGATCAATGCGCGTACCTAGAATCACAGGGTCAAGGGCATTATTCAGCACAATATATTTTATAAAGTCCGTATACCTTCGGGAGTGTTCGGCGTCACGAGTTTGGCCTTATATGCATCAGCTCCGAATCATGTCTTTGGTTAAATGTTGGGTTAGCCTGGCTCCTAAGTTTGCTGCCTTACATTCCGTTCTATCGGCTAAGGCGACCAAAGGAGAACTAGTGCGATTGTGCCCTGGTTATTCTGGATGAGCACCTTAGTAGAGAAAGCTGAAAACTGACTGTCATGATATAGCGGGAGACTGGTCAACGGCTCGAGGACTCATCGGAATCTATAGGAGTCCTCCGCATTAACGAAGGACCGGTCTACCGGCCAAGTACGCGCACCGTATCCGGATGCACGTGGAAGTACCATGGGCTATATAGTAGCCCCACCGTTCAACTTGTATGGCTAAGCGAAAGTGTTACAGCTATATAGTCCGGTTGCCTGGTTTGATGCGCGATCACCTCCTTAATGGACCAAGACATTGGATCAAGTGTGTTTCCGCCTATCTTCTCGAACACCCTCGCATTACACGTGGGGCTAAAGCCAACGGCTGCTAACTTTCATGTTATATGAATACATAAACAACCACATAGGGGACATTATAATACTTTCAGGCAAAAGTATAAAACACAGCCTCGATAAATAAACACATAATTTTTTATAACTAATAAGTTCGTCATTCAAACATGACATTCTTCGAATACTGAGACTCTATTTTATGGGAACCTTCTATGACCTACTCAAAGTAGTGCTCAGCTGGGTCTTGGCTTCCGGCCGGACCCCGGGTTGCAATGCGGGTGGCCTCCATATCCGCCCAGTATATTTTCACATGGGCAAAAGCCATCCGCGCACCCTCTATGCATGCTGATCTCTTCATGTCATCAATCTGCGCTCTGGCGCCAAATAATCGTTGCACCAAACCAAAGTAACTGTCCGGCTTCGGCTCCTTCGGCCATAGATGGTCTATTACAGACCTCATTGCAAGGCTGGACAACCTATGGAGCTCGGCTATGGCGGCCATCTTCTCACTCAAGGGCAAGGAGTGCGCTGGAGCATTAAATTGCGACCAAAACAGCCACTCCATTTTGTTATCCTCATGATACTTGAATAATTTGGTCGCATCAGCCGCTCTCTTCGCCAAGTACGCATACTCATCTGCGGCGCTCCATAGCTTATCCACCGGAGCATACTTTCGATCTAAAAACTTCATCCGCAACACATAAGGACTTCTGGCCGCAATTTCTCCGGCTTGTCGAAGTTCCTCCCGTGCGTCTCTGATCTGAGAGCGCATCTCTTTAGCCGAATCCATCGCCTTCTTCAGGTCGGCCGCCTTTGTCTGATTCTCCTTTTCGAGAAGCTCATACCGGCCGACGGCGTCCCTCAGCTTCACAACCATCTCGGCTATCTTCTCCTCGCTTCGGAGACGAGCGGCCTGTTCGGTTTTTAATTCTTCGGATGCCTTTAGAGCAGCCGCATTGCTAATCCGGGCTTGGTCCTTTGCTAGAGCAAGCTCCGCCCTCAGGGCCTCAACTGCAGCAGCTCCGCCTGCAACTACATCACATCACATTAATATTTCAACCTTCTTGCAAAAATAGATGTGGATATAGGAAAGCATACTCTGCGACTCCTCGAATCGCTTGTTCACAAGCGTGACGTCGGCCTCCGCAACGTCAATCTGCCGCCTCAATTCGGCGCATTCAGCGGCCTAGTCTATTGCCGAACCCTTAGCAACCTGCACGTCAATACAAGTGCGATCATTATCTGGGAGTGTGATCCTCCTTTTGCCGCCATGGGCTGGCATCCACAGTCTCAGGGGCTACTATCTATACAGAGCGCATGTATCGCACACGGTACAACTAAAAATTGCGGCTTACCTCAAAGCCTTTGAGCAGGCTCCTAAAAGCTTCGTTTAAACCGCTTGTGGCGGAGGAGATTTTCTCCAACACCGTGCCCATTAGGGTACGATGATCCTCCAAGAGAACAGCTGACTCCAGGAGGCCCGTCAGCGTGTTCGACTAGACACTAGATTCTCCCAGACCCTTTTCATTATCCATCACGGAGCCGAACGTGCTGGGCTCGGGGCGGCCGAAGTGTTAGCTTCCGGCCCCGTTGGATCCGGACTCCTCCGTGACGATACCTCAGGGTCGCCCGCCTCACGGGGCGGAGAGGCAGGTGGGGTTTCACTCTCCGTCATCTCTGGAAGAAGATCCCCCGAGGATGAACCCTGTTGAGATGAACTGTTGGGTGGGCTACAAAAAATAGGTCCCGGTTATTACTCTCAGAGGAAAAAGCAATAAGATCTGTGCTTAATTAAACTTACAGCACGGCGGAGGGCTGGCCCGTTTGCAGTCACTGTGCGGTGAGGACGCCCTTCAGGGCAAGGCCCTTTCTCTAAGTTCTTTTCCCTTGTTTAGGCGCCCCCGTCTCCAAATCTTCGGAGGCGGCCCTCTTCTTCCCGCGGGGGGAGGAAACCTCAGAATCACCTCCCCGATTCTCCTCCTCCGTGGAGGCGCTGATTCCCCCGGTTCGGATGCGCAATGTGTGAGGCCCACTCTTGGCCTCCCCGCTCTCCCAATCAGCTCTCTCTGGTGGCACCTGACTTAGTGTCCGTTCAAGAATCCTGGCCATTGCCGAGCCAGGCGAACCTTCGGGAAGAGGGGCCGGACACCTGATCCTCTCAGCCTTACTAAGCCAATCCTGGTTGCAGACAGTGTTCAGAACAATGCTATGACAAATGTAAGCAAGGTGTTCGGTTATAGGGTTACTCACTTGGGTATCGAGGCGATTGCAGCTCAGGCCCGCATCCTCGGTGGTGTCCGGACACTTTATTAGTGGTCCGAAGAACAACTTATACATCCCTTCGAGTGTCATGCCGAAGAAGTGCTGAATGGTCCGCGGACCTTCTGCATTGAATTCCCACATCCGGAGAGGCCGGCGTTTGCACGACAGGATCCGCCGAACTAGCATTACTTGGATTATTTTGACGAGACTAATGTCCCTCTCGAGGAGCTCCCGAATGCGGCTTTGTTACATTGGTACATTGTTCGCAGGCCCCCAGTTTAGTCCCACGTTGGCCCACGTTGGCCCGAGCGGAAGGCAGGCGCAGCCGCCCACTTTGAGCCTCGAGGAGCTGTGACACAGAACCACCTCCTTTGCCATAAATCAGATACCTCCGGGAAGGAGCCTTCGGGCCAGTGGGCATCGGCGTTCCTACTTATTATGGCACCTCCGCACTCTGCGTGTCGCTCCTCAATTATCTTCGGCTTCACATTGGAAGTCTTGAGCCATACGACGAAGTGGGGGGCGATGTGAAGGAAGGCTTCACACACAACGATAAATGACGAGATGTGGAGGATGGAATCTGGATCTAGATCATGGAAATCTAGCCCGTAGTAGAACATGAGCCCCCTTGCAAAGGGATCAAGAGTAATACCTAAGCCCCGGAGGAAGTTGGAGACAAATATGACGCTCTCGCTGGTCTCGGGAGTGGGGATAACCTGTTCGGGAGCAGGAAGCCTATGTTTGACATCGGCGGTCAAATACCCAGCCTCCCTGAGCTTCGCAATATCCTCCTCTGTGACAGAGGAAGCCATCCATCGGCCTTGATGGTCAGATCCGGACATGATCGAAGATCCGGGGTGCTTAAGCTCGGGCTTTGGGTGTTGGAACTCAGGGTGCGAGATGTGCGAGCGTGGAGATAGAGGGATAGGCCTCGGATCCTTTATAAAGGGGAAGAATATCAAGCGTCCCCGAACGTGGTCGATTGGGACTTGCCTAAAAACACGGGTTCATGCCAACATGCACGGTTGGATTACCCATACCCGTATTGATGAGAATCCCGTAATGAGGGGAACACGATCTCTGCTCTGACAGGACGTGCCAAGGAAACCGCCTCGTGATGTGTGCGGCAGAAAGTTGTAAAAACGGTTCAAATAATAACCGGACCGCGGCGTGATGTCACTTTTCCGAATTGTTAGCAGACTAGATTCATGGGTTATTATTCTCTCTACGGTGGAATTAGTCTTGCACAACCGGACACGATCCTTGTGTTCGGAATTAATTTTGGAGTATTTGAAGATGGAACCCGCCTCGCAATGCCGAAGAGAATCTACGCACCGGACTCATCGACATTGAAGCCTGGTTCAGGGCCTACTAAGGAAGTCCTGGATAAGGGGGTATCCGGACAGCCAAACTATATACTTTGGCCGGACTGTTGGACTATGAAGATAAAAGACTGAAGACTTCGTCCCGTGTCCGGATGGGGCTCTCCTTGGCGTGGAAGGCAAGATTGGAGATTCAGATGTAGATCTCCTCCTCTATAAACTGACTCTGTGTAACCCTAGCCCCCTCAGGTGTCTATATAAACTGGAGGGTTTAGTCCGTAGGACTCATCATCGTTAACAATCATACCATAGGCTAGCCTCTAGGGTTTAGCCTCTCTGATCTCGTGGTAGATCAACTCTTGTAATACTCATATCATCAAGATCAATCAAGCAGGAAGTAGGGTATTACCTCCACCGAGAGGGCCCGAACCTGGGTAAAACATCGTGTCCCCATCCTCCTGTTACCATTAGCCTTAGACGCACAGTACGGGACCCCCTACCCGAGATCCGCCAGTTTTGACACCGACAGCCGTTTCCTGCCCGTCCTATATTCTGGCCCATTAACGACCCATTATGCCTGTCACAGAATTAAGCCTTTGCTGTCCTCCGGCCTGTTAACGGCCCGTTACCGTGCTGGTCCGATACCAATTACGACCGTTTACGGCCCATGTAGACCTATTTATCAGACGACCTGAGGCCCGCTGACTCTACGACCCTGTAGGAGACCCAGGGATCCTACGGCCCGTAGCAGGGTCAAGGTTACGTACAACGATCAGTATATGGCCCATGGTTGTTGCGGCCACTAGCAAACCAGGGAAAAAGAAGAGTAGGAAATAAATAAGCCCGAAACTAACGCTAGGCTATTAAGGCGATTGCACAGATTACATCCACTCGGCATCAAGATCGCCACTAGTGCAAATATAGGGAACACCCTACACTGTACAAAAATGGCTTGCTATTTTCTTCAGCCGATGGGTGCATGTTAAGAACAATTTTTGTATCGCACCAAAACAAACTACAACTATAAAACAAAAGGAAGGTTGGCATAAAAGTTAAGAGTCTAGCAGATAAATGCACCACCAGAAGTTCAGAAGCTCAGTTCATTTAACCTGACTGTTATGTTTTCATGTTGTATTATCCGATGGAGCACCATAACCTTCGGCTTCATTTCTCCTAGGCTCCTCAACAACATAGCAAATGTATGATAGTCTGGTTTCAAAACCATGCATATCTTGACAACATCGAACAATGTCTCTCCTTGTTTCGCAAAGGGTCTCTGTCAGGGAATGGACATGTGTGTGGAGCGCAGATATAACATTGTTTTGAGCTTGCATATCTTGATCATGAGGCAGTTTGGACGAGATTGCCTGAACAACCAACCCAGTATTACGCAAGAACGTGCTTTTGGCACTGTTAGTGGACAGGTACTGACCCACTGTAGCAAGAGGTGACATTGCGGTTATAGTTGCCTCGCCACCTTCAAATGGTGGCGGTTCCACCATTTTTTCCATAGCTTGCTGAAAAGTTGAGTTTTTCCTTTAGTATTATCAGAACAAAAGATATTAAGGAGGAAGCAAAACCAAACAAAATAGCTTTGGTCTATATACATAACTTATTATGGTGAACCCAAGTAAAATATTAGTAGTATTTTATTGCAAAGTACATAATAAAACCAGGTTCCAAACATATGACCATGTGCCATCGCTAATATATTCTCTATTTCTTCACAACTAAGAACAGCCAAATAGGCAATTGTAACATTGTGTGGGAAAGTCAAGCATGGAACTAGATTACAGGTCAAGATCAAAGGAAAATCACTCCTCTCTTTTAAACCTTGTAAGGTGCAATGATACGCTAAGACAATTGTGTATAAAATTGAAAAGAGTAATAGACATTGGCTGTAAACTATGCAGTTCAAGGCACAAGTCAGAGTAAGTAGTAGTTAAAAGGCATGAAGATTAAGGACTTACAACAGTGGCTTTGACTGGTGTAGTCATGCCCTTCTTCTTGCTGGTGTGACAGTCCTGGAAGATTTCCATAGCATTTGGGTCAGGAACTTTTTGAACCTTGCGGGCTTTCCTCTACATTTGGAACAAGTCAATATAGATCTGATAATATGGTACAGCGAAAAGAGTGAAACAACACCTAATTACAAGAGCCTCGCAGCGTGCAATATAGCTACGAGATCCTGTCGTCTGTTGGAATTTCACTTTCGTACAGTTGGCCTTTTTCTTTGAACAGTTCACCTACAAGAAGATAGATTTGTGTGGCACATGCATAAATAGGACTTCAACATGTGATCTGATCACACACACACACACACACACACACACACACACACACACACACACACACACACACACACACACACACACACACACATATATATATATATATATATATATATATATATATATATATATATATATATATATATATATATATAATGTACCTGATACTTCAGATCAGACCAGTGTTTAACGAGGCTTCTCATTTCTTCATGCGATATATTTTCCACTGGAGATGTTTGGGCAAGTACATCGTTAGCCTTGCCTTCAAAGTGAGTTTTCTTCAAGTTATACTGATACTATCCTAGAGAAGACTTGAAAACATGGGTGCAAAGTTTTCTGGTTGCATCATCTTGGCTATCCAACTTGAACCTCATCCGTTGAAAATTATGGGAGTCTCATTATCAGCAACCTAGAAAGTATGGGACACAGGAAGGTGTTGAACTGACTTTCGTCTTTGTCATTCCTGTTTTGAATCCATGTTGGGAGGATACGTACATGACACTTAACGGCAACCGCTGCCTTTGATACTAACTTGGCTGACTGTGTAGCATCACGTGGCCTTTTTAGACCTGCCTCAAAACGGATCTCCATTCTTCCTCCTCTAGATTTAGTTAACCTATCGAGCATTATCCCTAATGTTTGTTTCCTCTTGCGCCTAGGTGCTAGTCCAACAACGAACATAGGAAGTGTTAGTGTACGTCAAATTGTGAGACTTCATATAAAGAAGCATGCAACTGTACCTTGACTCTAGCAACTACCTTCTTGCTGTTGAAGCTCACAAGGTTCATCTGATCTTGCCAACTCGTCTTGTGTCAACAGTGCTTGGGAAGTACTGTCAGGTGGCAAGGGAGCTAGGCAACGTGCTGCAAGTAACTCGTGCAGCTGGTAGTACTGTGGAAGGTGTTGCAACAACTAGTGCTGTCTCTGCTTGTTTGGTGGCAGCTATTTGTTTCTTTTTGGCTTGTTCTGTAGCTCGTGTAGCACGGGATACCCTATTTGTAGAATTTTCCGCTGGACTTTGACCTTCTATTGCACCATCAGTACCAGCAGAATCTGCAGGATTCTTCCGCTTCCCATTCCCTGTTATTCTGTGTTTCTTCCTCTTTCTCTATGCCATGTTAAGTCAAGCCGACAAGAAAAACGAATAAGATTTTAGTTCTTCAGAACAAATTGATGCGTGATACAGACAAACTGAACTTTGATGTTAGACAACCTCATGATAGGAGGATGTAATATGTACGAAAAATAGGACGGAAGAGATAACCAGAACTATGATGTGTAAACTGAGCAGAAGACATTTCACTAAATTAGAAGCAATGCAATGGAAGGTAGACACCATATGAAAGATGCTACAAATATCGCTCTGCCAAGTTAACATTGTCTCATCATAAATGGCATTTAAACAAATGTGAAGCAGTACAAGAAATAAATCATATGCAAGATGCAAACAACATCACACTACCAAGTTAGAGGTCTCTCGTCATTAATGCCATTGCATATTCACAGCATTGCATATTCACAACTTCTGATGTGTAAACTATGGAGAAGGCATTTCAACAAATTAGAAGCAATGAAAGATAGACACCACATGAAAGGTGCAAGGAATATCACTCTACCAAGTTAAAACTGTCTTGTCATAAGTGTCATTTCAACAAATTAGTAGTAAAAGCTAGAAAAGAATGCGAGCTGTAACCTATATCACACTCCCAAGTCAAACGTGTATTTTGATAAGTGATTGTTCCAGGTTACACAACATTAGTAATTTGATGTAAGAACTTGGTGTGATAGACAGATATTGTATGTTCTAGAAACAGGAACACATGTCTTATTCACAAGTATAAAGCAGATGGCAACAAAATTAGAAGCAATACAAGCTAGACATGACACATAACATGCAATCACATATAACAGCGCCAAGTTAGAGGGAGCACCTGTGATGGTGCACTAGGGGAGACATGCTCATCACCAACACAGCTACGTTGACTGTTTATGCATGTGTTGTCTTGCAAATCATCTTGGGGCGATGGAGGAGTAGAATCTGTAGAGGCCCTCCGTTTGGAAGGAGCACCTTTATCCGCTGACTTGCTACCTTCCTTCCGCTTTATTGATTTTGAATTGTCAAGTAAAACCGACAAGAAAAAGCAATAAAATTATCCCTTCATGACTCATTCGTGCATGATACTGACAATCACTACTTTGATGTAAGACAAACACATGATAGCAGGATGGAATATGTACGAAAAACAGGATGGCATGGCATTCACAACTATTTGTGTAAACTAAGCAGAAACCATTATTCCAACAAATAAGAAGCAATGCAAGCTAGACACCACATGAAAGATGCAACCAATATGACTCTGCCAAGTTAAAAGCGTCCCATCATAAATGGCATTTCAACAAATTCGAAGCAACGCGTGCTATAAATCATGTGAAAGATGCAACTAATATCGCACTGAAGGTGTCTCATCATATTGATTGATGCGGGATACAAAAAAACAATAGTTTTATGTAAGGACATGCTTAATAGACAGATGTACTGTGTAGTAAAAACAGGAAGGCATGTCACATTAACATGTATAATGTATAAACTAAGCAGAATAGCACATGCAATTTAACCAGATTGGAAGAACTACAATCCAGACACCATATGCAACTTGCAACCACATATCACACTGCCACGTTAGAGCAAGCACCTGCGATGCTAGTGTAGGGGAAACGCGGTAATCAACTATAGAGCTACATTCACTATCTTCATCTAGCCTTGTTGTTTCTTGAGAATCATGTCGGGAGGCTGACGCTGCATTCTTTAAATGAGGATCTTTACTCACAGTAGTCCACTTACCTTATTCTACTCCGTATGATTTTGTATTATATGAGCACAAGAAATGCATGTACTCCTCCAGCACACCACCACATGTGGTCATATCAAGATAACAGTCGAGTGCAAAAGAAATAGGTCAGTCGATTTTTTAGGAACCGTCCGATCTATAAGTAACGGGCAGATGGCCTTCGTCTACCTCCCGCCAGTCACTGTCGACCATCTTTCTCAAACCGTTAGCGACCACCGGTCCAGACCCGTGCATCCGCTGCCCCTCCCCCCTCGACCTCATACCACCGCTGTGCTTGGAAGCACCCCCAGGCCATCCGTTTAATCCCGGCCGACCTCCAGATCGAGCGCCAGTAGCTCTAGGCGCCACACGCCCCTAAGATAAACACTGAGGCGCTGCTTCCCCGGCGTAATAGGTGGACTAGCGCCTGTTAAGCCGGGGAATGCTTCCGTTAATTGGGAATCAACTGTCCAGGAATTGAAATCTAGGGGGCGTCGGACCTCTAGCTAAGGTGAAATAGTATATGAGGAGAAACCTTGTGCATCGCGAGTTACTAGGAACATCTATTATGAAGAAGAAGCGGTCAAATAGTGTCTTCTGTGGGATGAATACCATGCAAGCAGACACGTAAGATTTACAAGAGGAGTACCATTTCTGCTTGCCAGTGTGGTCTCCTCCATATGTCGCTGTGATCTTCTTTTTTCTCCCGGGGGAACCGGTGTTTTGGAGGACGGTGGATCCTTGGACGAACCCATCGCCAAATTGTTGACTATGCTGCCGTGGCCGTATATCGGCGGAGGGGAAGCAGATCCGAGGCGGCGAAGGACGGCGTAGCAGGAATAACTCCGGTGCGGTGGACGGTGGCGAAGTTGGAGCAGCAGCGATGAGGCGCAGGACGGCGTTGGTTGAATTGGCTTGCGTACGGACGGCTCGGCCTCGGCTTCAACTACTAGCCATGGAGGGCGTTGCGGTTGAGGTTGCGGTGGACGACGACGTCGGGGTATCGGCTCCGGCGTGATGGAGGAGGGCGGTGGTTGATGGGTGGGATGGGGTGGCGGACGGAGGATGCCGGGGTTTCGCGGCTGGTGGAGAGGTAGTTTTTGTGCCCACAGAGTACAAATGGGGAATCAGATGGGTGGGTTGGGGGGTGAGGGGTGAGGTAAGGGAGAACCATGTTTCGGTCCGGGGCGCGCTTGTTTTTGGCTTTTTTGAACAGATGGGACACGCTTGTTTGAAATTTGGGGAAAGTACAAACTTTGCCCCCCTCTTAAATTTCGGACCTACTGCGGGTCAGGGGTAGGATGGTAGCCTCAGGTGTCCCAAATAGTGGGCGGGAGCGATTTCGATCGCGCGCATGTGTGCTTAGGCGGCCATTGTGTATGAATGTTTTTTCGGAGACGGTTGCGTAGCGTCTATATGAAGCTACAAACCTACCCCGGTTTAGACCTGTGGACGTCTGGCCGGTAGGTTTCACGGGTCGGAGTTATTAGAAAAGTAATTTCCTTGTACTACCAAACATTGGTCTCACGCGGTTTGGGGCGAGTAGAGGCTCTTTCGGTGCTTCGTTCGGAATTTTGTAACAGAAGCATTCACGTTTAGAGTACTCTTGAACTTTGAGGATTGACCTAAATAGACAACGTTAAATTTGACCTTGTATGTTTGAAAACCTCATTAAATTATCCGCTTCTTTTAGAATTTTAACACTTGAAAATCCTATAACTACGATTATTTTGGAATGGAGGAGCTAAATTTGAATCTATTTTGTACACGACTACAGATGCTATTATGTACAAAATCAGAGCAAAGATTGGTGCCCCCATAATTTAGGTATGATTTACAAATGCCATGATATCAAATTCAAATAATTGAATGGACTTCATGTTGAATTCGATATTTTTAAACCACCTTAAGTTGAGTTCAAATGTATGCTACTTCATCGGTAGCTATTTATAATGTTCGTTGTGTAACTTTCGTATGTATAATGTGCTTTACACACACAACATGAACTATACTCACGTTTCTATTCAATTGCTAAAGCGATGCATTGTCTGGAGTTCAAAATACTAACTATGTGGATCAATTATGTCGAATAATAACATAGACATGCTCAAATTCGATAGAATCTAGATGTCTGATGGATCAATGATCATTCCTTACGCGAATTGCAAATATCATGACCCCATCCTAATATTTGGACACAATTTATATATTTAGTGAATGTGTACATCAGTCTTTTACGTGTAGTTTCACTCTCCATCGGTGGTCTCTCACACATGCTCACACACTCTCTCCCGAGGTATCTTTCTCGCAGACATGCTCTCAATATAACCCTCCCTCCCTCTCGTAACCATTTACGATGGTTTTCACTAACCTTTATCACAAGCACTCTTCCTCTCACAAGCATACACACGCACAATCCCCATCGACCCTTTCTATATACATAGACATGCCGACGTGTCTCCTGTACGCACATTATCTTTAGGCCTGTCTCTCATGCATTGTCTCACACACCTCTCTTCCTAATGGACTAGTATGATTCTAGCAGAGCATTATGTAGGACGCCCCTTAAAGTTAGGTTGGATGAATAGTAATATCAGAGATAAGGGGTTACCTTAGTACAAGAACCTAGGGTTACAAATCCTAGCCGGCTTTGTCAGTGGACACAGAGTCCTTCACAATTCTTCTATCTTTGTCTTGCACGACTAGTCATCCATGGGTCTCCCTAAATGCGTCATGGGCCGACCAATGTGGTGCAGGATGGAACCGAACAAAGGGCGTCACCTCGACCCACCGGACCTCACACGGTGACACACCCTCTCCCCCTCGTCTTGTTATATTCTCACACCCACACATACCAACACAGACACCACACAAAGAAAATCTTATATTTACTAATTGGAGGCACCTTTTAAGATCTCTCACTAATCCACATCATCAAAATTAATTACACCGTTAGATTGTAGAATTTACGCTCCACATGAAAAGAAAAGTTACGTAACACAGACCCATAAAAAGGGCATGGGACACGTTCAGTGTTAGTGGAACACAAAAAAAAACCTACATATGTTTCCCCAAAATAAAAAAAAGGCAAGCTTCGATCTACAAGGACTCCAATAAAAAAAACCATGATCTGCCTGATTGCCCGTAAAACCAACGTGAAGTGTTACTCTTTCCTCAAATAAAAAAAATAAAAAGGTGTAGCTTTATTTTTCCTCTATATATAACGATCCATCTATCCGGTCAAAAACAAATGTAACAATTGATCCTTAATTCCTGCCCACCGCTGCCGGGGCTTTCCTCTTTCTCGATTTGATCATGGATCTCGGTAGCGCTTGCTGCTGCTTTCTCACATCCTGGCCGCCGCCTCCTCCAGCGTGATAGATGTGCTTCTTGGTTTGTGTCTCCACGCCTTCCTCCATATTCTTTCGGGCTCAGTGCCCTGCAAGCGGCAAAGTTCCTGGCAGCCATGATGAGATCTTAGCATCATGCTGCTTCCTGGCCGTACTCCCACTAAACCATGGTGCCTTGGTGCAAGGTAGGGAGAGCCTCTAACTTAACCAGCGAGTGATTGATTTCCATCTGCATTACATTATCTCGCTTGGTTTTATTCCATCGTGATAGCTCATATTTTATATTTAGCAATTAATTTCCCTATAATGCCATTGAGCTCTCTGAATTGAGGTGTGTTGATCTTGGTCAGCCTTAGGCCTTTGCCCCTATGATTGTTACTTGGAGATCAGCTCCCTCTACAGGAAAGTCAATCCAGTATCTCCTCCAGTTATGCTCATGTGCTGCTGCAGTAATATATATATATAGTAACGCTAAACTAAGCGTGAGTGTAGAATAGCTTATTCTACACCCCAGTAACGGTACATACAAAATATAGTAACACACTATGTAAAATGTAGTAATTTTCGTAAAAATGTAATAAATTACAAACTTGGGTGATAAAAAAAATATTTTCTGAATTACTACATTTTGTACATCGTTTTACTAGATTTTGTATATAGTGTTACTAGGGGTTGTAGAATAAGCTATTCTACACTCACGCTTAGAATAGGATATTGAAGTCAATATATACAGCAATCCAGTTTGTTTTGTGAATGCCAATAGGATATTGAAGTCATGGTTCTTCATTGCTGGTGAGCAAGTTGGTTGCCCTCTGAAGACGCCAAGAGCAATAAACATCACATCTTCTGTCCGCCCTTCCCTTGATGTCCAGTGCACCAAGGATGTCTACACTCTAATGAATCAGAGTATCTACCTGTATGTATTAAGTTTGTTTCATTGATCTAATTAAATTAGCGCATAAATTTGATTAATCTCCACTAAACTGTTAAAGATTCATGATGAATTTACTGCTCTAATACCACATAAATGTGGCGCTCATTGCTAAATGCTAATGGCTTCATAGTCTCTCTCCTGGTATGTACACAACCCGATGAACACATCTCATTACTCAGTTCGCAGCTGGCCTAATGGAACAACCACTTGCATACTAATGACTTGATAGTTTCTCTCCAGGTGCGTACACAAGCTGATGAGCCCACCCAATTACTCATTTTGCAACTGTCCTAATAGAACAACCATTTATGCAGCTTCACCCCCAAAAAAATCTATACTGGTATGTTTACATTCCGTATGTACAATTGGGAAATTAACTCTTTGCTATTATGTCTTAATTTTTTTCTGGAAATAACAAAAGTATGTTTAATGAAATATTGGGAAAAAGAATATCATGCAAAGACTTACACATACCTTATCTCTCATATATTGATGTTTTTGTAGTTTGTCAAGGAAGAAATACAAGTGTGCCAACCAACCTACTTACATTTTTTGGTGGAAAACTTCCAATCTATTGATCTTTAATCACGGTAGGATGACGAACACTACCAATAGTAAAAATTAAATCCAGATCCGTCGACCACCTAGCGACAACTACAAGCACTAAAGCGAGATGTTGGCGCGCCGCATCCAGCCTACTTATATGTTATATCCTTTGACCTCACAAGTTCTATATATTATATTGTTGTTACATCGTTTATTTCAAAGTTCATCATCGTACTTGATAATGCAGAGGGAAAAAGATGATGGATTCACACTCAAGACGTTTGTAGTATATAGTGTTTCAATTATTTTGTACATGCAGATTTATGAGTATCCACGAATTGCCCATTTTATTCTATGGACTAAATATCAGCGCAATTAAAGCTTATATATTTTAATCTTAGTTATCAAGGCTTCATAAGGGAAAGATCATTATTTCTCTTTTTCTCATGTCGGATATTTATCTCCTGTTCTGCACTTCTCATGGTTTAAACATATTTAGTTCTCTATGTCACCTCACACAAATTTATATTTTACTATATATCTTTGCCGAATTGTGTTATTTTCATCGAAGGAGCATATATATAACTCTGAGCACCCAAATTAGTCCAACATCCTTTACATAGAATTTGATTAGTTTGTATGATTTTGTTGTGTTACCCCAATTAGGTACTGGCCCATGTTTTTTACTATCCTGTCATTTATGTTTCTTCAATACATGTACAATTTTCAAAGCAATAACTTACTTCATGCATTTGATTAGAAAATAATTGAAGAAATTAAACTATATTTGCCCCATGCTAAAACAATGCTGTAAAGTAACATTCACTCCTATTCCAATGCATGTTTAAGTTTGTTTTTATATTTTCTACTGCAATGAAATTTTGCATCAAACATATATTATTTATTATATTAAAAAATATTTTCCAAGGTTAAAACACTAGCCCATGCAGGTGCACGGGTTGATGACTAGTTCTCCTAGTGCCTCTATCTCCTCCCGACTTGCATATAAACACTCAAGGGAATTTCTTTCCGTGACATCATATTCGTCTCTCTCTCTCTAGACCACTCTCATTTCTCGTGCTATCTCTCCCACGCCCCCTGCCAGTCCCTCTATCCATGCCTCTCTCAAATATGTAACAGACACACATACCTCTCAAGGCCCTGCCAAATACACCACCTACACATTCACACATGTTACATCACGTACCCCATTGATCTAAAAAACCCTCTCTTCACGTTTACTTTGCATACAACATTCCTTTTGAATAAAGTGTGGCCAAAAAATTATTTTATAATTTCTACATATATACAACAGTACAAAGTTATATGGAGGAGTATGAACACTAATTTGCATTGCATGTTGCCCACAATAATATTTATTCCGCACTGTGAATTTGTATATTTTTATACTATATATAAAGTTAGTGATAATAAAGATAAATGAAGAGCATATCTCTCTCCATCGCATACCCCCCTCTATGCCCCTTTCACGTACACACGCAAACTATCTCCAGGTCCTCTAAAAGTAAGCCCCCAGCACATTCACGCTTGTTTCATCTTTCTCTCGCAATATATACAGTGAAGATCATTGTATTTGAAGCGAAAGCATGATACATACATTGGACTTCAGAATCCACTCATTATGGTCAACCTTTACGTCTTGTTGTTATTATACAGACACATGTTCACCGTACAGCTCAGTATTTTGTCAAGACACGACTAGTTGACCAGTTAAACGCTGCACGTGGCACCTCTAGTGTTGCATCACATTATCTCACTTCCATTGGGCCCACCTGGTGGCTTGTATCTACTCTACACTCTTATAAAAGACAGAGCTGGTGATGATGGTGTGCCTGACATCCTGCAATATAGGCCGTCCGATTTATATCTAACAAATAGGAAGGAAACAATGGCAATTTTGCAAAAAGGTAGCCACATACCTCTCCACATTTGCAAATAAGGCCTTTCCTCGTTCATCCTTTTCTCTTGTCATACAAATGCATCTTGAAGTTACGTGCAACGCACGGGCATCTTGCTAGTAAGAATGAAAACAAACGACAAAAAAATATTGGACGGTGGTTGGAAGTCATGAGCGCGGGCACAACGGACATGGTGGCCTTGTATTGGTATACCGAGCCGCCTGTTTTAACACAAAGGAGCTGGTGTGGTGATTATACACACACGCACGCATGCACACGAACTGCGTGCACACAACACTCACATGAACACATGCAGCCACGCACGCACGCAACACTCACACGTACACACACAGCCACACACGCACGCAACACTCACACACACACACGCACGCATGCATGCACACACTAGTATACCAGACGACCAACACACACTCTCACGCTCAAGTGCTCAACCTACACGTGCATGTGCACACATCAGGCCCCTGACAGGCACATACACAACCAGGTGATTTCCATGCACAGCTTGGAGTCTTGTCACGCCTGCGTAAATTTGTGTTTATCTGACCTTTTCCCTATGCGAACTGACACGTGGGACCCACAAGGAACATGGTCAATTTAACTAGTCAACATGGTGCCACGCAGACTATTTGGCCGGTCAACAGAGTGCAATGCGATGTTGAACCGTGAGTAAGTGACCATATAATCACCGCAAAACATATATAGTGATCGTAATCAGCTTATTTTGAAGTTCCGTGACCGTGTTACACTTTTCTCTCTGTAGGCCCTCCAAAACTACATCTCTACACGCTTTCGCATGTTACATCTAACAACTATGCAATACATCACTTCTAATACACTCTAACACAATACATTATATGTGTTTTTAGTTTTACTAGATATCATATTGTTACTTAATTATTTAGTTTGCATACATTAAAATTGCCATTGAAATGTATGGCCAGTATCATCTACCCCATGGGAAAAATCCCGCCCTTTCCAGTTTAATCAGGTTTTTATCGATGGATCATGCAAAACAACAACTATAGTACTATACAATACAAGTGACAGTTCACTGGGCCACCGTTTTGTGTACTCCTCCGTCATAAGAGTGGAGCGCTCGCTTTCATAAATCTTCTAGGCCCTTTCGCCGACATGTGGGACATCAAGCTACCGGATCCACGTGCCATACCGAAATACAGTGCAGAGCAGCCGGGGTGAAGCACCCCAGTCATGGCACTGATGTAGTAATGAAGAATGAGGCGTCAAATCACAAAGTTGTTCCTTTCCCGCGGTTAAGTTGGAGGGACGAACTAATAATGCTAAAAAAAGAAGTTTGAGGGACGAAGCAACCATCATTTCACTCGTTGCTGAATCCGCTTCTCCCTCATCTTCTTAAGGTTAACCACGTGTTGCTTCTGCCGTTGTTCTGCCTCATGTGGGACGCGGATCGGCTTGGTAAAGCACTGACACGTGGGACTTCATGTTAGCAAACTGCCAGGACAACGTCCTCTAAAAATAAGAAACCTCCCCCGCCATCCACGCGGCAAAATCACCTCCTTTTTACTAATCTTGATTCTATAATTTTTTAGATCAATATAATTGAGATTTGTATAGATAGCACACAGGAGAAAAACCAAGTGGTACGATTAAGGGCATCCATAATGTGTAACCAAATGTGAAAATAGATTTTGGCATCGATGGGAACCATTGTGGACGGTGCTGCCAACGCCAAACATGGAACCGAAGCTCCCTGATTGATTGATTGAAGGAAAAGAAAAATGCAACGTCTCTCCTCTTTGTCCCGTGCTTGGACGTATGTACAGTATAGAGCATAGAGTCTACTCCTCTGTCCCTTCTATCACAAATCACAAAGCAGTGAGGCGCCAAATCATAAAGCACGGACGAAGCAACCATAATTTCACTCTTTGCTGTCTCCAATTCTCCATCATCTTCTTCGAGAAACCATCTCACCGCACTAAGCTGGAAGGACGATGCTATTGTGTACTAGTAGTACTAGTACATTTACGCGTCCTTTGATTCGACGGACTTCCTCGATGCAAATAAGGCAGTTGTCTCGGCTTGCAGACGGCACTTGCGAACGACTTACCGTGTGTTGGTGTATACTCTTGCCCTAGCACTCACTGAAGCGCTCTCTCTCTCACTCACCGGCCTGGAGTTAGACGAAGAGGAGTACAGAAGTAGAAGGAGCACGGACACACAACAGAATTTCTTCCCAGCGCACGAACGCTGCAGCCGCACGTACCATTCCAACACGTGCCATCCACGCCCCACGCAACATGCACGTACATGCCCTGGTCGTGCGCGCCCGCCCATGCATGACCGACTCCAACGCTCCCCCGATCCCGCCAACAGAACACGCATGCACTACACACCTACGGTGTACTAGCCCATGGACACACCCATGTGCTCCCCACGCATGCACACACGCACGCACACTCGCGGACCTAACGCGCCCGTCACGCCCGGCGCGCGCCCATACACGCGCCCGACTCGAACGGCTCGCCGCCGCTGCTTATTTTCCCAACACTCTCCCCCTAAGACGCGACTCAGAGCAGGCTGCCGTCCTCGACACCGGCGTCCGCCATCATCGTGTGCTCCTCCGCTGACGCCTTCTTAAGCTGGGGCATTCTCGCTTGAAATGGCGGCGCTCTCCGCACTTGTAGCAGCGGCTGCGCCTGTTGCCACTGTAGCCCGACGCCACGCTCCATCTGTCATCGTCCCGAGCACCGCCACTCTGCCGCTCCCGTGCTCACCACTGCACTGCCATGTACATGAGCTGGCCGTCCACCCGCTCGCCGCCCGCCTGTCCACGCCGTCACATCCGCTCGTCGAAGGCCTTTAGGCGACCGAGCGCATCCTCGAACAGCATGGTAGAGACGTTACAAAACTGCTTGATTCCGGCCACCGCCGCGTACAAGCGATCCGGCACAGAATCGAGGAGCTTCTTCACCATCGCAGCGGTGTCCAGCGTCGACCCGAGTCCCGCGTAGCGCGCTGCCATGATGCCAAGCTTGGTGGCGAACCCATCCAGCGTGTCGCCCTCCGCCATGCGCAGCATCTCAAACTCCCCTTGGAGAATGCCCAGCCGCGCCGCCCGGACTCGGTCCGCCCCGACGAACCTCACCTTGAGGCTTGCCCACACCTGCGCCGTCGTCTTCTTGGATGCTACCTGCAGAAGAAGATCTTCAAAGAGCGCGCATAACAGGTACGCCCGCGCCGGCTTGTCCTTCTTGACGATCACGGCCGCCGCCACGTCCTCCGGCGGCTCCACCGCTTCCCGCAGCCCGGCAGCGTCCATGTACACCTCTACTCTACCTTGATCGCACACGTGGTGAAGTTGTCACCAGTGAGCATCGGAACGGGCTATGCCAACGAACTACCTCACCCGCCGCCGTACGGGACTAGCGCCATCACCGGCAATCACCCCCACAACCGCAGGTCCGATGCCAATTGTTGGTGTCTACTCTTACCCTAGCACTCACCGGAGATCTCTCTCTCACACTCACCGGACTGGAGGTAGACGACGAGGAGTACAGAAGAAGAAGGAGCAGGGAGAAACAACAGAATTTATTCCCAGCGCACGAACGCTGCAGCCGAACGTACGGCCTTGTATTCCCTCGAGCAACAAACTCGTGATCAATCTGTTACAACACATCGGGTATTTATACCCTGGGACTCGCCCGGCATGTAGCCACGTCCCAGTCCACGCCGAGCGGCCGTTCCAACCCGCGCCATCCACGCCCCACGCAACATGCATGTACATGCCCTGGTCATGCGCGCCCACCCATGCATGACCGACTTCAACGCTCCCCCTATCCCGCCAACAAAACACACACGCACTACACACCTACGGTGTACTAGCCCACGGACACACCCGTGAGCTCCACACGCACGCACACACGCACGCACACTCGCGGACCCGATGCGCCCGTCATGCCTGGCGCGCGCCCATACACGCGCCCGACTCGAACGGCTCGCCGCGGCGGCTTACTTGCCCAACACCGTGGTCTTCCTCAATGGTTTTCTCCGTCGACCGCACTTTGCCAAACCACAACGTTCAAGATATCGTCGACGTCACCGCAATGGGGAATAAAGTCAAATATAGTTACTACCTCCATTTTTTGTACACAAGGTCAGTATATCAAAATTACAATGTGCAAAAGGCCACTAACACTAATGAAGGCAAAATTGATGGTGTTTGCCTCGTACTAGCAACCAAGGACATTAATATACCCTTGCATGCATGCGGAAATGAGAAGGTTGGTTTGGAGGGCGCTGCATTAATCAAGCGCTGAGGAGTGAGATGGTTAGCTCTTTGGGTTTGGAGAAAAAAATACGCACTAATTGACACGTCAAACGAGGATTTGTATCGATTAATCCCACAAAAGAAAACTCCTAGTACGTACGTACTTATCCTGTTTGGGTATAGGCCTTGCATTGCCATACTTCACCACACATTTTTGCCATTCTTGCCTAAAGTTTTCAAAATGGAAAGGAGGTACACTTGTGCACGGCTGTTGCGGTCGCACCGCACCCTCACACGGTCGCTCCTACATGCCGCGGTCGCACCGCACCCTCACACAGTCGCTCCTGCACGCCGCAAACCCAAGCAAGGAAACACACCCTCACTGACACGTGCTACCGCATGTGAACAAAGCAAACTCAGCCATCCTACCGCTGACACGTAATTTTCGTTCATACATTATGTTTATCCAACCGCATGTTGGGGAGGATCCGTACGGCCCGTGCGGTGGTCTGTAGGGGAAGAAGAAGAGGTGAGGAGAAGGGTTAGGAGATGTAGGATATTCATCCAACCGCCTGAAATGGTAGACTAACCCAAATTATAAAATTCAGGCGACTGCATAACAATATATGTTTTTACACAGCAAAATATCCATAATAACAACTACATAAAGAAAAACTATCACTGCTCGAGAGATGATACGGCCTCGTTGTCTTTGGCTGCTGGCACGAACCAGCCGTAGCTACCGACGTGTGTCTCCGCACCGTGGTTATCCTCGGCCTCCAGCTACTCGTTCATGTGGAGCGTGCGAGCGCTCTGCACGGACAAGAGCACCACCCGGTTCAAGTAGAGGACGTTCGGTTCCGCCTCCAGGAGGGCCTCGATGGCAGCGGCATCCCCGCGCTCCGCATCGAGTTGAACCTCCGCCGCCCTGTTCAAGTCCAGGACGTCCGGTTCCGCCTGCAGGAGGGCCTCAATGGCAGCGACATCCGCGTGCTTCGCGTCGAATTGAGACTCTGCGGCCCGGTTCAAGTCCAGGATGTCCGGTTCCGTCTACAGGAGGGCCTCGATGGCAACGGCATCCACGCGCTCCGCCTCAAGTTGAGCCTCCGCCGCCCGGTTCACATCGACGACACCCGGTTCCGCCTGCAGGAGAAACTCGATGGCAGCGGCATGCGCTCGCTCTGCGTCGAGTTGAGCCTCTGCCTCCCAGTCCTCCTTTAGTATCGCCAGGTTGAACCGTTGGTCCGGCTGCACCATGGGGGACCCGGACGCCGGCATGAAGTCGATATCCATCATCTCATACCCATCATATTGCCTCCCAACGAGCGCTATCGTTTTACGCCCCTAGCTAGGCATAAGATTTCAATGATGCTCACATGAAAGATAGTAATTGAAACATGAAGAGAGCATCATGTAACCTGGGAAAAACACATTTAAGTCTAACATACTACCTATGCATAGGCATTTTATAAGAAAACAAATTATCAAGACAAGAAATTTCTAGCGAATGCAAGGTAGAAGAATAAATCGTTGATGATCTCAACATAATGAGAGGTAATTTAGTAACATAAAAATTTCCACCACAATATTTTCCTCACTCACAATAATTACGTGTGGGGTCATAATCAAATTCAACAATATAGCTATCATATAAAATTTTCTCTTCATGATCCACATGTATACAAGTGTTATAATCTTCCAACACTAGTAGAAAATGGGCCTATTGTCCGGTTCATAAGGGCCTTTAGTCCCGGTTCTGGAACCGGGACTAAAGGGTCGGTACTAAAGCCACCCCCTTTAGTCCCGGTTCTTACACGAACCGGGACTAAAGGCTCTCCAGGTGGCCGCTGCCTGGAGGTCCACCTTTAGTCCCAGTTGGTAACACCAACCGGTACTAAAGGAAATTTTATGATTTTTTTAATTTTTTTTTGAATTTTTTTTAATTTTCAAATTTCTGAATTATTTTAACCTCTCATCTCTAATCACCCCTCACCCCTCACCACTGCTCAATTTAACCTCTAATAAGCCCTCATCATCTAACTTCCCGAACGGTCACCCATGCTCTCACTACTCCAGCCTGAGCACGCTTAACTTCCGGGTTCTATTCTCCCTTGTTTCCAAGTCTGCACTTGTTGTTTTCCTAAAAATAGTAAGATGTCAATCCTATTAACCCCAAGAATTTAGCTTGAGCATGAAGTCACACCTTTCACTGTTTTAGTTTGAAACTATTGTTCTAAAAAATAACACTAATATTTAGTAACAGTAATATTTCTTGAATAATTAGTTTGACCATTGTTTGACCACAGTTTGACCACAGTTTGACCAGATTTGACCAAAATTCAAAAAACTGAAATAATTATTTAGTTACACTAATACTTCTTGAATAATAGTTTGACCAGATTTAACAAAAATTCAAAAAAAACTGAAATTTTTTGAATATTTTTGCCTCCAGATCTTAAAAGCCCCGTAACTTTTTTTCTGTTAGGTTTTTGAGGATTTTGAAAATGATTAACGAATGTAACTTTTCGAGGAGATGATTTTTCATATAAAAAACTTTTTCATCCGAGTTAGTATGCAAAAGTTATGCCCATTTTTACAAATTCTAGAGAGATTTTGCAAATAAATTCGAAATTCACATTTGCAAATTTTCCCAACAACTAGACTACATATCACATGGGAAACTTATTTTCTTTTATTTTTTGACATTTCCATCATTTTCTTTTATTTTTTTTAAACTGAAAAGGCGATCCACGGAGGGGGGGGGGGGGGTAGAGTTTGGAAATGGGACCTTTAGTACCGGTTCGTGGCACGAACCGAGACTAAAGGTCTCAACCCCATTAGTACTGGTTCGTGTCTCAAACCGGGACTAAAGGTCTAATCTTTAGTCCCCGTTTGAGGCACGAACCGGGACTAAAGGGCATCGCACCCTTTAGTTCTGGTTTGAGGCACAAACCGGGACTAAAGGGCTTAGGTGAACCGGGACTAATGCCTTAGCCGCACGAACCGGGACCAATGCTCACATTAGTCCTGGTTCGTGACTCAACCGGGACTAATGTGAATATTGCCCCGGACCAAAGTCCTGTTTTCTACTAGTGCAAGATAGAGGGATTAACATCAACTAAAGTCATGACCTCTCCAAATCCACTTCTATAAAAAATTTCCCAAGATTGAACACTCTCCAAATATGTGGGATTATTTTTACCCAGAGTTGACACTCTGCCAAACCCACTTTAAATATTATTGCAAACATATTCATCATGAGGCTTAAATAAGCTATCAAGATCATAAGAATCATTATCACCCCAATCATGATCATTGCAATAAGTATTTGACATAGCAATATTAGCATCCCCAAGCTTGGGATTTTGCATATTATTAGCACAATTGACATTAATAGAATTTATAATAACATCATTGCAATCATGCTTTTCATCCAAGGAGCTATCTTGAATCATTTTATAAATTCCTTCTTTTAACACTTCATCACAATTTTCAGATTCATGAATCTCAAGCAAAACTTCATAAAGGTAATCCAGCACACTCAACTTACTAGCAATTGGTACATCATGATTGGATCTTTTAATAATATTAGCAAGTGGATGGGGATCCTTATCAAAAGATTTTTAGCAAGCGAAGATGCAAGCATATAGAAGGCACATGGCAACACAAGCAAAGGTAGCAAACAAGATTGCAACCAAAAAGATAGATCTGACGAGAAAACGACGAGCGAAAAAGAGGGCGAATAAAATGACAATTTTTTGTGAAGTGGGGGAGAGGAAAACGAGAGGCAAATGACAAATAATGTAAATTGCAAGAAGATGATGTTGACACCTGATTTTGGCACAATGCAGAATGCAATGGAGATGGCCTCAAATGACAAAATATTCTAAATGAGAAATTTCACATTGCCGAATGGAACAACTTTGATTTTTGGACCATAATTATTCGGCATCATATGAAAGACCAAAACTACACTCAGATTGTCATGTTTAGGTGTTCTGAGTGCTTTTTGGTCAATTAAGCCTCCAGGACAACCTCGGATGAAGGAATGCTCTACATGAATTGTCTTCGTCTCGTCGAATCGGTCAATTTTTATATAAAACTCATCTCAATCCGAGGTCGTATGCAAAAGTTAGAGCTATCTGAATGCAGCCCTGTCAAGAGGCGAAATATGACGCGGGAGACCAGACATGTCTTCGCAAGTGTCTGATGTAATGCGTGAGTGTTTTGGCCCAGAAGATGGCCTCGAATCGGAAAACGTTCAACACGAAAGTTTTTCGTCTCGTCAAAACGGTCAACTTTGCTTTTGGGAACATTTTCATCCAAGGTCGTTTACTACCTCAAAGACCTTGCCGTGGAAAGCTTGCCGCCGTGAACAGTAACCTTGCCAGGGAGAGCTTGCCGCCGTGAACAGTAACATTGCCGGGAGAGCTTGCCGCCGTGAACAGTAACCTTGCCGGGGGAGAGCTTGCCGCCGTGAACAGTAACCATGCCGGGGAAAGCTTGCCGCCGTGAACAGTAACCTTGCCGGGAAAGCTTGCCGCCGTGAACAGTAGAAACTGTCGAGGCCAATCCGACCAGATGCTGAAGATGGGCTCAAATACTTATCTAGATGGCTTCGGATGAAAAAGTGTTCAGCACGGGAGTTGTTCGTAACGTCGAAACGGTCAACTTTGCTTTTGGAGTCATCATCATCCGACGTAGTATACGACCTGCAGAGACGCTGCAAGAGTCGGACGGTCCGGTTAGCTACATGAACGAGTGCGACTCGAAATTAGAGATGACCCCGTGGAGTATTCAAGATGGCCTTATTTGGAAAAGTGATCAACATACGGATTGTTGGCCTCGTCAAAGCACACAAAATTGATATTTGAACCGTCTCCATCGGAAGTCATATGCAGATTCCACGGCCCACGCAAGGAGCTAGACAGAAGATTGGACCAGATTCGGGCTGAATCCGAGTGGGACCAGAACTAGGACTCTAGGACGTGAATTGATGTAATTTTCTTGTAAGGAAAGCCTAGATAAATCCTTTGCTTGTACGGGAATTCCAGCCGCCTCTTATATATATTGGGGGTGACGGCCGATTGAACAACACACAATCGATCAATCAATTTACCACTTTTTATCTTTTATCTTTTCTCCTTAACCCTAGTTCTTCTTCTTCCTCGTTCTTCGTTCGTTCTTCTTCATTGCAGGGCGGCGAACCTCAAGGCCCTAGGGGCGATCAGGTCGACCTAGGGCAGCCCATAGCCGCCGCGCGCCCAGACGGGGTCCCTCCCGGGCGTGTGGGGTTTCGGGTCCTCAAAAGCACCCGCCGGATTGCCTGCGTACCGCGCTTCCGGTCGGGTCTCCTTCGACGTGAGCTGCGGTGCATCACCCTCGGCGTTGGAGGTACACGGTGACGTGTTCGTGTGCGAACAGATGAGATCTGTGATTAGGAAACTGGTAGATGTTGATGATGTCTCCCCGGCAACGGCGCCAGAAATTCCTTTTGATGTTGGCTTCAACTATGTGGGTTTTTCTCCAAAGAGGAAGGGATGATACAACACATCAACGGTAGGTATTTATCTCAGTGATGAGACTAAGGTTATCGAACCAGTAGGAGAACCATGCAACACCACGTAAACAACTCCTGCACACAAAGAACAAATACTTGCAACGCAACCTAAGAGAGGGGTTGTAAATCCCTAACGGCTAAAAGGATAGGTAAAATTGTAGTAGATTGGATAAATAGATCTCATGGGAACGCGAGATAAAATAAATAAATAAAAATTGCAGCAAGGTATTTATTTTATTTTTGTATTATTATATCTGAAAATAAAATCAAATAAAAATTGATCTCGAAGGCAAATATGATTAACAAGAGACACGCAGGTCGTATATTTCACTACAAAAAAATAAACTCCCGTGATGATAGGTGTTTGTCACAGTAGGTCGCATTTTTTGTCATGCATGTACATCCATGACGATTTTATGATAGAATCAAGATAGTCATACCTGTGCTGTCGTAGAAGTGTTCTATGAGATTACCAAAATTATCATCACGGAAGTGTCCACTTCCATGACGATAAATCGCGCGTCACAGAAGTGCTTTCGTCAAGGGTGACCGACATGTGGCATCCACCGTAACGGGACGTGTTAAGCTATCGGGCCGGGTTTTGGATCCGATAACCCGTTAACAGCCTGGACCAATGGGAAATTTCCACGTGTAAAATTCTAATTGGTTGGAGGAAACACGTGTCAGCTCGTCAGTGGGTCAGATAGGCGCCTATGATATGTCGACATGTGCAACAGCCCACCACTGGACCATTTAGCTTACAAAGGCTGGCCCGTTTGACTTGGTCAAAAGTTAGCAGGCTGGCCCATGAAAAGCCTGTTAACGGTCTCTTTGCAAGTAGCCCATTTTATGGCCCGGTAACTCAAGACCCATTAGGGCATAACGGAAATCGGCCCAACAACGTCATGTGGGCTGTCGAATATAACACCAGCCCATTTCACTTTCGGCCCATGTATGGCCCGCGACCTCTTTCGGCCCATATGAGGCCTTCGTATCTTTAGGCCCTTTAGAGGCCCACGGTGACTCTATCCCATAATGAACAGTGAATTTCTTTGTACCCGTTAACGGCTCATGATTCACATGGGCTGTTTCCAGCCCATGTTAGCTTTCGGCCTACTGACGGCCCATACATTCTTGGGCTCGTTTCCGGCCCTCGATTACTTCCATCCCGTTATTGGCATGTTCCCCTAATTGGCCAAATTCGGCCCGTGGACAGAGTTGGCCCGTTTCTGGCCTGTTAACCCGTTGCACCGTTTCCAGCCTGTCCTATATTCTGGCCCATTAACGACCCATTATGCCTGTCACAGAATTAAGCCTTTGCTGTCCTCCGGCCTGTTAACGGCCCGTTACCGTGCTGGGCCAATACCAATAACGACCGTTTACGGCCCATGTAGACCTATTTATCCGACGGCTCGAGGCTCGCCGACTCTACGATCCTGTTGGAGGCCCATTTATCGACGGCCCGTAGGAGACCCATGGCTCCTACGGCCCGTAGCAGGGTCAAGGTTACCACGGTCATTATATGGCCCATGGTTGTTGCGGCCACTAGCAAACCAAGGAAAAAGAAGACTAGGAAATAAATAAGCCCGAAACTAACACTAGGCTATTACGGCGATTGCACAGATTACATCCACTAGGCATCAAAGATCGCCACCAGTGCAAATATAGGGAACACCCTACACTATACAAAAATGGCTTGCTGTTTTCTTCAGCCGGTGGGTGCACGTTAAGAACAAATTTTGTATTGCACCAAAACAAACTACAACTATAAAACAAAAGGAAGGTTGGCATAAAATTTAACAGTCTTGCAGATAAATGCACCACCACAAGTTCAAAAGCTTAGTTCATTTGACCTGATTGTTATGTTTTCATGCTGTATTATCCGATATAGCACCATAACCTTTGGCTTCATTTCTCCTAGGCTCCTCAACAAAATAGCAAATGTCTGATAGTCTGGTTTCAAAACCATGCATATCTTGACAACATCGAACAATGTATTTCCTTGTTTCACAAAGGGTCTCTGTTAGGGAATGGACTTGTGTCTGGAGCGCGGATATAACATTGTTTTGAGCTTGCATATCATGATCATGAGGCAGTTTGGATGAGATTGCCTTAACAACCAACCCAGTATTATGCAGGAACGTGCTTTTGGCACTATTAGTGGACAGGTACTGACCACCATCGCAGCAAGAGCTGACATTGCGGTTATAGTTGCCTCGCCACCTTCAAATGGTGGTGGTTCCACCATTTTTTCCATAGCTTGCTGAAAAGTTGAGTTTTTCCTTTAGTATTACCAGAACAGAAGATATTAAGGAGGAAGCAAAACCAAACAAAATAGCTTTGGTCTATATACAGAACTTATTCTGGTGAACCCATGTAAAATATTAGTTGTATTTTATTGCAAACTACATAATCAAACAAGGTTCCAAACATATGACCATGTGCCATCGCTAATGTATTGTCTATTTCTTCACATTGTATTGACAGCTAAGAATAAAGAGATGAAGTTTATAAAACCGTAACCATAGTATGACATCATTCATATCACAAAACAACTGACAATAGACAAATAGGCAATTGTAACTTTGTGTGGGAAAGTCAAGCATGGAACTAGATTACAGGTCAAGATCAAAGGAACATCACTCCTCTCTTTTAAACCTTGCAAGGTGAAATGATACGCTAAGATAATTGTGTATGAAATTGAAAAGAGTAATAGACATTGGCTGCAAACCATGCAATTCAAGGCACAAGTCAGAGTAAGTAGTAGTTAAAAGGCATGAGGATTAAGGACTTACAATACCGGCTTTGGCTGGTGTAGTCATGCCCTTCTTCTTGCTGGGGTGACAGTCCTTGAAGATTTCCACAACATTTGGGTCAGGTACTTTTTGGACCTTGCGGGCTTTCCTATACATTTGGAAGAAGTGAGTATAGATCCGATAATATGGTACAATGAAAAGAGTGAAACAACAGCTAATTACAAGAGCCTCGCAGTGTGCAATATAGCTACGAGATCGTATCGTCTGTTGGAATTTCACTTTCGTACGGTTGGCCTTGTTCTTTGAATAGTTCACCTACAAGAAGATAGATTTGGGTGGCACATGCATAAATAGGACTTCAACATGTGATCTGATGACACACACACACACACACACACACACACACACACACATATATATAATGTACCCGATACTTCAGATTAGACCAGTGTTTAACGAGGCCTCTCCAGTCTTCATCCGATATATTTTCCATTGAGGATGTTTGGGCAAGTACACCGTTAGCCTTGCCTTTAAAGTGATTTTTCTTCAAGTTATACTGATACTATCGTAGATCAGACTTGAAAACATGGGTGCAAGGTTGTCTGGTTGCATCATGTTGGCTATCCAATTTGAACCTCATCTGTTGAAAATTATGGGAGTCTCATTATCAGCAACCTAGAAAGTATGGGACACAACAAGACGATATTACTAGTTTCCATACATAACCATACTTACAGATAAATTGTCGAGGAAGCTGTTGAACTGGGTTTCGTATTTGTCATTCCTGTTCTGAATCCATGTTGGGAGGATACGTACATGACAATTAACAGCAACCACTACCTCTGATACTAACTTGGCTGACTCTATAGCATCACGTGGCCTTTTTAAACCTTCTTCAGAATGGATCTCCATTCTTCATCCTCTAGATTTAGTTAACCTATCAAGCATTATCCCTAATGTTTGTTTCCTCTTGCGCCTAGGTGCTAGTCCAACAATGAACATAGGAAGTGTTAGTGTACATCAAACTGTGAGACTACATATAAAGAAGCATGCAACTGTAACTTGACTCTAGCAACTACCTTCTTGATGTTGAAGCTCACAAGGTTCATCTGATCTTGCCAACTCGTCTTGTGTCAATAGTTCTTGGGAAGTAGTGTCAGGTGGCAAGGGGGCTTGGGAACGTGCTGCTAGCTCAGTTCACGCACGAGTAACTCGTGCATCTGGTAGTACTGTGGAAGGTGTTGCAACAACTAGGGCTGTATCTGCTTGTTTGGTGGCAGCTATTTGTTTCTATTTGGCTTGTTCTGTAGCTCGTGTAGTGTGGGATACCCTATTTGTAGAATTTTCCGCTGGACTTTGACCTTCTATTGCACCATCAGTACCACCAGAATCTGCAGGATTCTTCAGCTTCCCATTCCCTGTTATTTTGTGTTGTTTCCTCTTTCTTTGTGCCATGTTAAGTCAAGACGACAAGAAAAATGAATAACAGTTTAGTTCTTCAGAACAAATTGATGCGTGATACAAACGAACAAAACTTTGATGTTAGACAACCACATGATAGGAGGATGTAATATGTACGAAAAACAGGACGGAAGAGATAACCAGAACTATGATGTGTAAACTAAGCAGAAGACATTTCACTAAATTAGAAGCAATGCAATGTAAGGTAGACACCATATGAAAGATGGTACAAATGTCGCTCTGCCAAGTTAACAGTGTCTCATCATAAATGGTGTTTAAACAAATGCGAAGCAGTACAAGAAGTAAATCATATGCAAGATGCAAACAAAATCACACTACCAAGTTAGAGGTCTCTCGTCATTAGTGCCATTGCATATTCACAGCTTCCGATGTGTAAACTAAGGAGCAATGAAAGCTAGACACCATATGAAAGATGCAATGAATATCACTCTACCAAGTTAAAACTGTCTTGTTATAAGTGTCATTTCAACAAATTAGTAGTACAAGCTAGAAAAGAATGCAAGCTGTAACCTATTTCACACTCCCAAGTCAAACATGTCTTATGATAAGTGATTGTTGCAGGTTACACAACATTAGTAATTTGATGTAAGAACATGGTGTGATAGATAGATATTGTATGTTCTAGAAACAGGAACACGTGTCTTATTCACAAGTATAATGTGTAAAGTAAGCAGATGGAATTCAACAAAATTAGAAGCAATACAAGCTAGACATCACACATAACATGCAACCACATACAACATTGCCAAGTTAGAGGGAGCACCTGTGATGGTGCACTAGGGGAGACATGCTCATCATCAACACAGCTACATTCAGCGTCTATGCATGTGTTGTCTTGCAAATCATCTTGGGGGGATGGAGGTGTAGAATCTGTAGAGGCCCTCCGTTTGGAAGGAGAACCTTTATCCGCTGCCTTGCTACCTTCCTTCCGCTTTATTGATTTTGAATTGTCAATTAAAACCGACAAGAAAAAGCAATAAAATTCTTTCTCCAGAACTCATTCGTGCATGATACTGACAATCACTACTTTGATGTAAGGAAAACACATGATACCAGGATGGAATATGGACAGAAAACAGGATGGCATGGCATGTTCACAACTATTTGTGTAAACTAAGCAGAAACCATTCCAACAAATAAGAAGCAATGCAAGCTAGACACCACATGAAAGATGCAACCAATATGACTCTGCCAAGTTAAAAGCGTCCCATCATAAATGACATTTCAACAAATTAGAAGCAGCGCGTGCTATAAATCATGTGAAAGATGCAACTAATATCGCACTGAAGGTGTCTCATCATATTGATTGATGCGAGATACAAAAAAAGAATAGTTTTATGTAAGGACATGCTTAATAGACAGATGTACTGTGTACTAAAAACAGGAAGGCATGTCACATTAACATGTATAATGTACAAACTAAGCAGAATAGCACATGCAATTTAACCAGACTGGAAGAATTACAATCTAGACACCATATGCAACATGCAACCACATATCATGCTGCCAAGTTAGAGCTATGTTCACTATATTCATCTAGTGTAGGGGAAATGCGGTAATCAACTACAGAGCTATGTTCACTATCTTCATCTAGCCTTGTTGTTTCTTGAGAATCATGTCAGGAGGCTGACGATGCATTCTTTAAATGAGGATCTTTACTCACAGTAGTCAACTTGCCTGATTCTACTCCATATGATTTTGTATTATATGAGTACAGGAAATGCAGGTACTCCTCCAGCACACCACCACATGTGGTCATATCAAGCTAATAGTCGACTGAAAATAACTAGGTCAGTCAATTTTTTAGGAACCGTTCGATCTATAAGGAACTGGCAGATGACCTTCTTCTACCTCCCGCCAGTCACTGTCGATGTTCTTTCTCGAACCGTCAGTGACCGCCGGCCCAGACCCCTGCCTCCGCCACCCCGCCCTCCCCTTGACCTCACACCACCGCTGTGCTTGGCAGCGCCCCCGGGCCATCCCTTTAATCCCGGCAGACCTCCTGATCGGGCTCCAGCAGCTCTAAGCCCCACACGCCCCTAAGATAAAAACTGAGGCGCTGCTTCCCCGGCGTAATAGTTGGACTAGCGCCTGTTAAGCCGGGGAATGCTTCCGTTAAGTGGGAATCAACTGACCAGGAATTGAAATCCAGGGGGGCGACGGACCTCTAGCTAATGTGAAATAGTATATGAGGAGAAACCTTGTGCATCGCGAGTTACTAGGAACATCTAGTATCAAGAAGAACCGGTCAACTAGTGTCTTCTGTCGGATGAATACCGTGCAAGCAGACACGTAAGATTTACAAAAGGAGTACCATTTCTGCTTGCCAGTGTGGTCTCCTCCATATGTCGCGGCGATCTTATTTTTTCTCCTGGGGGAACCGGTGTTTTGGAGAACGGTGGATCCTTGGACGAACCCATGGCCAAATTGTTGACTGTGTTGCCATGGCCGTATATCGGCGGAGGGGAAGCAGACCCGAGGCGGCGAAGGACGGCATAGCAGGAACAACTCCAGTGTGGTTGACGGTGGTGAAGTTGGAGCGGCAGCGGTGAGGCGCAGGACAACGTGGTTGAATTGGCTCGGGTACGGACGGCTCGGTCTTGGCTTCAACTACTAGCCATGGAGGGAGTTGCAGTTGAGGTTGCGGTGGACGACGATGTCGGGGTATCGGCCCCGGCGTGATGGAGGAGGGCGGCGGTTGATGGGTGGGATGGGGTGGCGGACGGAGGACGCCGGGGTTTCGAGGCTGGTGGAGAGGTAGTTTTTGCGCCCACAGAGTACGAATGGGGAATCGTATGGGTGGGCAGGGGGGGGGGGCTGAGGGGTGAGCTAAGGGAGAACCATGTTTCGGTCTGGGACGCGCTTGTTTTTGGCTTTTTTGAACAGATGGGAGATGCTTGTTTGAAATTTGGGGAAAGTACAAACTTTGCCCCCCTCTTAAATTTCCGACCTACTGCGGGTCGGGGGTAGGATGGTAATCCCAGGTGTCCAAAATAGTGGGCAGGATCTATTTCGGCCGCGCGCATGTGTGCTTAGGCGGCTGCTACGTCTTGAGCTTGTGTTGGTTTTCCTTGAAGAGGAAAGGGTGATGCATCACAGTAGCGTAAGTATTTCCCACAGTTTTTGAGAACCGAGGTATCAATCCAGTAGGAGGCTCCACACAAGTCCCACGAACCTACACAAACAAACAAAGAACTCGCAACCAAGGCGATAAAGGGGTTGTCAATACCTTCACGGCCACTTGCGAAAGTGAGATCTGATAGAGATAATATGATAAGATAAATATATTTTTGGTATTTTATAATATAGATGCAAAAAGTAAAGATGCAAATAAAAGTAGATTGAAAGCTTATATGATAAGAGATATACCCGGGGGCCATAGGTTTCACTAGAGGTTCCTCTCAAGATAGCATAAGTATTACGATGGGTGAACAAATTACTGTCGAGCAATTGATAGAAAAGCGAATAATTATGAGATTATCTAGGCATGATCATGTATATAGAAATCACGTCCGTGACAATTAGACCGACTCCTGCCCGCATCTACTACTATTACTCCACACATCGACCGCTATCCAGCATGCATCTAGAGTATTAAGTTCATAAGAACAGAGTAACACATTAAGAAAGATGACATGATGTAGAGGGATAAACTCAAGCAATATGATATAAACCCCATCTTTTTAACCTCGATGGCAACAATACAATACGTGCCTTGCAACCCTTTCTGTCACTGGGTAAGGACGTCGCAAGATTGAACCCAAAGCTAAGAACTTCTCCCATGGCAAGAAAGATCAATCTAGTAGGCCAAACCAAACCGATAGTTCGAAGAGACTTGCAAAGATAACTCAATCATACATAAAAGAATTCAGAGAAGATTCAAATATTTATCATAGATAAACTTGATCATAAACCCACAATTCATCGAATCTCGACAAACACACCGCAAAAAGAGTTTAAACTGGATAGATCTCCACAAGAGAGGGGGAGAACATTGTATTGAGATCCAAAAAGAGAGAAGAAGCCATCTAGCTAATAATAATGGACCGGAAGGTCTGTGGTAAACTACTGACAACTCATCGGAAGGGCTATGGTGTTGATGTAGAAGCCCTCCATGGTCGATCCCCCCTCTGGTGGAGCGCCGGCGAAGGCTCCAAGATGGGATCTCGCGGATACAGAAGGTTACGGTGGCGAAAATATTTGTTCGGTGGCTCCCTGGATGTTTTCGGGGTATATGGGTATATATAGGAGGAAGAAGTACGTCGGTGGCCGCTCGAGGGGCCCAGGAGACAGGTGGCGCGCCCAGGAGGGGTGGGCGCGCCCTCCTATCTCATGGCCGCCTCGATTGCTTCTTGACTTGCACTCCAAGTTCTCCGGATCACGTTCATTCCAATAATCACGCTCCCGAAGGTTTCATTCCGTTTGGACTTCATTTGATACTCCTTTTCTTCGAAATACTAAAATAGGCAAAAAAACAGCAATACGGGCTGGTCCTCCGGTTAGTAGGTTAGTCCCAAAAAATGATATAAATGTGTAAAATAAAGCCCATAAACATCCAAAACAGGTAACATAATAGCATGGAACAATCAAAAATTATAGATACGTTGGAGACGTATCAAGCATCCCCAAGCTTAATTCATGCCCGTCCTCTAGTAGGTAAATGATAAAAACAGAATTTTTGATGTGGAATGCTACCTAGCATAATTCTCAATGTATTTCTCTTTATTGTGGCATGAATGTTCAGATCCAAATGATTCAAAATAAAACTTCATATTTACAAAATAAATAGTAATACTTCAAGCATACTAATAAAAGCAATGATGTCTTCTCAAAATAACATGGCTAAAGAAAGTTCATCCCTACACAATCATATAGTTAGGCTATGCTTCATTTTCGTCACACAAAGATGTTTCCAACTTCTACACCTGTATGACAAGCCAAGCAATTGTTTCGTACTTAAATAATCTCAAACTCTTTCAACTTTCACACAATACATGAGCGTGAGCCATGGATATAGCACTATGGGTGGAATAGAATATGACGATGGGGATTGTGTGGAGAAGACAAAAAAGGAGAAAGTCTCACATTCATGAGGATAATCAACGGGCTATGGAGATGCCCATCAATTGATGTTAACATGAGGAATAGGGATTGCCATCTAACGGATGCACTAGAGCTATAAATGAATGAAAGCTCAACAAAAGAAAACTAGTGGGTGTGCATCCAACTTGCATGCTCACGAAGACCTAGGGAATTTGAGGAAGCCCATCGTAGGAATATATAAGCCAAGTTATATAATGAAAAATTCCCACTAGTATATGAAAGTGACAACATATGAGACTCTATATATGAAAAACATGGTGCTACTTTGAAGCACAATATATGAGACCCACTATATGAAGAAGATGGTGCTACTTTGAAGCACAAGTGTGGAAAAAGAGATAGTAACATTGCCCCTTATTAATTTTTTATTTTTATTTTTCTTCTTCTTTTTTCTTTGGGACAATGCTCCAATAATGATGATCATCACACTTTTATTGATTACAACACATGAATTACAACTCGAAACTAGAACAAGATATGACTCTATATGAATGCCTCCGGCGGTGTACCGGGATGGTGCAATGAATCAAGAGTGACATGTATGAAAAATTATGCATGGTGGCTTTGCCACAAATACGATGTCAACTACATGAACATGCAATGGCAATATGACAAAAGTAATGTATGTCATGATGATGAACGGAACGGTGGAAAGTTGCATGGCAATATATCTCGGAATGGCTATGGAAATGCCATAAATAGGTAGGTATGGTGGCTGTTTTGAGGAAGATATAAGGAGATTTATGTGTGATAGAGCGTATCATATCATGGGGATTGGATGCACCGACGAAGTTTTCACCAACTCTCAAGGTGAGAAAGGGCAATGCAGGGTACCGAAGAGGCTAGCAATGGTGGAAAGGTAAAAGTGCGTATAATCCAATGACTCAACATTAGTCAAAAGAACTCAACTTATTGCAAAAGTTTAGAAGTCATCAAAAACCAAGCACTACATGCATGCTCCTAGAGGGATAGATTGGTAGGAAAAGACCATCGCTCGTCCCCGACCGCCAGTCATAAGGATGCACAAGCCAGGTACACTTCATGCTTCAAATTTGTTACACAACTTTAACCATTCGTGCATGCTACGGGACTTGCTAACTTCAACACAAGCATTCTTTAAATTCATAATCACCCAACTAGCATGACTTTAATATCACTACCTCCATATCTCAAAACAATTATCAAGTATCAAATTGATCATAGCATCCAATTCACTTCCTATGATAGTTTTTATTATACCCAACTTGGATGCTCATCATTCTAGGACCAATTTATAACCATAAAATACCATGCTGTTCTAAAATACTCAAAATAATATAAGTGAAGCATGAGAGATCAAAAATTTCATCAAAATTAATCAACCACCATGCTCTAAAAGATATAAGTGAAGCACCAGAGCAAAAACTATTTAGCTCAAAATATATAAGTGACGCATATAGAGTATTCTAATAAATTTCAATCAAGTAGGCTTCTCCCAAAAGGTGTGTACAGAACGTATGATTGTGGTAAACTAAAAGTCAAAGACTAATATAATACATGACGCTCCAAGCAAAACACATATCATGTGGCAAATAAAAATATAGCTCCAAGTAAAGTTACCAATGAACGAAGACGAAAGAGGGGATGCCTTCCGGGGCATCCCCAAGCTTAGGCTTTTGGATATTCTTGAATATCTTGGGGTGCCATGGGCATCCCCAACCTTTGGATTTTGCCACTCCTTATTCCATAGTCCATCAAATCTTTACCCAAAACTTGAAAACTTCACAACACAAAACTCAACAGGAAATCTCATAAGCTCCGTTAGTAAAAGAAAACAAAACCACCACATAAGGTACTGTAATGAACTCATTATTTATTTATATTGGTGTTAAACATACTGTATTCCAAGTTCTCTATGGTTCATACCACTTAATACTAGCCATAGATGCATCAAAATAAGCAAACAACACACGAAAAACAGAATATGTCAAAAACAGAACAATCTGTAGCAATATGTAACTAACACAAACTTATGGAACTTTAAAAGTCCTACCAAAATAGGACGTCCTAAATTTTTTTTCTATTGATAGGCATAAAAAAGAATCAATGCAAAATCTCGTTTCTGTGATTTATTGATTTTTTTCTCGTGAGCGCAAAGTTTCTGTTTGTCAGCAGAATCAAATCAACTATCATCATAGGTTATCCTATAGGTTCTACTTGGCACAAACACTAATTAAAACATGAAAACACATATAAACAGAAAGTAGATGCAAAATTTATTACTAAGCAGGAACAAAAGCAAAAAAACACAAAGAAAATTGGGTTGCCTCCCAACTAGCGCTATTGTTTAACGCCCCTAGCTAGGCATAAAAGCAAATATAGATCTAAGTAGTGCCATCTTTGACACTTGGGAAGAAAAGAGCAAATTTCCTTTCTATAGCATTCATCCTTCTATTTTGGGAAATCACATTACCATTAATGGAGGAGGTAAGATTAAGTACGTTACAGAAATTTGCATCTAAGCTAGCCTTCATCTCCTTAATAATTTCGTTTTGATAGAAGCATAAGAGGGTGGTAGATTCAATCTGATCATTCATGGGGTGCCCAAATATAGATTTCATTCTTTCATAGGTATCTATAGCATCCCCTTCAAGAAAACCCTTTCATAAATAGAATCTAGAACTTGCTTGAAAGAAGTGGGTAAGCCAACATAGAAACTTTTTAGATAAAACTCAATTTGATATTGTGGCACATAGCTAGCCCCAATCCTTAATAATCTATCCCAAGCATCTTTTAAAGACACATTAAGCAAATAACAAAAACTTCTGCAGTCATCTTCCTCAAAATTATTTAAATTCTCATTGATAACTGAAAGTGTGTTATATCGACTAGAGGGGGGGGGGGTGAATAGGAGAGTTTTATGAATTCTTCACTTAGGAATTTGCCGGTGAGGAAATTCCTAAATGAAGAACTACTTTCAGCGGAATAAGTACTCAGAAGGAAACATAACAGAACAAAATCATAGTTATCATGATGAAATAATGACAAGCACAGAGTACAGAAAGGGTAAACACAGGATAACACAAGGAAGAAGACGGACGGACTGAAGAAATAGAACTGAGGAAATTGAGAAAGTCTTCAATCAATGTCTTCAAACAGATATGAACAGGCACACAACAACATACATGAGGAATTTAAAGAGTTGACGATATAGAACCAGTAAGCTCGGTGAAGACAATGATTTGGTAGACCAGTTCCAACTGCTGTCTCAGTTGTACATCTGGTTGGAGAGGCTGAGTATTTAAACTCGAGGACACCCAGTCCCGGACACACAGTCCTCATTGTATTATCCTTGAGCTAAAGTGACACAGACCTGTCCCAATCACTCATGGTAAGTCTTCAAGTGACTTCCGATCCTTCACAAACTCGGTCACTCGGCGATCCACAATTCCTCTTGGATGCTCTAGACCTTAACGCCTGACCGTCTGGAAGAAGCTCAGTCTTCAAAGGAAACAAGCGTCAGATCCACGTAGGATCAATCTCTTCAGTGATGCTCAATCACTAGGGGTTTTGTAGGTTGGGTTTGGGATTTCCTCACTTGACGATTTTCACTCAAAGTCCTCGGAGTATGGGTTGCCCTCAAATGACAAGTGTCAGTTTCTCTCGGAGCAGCCAACCAACTAGTGGTTGTAGGGGGCGGCTATTTATAGCCGGGGAGCAGCCCGACATGATAAGACATAAATGCCCTTGCCTGATATGACCGTTAGGTGGGTATATATTTTGGGACAGCTGGCGGGTAGCACAACAACGGTCGGAATATTCGAGGTTCAAATTCCTTAGGACTATCATGTTCCTCACTTGATAGGCAATCCGCACTGGCGAATTCCTAACTCTTCAGTCAGAACAAATTCCTTAGAGACCAGAAGAACTTCATCTCTGTCACTGAAGAATATGACTGAACTGTGCGAGATTTCCAATGGCTTCACTCGAAGGGATTGGTAGGTGTAGGATTTTGAGTTGAGCATCACATGGAAATTTTTCCTTAGTATTTCCTCGACTCCCTTTAACAGTACGGTGTTTCCTATGACTCAAGAAATAGAAAATGGAACTACGAGAACAAAAGTCTTCAAGCTTCATGTTCCTCGAATGATTACCAAGACTTCAAGTTCACACCAATTTCTTCACTTTCAAAGTCTTCAGAAAGTCTTCAGAAATCCAAAGTCTTCAGTCGAAGAACTTCATTTTTAGGGGTCGACATTCTCTGTAAATATCAAACTCCTCATAGACATATAGACCTGTGTACACTCACAAATGCATCAGTCCCTTAACCTATAAGTCTTCAATACACCAAAATCACTAAGGGGCACTAGATGCACTTACAATCTCCCCCTTTTTGGTGATTGATGACAATATAGGTTAAGTTTTCAACGGGGATAATCGTATGAAGTGTAAATACTGATATTGAGGAATTTGATTGCAAGATATAGAGGAACTCCCCCTGAAGATGTGCATCGTGAGGAATTTGCTTTTGAAGCAATGCACACTTGAAGAGTATAATCATGGAGATCTCCCCCTATATCTTGTAATTCATACACGCATTTGACATATAATATGAGGAATTTAAAATGCATGATGAAATATGGTGACTGATGTAATTCAGCATGCATGCATTAACATTACTAAGGAATAAGCATGCAGAAGAAGACAACAAAAGTATCAAGCCACCATAGAGTTTAGATTACAACTCGATCCAGCAAAGTCATCAGAAGAACGACAGTTGTAACTTAGCAATAAAACGCCCATATATAGACCCGCTTGAAGACTAACTCAAATTTCTCCCCCTTTGTCATCGAATGACCAAAAGGGTAGAAACTGAGGACTAATGCCCCTGAAGAATATCATGATGATGGAGGAGCGCCAGCGTCGTCAGGGTCTTGAGTCGTTGTAGGGCCTGCTGAAGTGTCGTCCAAGTCTTCATGCTCGTCCGTGGCACGGGATGAAGAATATGAGCTGGCCACCAAGGAAGGAACCTTGACCTTCTTGAATTTCTTCGGTGGAGCTGCAGACCAGTCAAAGTCTTCCTTGAAGCCCATTTGCTTCAGATCTTCTTCACCATATAGATGTGACAGAATAGCCCAGGTGCGATCAAACAGTTCATGGAGGTAGTAGTGGTTTTTCTTCACTACATTATGTGTAGAAGTCATGTTGTGAAGAATAGAACCAAACTGACGCTTAACCCATTTGTGATTCCGATCGACCTTCTGGTGAAGACTTATGAGCAGTTCACGGTCAGTCATCACACGAGGAGCAGTAGCTTGAGGACTTGACTTTGGAGCATTGGCAGCAGAATCATGTGTGGCAGAGTCATCATTGGTGGAATAAGATGCAGCTTTGCGGAGCTGACCATCCAATGGACGAATGCCTTCATCGATCACAGCTGGTGACTTGTCCTTCTCATCGGATGAGGAAATTATCCGCTTGAGGACTTCAATTGGGGGCAAGTAGCTGCCATGGTTAAGAGTATCAGCCTTGTAGTTGAGTGAAGTCCTTGATCTGAGGAATCTCATGATCCATGGAGCATAAGGATTCAGCCCAAATGGTGAAAGTGCAACATTCGCAAGAGTCCTCATGAAGAAATCATGGTAATTGATAGGGATACCATGCATGATGTTAAAGAGCATATTCTTCATCATCCCCACAATTTCTACATCAGATGAATCATGACCTTTGATAGGACTCATGGTCTTCGTCAGAATGCGGTAGATGGTTCTGGGGCACATACAACAAGTCCTTCACGAGGAATTTTGTCCTTTGGGCTTGTCCAGGCTTTAGCGGCTTCATAAGCACTTGCATATAATGATCAGTAAGTTCAGGTTCATCATACAGACAGTGAGCGCCTTCTGGTGGAGGACTGATTGGCAAGGCACAAAGCAATTCAGAGGCTGGTGCCTTGTAGTGAGTGTTTTCAGTCATCCAGTCCAACACCCATGAGTTGACGTCAGCAGCATTGCCTGTGATATGCAAAGTTGCGTAGAACTGAAGAATAAGCTCTTCATTCCAATCAATGATGTCGAGCAGAAATTCAGCAAGCCTGCATCGTGAAGCATACTGAGAACCGGCGTGAAACAAGGCATAGATTCCATGTCCACGTGAGGAATGTGCTCATGATCGAAGATTTTGTCCTTGTCAAAGAGAACTGAGGAATAGAAGTTTGCCTGGCTGGCAGTCCAGAAACGCTTCCTTCTAAGACGAGCATTGTCATAAGGGTTGAATTCAGTGAAGAATAAAGAATAAAGAAATGTTATCATTCAGTGAAGAATGATAACGTGCTCTGACTGGAGCAGTTTAGGAACTCCTAGAAGGTTCTAGGGGAATAAAGATAGAATGACTTCTAATTTTTAGGTCCGTATAATTTGAAATACGTGCACAAAAACCCCGAGAAAGCGTTCCTGGAAATCTCGGCCCAAAAAATGACATTTAGTATTTCTAAAAGGAACTACAGGATGAAAAACAATAGTTTTGGCAGTTATAGTTTGAGATTCGATGGTGCCGTAGATCCGTTTGGTCATCAGGTGTTATGAGCGACACCCATGTCTAGCTAGAGTAGTGTCTCAGGCTCAGGCTAGAGAAGAAACGGGAAACAACCTGATGAACGAATGATCATACCGAGGGAATTCACTCAGAACTAACAAGAATGATAACGTGCTCCGACTGGAGCGGTTTAGAAACTGCTGGAAGGCTCTAGGGAAATAAAGATGGAATGACTTCTAATTTTTAGGTTCGTATGGTTGGAAATACGTGCACACGAACCCCGAGAAAGTGTTCCTGGAAATCTCGGCCCCAAAAAAGGACGTTTAATAATTCTAATAGGGACTACAGGATGAAAAACAATAGTTTTGGCAATTAAAGTTTGAGATTCGATGGTGCCGTAGACCCGTTTGGTCATCAGGTGTTACGAGCCACACGCATGTCTAGCTAGAATAGTGTGCTAGGCTCAGACTAGAGAAAAAAGGGGGAACAAACTGATGAAAGAATTATCATACTGAGGGAATTCACTAAGAACTACCAGGAATGATAACGTGCTCCGACTGGAGTGGTTTAAGAACTGCTAGAAGGCTCCACAGGAATAAAGACGGAATGACTTCTAATTTTTTAGGTCCGTATGATTTGAAATACATGCACACAAACCTCGAGAAAGCATTCCTAGAAATCTCAGCCCAAAAACGGACGTTTAGTAATTCTAGAACGGACTACAGGATGAAACATAAAAGGTTTGGCAGTTAAATTTTGAGATTCGATGGTGCCATAAATTTGTCTGTTCATCAGGTGTTACGAGCCACACCCATGTCTAGCTAGAATAGTGTGTCAGGCTCAGGCTAGAGAAGAAACGGGGAACAAACTGATGAAAGAATGATCATACCGAGAGAATTCACTCAAAACTAACAAGAATGAAAACGTGCTCCGACTAGAGCGGTTTAGGAACTGCTGGAAGGCTCTAGGGGAATAAAGATGGTATGACTTCTAATTTTTAGGTCCGTATGATTTGAAATACGTGCACACAAACCCCGAGAAAAGCGTTCCTGGAAATCACGGCCCAAAAAATGATGTTTAGTAATTCTAAAAGGGACTACAGGATGAAAAACAATAGTTTTGGCAGTTAAAGTATGAGATTCGATGTTGCCGTAGACCCGTTTGGTCATCAGGTGTTACGAGCGACACCCATGGATATCTAGAGTAGTGTGCTAGGCTCATACTAGAGAAGAAACGGGGAACAAACTAATGAAAGAATGATCATACCGAGGGAATTCACTCATAACTAACAAGAATGATAACGTACTCCGACTGGAGTGGTTTAGGAACTGCTGGAAGGCTCTAGGGGAATAAAGATGGAATGTCTTCTAATTTTTAGGTTCGTGTGGTTTGAAATACTTGCACTCAAACCCCGAGAAAGCATTCCTGGAAATCTCGGCCCAAAAAAGCACGTTTAGTAATTGTAAAAGGGACTACAGGATGAAAAATAATAGTTTTGGCAGTTAAAGTTTGAGATTCTATGGTGCCGTAGACCCGTTTGGTCATCAGGTGTTACGAGCCACACCCATGTCTAGCTAGAATAGTGTGTCAGGCTCAGACTAGAGAAGAAACGGGGAACAAACTGATGAAAGAATTATCATACCGAGGGAATTCACTCAGAACTAACAAGAATGATAACGTGCTCCGACTGGAGCGGTTTAGAAACTGCTGGAAGGCTCTAGGGGAATAAAGATGGAATGTCTTCTAATTTTTAGGTTCGTATGTTTTGAAATACGTGCACACAAACCGCACGAAAGTGATTCTGGAAATCTCGGCCCAAAAAAGGACGTTTAGTAATTCTAAAAGGGACTACAGGATGAAAAACAATAGTTTTGGCAGTTAAAGTTTGAGATTTGATGGTGCCGTAGATCCGTTTGCTCATCAGGTGTTACGAGCCACACCCATGTCTTGCTAGGATAGTGTGTCAGGCTCAGGCTAGAAAAGAAATGGGGAACAAACTGATGAAAGAATGATCATACTGAGGGAATTCACTCAGAACTAACAAGAATGATAATGTACACCGACTGGAGCGGTTTAGGAACTGCTGGAAGGCTCTAGGGGAATAACGTTGTAATGTCTTCTAATTTTTAGGTTCGTATGATTTGAAATACTTGCACTCAAACCCCGAGAAAGCATTCCTGGAAATCTCGGCCCAAAAAAGGACGTTTAGTAATTGTAAAAGGGACTATAGGATGAAAAATAATAGTTTCGGCAAATAAAGTTTGAGATTCTATGGTGCCGTAGACATGTTTGGTCATCAGGTGTTACGAGCCACACCCATGTCAAGCTAGAATAGTGTGTCAGGCTCAGACTAGAGAAGAAACGGGGAACAAACTGATGTAAGAATTATCATACCGAGGGAATTCACTCAGAACTAACAAGAATGATAATGTGCTCCAACTGGAGCGGTTTAGAAACTGCTGGAAGGCTCTAATGGAATAAATATGGAATGTCTTCTAATTTTTAGGTCCGTATGATTTGAAATACTTGCACTCAAACCCCGAAAAAGCATTCCTGGAAATCTCGGCCCAAAAAAGGACGTTTAGTAATTCTAAAAGGGACTATAGGATGAAAAATAATAGTTTTGGCAGTTAAAGTTTGAGATATATGGTGCCGTAGAGCCGTTTGGTCATCAGGTGTTACGAGCCACACCCATGTCTAGTTAGAATAGTGTGTCAGGCTCAGGCTAGAGAAGAAATGGGGAACAAACTGATGAAAGAATGATCACACCGAGGGAATTCACTCAGAACTAACAAGAATGACAATGTGCTCCAACTGGATCAGTTAGGAACTGCTGGAAGTCCCTAGGGCAATAAAGATGGAATGACTTCTAATTTTTAGGTTCATTGATTTGAAATACTTGCACACAAACCGCACGAAAGCGTTCCTGGAAATCTCGGCCCAGAAAAGGACGTTTAGTAATTCTAAAAGGTACTACAGAATGAAAAACAATAGGTTTGGCAGTTAAACTTTGAGATTTGATGGTGTAGTAGATCCGTTTGGTCATCAGGTGTTACGAGCCACACCCATGCCTAGCTAGAATAGTGTGTTAGGCTCAGGTTACAACAGAAACGGGGAAAACACTGATGAAAGAATGATCATACCGAGGGAATTAACTCAGTACTAACAAGAATGATAACATGCTCCGACTGGAGCGGTTTAGGAACTGCTAGAAGGCTCTAGGAGAATAAAGATGGAATGACTTCTTATTTTTAGGTCCGTATGGTTTGAAATAAGTGCACACGAACCCCAAGAAAGCGTTCATGGAAATCTCGGCCCAAAAAAGGACGTTTGGTAATTCTAAAAGGGACTACAGGATGAAAAACAATAGTTTTGGCAGTTAAAGTTTGAGATTCGATGGTGCCGTAGATCCGTTTGCTCATCAGGTGTTACCAGCCACACTTATGTCTAGCTAGAATAGTGTGTCAGGCTCAGGCTAGAGAAGAAACGGGGAATAAACTGATGAAAGAACTATCATACCGAGGGAATTCACTCAGAACTAACAAGAATGATAACGTGCTCCGACTGGATCAGTTAAGGAACTGCTGGAAGTCTCTAGGGGAATAAAGATGGAATGACTTCTAATTTTTAGGTCCGTATGATTTGAAATACATGCACACAAACCCCGAGAAAGCGTTCCTGGAAATCTCTGCCCAAAAAAGGACGTTTAGTAATTCTAAAAGGGACTACAGGATGAAAAACAATAGTTTTGGCGGTTAAAGTTTGAGATTCGATGGTGTCGTGGATCCGTTTGGTCATCAAGTGTTACGAGCCACACCCATCACTAGCTAAAATAGTGTGTTAGGCTCAGGCTACAGCAGGAACGGGGAAAAACTGATGAAAGAATGATCATACCGAGGGAATTCACTCAGTACTAACAAGAATGATAACGTGCTCCGACTGGAGCGGTTTAGGAACTGCTGGAAGGCTCTTGGGGAATAAAGATGGAATGTCTTCTAATTTTTAGGTCCGTATGATTTGAAATACTTGCACTCAAACCCCGAGAAAGCATTCCTAGAAATCTCGGCCCAAAAAAGGACGTTTAGTAATTCTAAAAGGGACTATAAGATGAAAAAGAATAGTTTTGGCAGTTAAAGTTTGAGATTCTATGGTGCCATAGACCCGTTTGTTCATCAGGTGTTACGAGCCACACCCATGTCTAGCTAGAATAGTGTGTCAGGCTCAGACTAGAGAAGAAACGGGGAACAAACTGATGAAAGAATTATCATACCGAGGAAATTCACTTAGAATTGACAAGAATGATAACGTGCTCCGACTGGAGCGGTTTAGAAACTGCTGGAAGGCTCTAGGGGAATAAAGATGGAATGTCTTCTAATTTTTAGGTCTGTATGATTTGAAATACGTGCACACAAACCGCACGAAAGCGTTCCTAGAAATCTCGGCCCAAAAAAGGACGTTTAGTAATTCTAAAAGGGCTACAGGATGAAAAAGAATAGTTTTGGCAGTTAAAGTTTGAGATTCTATGGTGCCGTAGACCCGTTTGGTCATCAGGTGTTACGAGCCACACCCATGTCTAGCTAGAATAGTGTGTCAGGCTCAGGCTAGAGAAGAAATGGGGAACAAACTGATGAAAGAATGATCACACCGAGGGAATTCACTCAGAACTAACAAGAATGATAATGTGCTCCAACTAGATCAGTTTAGGAACTGCTGGAAGTCTCTAGGGGAATAAAGCTGGAATGACTTCTAATTTTTCGTCTGTATGATTTGTAATACTTGCACACAAACCGCACGAAAGCGTTCCTGGAAATCTCGGCCCAAAAAAGGACTTTTAGTAATTCTAAAAAGGACTACAGAATGAAAAACAATAGTTTTGGCAGTTAAACTGTGAGATTCGATGGTGCCGTAGATCCGTTTGGTCATCAGGTGTTACGAGCCATACCCATTCCTAGCTAGAATAGTGTGTTAGGCTCAGGCTACAACAGAAACGGGGAACAAACTGATGAAAGAATGATCATACCGAGTGAATTCACTTAGTACTAACAAGAATGATAACGTGCTCCGACTGGAGCGGTTTAGGAACTGCTGGAATGCTCTAGGGGAATAAAGATGGAATGACTTGTAATTTTTAGGTCCGTATGGTTTGAAATACGTGCACACGAACACCGAGAAAGCGTTCAAGGAAATCTCGGCCCAAAAAAGGACGTTTAGTAATTCTAAAAGGGACTACAGGATGAAAAACAATAGTTTTGGCAGTTAAAGTTTGAGATTCGATGGTGCCGTAGATCCGTTTGGTCAACAGGTGTTACGAGCCACACCCATGTCTAGCTAGAATAGTGTGTCAGGCTCAGGCTAGAGAAGAAACTGGGAACAAGCTGATGAAAGAATTATCATATGGAGGGAATTCACTCAGAACTAACAAGAATGATAACGTGCTCCGACTGGATCAGTTTAGGAACTGCTGGAAGTCTCTAGGGGAATAAAGATGGAATGACTTCTAATTTTTAGGTCCGTATGATTCGAAATACGTGCACACAAACCCCGAGAAAGCGTTCCTGGAAATCTCGGCCCAAAAAAGGACGTTTAGTAATTCTAAAAGGGACTACAGGATGAAAAACAATAGTTTTGGCAGTTAAAGTTTGAGATTCGATGGTGTCGTAGATCCGTTTGGTCATCAGGTGTTACGAGCCACACCCATGTCTAGCTAAAATAGTGTGTTAGGCTCAGGCTACAGCAGGAACGGGGAACAAACTGATTAAAGAATGATCATACCGAGGGAATTCACTCAGTACTAACTAGAATGCTGACGTGCTCCGACTGGAGCGGTTTAGGAACTGCTGCAAGGCTCTAGGGGAATAAAGATGGAATTGAGGGAGTCCTGGATTAGGGGGTATCCGGACAGCCGGACTATATACATCGTCCAGACTATTGAAGTGTGAAGATACAAGACACAAGACTCCGGCCCGTGTCCGGATGGGACTCTCCTTGGCGTGGAAGACAAGCTTGGCGATCCTGATATTGTATTTCCTTCCTTTGAACCCACTCCATGTAAACCCTAGCCCTCTGCGGTGTCTATATAAACCGAAGAGGTTGGTCCTTAGAAGGCCGATCACAATTACAATCATACCATCATAGGCTAGCTCTTAGGGTTTAGCTTCTACGATCTCGTGGTAGATCTACTCTTGTACTACTCATATCTTCAATATTAATCAAGCAGGAAGTAGGGTTTTACCTCCATCGAGAGGGCCCGAACCTGGGTAAACATTGTGTCCCTTGCTTCCTTTTACCATCAGGCTAAGACGCACAGATCGGGACCCCTTACCCGAGGTCCGCCGGTTTTTACACCGACATTGGTGCTTTCATTGAGAGTTCCTCTGTGTCGGGGAAGCTGATCGTGGCCCACGAACACCTATGGGACCTGGGTCCCTTGTGGTTCGGATGGGGGCGGAGATTGCACAAAGAGCGGATCGAGGCGATGCACACGAGCGGATTTACCCAGCTTCGGAGCTCTCCGGAGAGATAACACTCCTACTGCTGCTTTGTGGATTATATTGTGTTCTTGCTAGGGAGCAATGGGAGCTACAAAACCTAGCCCGAGTGTGGTCTCGTATGGGTAGAATGAACTAAGCCAGAGCTGGACCGAACCCTTTCTATGTTGCACTTGGGCCTCCTTTTATAGTTGCAAGGGGTCACCACAGGTGGCAAGTAGAAAAGGGTAAGATAGTAAAAACAGAGGTTGGTACACCGCTTTGTACAGTGTACAATGATCTATACCTAACTCGACGGCAAGGGACAAGAGTCATAAATGCCCGCCTCGATCGCTGAACAAAGGTAACAGGGACCGTCAAGCGCGCCTCCGCTTGCCACGATGGTAGCTTGTCGCCGCTATCGCTGCTCCCGCTGGCTGCACAGCCCATCGACACGCGTGTTTGGGGAAGCCCCATGGCGACACGTTGGCGGATGAGCTGGAGCGGAGATGAAGAGAGGTCACTTGCCGCGGCGAGCACCCTGCCGTGGCAAGGTTCTTGTCGCGCTCGGGAGCTTGTCGCTAACCAAGCCTTCCCGGCAAGCTCCTCTTGCCGGGGTGTTGTTTCCTTTGTGCTGTGAGTGGACTTCCCGGCAAGCTCCTCTTGCCGGGGTCTTGATTACTTTGTTCTTGAATGGCTCCAAAGGAGCTGCTGAGGATCTTGGTGGTCACCAAGTCAGTCCTGCCGCGGGGTGCTGCAACTGTCCGTGCACGAGTTCGGGATACTAGGGTACCCCTACTCTAGTACACCGACAGGAGCCCCCGGGCCTGGGCCACACACGGCGCCGAGCTCTGTTGGGACAGGCCCAAAACAGTGCACGGGCACGCGTGGTCTTGATTACGCTGTTATTCGCCTTAGACCCACCACGCCTCCCACGAACGTCACGCACCGGACGTGGCGTCGTGGGGGAGATCGTGGGGCTTCCTTTAATGGGAAAAATCGAAACGCCCGTCCCCTCTCCCCTTTATAAGCAGGGTGAACAGGGGCAGGACGCCCACTTGCCCTTGCTGTCACATCAGAAAACCCCCATCGCTTTCCCCTTTCTTCTCGAGCCCAAAGAGAGCGACGCTCCGCCCCCTCCATTGCCACCGGTGCCACCAACACCGTCGTCCTCCTCCACCACCTCTCCCCATGGCGCCGAAGGCCGACAAGGGAAAGGGAGTGAAATCGGCCGAGGCGCAGCGGCTCGCGGTGCTGCGGAAGGAGCGGGCCCTCTTTGATCCCCTGCTCGACAGGAAGGAGCTGCGGGAGCTGTACTATCTCTTCTGGTCGACGGAGACCCGGGCGCACCCGCGCACGAGAGTCATCTCCGCCGCCACGTCCGAGAAGGTTTCCATCGGGTACCCCTTCTTCACGCTTTTCTTCCACTGCAGGCTCTGCCCGCCCTTTTCTGAATTTTTCTGTGATGTCATGAATACCTATGGCCTCCGCCTCCTTGACTTCACCCCCAACGCCGTCCTCACCATGGCCGTTTTCGAACACCTCTGCGAGAACTTTGTCGGGGTCCACCCAAATGTCGCACTCTTCCGCCATTATTTCACACCCCGCGTAGAGAGAGGAGAGCCGCTTGCCGGAGGAATTGCATGGACCTCTAGGATCGGCAAGAAGGAAGCGTATCTTGACGGAGAGTTGCGCAGCAAGTGGGAGGAGTGGAGAGCTGACTGGTGTTGGATCTTAGAGGAGGAGCCACAGCCTTTCACCGCCCTGCGCCAAACCCCCATAGTTCGCGGCAATGATTGGAGCAACTTGGCGCCGGAGGACGACAAGTTGAAGATTGCCGTGACTAGGATTTTGCGTCTCCGGCAAGCAGGGCTTACCGTAGGAGTAGTTGGCGCGGATTTCCTTCGCCGCCGCATTGCGCCCTTGCAGGAGAGGAGGAGGCCTGCTTGGGAATTCCAAAATGCGGAGGACATCATGAGGCTGCGTACTGGCCTGAATTGGAATTTTACTACCTTGGAGCTGGACGGCATGCTGCGGGAGTTGTTCAAGCCTGATGCGGATCACCCCAGTGGTGCATGTTGCCGAGGGAGTTGTGCCTTGTGCAACAACTCGTCGCCGACAAAGATCCGCTGATAATGCCGTTGTGCGATTCCCATGGGATCGTTCCAACTTGGCAGGAGCCCGACGACAACGTTGTGCAGCAATTCTTCGACAACTTGGTGGAGGTGCCGATCCGCGCCGACGAGCAGAGGCGGCTCACCCGCGACACCACCGATCAGGAGATGGCGCGCATCGCCACAAGGTTGGAGGAGGCGGCAGAAGCTGCCGCCGCCGGCGTGTTTGGCTTCACCGTCGAGGAGGCGGAAACAGCCGAGGCGGCAAGCCTTGCCGACCGAGAAGAGCTTGTCAGTGAGGAGGAGCAGGCCGAGCCTGACGTCAATCCGGAAGAGCCGGCCGGTGGCGCTTCCCCTCCACCGTCAAGCAGCTTGCCGCAGGAGGAGCCCGCGGCCCCGCCAAGGAGACGCCTCCGCAAGACCGAAGAAGTGGCGGGCGGCAGACGGCACGACAACCGCCTACGCCGCCCGACGCGCTCCACCGCGGCAAGCACTGTTGCCGCAGGCGCCCTGCCGCCACGGCAACGGGAGCGGGTCTTCGAGTCGCGGCCTCTGCCCGCCAAGCGCCCGAGGGAATCTTCCTCCAATTCGTCGCGCCGAGCGAACTTGATCTCTCCGCCTCAGCCCGAGGAAGAAGAGGAAGAGTAAGATCTTGTCGCTGCTACTTGCAACACTTCAATTTATTGCTTTTTCTTATATCGATGGCTTCACTCTGAACTGTCTCCTTCTTCAGGACACTAGCTCAGAGGGCGTCGAAGAGGACCAAGACTCGGTGGTTGTCGTCTCAGATGATTCCCTGTGGTGACAGGGGCACGTCTGACTCCCTTGCCGGACCAGCAACCTTCATCAGAGCAGCCCCAAAGACAACCCCCAGCGTAAGTGTTTCGGTTTACTTCTCGTGGTTAGGTGTGCTTGGGTGCTTCTCCGTCACTGATATCTGGTTTGTTGAATCTTGTAGGAGCAGAGCAGCCACATCATGAAGCGCCGGAGGTCACTCCCGAAGTTCTGCTTGCTTCAACTACACCGCCATGGGAGAATTCTCCGCCAAGGGAGCGCTCTCCGGCAAGGGAGGTCTCTCCGACAAGGGGAGCTTCCCCAACAAGGGCCGGCGCCGACGACCCTCCGGTTGTGGAGGCCGCGGCAACAGATCCCATTGCAGGTAGTTTTCTTGTTTGAGAATTTACCTTGGGTTCTTTTTTCTTCTGTTCTTCACTTTCGAACATTTGCTTGACTTGTTCTTTCTTATTCTGACCATCAGATCCATCTGCCGGAGACCCGATGGAGACTGAGGCTGCCGGCGAGGAGGACGCCATGACGAAAATGTCGACGCCGCCAACATGGAGGATGAGGCTGGCCGACGGGACCGCCCGGCGAGGAGCCTTGAGGCTCTTGGGCTAGGGCTGGGAGGAATCTGGCGATCGACCGACGGCCCCGAGGTCGCAGGAGCGCCAGCGCTGCACCGACCGCTGATCCTCCCGCCACCGATGCCGCACTGGACTCAAGAGCCCCAGCCCGCGCCTATCTGAAGGCCAGCGAGGGTGTCTTTATCAAGCTCCCCTGGGCATCAAGCTCCAGGGCGCCGGCCGAGGGGGAGACCTTCGACGCGGAACTGCTTGCCTCCGCCGGGCTGTCGCTGGTCGATGCTCCGAGCAGCAGCAGCGGTGAGCCTGAGGAGGAGCAGCTGCTAAGGAGGTTGCTGTCGCTCTACCGCGCCCGACAAGCCAAACTGGACTCCAGGGAGGCGCTTGTCGCGAGGGCGGGAGCTGACTTGGAGAAACGTGCGGAAGAGCTCCGACGCGCCAACAAGGAAACTCTCCGGGATATAGCAGAGGCGCGGGAGCAGCTTGCTGAGGAGCGCATGGCCTTCATCTTGGAGAAAGGTGAGGTCGAGGAGCAGCAGAGGCTTGCCGGCGAGAAGCTCTCCGCGCGAGAAGGTGAGCTGGCGCAGCGGAAGATCAACCTCGACAGCTATGAGGAAGATCTCGCCGTGCACGAGCAAACGATTGGCGGGCCACTTCAGGAGGCAAAGGATGCTGCTACGGCTGCCGAGGCCGCCAAGAAGGAACTGGAGACAAGGGTGGCTCAGCTGGAGTCCACCCTCCAGAAGAGCGCCGAGGAGGTCACCGGGTTGAAGCGCGAGCGTGAGAAGGACGCCTACACCCTCGGTGAGTTGCAGGGCGCCTCGCTGAGAAGATCAAGGAGATCGACGCCGCCAAGGACTCCAAGGCGGATCTGGAGCTGAAACTGACCACCTTGACGGAGACGTTGGAAGGCGCCAAGGAGCGGGAAACGGGTCTGCTGGAGAAGATCAAGGCCAACAAGGAACTGCTGTCGAATGCTGTGACAGCCCAGAATAATCTCAGAGACAGCATAATGCACTGGACAGAAGGTCTTGTGGACACCGCCGCCGGCATTCATAACGAGCTGATGGAGATAGGGATGGTGGATCTTGGGTACTTCACCGACGAGAACCTCCAACCCAGCGTCAAGCTCAGCCTGTTCTTCAAGGGCGTGCTGACGGGTCTCCAGCGGCTCCGGGATGAGATCCCAAAGCAACTGGCGGAGGAGTCGCGCCAAGTTTGCGCCGGGCTCTCGTAAGGTGCTGATGAAAGTGGCCTTCCGCAACCCAAAGCGCCGATTTCACCAAAGTCCTCAAGTCTCTGCGCCCATCCGCTGATGTTGAAGAGCTCAAGACCTTGTCGCACTCCATTGTGGACAGGGTGAGCGGAGTCAAGAGGCTCGATGGCGACCGCGTGGACTAGGCCGCCAAGCTTATCTTTCTCTTGTCGCAGAGATCATGTTTAGCGAAAAATCCATTAGATCCGCGACAAGTCATTATGTAATATACACTATCTTAGGCAATCAAATGCAATGTTATTTCCTTTACTCGACTTCTTCCCTTGTATGTTTATGCCCTACGCTTTTAGGAGAACTTGTCAGTGCGAGCACCTTTGCCGCGAGCGCTGAGTGCGGAACTTCAGCAGCCTCTTTGGCGATGCCGCCTCCGACAAACAACCTTGTCGCAACTAGTTGCAGCACACTTAAGTTGTTGAGCGGACTCAAACAAAGTAAGGGCGCAAGCTAGTCGCGAGTCGGTTCCTCCGCACACAGGTTTTCCATACAAAGTACTATCGATCGAGGAAGATAACTTAAAATTTAAAACTGGTCGCTTAAACTTAGCAACTTAGCTTCTGTTGTCCATTTCCGGCAAGGCGACAGTTCCTCGAGCGACGCCATGCCCACACCATTATCTTCTCCTGCCCCCGTTAACTTGTGGGTGGATGAACCTGCTTCTTGTTTGAGAAGAAAGAAGAGAAAATAAAGTTATGGAGCCTAGTGGCTCGCCATCGCAGCATCGGTGTGGATGCTGCACAAAATGTTAGTGAACACATGCATATAAGATTACGAGCACGACGACAAGTTGTGTGCAACACATAGGCTTTTATCGATGCATCGGATCTGCGCCCGCTTTGTACAAAGGATTACATGCAACAGCGGCAAGACTTGTATTAAAGGGTGGTTGCCGAACGGGTCCCGCAACCGCGCTTTATGGGTAAAACTTGCTAAGATGCTCTATATTCCAGGAATTGCTCACCGAACGCCATCTTCGGTCTCTGGCGGACAGCGCCGGGCCTAGTGACTCGCTTCACCCGATAAGGGCCTTCCCACTTCAAGGCCAACTTGTTGGAATTCTTGGCGGATTGAACGCGCCAAGAACAAGGTCGCCTTCCTCGAAGCTTCCGCATTAACTTTGCGGCTATGGTAGCGACGCAAAGCTTGCTGGTAACGAGCAGCTCGTGACAAAGAGCTCGAAGACGATCTTCCTCGAGGAGCAGCGCCATCTTGTCGCAGCTGCTCTTGCTCGAGCTCATCATAAGCAAGCACTCGAGGTGACCCAGATACGAGTTCCGTGGGAGAACTGCCTCCGCCCATAAACTAGAGCGAAGGTGTCCGCCGATTGGCTCGATTTGGCGTCGCCCCGATCGACCAAAGAACCACCGCAGCTCCTCGATCCAGTTTCTTCCGCGACTTGCGCAGCTTGTCGAAAGTTCTGGTCTTGAGTCCCCGCAGCACTTCAGCGCTTGCTCTCTCTCGCTGACCGCTGCTTCTCGGATGAGCAACGAAGCAAAGCAGATCTTGGCGCCAAGATCTTGGGCGATCGCATGAAGGTGCGGCTTAGAACTGCGTGCCGTTGTCGGTGATGATCCGTTAGGAATCCCAAAGCGGCAAACAATTGACCTGAAGAACTTGACTCGCTGACTGTGCTGTCACCTTCCTCACTGGTTCCACTTCCGCCACTTTGTGAACTTGTCGATTCACGCATAAGTACTCAAAGCCCCGACAGCTCGGGGAAGGGGCCGAGGATGTCGAGCCCCGCACCGAGAAGGGCCAGGATAAACGGATCGCCCGGAGAGCTTGAGCTGGTTGGTGCATCTGTTTGGAATGGAACCGCACGCTTCACACTTGGTTACTTGTGCGTTGCATCCCGAGGGCTTCGCCGAAGAAACCTTGCCGAAAGCTTTGCGGCAAGTGTTTTGCGCCAATGTGGTGACCACATATGCCTTCATGTATCTCTGCCAGCAGCTTCTGTCCATCTTCCCGGCAAATACACTTCAATTTCACTCCGATTGAGTCTTCTTCTGTATAGGATGTTGTCAACAAACTGATACATACTTGACTGTCGGGCTACTTTTTCCGCTTCTTCTTGCTCTTCGGGAAGTTCTCCTGTCTGAAGGAAATGGACGATTTGCTGCGCCCATGCTGGAGCCTGTGGCTCGACAACAAGGACTAAAGGCTCATCTACCACTGCGGGAACATTAGCTTCTACGGCAAGAACCTGCGGTTCTGCCGGAGCTTGATGATCCCCGGCGAGCTTGCCGGAGCAAAGCTTGTCGGGAGCGTCTGCTTCAACGAAACAAACCACAGGGTTTGTCGGAGCAGACTGCTCCTCAGTGATATTTGTATTGATTTTAGGGACCTTCTTGGCGGCGGCTCCAGGGAGCTCTGCCGGAAAGTAGTCGCCGGAAACCAATTTTCTCTTCTTGCTCTGTCCTGTTGATGGTGTTACGGTTGGCTGAGTCAGCTTGAGCACAAAAATTCCTGGTTCCACAGGTAACTTAAGTGCAGCACATTTGGAGAGGCTATCAGCTATATCATTCTGAGCTCTTGGAACGTGTACCATTTGCAGGCCTTCAAAGTGCTCTTCTAGCTTTCTTACTTCATCGACGTAGGCTTCCATCAACGGACTCTGATAATCTTTATTTACTTGGCGGACGGCAAGTTGTGAGTCCCCCCTGACAATGAGCTTCTTGATCCCAAGGTCTACCGCAATCTCGAGACCGCAAGCAAACCTTCATACTCTGCAGATTGTTTGTTGCTTGTTCCTTGGGAAAGTGCATCTGGACTATGTACTTGAGGTGCTCTCCGGTGGGTGCGATAAGCAGCACGCCGCACCGCTGCTTTGCAGCGAGAAGGCACCATCAAAGTACATCAGCCACTCTTTATTTGCCTCTTTGGCGGGATGCTCGCCTCTGGAATTTCTTCATCTTGCGTTGGCGTCCACTCTGCTATGAATTCTGCCAATGCTCTGCTTTGGATAGTTGAAGTGCTTTCAAACTTGAGACCAAAGCTTGACAGTTCCAGTGCCCACTCGACAATTCTGCCTGTTGCTTCTGGATTTTGCAGTATCTTCTTCAGCGGAAAGCGAGTGACAACTGTTATCTCATATGCTTGGAAGTAATGGCGCAGCTTTCTCGAGGCCATGAGGAGGCCGAAAAGCAACTTCTACACACCAGAGTACCTTGACCTAGCCCCCTGCAGGAGGGAACTGACAAAGTAGACTGGGCGCTGCACCATCCTTTTTTGTATCTTGTCGCAACCCTGCGCTGATCTGTTCTTGTCGGGACCAGAGCTTGACGGCGAAGCCCCCCTGCTTGTCGCTGGATGCACCTGCCTTGGTTGCCGGCTCATCATCTGCCTCCCTCTCCACTACTAACGCAGCACTAACCACTTGATTGGTTGCCGCTATATACAGCAACAACTTCTCTTGTGGCTTAGGTGCGACAAGTATTGGAGTGGAGGACAGGTATCTCTTCAAATCCTGCAGCGCAGCCTCCGCTTCGGGAGTCCATTTCATTGGACCTGCCTTTTTCAAAATCTTGAAAAATGGCAGGGCGCGCTCAGCAGACTTAGAGATAAACCTACTGAGAGCAGCCACGCAACCGGCAAGCCTTCTTACATCCTTGACGCGCTTTGGTGCTTCAATCTGCTCAATGGCCTTGATCTTGTCGGGATTGACTTCGATCCCCCGCTGAGATACAAAGAACCCGAGAAGCTTGCCGGAAGGGACTCCAAACGCGCACTTCTCGGGGTTGAGCTTGAGGTTGATCTTGCGCAGATTTGCAAATGTCTCATCCAAATCCTGAATCAGAGTTGCTTTGTCCTTGCTCTTGACCACTATGTCATCCATGTAAGCTTCTACATTTCTGTGTATTTGTGGCTCAAAGGCATCATGGACTACTCTTGCAAAGGTTGAACCAGCATTCTTTAAACCGAAAGGCATCCGTATGAAGCAGTACGTGCCACATGGTGTAATGAATCCGGTTTTCTCTTCATCCTCTTCTGCCATGAAGATCTGATGATATCCTGAATATGCATCAAGAAATGAAAGCAGATCACATCCAGCCGTGGAGTCAACAATCTGGTCGATACGTGGCAAGGGAAATGGGTCTTTGGGACAAGCTTTATTAACATCTGTAAAGTCAATACAAAGTCTCCATTTCTCATTAGCCTTGCGTACAACTACCGGATTGGCCAACCACGTGGGATGGAGTACTCCCCTGACAAGTCCTGCTGCTTCCAACTTCTTGATTTCTTCCGTTATGAACTCTTGGCGCTCCACTGCTTGTTTTCTAACTTTTTGCTTGACGGGCCGCGCGTGAGGACAGACAGCTAGGTGGTGCTCAATTACTTTCCTGGGAACACCGGGGATGTCAGATGGTTGCCATGCAAACACATCGACATTCGCCCGCAGGAAAGCAATGAGCTCGCCTTCCTATTTAGGGTCAAGCGTGGCACTGATGGTGAAGGTACCACCAGTGCCGTCCTCCTTGGCGGGCACCTTCTTGGTCTTCGGCGGAGCTGCCATCATCTTCTTGCACTTGCCGGTGGAGCTCGATGGTGCGTCCTCAACGGTAGCGCAGCACTCCGAAGAGGTGCGCTTGCCGGAGTGGGCATCAGAGCTCTTGCCGGACTTGACGGTCTTCTTCTTCCCCCCGGGAGCTTCAGCGGCAAGTGGTTTGCTACCTGTTGCGGCTGCCGCATCCCGGTAAATCTTGTCGGCGCAGATAAGCGCATCCTTCTTGTCGCCATGGACAGAAATGACGCTTATCGGGCCAGGCATCTTGAGTAAATTGTAAGCATAATGAGAGGCGGCCATGAATTTGGCGAGCGCTGGACGGCCAAGTATGCCATTGTAGGGCAATGGGAAATCGGCAACGTCAAACGTGACCCTCTCAGTTCTGAAGTTGAGCTCGCTGCCAAATGTTACCGGCAACGTGATCTTCCCTTTGGGCTTGCTCCTCCTGGGTTGATTCCTTGGAAAGTACCAGTCTCTTCGAGCTCGCTGTCAGGGATTTGAAGCTTCTGGAGCACTGTAGAGGAGATCAAGTTCAGGCCGGCCCCGCCGTCAACCAACATCTTTGTGACCTTGAGGTTGCGGATGGTTGGTGAGACCAACATCGGCAAGCATCCGACCGCAGTTATGCGATCAGGGTGATCTTCAATGTCAAAGATGATGGGCATGCTGGACCACTTCAGAGGTTTGCGCGACTCTATGGATGGTTCTGCTGCATTAACCTCACGCATCCATTGCTTGAGTTGGCGGTGCGAGGTATGCAGAGAAGCACCACCGTCAACGCAAAGGACCTCCGTTTCCTTCTGAAACTACTGCTCATCAGCTTCATCGTCTTCCATGTCTTCGTCATCTTCATCTTCGTCTTCTTCCTTGTCACGACCGTTGGGAGGTCTGTCTCCTTGCCGCTGCTTGGCCTTGCCAAGCGCCCTCCTCGACCGGTCTCTACTTACTTGTTGCACCTGCACCTTCCTGGCCTTCTCCTTGTCTCGCCGCCAGATTCAGCTCTCTCAGAGCTCAACAAGCTGCTCGACTTTCTTGCAGCTCTGGAGATCGTGGCCCTTGGTGCGGTGTATCTTACAGTACTGCTTGTTGGAGCTGTCAGGCTTGTGGCGGCCGCCACAGCTTGGCGGTCGGCGTCAACGGCAACCTCCTTGCCGGAGCCGCTAACCTTAGCCTTGCCGGCGCCACCTCCGCTGCCGGACCGCTCGACAGCTAGTACTTCCCGGTTTTTCTTCTTTCTGTTGTTTCGCCGTCGGCTCTTTCTTGCCGGGGCGATCTCCTCACTGTCAGACTCTGCTCCCACATTCTCTCCTGGGAGTCTTCTTCCTTCTTCAGCGCGTGCACACTTGTCGGCCAGGGCGTAGAGCTCACTGACGTCTTTCACTTTGCACATCGCCATCTCCTCCCTCATCCTGCGGTTTCGCACATTTCGATGAAATGCACCGATCACCTTGGCAGGGTGGACGTCAGGATGTTGTAATGCACACGGCTGAATCTCTGGATGAATTTTGCAGGACTCTCCTTCTTTCGGGCGAGTAGGTGAAGGTCACTCTCCTGGCCATGAGGCTTGTGGCCGCCTGTGAAGGCGCCAACAAACTGGTGGCACAAATCTGCCCAGGAAGAAATAGAGCTGTCTGGCAAGTGCATGAGCCAGGATCTGACGTTTGGCGTGAGCACTAGAGGAAAGTAGTTGGCGAGGATCTTGTCGCCTCGTCCCCCGGCAGCCTGCACCGCGATCGTGTAAATGTTGAGGAACTCCGATGGGTGTGTCCTGCCATCATACTTCTCTGGCGCATCTGGTTTAAAGTTTTTCTTTTTTTTAAGGATCAGTGACAGTGGGAGAGGCTCCCACTGACTTTGTATTACTCACCACATAACAATTACAAGAATGTTACAAAGGGTTTTAGGCCCCCCCGGCCACATGGGGATCAGAAACAAGACTAGCGGTCCAAATTTACAATAAAATCAGAGAGAAAAGGATGAACCTTCTCAGGGCTGTTATGAATCACCAAACCCAACAAATGTTTGAACCTAGCTAACCACGACGATTTAACGAAAAGGGATCCCCTGAAATGTTGGTTGTTTATTTCCATCCACAGGCTCCAAGCAGCAAGTAGGAAGATATCCATAAAGAGCGGCCGACGCCAGTTCTCTCTCCCTCCATGCAAGATGGCTAACCGATTGGTTCCTCCTGGCCAGGTCAGACCAACCTTACTCCAACATTGTTGGGCAAAAGGGCACTCGAAGAAGAGATGTTCCACAGTCTCCTCGGGCGGGTTTTGGCAGAGCATGCAAGCGTAGTTGCCCCCGGCCACAGCAAAGTGTCGTCGCTTCAGCATGTTCCTGGTATTCAAACGATCGACCATAAGCAGCCATCCAAACATCTTAAATTTGATCGGGCATTTGGATTTCCATAGCCATCCAAAGGCCTCATCAGCTTTCACCTGCCCGAAACAGTAGTTGTAGTATTTCTTTGACGAATATCGTCCTAGGTCACAGACCCAAACGTCGGGCGAGTCGGTTTCCAGGCTGACATGCAGGGACCCTTGCTGGATCTCTCTGACCTCCTCCCTAGCCTGGACTAAGAGAGGTAGATTGAAGATCGTGGTCGGATCAGTGGTCCTGAGAACCTTGGCAATGGAGTCATCCTTGTTCAAAGCAAAAGAGAAGGCTCGCGGATGCGTGTCCATCAGTGTGGAGCCAGTGTCAGTAAACCAGACATCTTTCCAAAACAGAGAGCTGCAACCATCCCCGGGGATGACTTTGGTGACCCCTCGGAAGGTTCCATTGAGCTGCATTACGTCTTTCCACCAGAACGAACCCACAGGCTCAGTGGCGTGCGACACCTTGTTCAGGTAGTAAGCCTCCCATACTAGCTGAACCCAGGGCACATCCTCACGATTGTAGAACTTGAACAAGTACTTTAGAAGGAGCGCGGCATTTTGCATTTTGATATCGATAACACCAAGACCGCCACATCGTTTCGGTCTACAGACAAGCTCCCAGGCCGCAAGGGAGTTGGCTTTGATCCCATCATCAGAGTTTTTTGCCCAGAGGCAGTATCGACGTAATTTGTCAAGGTGCTCAACCACTTTAGGGTGCAGTTTGATCGTGCACATTGCGTAAATTAGCATGGAGGTGATCACCGAATTCACCAGCGTCAGCTTGGCCCCCGACGACATGAGTGCTACGGCGGTGGAAGTTTTCCTCTCAACAGAATGTACCAATGGCATGAGGTCGAGAACGGTTGGCCTCGTCGTCCCCATGGGGAGACCGAGGTAAGTAAACGGCAGGGTGCCAACGGAGCAGCCAAACACCCCTGCCAACCCGCCCAGCATGCAGTTGGTCGACATTAATGGGTATGAGGGTCGATTTATGAAAGTTGATCTTGAGCCCTACCGAGGCCGCATAATCCTCCAAGATAAGTTTCATGCGGGCGGCCTGTGTAGGACACACTTGCATAATCAGGATTGTGTCGTCAGCGTATTGCACCACGGGGAAGTCACCTGCATTCTCACCAGGGATGGGGGGCTCCAGCAGACCTCGGCGAAGCGCGTCATTGATCGCAGCTTGGAGCAAATCGTCGCGAGGACAAAGATCAATGGCGAAGAGGATCACCCCGACGACGCCACATTTGCATTTGAATTTCCGACCAGGAACACCATTTAAAAGGACCGACGAAACTCCCGAGCCAAAATCGTTTCCATCCAACCTAGCCACTGTCATCAAAACCCATGTGTCTCATAATTTCCAACATGGGGCGGTTCAATCGTATCAAAGGCCTTGGCGAAATCAAGCTTAAGCAGTATAATCTCCCTCCTGCACGAGTGGCATTGATGGATATATTCATACGACCATGCGAGACAATCTTGATAGTCCGACCTTTAATAAATCCATACTGGTTCCTGTGTATGATTTTTAAAATGACTCTCTGTAGCATAGCGGTTCGCCAAGATCTTAGTAATGATTTTCAGACAACAGTTCAGTAGGGTAATGGGTCTGAAATCATTAGCCGTTTCCGGAGAGGAAATTTTAGGAATCAGGGTGATAAACCCCTCACTAATGCTAGTGATGTCAAGACCACCAGCATGGTACGCGTGACAGAGGTCATAAAAATCTGACTTGATGATTTGCCAGCATTTCTTAACAAAACAACCATTAAAACCATCCGGGCCGGGGGCTCTGTCATTTGGCATTTCCTTAACAACAGCATCGATTTCATCAGTTGAGAAGGGCGCACTCAGCTGGTCCAACCCTTCGATCCTGCGGATGATCCTAGATAGGTCAAACTTCATGCTGGTGGGTTTAGAAGAACCCAAACGATCCTTGTATGTATTGAAGAGGACCCCCTCCTTGCCAACATGATCATGAATTTCGACCTCGCCAACTCTTAGTGTGGCAATAGCATTGTGCCTGTACCTCTCTGTGGCCAATGACTGAAAGAGCTTAGTATTTTCATCAGCAAAACGAAAGTACCTGATGGTACATCTTTTTCGCCTGTATTCATTCTGGTATTTGAGCAGGGCCTGTAGGTGGGTTTTCAAAATCTTCCTAAAATTTGACTCTGGACCATATAAAGGTCGTTTGTCCTCAAGGGTGTCCATGATGGCCAGAGTCTCATTGCTGTTCTGAATCAGAGTTTTAAGTTTTGAGACACGCTTGCTCCATCGCTTGAGATCATATCTCAAGCTCTTTAGTTTTTTGCATACTCGAGCCGCGGCATTGGGTGCGTGACATGTTTTAGCCCATGAACTGGCAACCACCTCCATGAACCCATCATGGTTGCACCAGAAATTCTCAAACCGAAAAAGTTTTGACCGGGGGATGCTTTGATTCAATTGTGACCATGCATGGAATGTGATCGGACACAGGTTTCCCCAGGGGCAGGACCATTGTGTTTGGATATGAGGTGGTCCAACAAGAGGACGAAAAGAACCAATCCAACTGTTCGAGCAGAGGGTCATCCTGCATATTACTCCAGGTAAACGCTCGGCCTTTACAGGTAATTCCATGAGCGATTGTGCACGGATGAGCTCCTTAAACAATAGCATGTCTGCAGCGTCACCCCCATGTTTGTTTCTGTTACTCGTGGATCGAATAAAATTGAAGTCTCCAAGAACTAGCCAGTTTTCTTCATCAGGGATGTTTAAATCAAAAAGCCAGTTTGTAAAATCCACTCTGCGCTGACCAGAGCAGGGGCCATACACATTGATCAGGTTCCACACGTCATTCGACTGCGTGGCCGCAAAAGAAATACCAATGGCAAAAGAATCCACGAACCAAGATGTGCCCGTAAACACAGCACTGTTCCAAATGACTATGATGCCACTCGAGGAACCCACTGACGGCGCAAAGACAAATTTATCGTAACGCTTAGTGCAGAAAGTCTTAATAAAGGCAAGATCAAAGGATTCGCGTTTGGTTTCCTGGATACATAGCACAGAACAACCGCTAGTATCGATCGCATTCCTAACAGCCAAAAGTTTTGCATCAGAGTTTATGCCTCTGATGTTCCATGAGAGCACATTCCACGATTTATTCATCGGAATGAGAGGCTTCAGTCTTCATCCGCCCTCGACGAGCGCTGGTCATCCAGCAGCTTCTCACGGGAGATGGCTTCCGGAGCAATGCCACACTTGCTACCCATCGACTGAAGATCCTCGATCGGAGTTGGTGGGGGGCAGACAGCATCGGGCACCTGCACAGGAGCAGCAGCCAAAGAAACAGCATTGACAAAAGGAGTCTCGCGTGGTTTCACCCTAGACTTGTAACGCTTGGTGTCTGGAGCATGGTTGACTTTGAATCCATCATATTTGTTGGATCGATTGCTCCGTCTAACAGCAGTGGTGTCCAAAGGCACTAACACATTGCGGTGTTGAGTAGCATTGAACACAGAGGAGGATGCAAGCACCTGAAGCACAGAAGCCTGGTGAGCTGAAGGCACTAATTCCACTGCATCCGGGACGAGCTGCGTGATTGCCTTGAAGCCGGGAGAATGTACTGGCATATCCCAGATTGCCACTTCAGGCGATAAGACAGACAATGGAACAACAATTGTCCCCCACTGACAGACAGAAGCAAAGATCCTTGAGAAAATATCAGGTTCAGGCACCATCCCCTCAATCCAAATTGCAGCAACATCATTGAGATGATTCTGAATAATCTGAAAGTGATTTAGAGGCAACACGACAGGAGAAGTATGTTGAAGGGTGATAGCTGGTGTATATATGCGCTTGAGCATGCCCCCTATCCAAATTAAGAACTCATGATCGACCGAACTCGAAGAAAAGCAGAACGTCCCCCAGCCCTGACGAACTCCAACCTGGCTGCAGGGTTTCCATTGACAAATCCATCAGCCAGAGCTTCAACTGCCAGAAATTCCGAGTCAGATGACCAGATATCAGAGAGGTTATCCTGCACATTATGCTCCGGGTCCACCCCATCCATGAGAGATGGACCATCATACTGAAAGAAGGTCCTAAAACTGAATCCAGTGTAAGGTGGAGGGATCACAGGCCACTCCCCCCACCCATTTTCCTGAACACCCTGAGCAGGTTCCGAAGCATTCCAGGCGGCCTCATTCAATGCATCTTGAGCCATCATCTCATCAATCCTTGCTTGCTGCATGAGGGTGTAGTAAGGTAGCTGATATGGATGTGGAGATGCATTCAAAAGTGGGGGGACATCCTCATTACCAACCAAGTTTGGTACGGTATTTCGGCCATTCAGAACATAAACTGGCACTGACCACGAGCGAGCAAGGCCCGGTAGCATACCCACCCTGGTAATCACAAGACTATGCGGCACTTCAGCAACATCCTTGATGTGACATTTGACGAGGATTCTAGCCTTGTTCTGTCCCGGGCGGGGCCAGACAAGCAACTTACCAAAGTGTGAGACAGCCTTATGGACATAATGCTCAGTTTGATAGTCCATAGGAAAAGCAAGAAACATGACCCAAACTTCATATTCAAAGGCCGGCATGCGCATATTGATACCCTCGTCATGCGGAACTAGGGAGAAAGTGGAATCTTCGGTCAAAGCATGCGGTCCTTCTCGAATGGCAGCATCTCTACTCTCCATATCCGCAAACACAACACACCTGATCCCCAGCGGGTAAACAAAATCGTCTAGCAGTTCATACTCTAAATCACCAATGCTAATGCGGCAGACCTCAGCTAACCAAAACTCCTTCTGATGATCAGGGACCGGGGGATTGACGGAGACGATGGCGTACCTATCATGATTCAGAGGCGGATCATCCACCACCATAACGTGACGCTGGACCCGGTGAGCAGGCCCGCGATCAAAGGTGGATCCAACCGGGGCGAAGGCGAACGGCCTCACCGGAAAGTTCGCCATGGTAGATGAAGCCTGGTGCTGCGGCGGCTTGGGAGATTCCGCCGGAGAAGGAGGTAGTGGGTGCTTGCAGACGATCGAAGAGGAGAAGGATCGAGTTGCTAGAGGCTTGGGTGTAGAACTCGAGGGGAGCGTCACCTCACCCGATTGGGGTTTTTGGTAGGCAGAATTGACTACACCCTGACCAGGGAGACGTATCGTCAAGCAATGGGGGTTAGCCACGCCCGCGTGGTACGGGATTATCTGTTTCCGTTGCCATGTGTAACCACCCTGCGGATCCCTAGCAACACGGGCCATACCAACATCCACAAAGTTACCATCCTCAAGTTCATCCGCAGCAGCCCGAGGCAAGATCCTCTCCGATTGTGTTAGATTTTTCCTTTTCCAAGCCCAACGAGGGCGATAAACACAAGACGTGCGCTCACGTGAATTGTGGCCCAGTCCATAACAAAGAGAACAACGCCGAAGCCCAGGACAAAGCCTAGTCATATGATCCACCACAGAAGAAGCCATGCACGGAAAGCCTAACGGGTCTGGGCCCACTTTGCATGGCACATGCATGTGAGCATCAGTGCGTGTATCCGAACATGCGCAGGCTCCAGAGTCATCTCCACATCGTTGACAGAAAACACCCGTGCAATCATCGTCAACATGGCCAAAACGATCACAGAGAGAACAATGCAAAAGTCGTTTGTAAATGTATTCCTTGGTGGGAACTGACGGAATTTGCACCATAAGCTTAACATTATCATTATCGTAACCGGCCTGCCAGCCATCCAGAACAGAAAGAAGTTTTTCATCCGTAAGTGAATCCCATAGTCCGACAAGATATCCTTTCCCATGAATAGATGGTAACCTTCTGGGAATATCGGGACTAGTAGGTAAAGATATGGAACCAATCCGAAAGGAATCCGGAGAAACCGGAGATGAAAAACTACGAAAGGAGATCCGATCAGAGGGCTCACCGGAATGCAATGCCGTCGGCGGCGGATTGAAACCCAATTTTTGCAGTACTGGTAATGACTCAGGATCCAATGGTAATTTACCCTGGCTAGAGAGCCATTTAGATTTAATCGCCGGGCCCGGTGAGGAAGCCAACCCAGTTAGCTCAGAGTCAGCGTGCCACGATGGGAGCCTTGGACGTGAATTCCCACGACGATGAAGATGAAAGTGACAGATAAAGTCCGGCCAAATACGATCTCTTAACCCAAAAATGAAATCTCCCACACGATTTGAGGCCACTGAAAACCGAAAGTGCCGATCACCCAATTGCAAAACATTGAAACCAGTAGAAAGACCTCCAATACATGACTGCAGGGCCAAACCCACCGAGTCCATCGAGAGGGGGAAAGAAGTCGAAGAGAACGAAACTTCAAGGAAGAATTCCTTGGAGCCAGAGTTGGGGACGAAGTGGACCATAGATCCAAACCTTGCACGCACCTGTGCCTCAACCTTGAGGCCTGGGGAGAAATCCCAATGGAGAAGGCCATCCATTGGGGACGTCGGGAGGAGATCCTAGGGTTAAACCCTAGAATCGCCATGAGAGTCGCCTGAGGTGGGTGGGTGGGGGAGTCGTCATCCTGCCCTCTAGCTTTAAAGTTTTTCTTGTCGGGCCACCGGACTTGCCGCAGCTCATGAGTGAACGCAGGGCAACCTACCGCGTACGGTAAGTCGCCTGGTTCCCCTGGCGCATGCATGGCGACATTGGGCCTGGCGCGCTGGTCAGATTGACGGCGCGCTTCTATTCGGCGCTCGATTCGGGTTCGAGCGTCTTCTTCTTGCCGTTCTCGAAGAACTTGGCGCTGTTCGCGACGAGCTCGCGGATCCGACGACGCTGTGGAGTCGCTGTCGAGGTGGATCCGGCGAGTCGGCGATCTTGGCCTTCGGGAAGGGGAGTGTACGGTGGCTGCACCCCCGCAAGTCTCGTCGCGATCAGCTCGCGCCTTGTCGCCTTGCCGCGGCTGCAAGGCACTCGGTTGCCGCGGGACGTCGCCGTTGGCGAAGCCGATGAGACTCTGAATTGTGGCCCTCCATTCGTCGACCTTATCGGCCGTTGGAGGGTAGTCTAGAAGTAGCTGAGCTCTTGCCAAGGCTTCCGCTGGTGTGGTAGGTGGCAACGGCGTACGGAGCGAAGAACGGGATGTGCTCGGACTCCTAACCAAGTTAGGAGGAGCAGCATCCCGCCGAAGCGGCCGTACTCCGCTCATACCAGCATGCTGGTGTGCATGCGGGTCTCGCGGGCCTCGGGATCCTCCAGCTTGGCCTTGATCCAACGAGCGTATGGTGCGCGAGCATCATGACGCTGTCGGTCCCGCGCCTCGAGAAGGACGCGGTGCGGATTCGACGCCGACGCTGCGCTGCCTTGTCCTTGGACCTGGCGGCGCCAGGGCTCTCTCGACGACGCGCCCGTTCCTCGCCAGCGCTTCCCCACCACCGACAGCCCGGTGGTGGTGGGTTCGACGCGACGGCTCTGCTGCTGCTGAATACTTCTTCTTCGGCGCCATGTTGACGAAGATGTTGATGAAGAAACTGCTCGTGTGAACGCCGGATCGGGTTCACACGGCCTCGACGCCCCCTACCTGGCGCGCCAAAGATGTCGGGGAAGCTGATCGTGGCCCACGAACACCTATGGAACCTGGGTCCCTTGTGGTTCGGATGGGGGCGGAGATTGCACAAAGAGCGGATCGAGGCGATGCACACGAGCGGATTTACCCAGCTTCGGAGCTCTCCGGAGAGATAACACTCCTACTGCTGCTTTGTGGATTATATTGTGTTCTTGCTAGGGAGCAATGGGAGCTACAAAACCTAGCCCGAGTGTGGTCTCGTATGGGTAGAATGAACTAAGCCGGAGCTGAACCGAACCCTTTCTATGTTGCACTTGGGCCTCCTTTTATAGTTGCAAGGGGTCACCACAGGTGGCAAGTAGAAAAGGGTAAGATAGTAAAAACAGAGGTTGGTACACCGCTTTGTACAGTGTACAGTGATCTTATATGGCGCACCCCTGCAGGGAAGATATATATTCGAATACCATGTCCGCGGTAATGGACGTTCAGACTTATTTCCCGATCTTATATAACTAGAAATGGATACTTGAGATATGTGATCGATATGTGGCTCCGAGATTGCTTTCTCGCAGGGAGTCGAGGAAGGATCTCTGGGCGTTGTTGTTACAACATGCTTGTATATTAAATTTCTACTCTTTACGCTTCTACATGATGCAAGATGCTTGGAGCTGCTTGAAGATGCTAGTCTTCGATAGGCTAGGCCTTCCCCTCTATTCTGGCATTCTACAGTTCAGTCCACAGTTACAAACCTTCCATTTTGATACCAGTGCATACTTAGTATAGATCTGATGCTTGCGAGTACTTTGGATGAGTACTCACAGTTGCTTTCCTACCTCCTTTTTCCCCTTCTTCCTTCTTTCTGGTTGATGCAACCAGATGGTGAATCCCTGGAGCCAGATGCCACCGCCGATGGATGCTGCTACGTAAAGACCATCGACGACCAGGAGTAGTTAGGAGGTCCCAGGCAGGAGGCCTTGCCTCTTCGATCATTGTTGCTTTTGTGCTAGCCTTCTTAAGGAATCCTTGTTTAACTTATGTCTGTACTCAGATATTGTTGCTTCCGCTGACTCTTTTGTATCGAGCGATGTATTCGAGCCCTCGAGGCCCCTGGTTTGTAATATAAAGCTTTTATTATTTTGATTTGTGTCTAGAGTTGTGTTGTGATATCTTCCTGTGAGTCCCTGATTTTGATCATACAAATTTGCGTGTATGATTAGTTTATGATTGAATCGGGGGCGTCACAAAAGGTTAAGCATTTATCCAGTGGGGAGACTAGTTGCTAAGGTTTTTAATGCACACTAGTAGAAAAAGCCTCATTCGTCTCGGTTCGTGAGGGCCGGACCGGGACTAAAGGGTCGGTACTAAAGCCCTACTCCTTTAGTCCCGGTTCGCCCATGAACCGGGACAGATGGGGCTACACGTGGCCGCTGCCACTTGCCCGGGCAGGAGGCCATTTTGTCCCGGTTGGTGCCACCAATCGAGACCAAAAGGCTTCCACACGTCAGCAGTTCAGGGGCTGGGGTTTTTGATTTTTTTCTGAAGGGGGGGGGGTGTTTGGGGTTTTGGAGGTTTTGTAAGGTTAATTTAGGGGTTTCATATGTTGTGTTAGCTAGCTAATAGAGAGAACTGTCCTCTTTTATCTCCGTGCTTGGTCGACGCTACGTATAGAGAGGACTCGACACGCTAGCTAGCTAGTAAGCAAATGAAGGAAACCATTAAGTACAGAAGATCGTCATGAACATATACACAGAGAGAAGTGATCGACCTCTCCTTCTCCGATAGTTTGGTGGAACAACAAGTTTTCATATATCTATCCGACGTTACTGGCTACATATATATATATATATATATATATATATATATATATATATCTATATATATATATGTATATGTATATATATGTATATATATATATATATATCTATATATATATAATATAAGATCTCTTACAAAATCCCCTAACATCTTAACTCAACATCCACATGGTATTCTCCGTGTTTGTCGATGACGTGGACAAGAAAGAAACCCGCCAATTCCTCTTGAATTGCTCGTATGCGATCTTGTGGTAGGAGTTCATCCCGCATCTGCCACATCTAATTTCAAGAAGGGGTCAATACATATATATGAATAAAACTGAACACAAATGATGGTAATAAAATAAAATTATGAATATTATTGCTTACGCACTTCATATTGTTGTTTAGAGTAGCCCCGCTCACAAGTGGTGTGGTGGATGAACTCGCAAATGTAGTATCCACAGAAATCATTCCGGGTTCCTGCCACAACCACTTTACAAGAAATAGAGGTCAATCGAACTGATAAGCAAGCATGCTAAATGTTATTGATGAAACTAGCTAGAATCAATGGGAGATGCGTGGAACTAGCTAGTAGCTAGTACTTACTTTTGGCTGGTCAAATCGTAGTTGCGCTGGCAGTCCCGGAGCTTGTGCGGTGAACTTTTTCCAAACACTGCCAGACAAAGATAACAATTACTTGATATCAGGAAATGAACAAAGTTGCCGATATGGTGCGAAAATGATCGATTGAACTTACTTCTCGACAATTTTACTCATGGTCGCATACTCCTCCAGATTTTTTTGTTTGGAGTCTATGACGGTTACTAGTCCCTGCTCAAGCTTAATCTCTAGCAGAATAAAGTGGAAGCTGCGCACGCATGCATAACTCATCAATTACATTACTATAACCTCGAGTAATAACGGAAACCGAATATGCACAAGACAGTAACACTCACTTGTATTCGTAAGGGAAGAGTATTTTAGCTTTGTTTTGATTTCGAAGCAACGATGTGAGCAAGTTGGCCTCGGTTTGTTTGGCATCATGTTTAACACTCCATTCATCCATGAAATTTATGTTAATGAACCCAATATCACCTACTTCTCTTTTCTTGAATTCGGCTATCTTCAATCTGCATAATATAGTGAGGATAATTATATATACATGCAATGAAAGAGCTGAGCTATATATAGAGACTTAATTAATTACAGAGAAGTAGTACTTACAGAAAGTAGCAAGTGATGATTGTTTTATCGAGGGCCTTTTGATTGAAAAACTAGAAGAACTCCTCATATGGAACTTACAACAGATCAATTCTAACGAGGTCGTGCTCCTCTTTAACTCTCAGCGACAAAGTATTTTTTCCAGACTTCCTGCAGATGTCCATGTATCGCATCATCATTGTTAGGGAAGTACCAGGTCTGAAGAGAGGCTTCCCGTGCTTGAATCTTAATGTGTCCACCTACATTGTTTCAAAAAATTTTGTATCTTCATCGGTCATGTAATCTCCAGGATTGGTACTGGGTAGCATCCCCGGAAGATTAGCGATGATATCACTAGACCCATTGAGTGGGGAGCACGATTGCTTCGCTTGTTCGCCGAGCTGAGGAATTTTTTCCCTTTTGTTCGTTCTGCTATCCTTTGATCAATGCAAGTACTTCCCAACCGCTCCGCTTCCTTATATGTCCTTTTAATGATGCGGTCATAGTTGGATTGCGGCGGATGCGGTGATGGTCACTGCAGGGCATCCTAAGTGCACTTCGCTTTCACCGGATCAATCTTCTCCGCCAGAGGTGGATGTTTCTTAGCTTTTACCGATTGAAAGAAGTCATTCACTTAGCCTTCAGAGATCTTCTGGTTTTCCTCCTCAATCCTCTCGTATGGTAATTTCTCTAGAGGCTTGAGAGACAATGGACTGAATCTGTATTACCTCCCGCCTCTGGCTGTACTGCTAGATGCTGGAGCAGCCGGAGCGGCTACGACTATCTTCTTTCGTCGCTAAAGAGGCGGAGCAGCCGGAGGCGGAATGCTACGACGCGCCGGAGCAGCCAGAGCGGCGGTGTCTATGGTCCGCCGTCGCTTACGAGGCGGTGAAGAAGGAGTCGGGCTGCTCGTACGCGTCGGAGCAGGCGGAGAAGTAGGCGGAGTACTGCCGCCCTGCACGTGTCGGAGCAGGAGGCGGAGTGCCCTGATCACTCGCCGAAGGAGGAGGAGGAGGAGTACCCAGCTGACTAGCTGGAGCCGTGAAGTTCAGAAGCTTGATGTGCTGGTTCCGACATAGACACGGAGTATGCATAGCAAGACCCAGCTAAGTCTCCCCATCACCTGTAGGGTGGTCAAGCTGGAGCTCCTCAAATCCCTCCATTATTCCGTCCACCATCATAACAACATAGCCTTGTGGAATCGGACGAAAAATGAAAAGTTGCTCTGGGTGAAGGAGGGAACACAGTGCCGACAGCCGCCTTGACTTTGAGCTGATCCCATTGCGTATAAGGTGGCACTGGTGTGAATCCGTGATAAAATCCACGGGGTAGCTAGGGCCCGTCAAGTCAGGCTGCTGAACGAGCTCGGTGAAAGCCACGCTGCTTCTCCGCTGAGATGGCGGTGTAGCTTCTGGGGTAGCTTCTTGGGCAGGATCTCGCAACTGCTGGTTCTCAACATCTTGTCGTTCCTCAAGCCTTCGTACTCTTTCCTTAAGCTCCCGCAGTTTGCTCTGCTCCACTTTCCTCCTCCTCTCTTGGGTTTTCTAACCACCTACGTCGGGAAACCCAACCTTCCACGCAATGGAGCCTGGCGAGCCTGATGTTCGTCCAGGATTCCTGAGGGCCCTTCTGAGCTCGTTGTTCTCTCTGTCGGGAACGAACTTCCCTTCCTGCACTTCATTGATTGCTTTCCGAAGCTTGACGACGGGTGTTGCAAGTTGCTCGTCCTTCCAGCAGCACTTCCCTGTTTCAGGGTCCAATGTTCCACCAGCCCCGAAGAACCAAGTCCTACAACAGTCTGGCCAGTGCAATGTCTTTGGTTTGACCCGTTTAGCAATCAGGTCCTGCTCAGCCTTGTCCCACAACGGCCAGGCTTTGAGGTATCCACCCGACCTCGTGCGAAGGTGATGCTCCTTCTTTGCAGCATTTATCTTGTTAATCGCTGACATCTTCTTACTCCTATCCGATGTCTTGTTGGCCACAAATGCGGGCCAGTGATCTCGTATCTTCTCAAATCGGCCGGTGAATTCTAGATTCTTGTCTTGGTCGACATACGTTGCTTTCAACTCATTCTTCCACCTCCTGAATAGATCTGCCATCTTCTTGAGAGCACAGGACTTGATCAATGGCTCTATAACTGGATTCTCCGGATCCTCCTCTTCTGGTAGGGTGAAATTTACCTTCAGCGCTTTCCAAAGATCATCTTTCTACCTATCTTCGACAAAAGAAACTTGACGGTCATCCTTCTTAGGCTGATTCCATTGCTCGATGCAGATCGGGATCATGTCCCTAACAAGAACCCTGCACTGAGCAGAAAATGATTCCTTGGTCCGGAGGAGTTTAATCGGTAGGCCATCACGTCAGATTTCTGTGTTCGTGAACCTTTCATCCGGGCGCAACTTTTTCTTTGGGCCTCGTTTCTTTATTGAAGTATTGCTTGATCCGGAGGGCTACATAAAAGAAGAAAGAAGAGTTAATATATGTACATACCAAAACAATCAATGCATCAATTAGCTAGTCAGCACATGCTTAATTAATTAATATATATATATATATACCTCACCGGACTTTGCAACAGCTGATCCCGACTCTGTTCGGTCACCGGAGCCGTCATCACGGTCGCTGGAGCCACCATCACGATAATGACCCTCCTCCATTGTTGGATCACCGTAGCCTGCTTCCTCTCCTTGCAGACCTTCTTCGATGTCATTGAGAAACGACAAGACTACATCACCTCCGTCGTGGATTATGTCCGCCAATATCTCCTCTTGATCGAAGTCTCTTTGATGATCCATAGTTTCTGCAAATATTACAACATGGCAATTAATATACAAACATGAGAGATGGATATATCGAAGTCATAGGGGAGGGGTATATCGACAATGATGACATATACATAGAAAAAATGTTATCGGGGAGGGGGTATATATATCGACCCCCCCTCATGTCGAAGTTATCGGAGAGGGGGTATATCGACAACTGATACGTCCATTTTGTATCATCCTTTAATATCGATATTTATTGCATTATGGGCTGTCATTACACGTTATGTTACAATACTTATGCCTATTCTCTCTTATTTTACAAGGCTTAGATGAAGAGGGAGAGTGCCGGCAGCTGGGACTCTGGGCTGGAAAAGGAGCAAATATTAGAGACCTATTCTGCGCAACTCCAAAAGTCCTGAAACTCTACGAAAGTCATTTTTTGATTTAATAAAAAATACTAAGTGGAAGAAATACCATAGGAGGGCCACCCACCATCCACGTGGGTGGGGGGCGCGCCCTACCCCCTGCCTCGTGGGCCCCCTAGCAGCCCCCAGTGGCCATCTTCTGCTATATGAAGTCTTTTACCCTGGAAAGAACCATAAGAAAGCTTTCGGGATGAAACACCGCCGCCACGAGGTGGAACCTTGGCGGAACCAATCTAGGGCTCCGGCGGAGCTGTTCTGCTGGGGAAACTTCCCTCCGAGAGGGGGAAATCATCGCCATCGTCATCACCATCGATCCTCTCATCCGGAGGGGGTCAATCTCCATCAACATCTTCACCAGCACCATCTCCTCTCAAACCCTAGTTCATCTCTTGTATCCAATCTCTGTCCCAAAACCTCAGATTGGTACCTGTGGGTTGCTTGTAGTGTTGATTCCTTGTAGTTGAGGCTAGTTGGTTTATTCGGTGGAAGATCATATGTTTATATCCTTAATGCATATTAATACCCCTCTTATTATGAACATGAATATGCTTTGTGAGTAGTTACGTTTATTCCTGAGGACATGGGACAAGTCTTGCTATAAGTAGTCATGTGAATTTGGTATTCATTCGATATTTTGATGAGATGTATGTTGTCTCTCCTCTAGTGGTGTTATGTGAACGTCGACTACATGACACTTCACCATTGTTTGGGAGTAGAGGAAGGAATTGGGAAGTAATAAGTAGATGATGGGGTGCTAGAGTGACAGAAGCTTAAACCCTAGTTTATGTGTTGCTTCGTAAGGGGCTGATTTGGATCCATATGTTTCATGCTATGCTTAGGTTTACCTTAATACTTCTTTTGTAGTTGTGGATGCTTGCAATAGGGGTTAATCATAAGTGGCATGCTTGTCCAAGAAAGGGCAGTACCCAAGTAACGGTCCACCCACATATCATATTATCAAAGTAACGAACGCGAATCATATGAGTGTGATGAAAACTAGCTTGATAATTTCCATGTGTCCTCGGGAGCGCTTCTCTCTATATAAGAACATGTCCAGGCTTGTGTTGGGGAACATAGTAAATTCAAAAAATTTCCTACGCACACGCAAGATCATGGTGATGCATAGCAACAAGAGGGGAGAGTGTTGTCCACGTACCCTTGTATACCGAAAGCGGAAGCGTTAGAACAACGCAGTTGATGTAGTCGTACGTCTTCACGGCCCGACCGTTCAAGCACCGAAACTACAGCACCTCCGAGTTCTAGCACACGTTCAGCTCGATGATGATCCCTGTACTCCGATCTAGCAGAATGTCGGGGAAGAGTTCCGTCAGCACGATGGCGTGGTGACGATCTTGATGTTCTACCGTTGCAGGGCTTCACCTAAACACCGCTACAATATTATCGAGGACTATGGTGGAGGGGGGCACCGCACACGGCTAAGAGATCAAGAGATCAATTGTTCTTGTGTCTAGAGGTGCCCCCCTCCTCCGTATATAAAGGGGGGAGGAGGAGAGGGCTGGCCAAGGGGAGGAGGCGCGCCCAAAGGGAGTCCTACTCCCACTGGGAGTAGGACTCCCTCCTTTCCTAGTTGGATTAGGAGAAGGGGGAAGGAGGAGGGAGAGAGGAAGGAAAAGGGGGGGGGGGCGCTGCCCCCCTCTCCTTGTCCTATTAGGATTAGGGGGGAGGGGTGCGCGACCCTGCCCAGGCCTCCTCTCCTCTTTTCCACTAAGGCCCATGTAGGCCCATTAAGTCCCCGGGGGGTTTCGGTAACCTCCCGGTACTCCGGTAAAAACCCGATTTCACCCGGAACATTTCCGATATCCAAATATAGGCTGCCAATATATCAATCTTCATGTCTCGACCATTTCGAGACTCCTCGTCATGTCCGTAATCTCATCCGGGACTCCGAACAAACTTCGGTACATCAAAACTCATAAACTCATAATATAACTGTCATCAAAACCTTAAGCGTGCGGACCCTACGGGTTCGAGAACTATGTAGACATGACCTAGAACTGTTTCCGGTCAATAACCAATAGCGGAACCCGGATGCTCATATTGGCTCCTACATATTCTACGAAGATCTTTATCGGTCATACCGCATAACAACATACGTTGTTCCCTTTGTCATCGGTATGTTACTTGCCCGAGATTCGATCGTCGGTATCCAATACCTAGTTCAATCTCGTTACCGGCAAGTCTCTTTACTCGTTACGTAATGCATCATTATGTAACTAACTCATTAGCTACATTGTTTGCAAGGCTTATATTGATGTGCATTATGTAACAACCCAAAAATTTGACCATGTTTTGTTTATTAAAATTTTGCCACGAAATGAAATTTTTATTTTTCGGGATTTATTTTGATCTCAAAACCTCTCTTTTCTTCTAAGTTGTGGAGTTTTCACCCCTGGTAAAAACTTCCAATTTTTATTGGACTTGTTTATCCTCTCAAATAAGACAATTCTTTTATCAGTAGAATTATTTATATAATTATTTTTTTCCTGAGCTCTATTTCTCTAAAAATGATTTTTCATAAGGTTTAGGGTCCCATTTGCACTGCAACCCTTTGATAAATTCATTTAAAAATCCCACCAAAATTTGGGGATGACATATGATGTTCCTAAATCACTTTTATGCAAAAAGATCTTTTAATATCTGGAAAATTTGAGCTCTACACCAAGTTTTCAAATCTGGTCCAGGTTGCACTTTTGCACTACAACCTATTTAAAAATTGCTTTAAAACTTTCACCACTATTATGGGATGTTAGTACTAGTATATTATTCAACCTTATGCAAAAACCCAGTGATGTTCTTTGAAAATTTTGAGCAAATCATCCTCTTTTGCTCTCTGGCCCAGTTTGGCATTTTCTACTGCAACCATATTTTTGCTTGCCCTTTTTCCCTTGATTATTTCTCCTGCTTGTAAACCATCCTACAAAACCCTTAAGTCCAGGAGATTGGACCCATTGGGGAATTTTTGGTCCATGAAATGGTGCCCTTAACTTTCTGTCCAAAATTGGTTTTGTTAAAATCTTGCACTAACAAGTTTCTAGTTTTGCCAAACTAACTTTACCACCCTCTTATTCATCCAAAGAGACTATGATCTGGAGATTTTGGCCACCCCTAGAGTTGCCTAGATGCCATTGGCATTCTGTCAAACACTTTGAGTGCATGGACAGTTTTGGCATGATTTTTGTTTTGCTCTGTGACCTTGCACATCTGGACAAACTAGAATGTCCACTAAACTCCTAGATGCCTCTAACCTAAACCTGCTAATTGCCAGCCTCACCCAAACCCTCTTGCACACGCTTGCATTTTGCCGAACAGTTGGCGTGCACGCTCTGGGTGGGGCCAGAGCGCGCGTTTTGCACGTGCGTGCGCCCGAGCCGCCGCATCCAGCTGCTGCCTCCCCGCGCCTGTTCTGGTCCCCTCCCGCTTCCAGCCGACGCACCCGACCCCTCCCTCACCGCAGAGCTGCTCCTGGCGCCCTACAGCGCCGACGTCAGGTCGGCCACTGCGCCTAGCGGCCGGCCACAGTGGGCTCCTGCCCCGGACGGCGCCGCCCGAGCCACCCCAACACGACAGCTGCCCCTGGAACAGCGCGACCCCATCCGTAAGCCGTCCGCTAGCTAGCTCGCGTCGCCTCCATGTCGCCCTGCAGCACAGAACGGCGGTCACCGACGATCCTATCCACGTCGCCCTGCAGCACAGAACGGCGGTCACCAACGATCCTATCCCCTCGAAGCCCCCACAGCCAGTAATCGCCAGGGGGAAGCCTTCTCCCCCGTCTCTGGCCAGCTCCGCCGCTGCCACGTCCCAGCCCCATTCATCGCAACCAGGGCCCCCCTGCCCATCCGACGCCACCACCCGACTCCACTGGCCCGTGCGGAGCTGCCCAGCCCGTCAATCGTGATCGGGAACCACCGTAGAACACAACCCCAAACCCACCCGAAGCCTCCTCCGCCGCGGAGCTCACCGCCGGCGACTCCCTCCACCCCCGCCGACCCAGCAACCACGGGGAGGTCCGCCCTGAGCTGGCGGATCCATCCCTGCCCTCGGATGCCCTCGAGGAGCCGTCGTTCACTGGCGAAGATCGTCGGACACTACTAGGAAAAGGCCTACAAATGGCGCACCTAATTTGGCCATTAATGGCGCATTAGTGGTGCGCCATTAGTTCCACGCTATTAGTATATTTTACTAATGGCGCACCACTAGTGCGCCATTAGTATCTGGGTATACTTATGGCGGACCTCAGATGCTCCATTAGTATATACAACGAGGCGCCATTAGTATGCCTCCCGTGGGGCCATGTATACCAGGTGCTTTGGCATACTAATGGCGCATTTACGACAAGATCGCCATTAGTAACCCGGCATACTAATGGCGCCTGTTTAATGATGCGCCATTAGTATCCTTTGGCATACTAATTGCGCCTTTGTGATGTGATGCGCCATTAGTATGAATATTAGGTTTTTTTATTTTCTGTTTTTTGCACAGGTTACAAAATGTATAATTGGACAAAATATAGACAGCACACATCAACAACAGATTCATCGAATACAATAGAAGATTAGTCTCTGAATACAATTCATCATATTAGTCTCGAATACAATTCATCATATTAGTCTCGAATTGAAAAGACCGAACAAAGATAGAACATTATATTACAAGTCTCCGGACCCATGAGTAGCGAGTTTGTCTTCACATTACAAGTCGATATCGATCATCTAAACTACCATCACATAGAAGAGAGCTGCGGTCATCACGATGAGCATCATCACGATGAAACTTGTCTTCATCCGGTTCCTCAACGCTCCCTCCCTCTCCCGCTAGATAGCGGGCGTATCTAGATTCGGCCTCGGCCCTAGTGGTGTACCCTTTGTAACTGTTACCGCTGAATCGGTGAACCTGTCTCCGACACTCCTCCCGATCGTCAGAGACTCGGGAACCTTACCCTTGTACACGACATACGACGGCATCGCTATGCACTAGCCAAGCGAAGCGTTAGTACCAATTCACGACAATACATAAGCAATATATAAGTATGCAAGCGAGCGATCGGAAGAGAAAAGCAAGACATTAATAGCATCGATTACATTTAAGTTGAGCGACTCTCGAAACCAAAGAGACATACTACAAGTTCATTAAAGTTTAATTACAACATGAGCCAATCGATGTTTGAGAACTAGACACAACATCACTGCTTTCGACTCGACTCGGGGACGGGCGTGGATGAAGCCGCCGTCTATCGTGGGAGTCATGAAATAACAGCGTTGTCAGCCTGCATTTGTAGCATTGTGTCGATGTCACTGTTGGACGGTTGATTTCTGAGGTAGAACTGCCCGAGGTGCGAAGGACATCTTGATGGATGATATCCGCAAACTCCGATTGGATGCGAAAGAATTCTTGTCGATGTCGCGCCCTGGATTGCCGACACGCCGCGGCCCAATCTTTGAGTTTACTCGGTAGCAAAAGTTGATGATGGTCCCGCACGATCGCCCGCATGTGATGGATGGCGTAGTAGGCACCCTTCGACCGCCAAAGCGGCTGCTTGACGCAGCGAACGTCGATTGTGGGAGAACACGTGCTTGCCGTGCTACGAATAGGCCTGGTGAAGGTGCCTCCAGATTTGGCGTGGCAGGGGAGAACATCATCAAGAACCTTCTTGACATTTGTGTAGTCTACGTTCAATTGACGGTCCGGGTAGAAATCGTGGCCATGGAATATTTGGGGCTTAGGAGGATGGCGTGCAATGTGTGTCCTTTGCAGAAAACACGGAATGTTAAAAGAAAAACAATCGAAATCTAAGAATTCATATGTTACGGGCGGTTGAGGGAGGACTTACTCGGAAAGTAAGGCACGAGGAAGTTATCCTTATCTTGGTTTGCCAGAATGATGCCTTCGAGGTAAGAACTCGCGACTTGCCGGTCCCCAGCGCTGCCCAAGATCTTGGCACGCATGTAGAAGGGGTGGACTATCACGATGTACGGGGTCTTGTCGCGAATGATCCGCATCTCCATACTCAGCGAAAATAGCCGAACGAAGGTGTAGTGCAGCGGATGAAGGATCAACATAGCGTGGATGTCATCAACCGCAGGACGATCGTACGCCCGATGGAGTTATCCACAAAGCCCTTGCCCTCTGGCAGCTTGGCCGCGAAAACCAGGTATGCCACATCCTTCTCTCTAAGACGCCGCTTCTCCAAAGAAAGAACACTGTCATGCAGACTCCGCATAGCACCGGTTGCAGCATTGAGCATATTTGTCGGTAGCATCGCCCTACACGCCACATGCACCCTCCTCGAGATATCCTTAGGTGAAGGTGGCCCGTCCTGAGCACGGATCGTACTCGGTGCTGGCTGGCTCGCACCCTTGTTAGTCTTTCTTTTGCGTGCCTTCTACTTCTCCTGTAATGGGACCCAGTTCTGCTCACAGACCGCCTTCTTGAGTGTGTTGGGGCTGATAATATTTCACACCTCGCCTATCTGAGACTCGGTGAATTTGGCAGCTGGAGGCATCTCCTGAGAGCTGAACGGCAGACGACGCCTGTTGCAACTTGGCTTCTCCGCGGTACCAGCTAGATCGCGCACGTCTTTTGTTGGGTTGGGTTCTTGAGAAGGAGGCCCCATGAAGTCGCCATCGTACCCATGATTGGCAAAGTACTGATCGACGTTGCCAAATGTATCATCGTCGTCGTCATTCTGATCCTGTGCCATATGCATGTTTGGATCCAGTGGCATAGGGATGTCCGGCACCGTTGCGGCGGTCTTGCCATGGGGCCGACTTGGCACCGTCACGACTGGCGGTGTTGTCTTTGGGGTGGTGTCCCCCGCCCCCAAACGAATCTGGCTCTTCGGCCAAAGCAGGGGCCAGCTCAGGCTGGCGCTGAGGGTCATCACGTCATCATCGTCGGCCCCGACGGGTCGAATCGGAGGAAACAACTCGTCGCAGCCTGGCAGCACCCGAACTAGTTGAACCCTAAACAAGTTGGGTGGCATCTGGGTACCGTGGAACAAGGGGTTGCCCGGTTGAACGATTTTTCCCTTGGCAACATTGACCAACTCGTTGTTCACGAAGTGCAGGAGAGTGCACGGAACGTCGGCGGCGCCCTGCGAAAACATGTAGGGCGTCAGGGATGCCCAGTCAAAGGTAAGGAGATGAAGTCCTCAGCCGAGAGAGGCTTAATTAGTTACCGTGATGATGGCGTCGAGCTCGGCTAATGTCGAGGCACCACCAACGGCGGGCGTGCAGTTGACGGAGGGGCCGCTTGCTGCAGAGGTGCCGACCGGCGTACACCCGGGTGCATTAAGCTCCCGTGCTGGCGTCGGAGACACCAAAGCCGCCTCCGCCGGAGACACCAATGGCCCCGCCATCGCATTCTGCGAGATGCTGGCCGTGAAGCTAGGAATCGGGGGCGGCCCCTGTTGGCCGCCCGCAATCCATGCACTCAACCCCTCGATCAAGGTAGGCACAATGGCAGTGATCGTCGCTCCGAGTTGTTGTTGCACTTGCTCTTGGACAATCTCCGGAATCCGCGCCACCTGTGCCTTGAGTTCTTGAACCTCGCGCGCCTTGCTTTCCGAGCTGGTCTTTTTCTCCTTTCGTCCACCATTGTTATAGTATGACGACCATTTTGTCGAAAAGCCTTTGCCGGCCACACGACCAGCTGACGTCGGCTTACTGAGCTTATCCTTGTTCTTCATTACATTCAACGCCATATTTACAGTGGTGTCCCAAGGGTTGCTCTTAGTCGACCCCGCGCTACTGCTTTCAGTCGCCTGCGGAAGGAATGTGAACCATTTAGAAATTTGGCTTCATTAAATAGAATGCAACCATATGGAGCTAATTACGCGGGGGTGTATTCCTTACCAGAACAAGCTCAAGCGCCCTGGTCTTCGGATCCGTGGTAAGCTCCTTTGTTTTCGGGTCCTTCTTGTACCGGACCCTGACAAAGTTCCTGGTCTGCTTGTCACCGTATTTATCGAAGAGGGGCGGTAGGCCTTGCTCGGCACGGTCCGCCTCCTCCTTGTCCCATATAGGCTCCGCCACTCTGTAACTGCCGGGACCGAGTGTGTGTTCCCCTAAGTTCAGCTCCCGCATTTCTTTCCCCCACTGACTTGATTGGGAGTTTGCGGTGCTCGAGCAATTGATCTTGAAGTCGTTGTAGTCAGCTTCGGTGATCGAAGGATTTTTCTCCTTGATCTTCTCATAACTCTCGCCTTTCTCGATCATTCTCTTCACATTGCTTTTCCAAGTAGACAGGGCCTTGCTCATCTTCGTGAGGGCAGCATTGTTCACTTTATTCCCTTTGAGGCTTGTGTTTTCAAATTCAGCGGGGAACTTGTATCGTTTGTGCAGCTTCGTGAAGAGGAGGTTGCGCAAATTCCCTCGGTCAGGATGCATCAGGTTCTCGGTGTTGATCGAGACGGTGCTCCGGAGAATGCACCCGAGCTGAAGCGAGTACCCCTTGACTATTCGTTCGGGCGTCGTTGTATTCTCGTCGGAGTCCACTTCAGTAACTTCCTCCTTGAGGGTGCGGAGCACGGTCGGGCGCCGGTCCTTCCATTGCCTCTTCGGTTGGCTGCCATTTGTGCGTGCGCCGCCATCATCAGTGGTGGCATCCTCGGCGGCACCATCAGTGGTGGCATCAGTGGGGTCATCCTCGGCGGTACCATCAGTGGTCTCAGGATCGGTGGGGAAGGCGGCGTCCTCTTACAAGTGAGGTTGTTCCTCCATCTCCTGGGACAACTCCCAGAATGCCTTGCCGCCCGAACCCCCGGCCTCATCGTTGTTGGCCATGTTTCTCTCTAAATAGGAACAAAGTTTGGTCAAAAAGTTGGTTATTGTCAAGGAACAAGATCATGGTCTCATCATTTAGGGTTTGTCGACACCGAGGCATCCTAAAAGCTAAGCTTTTATCATTGAGGGTTTTTCGATGCCGAGGCACCCTAAAAGCCTAAGCTTTCATCATTAGTCACAAGTACCACAGCCCATCCATTAGTCACAAGTACCCCATATGTCCTATTTTTAGCAAAGTCATGCTAAAATTCACGGAAAATTTCAGCATGACCTTTGCTGAAAATAGGACATATGGAGTACCAATTTGCTCAGAACGGAAGTTAATCGACATTCCAGCAAACTCAAGGGCCTCTCGGTGGACAAGGCAAAAAGGCCTCCATCACAACATGGAAAATACATTGGCATGTGAAGAGGTGAAACAATATATGCATCTCCAAGCAGTATCATTCAACATTTTGGACAAACCACTACAAGCAATCTTGGATCAGATACAAGAAGAATGTGAGAAAATGCAGACAAATACTAACAGATTGAGGTGTTTAACTTGTGGTGCTCTCTGTGCTATTAACATTTCAAGTCAAAACCTTTTCTGGTTAGTAAGTGTTTCTTGAGCATATGTATGTAGTAAGTGTTTACGCTCTCAGTGTTTTGAACACATATTTTAGCTACCTAGTACAAGTGCTATTACCCAGCAGTTAATTAGCTTTTGCTTTTGCTTTTCGTGCCAAATTCTAGCTAGTACCAGCAAATTAACATCTAGCAGCAATCATTTTCAAATATATATACACTGGACATTTTAATATTAACCTAAGGAAAAATGAATAGTTAGGTTAATTACCCACTGTTAGTTATTCAGTCTGATGCTTTGTTCTACACTTTGATGCAAATTAGTATATAGAAGAAGTTATTTACTAGCAGTACCATATATAAAAGACATTCAGTCTGATATTATTTACTAGCAGTACTAGCAGTTTTTTTTCTTCTTCAATAACTGTATTGTCCATCAGACTGTATTGGCCATATATAAAAGACATTCAGTCTGATGCTATTTACTAGCAGTGTAGCAGTTTTTTTTCTTCTTCATTAACTGTACTAGCAGTTTTTTTGCTTCTTCATTAACTGTATTAGCTATTTACTAGCAGTACTAGCACTTGGATCATATGCTAACGCTACATTGATACATCATCATGGTGGGTAATATTAAACCCAAGAAACTTTATAATCAACCCAAGATACATCAACTACTGCACTGTCCTGCCTAATAAAAACAGTCATGCCAGCATATAGTATATAAATCTGAATTTGTGTTTACAAGAAGAGTGCCCATTGCAATGTAAACCTGTGAAAAAAAAATGAAGTAGAAAAAAGGCATGCATGCACTGGTTTGCCAAAACAGAGCACTTTAGTCCTCTATTTTTGCTAACTGCTACACATACCCCCAAGTGAACCACCACAACATCTAAAAGCTAACAATTGTTTTTTCTTATATAATCAGACTTTTTGTGCTAAAAAAACCATAGAACAACTGCTCCAAATTTCTAAATAAACTGCCATTTCATTTTATTCAATAATGAACTGTACTCTTTATGGGTTTTTTAGTTAAATGCAGAAAATCCAAAGTTAATTCCGTCGGGCTTTTCTATGTTTTTTATACATAACTGCTAAAACCCTAGGAGTTAACTGAGCCACCAACAGAATGTGGACTTAAAAAGAGAGAGTCACGGACAGTGACATGATACATTTTCACAAAATTAGCTAGTTTTACTTATGGTGCACAAAGGAACAAGTACTGCAGTGCACTTAGAAAAAAATGAAGGAACTTCTCTCTACCACACGTAATCTGATTCTTTCACATTGCTTGTCTTTTCCTTTTTTTACTCAATAACGGTAAGCACTAATACACTTAACTGCACTATAGAAACTGAACCAAATGAACTCCATGGGTGCTGCCATCTCACCCGTCATTGACGGCGCAATGAAAATTTTTTTATAACTGGTGTTTGTTCTTCTCAAAGTATATTCCTTAATCGCAATGGCTAACTGCTGAAACTATACGTAACAGTCAAAACACAAACAGAAAGAACCGACGGGATGCAGAACATTGATTTGATCTCCTGCTGCTACCATAAACAATTTTTGGTCCTTGGTAAGAAGGGAGGCAGATTAATACTTTGGGCATTGCGAACAGAGCAGAGTACGGAGGAAGAAGAGAAGGATAGGAGACTAGGAAATTCTGGACCTTTGATTTTATATATACATGAGCATCTTGAGAAAGTCCCTGCTCGCTCATGATTTAAAAATCCGTATCTTGAAGAACTCGCTGCTCACTCATGAGCATGTATGTATGTATGTATCTTGAAAGAAAAAAAAAGATTTGTTTGATTTAGAAAACTTGCTGCTAGAATAGAATGAGCATGTATCTTGCTACTGTACATACAGTAATAACTAGGCTAAAAAAATGTTCGATTTGATGTGCTGCTGAACCTTGGTGCCACAAACAAATTTTGAAGTTGAGAAATATTGATACTTATTTGCCATTGCATTTGACCCAGCCCTGACCAGAGAGGAGGAAGAATAGAAGGGGGTGGGGGACTCACCTATGTTTGCTGTAGCCGAGGCTGAAGCACCACCAGTCAGAGCCGAGGCGACGTGGCCCTCCTCTCCCGGCGTCGTCCTCGTCCTGGTCGCTTGCCGGCGCGCTCTACCTGCAGAGCAGAGACGACACGAGGGTCAGCTAGATGGAGACGGGAGGTACAAGAAGGATCCTCAGCAGCAGCACCTTCTCCTCCTTGGATGAAAGGGAACTCACCAGGGTGAGGCGTCGAGGCGGCTTCGGGGCGTCGAGTCGGCGTCGAGGCGTCGAGGCGGCGTCGGGGCAGCGTCGAGGCGGCGGGGCAGCGGCGACGGGAGAGGAGAGGGGAAGGGGATCGAGGGCGAGGGCGAGGGAGAGAGAGGGGATAGGTTTGGGCCGGGGAGGAAATATGGATGGGTGCGGCACAATACTAATGGCGCACCACACCTCGGCGCGCCATAAGTACATCCATACTAATGGCGCACCTCACCCTGGTGCGCCATTAGTAAATTTTTTTTTGATTTCTGCTCAAGCCAACAGGTTATCTTCCACCTGACCTGATCCACATCAACTTCCCTCTACTAGCTCGACTGGTCAGCAGCTAGTTCTCACACCAGGAGGTCCTGGGTTCGATTCCCAGGCTCCACAATTTTTTTATGCATTTAAAATGTTGTTTGATACTTATTTGTGTTTAAATATGTTCAAACTTTTTAAATCATAACAGTAATATTTTTTTATAAGACAGTAATAATTTTTGAAAACATATCATCAAACAGTAATGCGGTGGAGCGGGGAGGGTGTGGGGTGCGGTGGGTCGGCGGCGGGTGAGTAGGGAGGGTGCGGGGGTGGTGGCGGTTGAGTAGGGGAATCGAGGTGCGGGGGTCGGCGGTGGCGGCGGTGGACGGGGGTGCTCGGCGAGGGGACGGATCTGGCGAGGTGGGATAGCGATCGAGATGGAGGGGATCGAGATCGAGTGTCCATGAAATTTAAAATATTCATGATAGTTCAAAAGTGCCCATGAAATACAATCGAGAAATGAAGGCTATGATTTAAATACAATCGATCTTAGCTAGCTATCTGTTCACAATCTTCTTGTCCTTCTTTTTCGCAAATGGAGTTCTTACGTGGAGCAGGCGTCCTTTAGGTAGGGTGGTCCTGCTTCTTCTTGTGGTGTATGCTGCTACTTCATCATCGTCGTCATGTTCGATCCTCGGTCGCCGTACTTGTCGAAGTCTTGCTCATTGGCTACTCCATCCATTCCGATGATCTTCCTTTGCCTCTCCTCCGACAACACGTTGGGCTTTGACGGGTCGGTAATGAAGAAGCATTGGTCAACTTGGGAAGCCAGTACCCATGGCTCATTTTTAGCGGTGACGTTTGCGCCCATGATCTTGGATTTGGCCGGGTATAACCATGGTGGTGAAATACCGGTCTTCTTCTAGGACGCTCTTCGCCCATCTGACACGGAACATCGGGACCTTCTCTCCAGCGTAACTCAGCTCCCAGATCTCCTTGATCCTTCCGTAGTATCTGTCCTTGTCATTACCGGTGTAGGATTCCATCGTTACCCCGTAGTTCTGATAACCATCGCTCTTCATGTCCTTGGCCTCGGTGTAGAATGTGTAGCCGTTGATATCATACGCCTCATAGGTCATCAGGTTGTGCTCGGCGCCCTGTGACAAGGCGAATATGAGTTGTTCTTCCACGGAAGAATCCTCATGTAAAGGGTACGACAGAAGCTTCTGCTTGAACCAACGCGTGAAACATGAGTTGTGCTCTTTGATTATATCTCCGTCCGTCCTCTGTTGTCCTCGGTCAATGTACGTGTTCTAAATAAAGGTTTTGTGCTCTAGCACCCAAGGATCGACCACGTCTATGTGTTGTAGCGCGACTAGGTTTGCTCTTTCAAAGTCGGCGAGTCGACCCTCTAAGTCGACATACATTTCACGGCGACCCTCACGGTGACCCCATCCAGCGAGCCTGCCGAGGTGCCTGTTGACGGGCAGACCAGCGGGTTCTCAATGCCTAGATAATTCTTGCAGTAGGAGATGCACTCTTGATCGAAAGCCCTCGCTATACTTCCTCTCGGGCGTGACATGTTGCGAACGTATCCTTTGATGACACCATTCATCCTTTCAAACGACATCATGCTGTGCAGGAACGTCGGCCCGAGTTGGATGATATCCTCCACTATATGGACCAGCAGATGCACCATAACGTCGAAGAATGCGGGCGGGAAGTACATCTCAAGCTCGCATAGTATCACCACGATCTCTTCCTGTAGCCTTCTGACTTGCCTCACGCCAATCGACTTCCGAGAGATGACGTCGAAAAAGTTGCATAGGCCAAATAGCGTTTCACGGACGTGCGTGTCCATGATCCCACAGATTGCAACTGGAAGTATTTGCGTCATCAGCATGTGACAGCCGTGAGACTTCATCCCACTGAACTTCTGCTTTGCTGGGTCTAGGTATCTGCTTATCTTCCCCGCGTAACCGTAAGGAAGTTTTACTCCTAGGAGGCAGGTGAAAAACTGCTCGATCTCCTCGACTTAGAGTGAAGCACGCGGGAGGGTAGTCATTTCGGTCTTCTTGGCCTTTTTGCCTTTGCGACGACTTCTCGTGTCCTGCTTCGCCTCATCATCATCATCATCATCATTAGCGTGAAGCTCCTGCCTGATGCCCATTGATTTCAAGTCTGCCCTTGCTTTCGGCCCATCTTTGGTCCTCTCTGGCATGTTGATCAGGGTACCAAGCAGACTCTCGCACACGTTCTTCGTGATATGCATGACATCAAGGCTGTGAGGCACACGGTGGATCTTCTAGTACGACAAGTCCCAGAAAACAGACCTCGTTTTCCATACCTTCAGCAGCGGCTCTGGCGACATTCGCTTCTTTCCCGGCTCGGGCGCCTTTTGCTTCTTTCCCGGCAGTGGGCAGTCTTTCCAATTTTTCAACAGCTTGTCTATTTCCTCCCCGCTCCTCGTACACGGGCGTTTTCGGGGTTCGGTTTCACCATCGAACAGATCCTTGCGTTTCCTCCACGGGTCATCGTCGCGAAGCCACCTTCGATGTCCCATGAACACGGTTTTTGAAGACCGGGGATCTCTATCTAGCTGGCGATACGTTGTGTCATCCATGCACCTTACGCATCCAGAAAATCCGTGGACTACCTGCCCCGCGAGATATCCGTCGTGAGCAGTGCGGCTCTCATAGGGAAATATTCTTTCTCTGCGGCGTCCCACGTATTAGCTGGCATTTTCCACAGCGTGTCAAGCTCCTCTTTCAGCAGCCCCAGATACAGATTGATGTCGTTCCCTGGTTGTTTCGGTCCTTCAATTAGCATACTCATGTGAATGTACTTCCTCTTCATGCACAACCAGGGGTGAAGGTTGTACATCCACACAAACACAGGCCAGGTGCTATGTGTGCTTCTCGGGCTGCCAAACGGATTGACTCCATCGGTGCTCGCGCCCAGCACGATGTTCCTTGGATCGTTCCCAAATTCTAGGTCTTCGAAGTTCAACGCTTGCCACTGGCTCGCATCCTTAGGGTGAATCAACATCTTGTCTTTTTTATGTATCTCCGGATCATTTGCGTCATCTTCTCGCTTCTTCTCCTCCCTATCCGCGTGACAACGCAGGAGCTTTGCTACCTTAGGGTCCGCGAAATACCGCTGTAGACGAGGAGTGATCGGAAAGTACCACACCACTTTTCGAGGAGCTTTCTTCCTCTTCTTGTATCGAGTGACGCCGCACACCGGACATATGGTAGACTCCGCGTGCTCGTCCCGATAAATGATGCAATTGTTCATGCACAAACGGTATTTCACATGTGGTAAATCCAAAGGACACACGATTTTCTTCGTCTCCTCCAAACTGTTCGGGCACTTGTTCCCCTTGGGAAGACGTTCGTGCCAGAATGACATGTTCTCGTCGAAGCATGCGTCGGTCATTTTGTGTTTTACCTTCATCTCCAGAGCCACGAGTGTTACTTTCAGGCGGGTATCCTCGGGCCTGCATCTTCATACAATGGAGTAACCGCGTCTAACTCAAGTTGATCCATCTTGGCTTTCTCTCGGGCGGCAGCTCTTGTGTTCTCCGTCTGCTTGAGAAGCAGCTCTTGAATATGAGGATCCTGCACCCAGCCCATCGATGGTCCAGCGTCGTCTGCTCCGCCGGCATCATCATCTTCATGATCATGCCCGTCGTCTGCTCCGGCATCTTCCTCATCATCATGTCCTGCATCTTCTACATGATGACTGTGTACAGCATCACCGTCGTGATCATCTCCTGGGGATTCTTCGTCTTCTCGCCTGCCCGAGCCGCGGTGGTTGTCTTGTTGCCCTTCCTCATTTATTGCCCGGCCCCCATGGACGACTTCATAGTCATCTTCATCACCTTGCCACCGATAGCCATCATTGAAACCACGCAAGAGCAGGTGGTCCCGCACCTGCCCGGAATCTGGGTCCGCAATAAGGCTCTTTAGCTTGCATCTTCGACACGGACATCTTATCTCCGTCTCGTTCTTTTGAAGCATCTCGGCCTTCGCGGACCTCAAAAACCTATTCACGATGCCTTCGGTCATCGTGCGGACCATGGTCGTCATGGGTAGAGCAAAATGATATTTTAGAACCAAGAAAAATTTGGCATGACTTTCCACAAAATAGGACCAAAAGAATGCTTAATGCCAAAATTCTGCTTGAAACGGAAATGAATCAACATTCCGGCAAAATATTGGCAACTATCGCATTTCAAATACCGGTACACCTCCAAACACAAACACATATGCAACACCACAAACATATGCAACACCACGAACATACATAGATCTAGCTAGGCCATAAAAAGTGCATGTGCACATTGTTGTAGGGAGAACAACATAAATATAGCTTCCCCCCTTACTTACCTATCAAAACAAGGTAATTTAACCACTTAATTTGAATGAATCTATAGTGGAAATGAGGTGAAAAAGAGGAGGCACCCGAGACAAGGAGGAGGTGGAGAGAATGAAGTGGGGAGAAAGTGAGTGTGGGTAGGAGAGGCGGTCCAAAATATCTTGTTGCTGCCCACTTACTAATGGAGCACCAACTCTAAATGCGCCATTAGTAATCCAGGTTACTAATGGCGCACCTTCTGGTGGTGCGCCATTAGTAGTTTTGCAAAAAAAGAAAAAAAAACATACTAATGGCGCCTTTGTTCCACAGGCGCCATTACTAGTTTAAACTAGTAATGGCGCACGGTGGAAGAGTGCGCCATTAGTAGTTTTGCAAAAAAGGAATAAAAATATAATAAAAAAACAACATTAGTGGCGCACTTTTCGACAGGTGCGCCATTACTAATTACAACTAGTAATGGCGCTTGAGTCTGGATGCACCATTAGTATGTTTGGACAGGCGCACTAGTTCAAAAAATTGATACTAATGGCGCACCTTGGGCCAAAAGCGCCATTAGTAGTTTCAACTCTAATGGCGATCGGAAGGTGGTGCGCCATTAGTATATACTAATGGCACACCGCCTGTCTGGTGCGCCATTAGTGTCAATCCCATCTATAGCCCTTTTTCTAGTAGTGGGAGCTCCGCCTCCGTTCGGCCAAAGGAGAGGGAAGGCGGGGGAGACTGGTCAAACCTGACCAGTGGGCCCCCTGGACCCACTGTCAGTGAGTCACGCCGGTCCACGCTGGATAAGTGAAGGCGTAATCGCAAAGTACGTGTTCGACGTGTACCTATTCGAAATGTTTTCTTTTCTTTTTCTATTTTATTTAAAAACCAGAAATTTGACTAAACTTTGACTGGCTATATATTTTTAAATGAAACTCCAAATGAGTTGATTCTTTTTTCTACCTCTCTCATATTTAGTCTAGTTTATTTTAAGATTTATTTGAAAAAATTTCAGACAACTTTTTTTGTACCATTTTGAAACTATGTGTTAATTTGAATACTTTCAAAGTAGGATTTTTTGAGAAGAAGAAAACTTTCAAAAGTTTTGGGATGCACCTGCCTCTACACAACTTGAAGGCAAGCATTCTAAACCCTGGAAAAATATTGTGTGTGTTATTTGACACGGTTACAACACCACCTCGACACGGAGTACTCGTTATGTTATGTGGTTATACGATCATTTGCATGAATGCATGTTGGAGATTTCCTTGCTGTTGAAAATGGATATACTTGTGTTCGTAATAGTCCTCGTATGCCTTGCATGCATGCCGGAAAGAAATCCGGGAAAGCCTCTGCCTTGGGTAGGCGTGAGCTTACCGCCGGTCTTCGTCGGGACGGTTATGTCCGGTATGGCACAGTAAGGTATAATGAGTGGTGATTCTGTTGGTTGAAATATATTTGTTATACATATCATGCAGGGAATACTTAAACCTCCCAAGTTGACCACAGATCGAGTGTTGTTCCGGTAACCCCCACACTTGTTTCATACTACCACGTGTCCTTGCCATAGGTAGGGTATGGTTCAGTAAGTTGTCAACCCCTTCCTAGCACACACCGTACAGAGAGGCCATGGTGGAAGATACGGGATGCATCCGGTAGGCATGCCACCTGGTCCGGGGGCATGGGTGTTTCCGGTTGGGACCGAGAGGGGGGCACCCCTTAGAGCGCGCGATATAAATTTGATCCCATGCTACGCGAGGTTGTAGCCTCCCCACTTAGAGTTTTGCTTGACAGGTGTCGTGGGTGATTCCAGACACCGGTAAGTTAAGCTGGTGCGTGCATGTCAGGTGTTTTTTCAATTAAAAGACCGTAGACGGAATTAGTCCCGATGGACTAATGGAATCTGTTACTCGTGGGTAAAGAGTACACCCTCTGCAGAGATTAAATCTATTCGAATAGCCGTGTCCATGGTTAAGGACTACATTCTGGGATGGGTCAAGTGTCGGTCTCAGTGTCGGTCTTCGGAGGAGAAACTACTAAAACATAACATGGATCATGACTTGTGACTTATGATGATTATGATTATTGGACTAACCCTTTTATTACTTGAAATACTGAGTATCCCAGAGACGGTTCTACCTCCTGGATATTCACTGTGATCATTTTTCTTTATAAGCCCTTTATGTTGCGTCGCTCAGACGCCCGACTGTGGCATGCTTGTTATTTATTTACCTTATGAGCCCTTTATGTGGTGTCGCTGAGACGCCCGACTGTGGCATGCTTGCTATTTTTTTATCATATAAGCCCTTTATGTGGTGTCGCTGAGACACCCGACTGTGGCATGCTTGCTATTTTTTTATCATATAAGCCCTTTATGTGGTGTCGCACAGACGCCCGACTGTGGCATGTTTGTTACTTATTTCACCTATAAGCCCTTTATGCGGTGTTGCTGAGACGCCCGACTGAGGCATGCGTCATATTATTGTCCTTTCGAGGCGTCGTTTCGGACACCCGATTGGTGCATTTTATTACTACCCTGTTATTGCATATTCATGTAGTATATAAATAACCTGCTTGCATGTATCAGGGATATTATTTTCATGACTGACGTTGTGAGCATAGAATATTTTAGAGTATGATTATTGGTTTTTTATATTAGACCCGTGTTCATAATGTTTGCGAGTACATTCAAAAGTACTCACTGGCTTGTCCCTGGCTATTGTCTTGGCCAAATTTCTTGCGTGGAGAGGAGTGTTGTGATGACAGCCCCGCGAAGATAGGAGTTAACCTGGTCAGCTGTTCCTGTGGGAAATGGAGTCCCATAACGCTGATGATCCACAAACCGCTTCTGCCATAAACCACTAGAAACCATTTGTTGTACTCATAGGCCAGAATGGTCTTGTACTACATATTTTGTATTTTGCTTGGAATTTCCGCATCAATTGGTTCCTCATCAGTTAACAGTAATCCTGGGGCTGGTGAGCACAAGGGCCATTTTCTGGAAATTAATATCCCAAAAATTCGGTCCTGACAAACTTGGTATCAGAGCCAGGCTGACCATTGGCTAATCCTATCTTAGTCAGGTCGAAAAACCTGGGGTAACTAACCCCCAGTGCCCAACTACCGACTCCTCCCGGAATTGCGTTATCGGAGCCGAGCCAGGAATAGCCGTTGGCATTTCAGCCTTTCTTCTCCTTTCAGGGCCTATCCGAAAGAGAATCCAGTACCTCCAGACCTTAACCTAACCCCGGCCAAGCTTCTCGTGTAAGATAGCCACACAGTGAGCCTGACACCTTTTTGATAGTCGGTTCCCAACCTATCAACCTAGCCTGTCGATCACGCGCCAGTGACCGACGCCTAAAATGTCTCATTCGCAAGCGTGTGAAGGAAGACTTCGTCCCCGTTTTCTATAAAAAGGGCACGCTAGCCTAAACCCAGCACAGCACAGCCTCTACCCCAAACCGAGCTATAATGCCCGGCCCCATTGTTCACAATGAGACCACGGCAACCAACCTTATAGGTTGTGTGACCGTGCTCGCAAACCTCACCCGCCATGCCTATGCATTAGAAGAGCCCCGAGAATATGTTGTGTACCAAGGACCCATGAGCGGTGAGAGCCATCAAATCTTGGCCACTGTGCACATCTATGGTAGGGGTCTATCACCAGAACGCCCCTACAGGTTCACCGGAAGGACAACTTCCTTTGAGCCACAAGCCATCCAACTAGCTGCTCGAGAGGCTATAGTTCAACTCCGGCACTTGTCGCCCAGAGTTAACAGGTTGCCAACGGAGATCACGAGACGGATCCTGCATTGTTGCATCTAGTGCGCTATGTAGGTGCACTAGAGGAACTGTTCGATCAAGTCACCCTTGATCTCATCGCAGCTCGTGGAGAACTGATCCGCCGAGCCACAGCAAGAAGGGAAGATGAGCCCGATGCCGACAACCTAGTCGTGCTGTTCGGACAACCAATCGAGTCCCTGAGGTCTGCCCCAGCCATCGACCAAGGTGCTTTGATGACCCCAGAAGTACTTCGTCGCCTTTTGGGAACATGCTCCAACGGGATTGTGGCCAACAATCCCTTGGATGGTCACCATCGCCGACCCTGCAGCCCCTCAACCCCCTCCAGCTAATCCCGACGGTGAAAACCGTGGAGAAACCTCGACGTCCACAAGGCACGCCCGCTTAGATATTAACGAGGTAGACTAAGTCACTCGAGTAGTACCGAGTCTTAGTATGCCCACACCTTGTAATTGTGTGATCTTGTATCGCCACAATGTTGTCTGCATGTGCGCCCCTATTTTAAATAGTAGCTGTGCATAAGTATGTTGATGTACGGTTGCATTTTTTATTCCGAGCGTAGCTACCAAAAACCAACCCCAACAACCCGTCAGTGATACGTCACTTTAGTGAGATATGTGTATCTGTGGCTTTGACCCCGACCCTTAGAGCAGAACTGGTAAATTCATTACATTTCACCACGGTAAATAACGCAGCTCCAGTGCTATAAAAAGGCCACCTTGTGACCTTGCCAAGTACCCCTCACCTTGTGCACCACCCTCACAACCATTTCTTGCCATGCCGAGCCCTAGTATTTATCTGAGAACCCCAGATGCAACCCCGGGTAGTTTTGTTAAAATATTGTGGGACTTTACCTGCAGTACCATGGGTTCAACCCAACCACCCCGGTACGAGCTGCTCAAATCGATAATCACCTCATCCACCTCGAAATATTGGGCAGTAGGGCACATCCCTCCCGTAAACTCAAACCAAGACCCAACGAAAGTCTCCTTCGTGGGGAAATCTATGCCTGCTCCACAAATGGCCATAGAAGCGGCTGCACACGGAGCGCCACTACTACAAAAAGGGCTATAGATGGAATGGCTACTAATGGCGCACCTGTGATGTGGTGCGCCATTACTATATTCTAATGGCGCACCATGTCTCGGTGCGCCATTAGTAATATATTACTAATGGCGCACCTGGTGTGTGGTGCGCCATTAGTAGTTAAAAAAAAACATTAAAAAAATTTGTTACTAATGGCGCACCGATGCATAGTGCGCCATTACTAATTGGCATAGTAATGGCGCACCAAATCCGTCGTGTGCCATTAGTAGTTTTGAAAAAAAGTAAAAATTAAATAAAAAAAAATTTGTTACTAATGGCGCACCATGTCTCGGTGCGCCATTACTAGTTTTAATTAGTAATGGCGCACTTTCCACTGGTGCGCCATTACTAAGTTTTTTCAAAAAATATCAAAAAAATATCAAATTTTTTATTTTTTTAAACTAGTAATGGCATGCAGTGCGCCATTACTAGTTGAACTAATAATGGCGCACCAACCCACGGTGCGCCATTAGTAACAACCACCACTTCCACCGAATGCACACCCCCACCCCCGTGGATCGCCTTTTCAGTTTAAAAAAATAAAAGAAAATGATGAAAATGTCAAAAGATAAAAGAAAATAAGTTTCCCATGTGATATGTGGTCTAGTTGTTGGGAAAATTTGCAAATATGAATTTCGACTTCATTTCCAAAATCTCTCGAGAATTTGTAAAAATGGGCATAACTTTTGCATACTAACTCGGATGAAAAATTTTCAAAATCCTCAAAAACCTAACCGAAAAAAAGATACGGGGCTTTTAAGATCTGGAGAGGCAAAAAAATTCAAACTCACTAATAGCGCACCTGCCCATGGTGCGCCATTAGTATCCTCCCGCCTTCAAAATTTAAAATAAGTCAAAAAAATAAAAAATAAAAGTTACTAATGGCGCACCTGCCCATGGTGCGCTATTAGTATCTTCCCGCCTTCAAAATTCAAAATAAGTCAAAAAAATAAAAAAAAAGTTAGTAATGGCGCACCTGCCCACGGTGCGCCATTACTATGTCGTATATATGGCTGGGTGCACCTCCTCCACTCCACCTCTCCTCCACTCCATATCGTCCTCTCCTCTCCTCCACTCCATCTCCTCCTCTCCTCTCCTCCACTCCTTCTCCTCCTCTCCGGCGACCTCCTTCTCCTCTCCGGCGACCTCCTCCTCCTCTCCGGCGACCTCCTCCTCCTCTCCGGGAACCTCCTCCTCCCTCCTCTCCTCTCCTCCCCTCCCCTCCCCTCACGGTTTCTCCTCCCTCCTCTCCGGCGAGATCCTCCTCCTCCCTCCTCTCCTCCCATTCCCTCATGGTTTCTCCTTCCTCCTCTCCGATGCTTCGGTGAACTCCTCTCTGGCGACCTCCTCCTCCTCTCTGGCGATGTAGGCGAGCGCCTCTCCGGTGACCTCCTCCTCCTCCTCTCCGGCGAACTCCTCTCCGGCAAAAGAACACGGCAAAAGAACGTAAAAGATCCAAAAACAGGAACAAAATTTGAAATAATATCGTGCCAAAAAACGAGCAAAAAAAACTAGCAAAAAATGGGCAAAAAAATCACGATCCAGATCCAAATTCAAAATTCAAAAATAGCAATGGCGCACGGTGGGGGTTAAACGGTGCGCCACTACTATTTTCCCGCCTTCAAAATTCAAAAATACTAACGGCGCACCGTGGCCTATACTAATGGCGCACGAGTGGCCTATATTAATGGCGCACCAGTGGCTATACTAATGGCGCACCAGTGGTGCGCCATTAGTATACCAGATACTAATGGTGCATCAGTGGTGCGCCATTAGTAAAAAATACTAATGGCGTGCTAGTAATGGCGCACCAGTGATGCGCCATTAGTAGGCAAAACTGGTGCGCCATTAGTAGGCCTTTTCCTAGTAGTGGCTTGTTCGCCTTCGATTCGCGGTACCCTATGCCAGTGAACGAGGGTATTATTACTTTCCGAGCCGTGCAGCACCTGGAGAAGTAACATCTTTTCCCAGTGGACGAATGGAGAGAGACCCAGTACTGGCCAACCTTGTCCAGTATGTCATCGCTCAAAAATGTTTGACCCAGCGAATAATGGGTTTTGTCCAGAGCCTCGCTGATTTAAATCCTCAGATCGCCATCGGCAGACCACTGAGGCTGAACCAGGAGAGACGCATTCATCGACTGGACAATCCGTTTCCCCCGATAGAAGAGGAGTGTGTCCCAGTACCAGAGACGTTTTCTTGGGACTCCGTCCAGTTACCGTTTTCATTATAGACGTCACTGCTATGTTCATTATTGCAACGTATATTTATGTGTTGTAACTTATGCGTGGTACCCTGAGGTTGTGCGACGAGGCAATTATTTGGTTTCTATTAATGTGAGTAGTTTTTGTTGCTGTTTAATTATAAATTAACTGATTTTCTCTCAAAAAAATTCCTGAAGTGAGATTTCCTTTCCCTGAGTTGCTACATCGTATATCTTCTCACGAGATGGAATTTTTATTCACGTAGCACCACGGCATCAAACTCACCACCACAACCACTCGAACACATACACTGCTTGCAAAACCTTTTAACCACGTTGCAGCTAACTGGTCACCTCCCGCACACCGACAACAATTAGCACACGACACCCCCACCTAATCCTCATGATCACCCCCACCGTGGAGAGCCAACACTCGAGCGGCAGCATCACGACGATCATCGAGGATCATCACCCACAGGAGCACGGAGAACCCCAGCAATGCCGCCAGCCCTCCGCACACCAGGATCATGTACCAGTCCAGCACCACGCCCGCCATTAGAGCCTCGTCTCGAGCTTCTGTAAGTAGAAATGGAGGAGAAGGAAGGAGAAGGAGAAGCGAGGCCAGGTGCGAGGTAGAAGAGAGGAGCACCTCGGCTGTTTTATAGCTCGAGATCGGTGTACGGTGGGCGAAGTCCACCAGCGCTGCTCGTCGCCCGATCGCCGGTGTTTGGAGACGAATCCGCGAGCAGTGCCGACAGCGCACAGGACCACGAGGTGAGTGCACGCTGCGCCGGCAGCTAGCACGCCGCGCACTACCGAAGTATGGCCTAGATGCCCTACGCGCTAGACGGCGCCGGTGGAGAAAGCGCGGGAAAACGCGCGGGAGAGAGGAAGAAGAGAGAACCAGAGGAAGAAGAAGAGACTGACAGTGGACCCCGAGTCCACCCGTCAGCCTGATAGAGCATTGTGCCCTCTGGTATGACCAGCGTATTTTCGAATTGAGAATTTATTCTAAATTTACGGTAACCAACGTAGAAATCTCTCGTTTTCCCCCCTAACCATAGATTTTTCCACGCAGCACTATTGTTCCACACTGTGGTTTTACACCACTTACTGCCCTCTCACTGTAGCCGCATTTTACCGCATAAGTAAAGTGGTTATTTCTGGAAATGGTAAGAGTAATATTTTCAAAACAGCTTTTAGCAAATCTCGAGGACGATATTTTTCTTAAGGGGGGTAGTGTTGTAACACCCCAAAAATTTGACCATGTTTTGTTTATTAAAATTTTGCCAGGAAATGAAATTTTTACTTTTCTGGATTTCTTTTGATCTCAAAACCTCTCTTTTCTTCTAAGTTGTGGAGTTTTCAACCCTGGTAAAAACTTTCAATTTTTATTGGACTTGTTTACCCTCTCAAATAAGACAGTTCTTTTATCAGTAGAATTATTTATATAATTTTTTTCCTAAGCTCTATTTCTCTAAAAATGATTTTTCATAATGTTTAGGGTCCCATTTACACTGCAACCCTTTGATAAATTCATTTAAAAATCCCACCAAAATTTGGGGATGACATATGATGTCCCTAAATCACTTTTATGCAAAAAGATCTTTTAATATTTGGAAAATTTGAGCTCTACACCAAGTTTTCAAATCTGGTCCAGGTTGCACTTTTGCACTACAACCTATTTAAAAATTTCTTTAAAACTTCCACCAAAATTATGGGATGTTAGTAGTAGTATATTATTCAACCTTATGCAAAAACCCAGTGATGTTCTTTGAAAATTTTGAGCAAATCATCCCCTTTTGCTCTCTGGCCCAGTTCGGCATTTTCTACTGCAACCATATTTTTGCTTGCCCTTTTTCCCTTGATTCTTTCTCCTGCTTGTAAACCATCCTACAAAACCCTTAAGTACAAGAAATTGGACCCATTGGGGAATTTTTGGTCCATGAAATGGTTCCTTTAACTTTCTGTCCAGAATTGGTTTTCTTAAAATCTTGCACTAACAAGTTTCTAGTTTTGCCAAACTAACTTTACCACCCTCTTATTCATCCAAAGAGACTATGATCTGGAGATTTTGGCCACCCCTAGAGTTTCCTAGATGCCATTGGCATTCTGTCAAACACTTTGAGTGCATGGACAGTTTTGGCATGATTTTTGTTTTGCTCTGTGACCTTGCACCTCTAGACAAACTAGCATGTCCACTAAACTCCTAGATGCCTCTAACCTAAACCTGCTAATTGCAAGCCTCACCCAAACCCTCTTGCACACGCTGGCATTTTGCCGAACAGTTGGCGTGCATGCTCTGGGCGCGGCTAGAGCGCGCGTTTTGCACATGCGTGCGCCCGAGCCGCCGCGTCCCGCTGCTGCCTCCCCGCGCTATTTCTGGTCCCCTCCCGCATCCAGCCGACGCACCCAACTCCTCCCTCACCGTAGAGCCGCCCCTGGCGCCCTACAGCGCCGCCGTCAGGTCGGCCACGGCGGCTAGCGGCCGGCCACAGTGGGCTCCTGCCCCAGACGGCGCCGCCCGAGCCACCCCAACACGCCAGCTGCCCCTAGAACAGTGCGACCCCATCCGTAAGCCGTACGCTAGCTCGCGTCGCTGCCACGTCGCCCTGCAGCACAGAACGGCGGTCGCCGACGATCCTATCCACGGCCGCCGTGAACCGACCTAGCCGCACTATAAGTAGGGGCCCCGAGCTCGTCCAGCCACTCAGGCAGCCTCAGGCCATCCCCTCGAAGCCCCAATAGGCAGTAATCATCGGGGAGAAGTCTTCTCCCCCATCTCCGGCCAGCTCGGCCGTTGCCACGTCCCAGCCTCGTTCATCGCAACCAGGGCCACCCCTGCCCGTCCGACGCCACCACCCGACTCCCCTGGCCCATGCGGAGCTGCCCAGCCCCTCAATCGTGATCGGGAACCACCATAGAACACAGCCCCAAACCCACCCGAAGCCTCCTCTGCCGCGGAGCTCACCGCCGGCGACTCCCTCCACCCACGCTGACCCAGCAACCATGGGGAGGTCCGGCCTGAGCTGGCGGATCCATCCATGCCCTCGGATGCCCTTGAGGAGCCGTCGTTCGTCGGAGCTCCGCCTCCGTTCGGCCAAAGGAGAGGGAAGGCGGGGGAGACCGGTCAAACCTGACCAGTGGGCCCCCTGGACCCACTGTCAGTGACTCACGCCGGTCCATGCTGGATAAGTGAAGGCGTAATCGCAAAGTACGTGTTCGACGTGTACCTATTCGAAACGTTTTCTTTTCTTTTTCTGTTTTATTTAAAAACCAGAAATTTGACTAAACTTTGACTGGCTATATCTTTTTAAATAAAACTCCAGATGAGTCGATTCTTTTTCCTACCTCTCTCAAATTTAGTCTCGTTTATTTTAAGATTTATTTGAAAAAGTTTCAGACATCTTTTTTGTACCATTTTGAAACTATGTGTTAATTTGAATACTTTCAAAATAGGATTTTTGGAGAAGAAGAAAACTTTCAAAAGTTTTAGGATGCACCTGCCTCTACACAACTTGAAGGCAAGCATTCTGAACCCTGGCATAATATTGTGTGTGTTTTTTGACACGGTTACAACACCACCTCGACATGGAGTACTCGTTATGTTATGTGGTGATACGATCATTTTCATGAATGCATGTTGGAGATTTCCTTGCTGTTGAAAATGGATATACTTGTGATTGTAATCGTCCTCGTATGCCTTGCATGCATGCCAGAAAGAAATCCGGGAAAGCCTCTGCCTTGGGTAGGCGTGAGCTTGCCGCCGGTCTTCGTCGGGACGGTTATGTCCGGTATGGCACAGTAAGGTATAATGAGTGGTGATTCTGTTGGTTGAAATATATTTGTTATACATATCATGCAGGGAATACTTAAACCTCCCAAGTCGACCACAGATCGAGTCTTGTTCCGGTAACCCCCACACTTTTTTTGCAGTACCACGTGTCCCTGCCATAGGTAGGGTACGGTTCAGTAAGTTGTCAACCCCTTCCTAGCACACACCGTATATAGAGGCCATGGTGGAAGATACCGGATGCATCCGGTAGGCATGCCACCTGGTCCGGGGGCATGGGTGTTTCCGGTTGGGACCGAGAGGGGGGCACCCCTTAGAGCGCGCGATATAAATTTGATCCCGTGCTACGAGAGGTTGTAGCCTCCCTACTTAGAGTTTTTCTTGACAGGTGTCGTGGGTGATTCCAGACACCGGTAAGTTAAGCTGGAGTGTGCTAGTCAGGTGTGCTTTCAATTAAAAGACCGTAGACGGAATTAGTCCCGATGGACTAAAGGAATCCGTTATTCGGGGGTAAAGAGTACACCCTCTGTAGAGATTAAATCTATTCGAATAGCCATGTCCATGGTTAAGGACTACAGTCTGGGATGGGTCAAGTGTCGGTCTTCGTAGGAGAAACTACTAAAACAGAACATGCAGCTTGACTTGTGACTTATGATGATTATGATTATTGGACTAACCCTTTTATTACTTGAAATACTGAGTATCCCTAGGATGGTTCTACCTCCTGGGTATTCACTGTGATCATTTTTTATTATAAGCCCTTTATGTGGCGTCGCTCAGACGCCCGACTGTGGCATGCCTGTTATTTATTTACCTTATGAGCCCTTTATGTGGTGTCGCTGAGATGCCCGACTGTGGCATGCTTGCTATTTTTTTTATCATATAAGCCCTTTATGTGGTGTCGTTGAGACGCCCGACTGTGGCATGCTTGCTATTTTTTTATCATATAAGCCCTTTATGTGGTGTCGCACGGACGCCCTACTGTGGCATGTTTGTTACTTATTTCACCTATAAGCCCTTTATGCAGTGTCGCTGAGACGCCCGACTGAGGCATGCGTCATATTATTGTCCTTTCGAGGCATCGCTTCAGACACCCGATCGGTGCATTTTATTACTACCCTGTTACTGCATATTCATGTAGTATATAAATAACCTGCTTGCATGTATTAGGGATATTATTTTCATGACTGACGTGGTGACCATAGAATATTTTAGAGTATGATTATTGTTTGTTATATTATACCCGTGTTCATAATGTTTGCGAGTACATTCAAAAGTACTCACTGGCTTGTCCCTGGCTATTGTCTTGGCCAGATTTCTTGCGTGGAGAGGAGCGTTGCGATGTCAGCCCCGGAACCTAAGCAACGGCGATAGCAGCCTCGCGAAGATAGGAGTTAACCTGGTCAGCTGTTCCTGTGGGAAATGGAGTCCCATAGCGCAGATGATCCACAAACCGCTTCCGCCATCAACCAATAGAAATCATTTGTTGTACTCATAGGCCAGAATGGCCTTGTACTACATATTTTGTATTTTGCTTGGAATTTCCGCATCAAGTTGGTGCCTCATCAGCTAACAGTAATCCTGGGGCTTGTGAGCACAAGGGCCTTTTCTGGAAATTAATATCCCGAAAATCCGGTCCTGACACATTACCGAGAGGGCACAGAGATACCTCTCCGACAATCAGAGTGAAAAAACCTAATCTAGAAATACGCCAACTCAACATGTACCTTTGGAGACACCTGTAGAGCTCCTTTATAATCACCCAGTTACGTTGTGACATTTGGTAGCACACAAAGTGTTCCTCCGGTAAACGGGAGTTGCATAATCTCATAGTCATAGGGATATGTATAAGTTATGAAGAAAGCAATAGCAACATACTAAACGATCAAGTGCTAAGCTAACAGAATGGGTCAAGTCAATCACATCATTCTCCTAATGATGTGATCCCGTTAATCAAACGACAACTCATGTCTATGGCTAGGAAAGACAACCATCTTTGATCAACGAGATAGTCAAGTAGAGGCACACTAGTGACACTATGTTTGTCTACGTATTCACACATGTATTATGTTTCCGGTTAATACAATTCTAGCATGAATAATAAACATTTATCATGAAATATGGAAATAAATAATAACTTTATTATTGCCTCTAGGGCATATTTCCTTCAGACTCCCACTTGCACTAGAGTCAATAATCTAGTTCACATCGCCATATGATTTAACACCAATATTCACATCTATATGTGATTAATACCCATAGTTCACATCGTCATGTGATCAACACCCAAAGGGTTACTAGAGTCAATAATCTAGTTCACATCGCTATGTGATTAACACCCAAAGAGTACTAAGGTATGATCATGTTTTGCTCATGAGAGAAGCTTAGTCAACGGGTCTGTCACATTCAGAGCCGTATGTATTTTGCAAATATTCTATGTCTACAATGCTCTGCACGGAGCTACTCTAGCTAATTGCTCCCACTTTCAACATGTATCCAGATTGAGACTTAGAGTCATCTGGACCGGTGTAAAAAGCTTACATCGATGTAACTTTTACAACGAGCTCTTTTATCACCTGCATAATCGAGAAATATTTCCATAGTCCTCACTAAGGATATTCTTGACCGTTGTCCAGTGATCTACTCTTAGATCAAAATTGTACTCCCTTGCCAAATTCAGAGCAAGGTATACAACAGGTCTGGTACACAGCATTGCATACATGATAGAGCCTATGGCTGAAGCATAAGGAACACCTTTCATTTTCTCTCTATCTTCTACTGTGGTCGGGCATTGTAACATCCCAAATTTTCAATTTGTAATGTTATACATAGAGCATCAAGAGCATCATTGCATATCATATTTTTCATTGCATTTTCTTTGCATTTTGCTCGATCCTAGAAATTCTACACAACTCAAGGACCCACGGGGAGAGTTGGGGATTTTCGTTATTTTCATATTTGAGTTTTCTCAAATTTTGAAAATAGGATCATTTGATTTTAATTATTTTATCTTCAATTATTTCTATTACAAAAATATGAGAGAGGGAATAAAATGATTTTCCCAAAATAAATAAATAATGAAGATTTTCGGCCCCAAATAAATGTTCATTAAATCCGTCTTTTGATTTTCGGCATTTTTGGAGTCCGTTTGGTACTTCTTTTGATTTTCTTTCTACGCGTAATGTTTTATTTTAAAAAAACGCGCACCACCTTTCGGGCCGTACCCGAGCGGGACTCCGCTCGGGGGCGCTATATAAATAGCGGCCGCCCCGGAGCCTCAGCCCACCCTAGCCCGCCCGAGTGGAACCCTAGCCGGCCCAGCCCGCCGCCGCCCCAGCCTGCCGCCGCCGCCGCCGCCGCGCTTGAGTCGCCGCACGCTTTCCGAGGTTCGCCGCCCCCTCGATTTCCGTGCCGTTTATAAAAAAAAAACCGATCGGTTCTCTTCTTTTTTTCGGTTATTTTATTTATTTATTTATTTATTTTTTATTTTTTCTTTCTCCGTTCGAATCTGTTCGTCGTTTGTTTCTTTTTCTCGGATTTAATCCGCGATTTTTCTAATCGAGATTCCAGATCCGATTTTCGTTTTAGTATAACTTTTCGCTCGTTTATATGAATCAGGCGATTCGAGCGCCTGGAGTTTTGTCTCGAAACCTTCTTTCCGAATAATCTATTTAAACAAGTTTTTGCTTCTGTAAAGTTTGACCTAGATCTAGATTAGTAAAACGAAATTGTTTTCTTCCGCCGTTTGACTTTTGTTGCTTCGTTTGATTTGATTCTTTTTGCAAACCGGAGTTCTTAAGTTGAACAATCTGGTTAGATCTATCGAGGTTTATCTGTGCATTAGATGAGTACTTATTGTATGCTTGTTTGTTTGTCTGCGATAGATTACCCGGAGTGCGCAGCCTGTTACTTCGAGTCTCTAGGTTTCGCGGATCATCAGCAAGGCAAGTAACACTTTGAGCATACCTTTTCTACTACCCAGTTTTTATGCATTAGATCTATCCTCAGACACTTGCATGAATAGGATCTAATTAAATTGTGGGATGGGAAGTAGATGAGGTAGTACCTATTACCTGTTTTATTATCAAACCTTTGGGAGTTACTTCTACGTTTGCTTATTATGCTATGCTATGCTAGTAGACGTGGATTGGGTGAGTGTATCCATGACAGATGTGAGATTCTTATTTAATGGTTTATTTAAGGTGGCAACTTAAACACACATCTGGGTGGATTGAGGCACCTGGTTTCTATCAGGACTTGCCTGTATTTCTTCGGACCGCCACCCAGGCTCAAAGGGATCATGAGATTATTCAAACTAGAAACTTCCGTGTGCAGCCACAAGCCATTATGGGCTCTGGCATAGTTGACTAAGTTGTGCGAACTCTTACGGGTAGACTAGCAGATGTAGGGGAAAGTAGGTGTACCGGTCTACCCACAAGTAAGGTGCTAGTGCTTCTGAAAGACTATGTCTCGGTCATCCGTTTCTCAAACATCATGTAGTGCGAGAAATCAAACGGAGGCGATCGAGTCTTGTGGGGAAAAGTGCGCAAACCTCTGCAGAGTGTATAAACTAATCATGGTTAGCCGTGTCCCCGGTTATGGACATCTTGAGTATCTAGTACCTGGATATCATGTGAATCTCATCATGTTACTTCTAATTAATATTGTTGGGTTTGTTAATGAGTACTTTTAATTGGGATTGAGAATGCTGTCAACCATTCTCAATGTTTCACAACCACCATGATAGTTAAATAAATTTATTCCTTTGCAGTAGGGAAAAATTGGCTTTCTGCAAAAACTGTAATCATAGAGCTTTCCACCAGCCATATATGCATGTAGTATAGGCTTATCATTCCATTATTCTCTATGTGTTACATTGCTAGCATATTCCATGTGCTGACCCGTTTTTGGGCTGCAACGTTTCATGTTGCAGACTTTTTAGACGACGATTAAGGTGCTTAGGTCGTGGTTCTATACTCAGTGTTGCCGTTGTAGTTGATGGACTCGCTTATTCTTCCAAGCCTTCCGCTGTTATCGTATTAGATGGCCTTAAGCCATATTTATTTTATTAAGTTCTCTCTTGAGACATTCGATTGTAATAAGTCACTAGTAGAAAAGGGGCCTATTGACCCGGTTGGTAAGGGCCTTTAGTCCCGGTTCATGAACCGGGACTAAAGGGTCGGTATTAATACCTGCCCTTTAGTCCCGGTTCTATCAAGAACCGGACTGATCAAACCTCCACATGGCCTGTCCGCTGAGCCCAGCAGGAGGGCCTTTGGTCCCGGTTGGTGGCACCAACCGGGACCAATAAACATCCACGCGTCAACATTTCTATGGCTCTGGGTTTTTTTGAAAGGGGGGTTTGGGGGTTTTGGGGGTTAATTTAGGTGTTCCATATATTGTGCTATAGCTAGCTAATTAATAGAGAAAAGTGTCCTCCCTTTTGTCCGTGCTTGGTCGATGCTACGTACTATAAATACGTATAGAGAGGACTAGCTAGACACGCTAGCTAGCTAGTAATTAAGCAAACTGAAGATCGTCATGAACATATATGCATACAGAAAGAAGTGATATTGACCACCTCTCCTTCTCCGAGAGATTGGTCGAACAACAAGTTCTCGTATATCTATCCGACACTACCGGCTACATATATACAATAATTATCTTTTACAATACGGATCGTGGTCCACATAGTATTCTCCGTCTTCAGCGATCACGTGGTCAAGAAAGAATGCCGCCAATTCCTCTTGAATTGCTGCATGCGATCTGGTGCTAGGAGTTCATCCCGCTTCGAAACATCTAATTTTAAGAAAGGGGTCAATACATATATATATATATATATATATATATATATATATATATATATATATATGAAACTCAACACAAATGATGGTAATAAAATAAAATTGTGAATATTTTTATTTACGCACTTCATATTGTTTGTCGGAGTAGCCCCTCTCACAGGTCGTGTGGCGGATGGACTCGCAAACGTAGTATCCACATAAATCATTCGCTTGTTCCTGCCACAACCACTTTACAAGAAACAGTGGTCAATCGAACTGATAATTAGCAAGCATGATAAATGGTATTGATGAAACTAGCGCTTGAATCACTAGGAGATGCGCGTGGAATATGCTACTATATAGTACTTACTTTCGGGTGTCTAAATTGCAGCTTCTTCGGTAGTCCCGGAGCTTTTTTGGTGAATTTTCCCCAAGCCCTGCCATACAAAGAAAACAATTACTTGATATCAGAAATGAACAAAGTTGCTGATATGGTGGATAATGATCGATTTAACTTACTTCTCGAGCATTTCAGTCATGTCCGCATACTCCTTGGGATCTTTTTGTCTCGAGTCTAAGACAGTTACTACTCCCTGCTCAAGCTTAATCTCTAGGAGAATATAGTGGTACCTGCGCACGCATGCATCACTCATCAATATTACATTACTATAACCTGGACTAATAAGGGAAACCGAATATGCCACAAGACTGTAACACTCACGCGTAGTTGTAAGGAAAGAGTATTATATTTTTGTGTTGATTTATTTCCAACGATCGTAGCAAGTTGGCCTCGGTTTCGTCGGCACAATATTTAACCTCATTTGCATCTATGAGATATGTGTTAATGAAGCCAATATCACCCACTTGTCTTTTCTTCATTTCGGCGATATTCCATCTGCATAATATAGTGAGGATATGTATAAATACATGCAATGAAAGAGCTGAGTTATATAGAGATACTTAATGACAGAAGTAGTACTACTTACAGACAGTAGCAGGTGACCGTTGCTTTATCGAGGGCCAATTGATTGAAAAACTGATAGAACTCCTCAAATGGAATAGGCAACAGTTCAATTCCAAGGAGGTCATGCTCCTTTTTAACTCTCACATACAAAGTACTCCTCGCCTCAGACTCTTTGCAGGTTTTCATGTACCAATCATGCAATCTTCGCATCATCGTTGATAGAGAGCTTTCATCTTTGTTGAGAGGCTTCCCGTACTCGTATCTTTGTATCTGCACCTCCAAGAAATCATAATGTACATCGTCGGGCAGGTAATCTGCAGGATTGCTATAACCGGGCACCATCCTCGGATCGACGATGTCGCGAGCAGGCACCTTGAGCGGGGGGCACGATTGCTTCGCTTGTTCGCCGAGCTGGGAAATTTGTTTCCCAGCTCGTCGTTCTTTCATCCTTTGATCACTGACAGTACTTCCCGATCTCTCCGCTTCGGCAAATGCCTTTCCAATAATGCGCTCATAGTTGCCTTTCGGCGGAGACTTGGGTGGTTTTGTCAGGCAAGCCAGAGTGCGCTTCGCTTTGACCGGATCTACCTTCTCCTCCGGAGGTGGATGTCTCTTTGCTTTCAACCCTTCAAACCAGTCATCCACTTCGGTCTGCGCGATCTTCGCGTTTTCCTCCTCGCTCCTCTCATACGGTAACTTCTCTGGAGTCTTCAGAGAAGGACCGAATTTGTATCTCCTCCCGCCTTTGGCTGTACTGCTAGACGCCGGCAGAGCAGACGGAGCGGATGTCTTCTTTCCTTGCTTACGAGGCGGAGGAGAAGGACTACGACGCGCCGGAGCAGCCGGAGCAGCGGCGGGTTTCTTCCGCCCTTGCTAACGAGGCGGAGAAGGACGAGGCTGGCTGCTCGGGCGCGCCGGTGCAGGCGGAGAAGGAGATGGAGTGCCGCCACGCGCCGGAGAAGGAGCTGGCCGAGTGCCCTGATCGTCACTCGCCGGAGGAGGAGGCGGTGGAGGAGGCGGAGTGGCCTGACTCGCCGGAGGAGGAGGAGGAGGCGGAGGCGTCCAGTTCGGAAGGTTGATGAGATCCTTCCGCCATAGGCATGGAGTCTTCAGAGCAGAACCCAGCCGATACTCCCCTTCACCGGTAGGGTGGTCAAGCCGGAGGTCCTCAAATCCCTCCGTTATTTCATCGACCATCACCTTAGCATATCCTTCTGGAATCGGCCGGCAGTGAAAAGTTGAGTCGGGTTTTGTAGGATAAACAGAGCCAACAGCCGCCTTGGCCTTCAAATTGCTCCATTGCGCCATAAGGTGGCAATGTTCAGCATCCGTGATAGCATCCACGGGATAGCTGGTAGGGGCCGTCAAGGCATGCTGCTCTGGCTGAAGCAGCTCGGTGGAAGCCACGCTGCTTCTCCGCTGAGATGGCAGGGTAGCTTCGGGGGAAGCTTCGGCAGGTCGTTTGTTGTGATCTGCTGCTTCTCGTTCCTCTTCTCGTTCCTCTAGCCCCATTACCCTTTCGTGCAGCGCTTTGCATTAGGCTCTGCTCCAGTTTCTTCCTCCTCTCATGGGTTTTGTAACCCCGCATCCGAAATCCAGCCTTCCACGAAACGGAACTGGCGTGCCTCGTGTCCGTCCGTGGTGCTCAGGATTCCCGAGGGCCATTGTGAGCTCGTCCTTCTCCCGTCTGGAGCGAACTTCCGTTGCTGCGCTTGCTTCGATATATTGCTGAAGCCTCTTGACTGGTATGTCCAATTGTTCGTCCGTCCAAATGCACTTCCCTGTTAGAGGGTCCAAGGATCCATGGCCCCAAGAACCAAGTCCGCAACGGTCTGGCCAGTTCATTGTCTCGGTTCGATCCCTTTATCAAGCAGATCATTCTCAGCCTTGGCCCACTTAGGCGGGCTACGAGGTAGCCACGACCCGTGTGATGGTGAAGCTTCTTCTTCGCAGCATTTCTCTTGTTTGTCGCCGACATCTTTTTACTCTTTTCCGATGTCTTGTAGGCCACAAATGCGGGCGATCATCTCGATCTTCTCATATTTGCCCTTGAATTCTGGTGTCTCATTTTTTCAACATCGTATTGAGTTCTTTCTTCCAATTCCTGAATAGTTCTGCCATCTTCATAAGAGCAAAAGACTTGATTAATGGCTCTATTACTGGCTTCTCCGGATCATCCTCTAGCGTTAGGGTAAAATTTGACTTCAGCTCAGTCCAAAGATCATTTTTCTGCATAACATTGACACAAGACACCTCAGGGTCTTCGTTCTTAGGCTTATACCATTGGTGGATGCTGATCGGGATCTTGTCCCTAACGAACCCCGTGACCGAGCAACAAATGCCTTCTTTGTCCGGTAGGGTTCAATCGGTTGGCCGTCGCGTGCGATTTGTATGATCTCAAACTTTTCATCCGAGCTCAACTTTTTCTTCGGGCCTCGTCTCTTTACCGAAGTTGTGCTCCATCCGGAGGGATAGAAAAAAGAACAAAGACGAGAGTTAATTAATGTGTGTACATACCAAAGCAAAGACGAGAGCTAGTCAGCACAGGCTTAACTAATATATATACCTGGCCGGACTTGGTTTGGTGATCACCGGAGCCGTCCTCACGGTCTACTTCTTCACCCTCTCCTTCTTGCACCGGCATTGGGTCATCGGAGCCATGTAAATCAAAGGAGTTAGTCGAGAGCTATGTTTGGAAATAGTTCCAAGAGGCTATGTAGCAGCATTGGAGATTCAGTCAACTTTGATGGACAAGATCAGGGAAGCTCAGAAGACTGACAAAGAGATTGCCTCTATAAAGGAGAGAATGAGCGAAGGAAAAGCAAAGGGATTTCGTGAGGATGAGCACGATACCCTATGGTTTGAAGACCGTGTTTATGTGCCCAATGACCCGGAGATCAGGAAGTTGATTCTACAAGAGGCACATGATTCACCGTATTCGATTCACCCAGGAAATACCAAGATGTATTTGGATTTGAAGAATACTTTCTGGTGGACCGGAATGAAGAAGGATATTGCAGAGTACGTCGTAGTTTGTGATGTATGTCAGAGGGTGATGGCAGAACATCAGAAGCCAGCAGGATTGTTACAGCCGTTGCCTATACCCGAATGGAAGTGGGATAAACTAGGTATGGTTTTCATCACGGGATTGCCCAGGACTCGTTCAGGCTATTACTCAATTTGGATTGTAGTCGACCATTTGACGAAGGTAGCTCATTTCATTCCAGTAAAGACTACGTACAGCAGTGCCAAATTCGCTAAGATATACATGACCAGGATTGTATGCTTGCATGGAGTTCTGAGGAGTATCGTATCAGATAGAGGAACCCAATTCACCTCAAAGTTCTGGAAGCAGTTGCACAAAACTTTGGGAACCAGGCTGGAGTTTAGCACAGTTTTCATCCACAGACAGATGGACAAACCGAGAGAGTCAACCAGATTTTGGAGGATATGCTTAGAGCTTGTGCTTTGGATTATGGATCAAGTTGGGATGACAATTTTCCATATGCGGAGTTTTCTTACAACAATAGTTACCAAACCAGTTTGAAGATGGCCCCTTTCGAAGCCTTCTACGGAAGGAGGTGCAGGACCCCGTTGTTGTGGGATGAAGTTGGAGACCGCCAGTTGTTTGGACCGGATTTGATTAAGGAGTCTGAACAGAAAGTAAAGTTGATTCGCGATAGGCTCAAGGTAGCCCAGTCAAGACAGAAAAGTTATGCGGATTCAAAATGCAAGGAGACAGAATACAAAGTCGGAGACAGAGTTTATCTTCGAGTATCGCCACTTCGAGGAGTTAAACGTTTTGGAGTTAAGGGAAAGTTAGCACCTCGATTTGTTGGACCTTATCGTGTTTTGGAACGTATGGGAGAAGTTGCGTACAAGTTGGAATTACCCGAGGGATTGTCAGGAGTTCATGATGTGTTTCACGTTTCACAGTTGAAGAAGTGTCACACAGAGATGGCCGATATACCACTGAGGGATACAGTACCATTGGAAGCGATTCAGTTGAATGATGATTTGACCTATGAGGAGAAACCAGTTAAGATTTTGGAGTATGCCAGCAGAGTCACTCGCAGCAAGGTCATTAAGTTTTGCAAGGTTCAGTGGAGCCACCACACAGAGGATGAAGCCACCTGGGAGCGAGAGGAAGATTTGCTTAAAGACCACCCTCACCTATTTTCTAGCCAACCTGAATCTCGAGGGCGAGATTCATCTTAAGGGGGTAGGTTTGTAACATCCCAAATTTTCATTTTGGAATGTTATACATAGAGCATCATTGCATATCATATTTTTCATTGCATTTTCTTTGCATTTTGCTCGATCCTAGAAATTCTACACAACTCAAGGACCCACGGGGAGAGTTGGGGATTTTCGATATTTTCATATTTGAGTTTTCTCAAATTTTGAAAATAGGATCATTTGATTTTAATTATTTTATCTTCAATTATTTTGTCAGGACCCCGATTCCAAGTCACATCGACCTAGCCGGTAACACCTCATATCACTTTGCGGCCTCACGCACGGTATTCCCACGGGTGTCGCCTTACCAAGGCCCGGGACCGTTTGCGTATTTTGGCTCACGTATATGATAGTGTCGCTAGCATCCATATGACAAAGAACCTGGGCCGACATGGCTAGTCGTGAACCCAAAGCGGCACTAACCCATGGGGACAGGCATACATGAATCACATCGAGCATGTCGGTCATCAACGTGTGAATCCGGGCTGTAGCACTGGCTAACAGGACTCGGTATCCCGGCTGTAGTAGGCTAGGCAGGACTCGGATGTCACCGCGTGACATTTTCCGGGGAGACACAGGAACGAAGTGAAACACATGCCGGCCAGTCAAGTGTCCAGAGCAGTAGTGTTGGGCTAGCAGGACTCCGGTGAACCGGGCTGTAGCGGACTACTATCGCTCAGAAGCACTAGACTACATTTCCCCATACGAGAGGCTGCCAAGGATAAACAACTAGATTGTCGGATCCCACACATACCAAGCATTTCAAACATACACACAATATGCTCAATATGTGTAAATACAACATGGCATCACAACATAACTCTACGACTCAAATATTTATTCATTAGGCTCCGAGGAGTGAGATATTACAAACATGGGTCTCATGACCCAACAATCAGAGCATACAAGTCAAAGCACAAGCGGAAGCTTAACATGTCTGAGTACAGACATCTACAAATGAAAAAGGCTGAGAAGCCTGACTATCTACCAGATCCTGCCGAGGGCACAAGATCGTAGCTGAGGTAACAAGCTAAACGTCGAAGTCCAAGCGGAACTACTAGCGAGACTGACGTCTCTCTGCAAAACATAAAATAAGAAAACGTGAGTGCAAACGTACTCAGCAAGACTTAGATCAGAACTATCTACGTATGCATCATTATCAACAAAGGGGGTGGTGGAGTTTGACTGCAGCAAGCCAGCTTTGACTCGGTGGCTATCCTGAACTACGACTGCAAGTAACTCTTTTGAGGTGGCACACACGAGTCCACATATTCACCATATCAATACACCACTATGGACCCGCTCCCGTCTCCCTATGAGAACGCCATCCATAGCACTCACGCTTATCTTGCGCATTTTAGAGTATCCACTTTCACTTGTCTATGAACTGTTATAGGCAACCCAGAAGTCCTTTTCCGCAGACACGGCTATTTGAATAGATCATATTAACCCTGCAGGGGTGTACTTCTTCACACACGCTCTCACCACTTACCGCCGTTTACACGACATGTACTCGGCAACCTTCAAGCGGAAGCCCAACGTGGGTGTCGGCCACAGCCTACCTAAACACTCAAGTCCCTAGTCCAGGTTTATCGCCTATTCAGGTTCCATCCGCAGGGAGTCCGGCCGAGGTTTCCCATACAGCCCCGAACGATGTGTGCAGGTTTCTGAGATACCAAACGGGCATTCGTACACCGGCCACGGTGTATCTACCGCATCATAGCCCACCCTTGGGTCAGCGCCACGCACGGCCTCCAACACATATCCTACAAACACCGAAACTAGTTGCAACTCCCGGACAGAGAACAAGGGTGGTTAAGAAGCCGAGAGGGTCCATTGGTTTCGGGCCCAATGCGTGGTAGTAACTGTTTCATGGATCACAAACACAGAACTCAGTTCTTGAGGACGGCTGCAATGAGACAACCCACCATGTACTCCTACATGGCCTCTCACCGCTACCTTTACCAAATCGTGTTCACACACTTAGCTCACACACAATGGACATGTTCACACAACCATTCCAATTCATTCCCGATGAAGCAGACTGACTCAACTCTAAGCATAGCAGGCATGACAAACAAGCATGAATGAGTAGGTACAACAGGCTCAAACAACTCCTACTCATGCTAGTGGGTTTCATCTAATTCTTGTGGAATGACAGTCATGCAGAGGATAAGGGGTTCAGCTACCGCAGCAAGTAACACATGAGTCGTTGTTGTCCTAATGCAGTAAAATAGAGCGGGAGCGAGAGAGTGGGATTATATCGGAATGAACAAGGGGGTTTTGCTTGCCTGGCACTTCTGAAGATAATATAGTTCTTCATCGGTGTCATCGAACAATCGTCGGAACATCGTCTACTGAGAGGGGACAAACACCGACAAAACAAGAAGAAACACAATCAATGCATTGCACAAACCAATGAATGACATGTCATGTTAAGGAACTGAATTGACCTAATGCAGCAGTAAGCCAAGTTAATTGAAGTGGAATTCAAACAAGGTTAAACTCCAACTCCAAATGCTAGTTCATAAATTAACCTAATCATGATTCATCCTATTCAGTGAGGTTAACTTGTTCAGACATGCATGATCATGGCATCAACAGATTCTTCATAATTTTCTGATCATTTTCATATATAATTTGTTTGATTTGGAGCTACGGTTGATTTTCTATGAATTTTTGAAGTTTGCAACATTTTCTAGAATTTCCTATATAAAAATAATTCCAGAAAATAAGTTACTGCGTCAGCATGACATAGGTGTGACGTCAGCAGGTCAACTGGGTCGGCCAGGTCAAACCTGACCTGTGGGACCCATACGTTAGTGTCTCAGGCTGGTCTGGGTGTATCACAGGTGGGACCGGTCAACGTTGACTTGACTAAGTCAAAATCTGACACGTGGGGTCCACAGGTTAGCACTAATCTAAACAGAAAAATTAAACTAACCTAATCAGGCACGGGGGCCCACACGGTAGTGGCTCTGGGGGGGGGGGTTAGCGGGGTCATTAGTGCTAACTAAACCGGAATTAGGCCGACGACTCGTCGCCGGCGAGGTCAGTGGCGGCGGAGCGCGTCGGGTTTCGCCCACAGGCGACCATTTGGACAGCGGATTGGTGCTACGCGTAGCTGGGGGTCGCGCGCATCCAGCGGTGGCGGCGGCTGGAGCTGGGGTGGCTGGAGCTCACAGGAACCTTGCTCGCGACGGCTGCCGGAGCTCGGGCTCGAGCGGGCGCAATGCTGCGGTGCGCTAGAGGAGAAACGGAAGGGCACTGCGGGATCCTGGGAGGGCGGCGAACATGGTGACATGCTCAGGCACAAGCTGGGGTGGCCCTGGCCACGGCGGCGCCATGGCCGGCGGAACCGAGCTCGCGGCTCCGGTGGAATCGGTGGCTACATGGTGCAATTAACGCGGGGAAGAGAGGGGTTAGTGGCAGGAGCTCACGAAGGTTTGAACGGGGTGGACGACGTACTCGGGGAGGCGTCGGGGAGGGCACACGGTCGCCGGCGATCTCGGCGGGCGAAGCTTGAAGAAGAGGTCGGGGAGCCGCTGCAGGGCGCGTACGCTCGGGTGGCTTGGCGGGGACGATGTATAGGTCAGCGGCGGAGCTTCTTGGTGCGTCAGAGAGGCGTGTGGAGGCTGGTGGCCGTGGTGGTGCTCGTCGGCGGCGGCGGGTGTGTTCGGTGGTGCCACACGGAAAGCAGAGGAGGGGAAGGGGTCCAGGGGAAAGAGGGGAGAGGTGCAGCGTGGTGCTGGGCGACTCCGTGGCGCGAGGGGGGGAAGGGAGAGCTTCGCCCGGTGCAAGCAGGAGGTGGCGCACGGCGCAGCGTCTTGGCGCGACACGCCCGCCAAAGATGGCGAGATAGACGACGTGGTGAGGGGGTTTGCGGTGGTGGGCTGGGCCAGAACGGAAGCTGGGCCGGCTCTGCTGCAGGTGAGCGCCAGGTAAGAAGGCCCAGGTGGGTTTTCCTCTCTCTGGTTTTTCTAATTATATTCTATTTTCTATTATTCTGTGGTTTTAGGGCTTTATTTAAAATACTAAATCAATCCCAAAATTCATGCAACTGCTCATGACCACTGTTGGAAATATATCCTACAGTAACATTTCAGTTTGGGATTATTTGAGCATTTAAAATATTTTATAGCATTAAATGCTCAAATGCAAATACTTTATGAATTAATCCAGTGACCAAATATGTCATGAAAAATGTGCAGCACCTCTGGTTATGGTTTATAGCATTTTTCCAGAAATGATGAACATTTTCTAAAGCCATTTGGATTCACTGAAAAACATTTTTGGTTGAACCTATTTGAATTCCTTTAATGCTAGGGTTTAGGCAATCCCCATTTCAAGTTTCTGAGAAAATTAAACATGATGACATGAATGCCTTAATGCAACTAATGACAAACAAATCTGGGCTGTGACATATTTCTATTACAAAAATATGAGAGAGGGAATAAAATGACTTTCCCAAAATAAAGAAATAATAAAGATTTAATAATAAAATCAAATAAGATTTTATTTTGGAGTTTTTCGCCTTTTTATTTGAATTTAGGAAAAATCTGCGTTTTTCAAAATTGCATTTAGGCCCCAAATAAATGTTCATTAAATCCGGCTTGATTGTAGAAGCCGGGGAAAATTTATTTCGGGATTTCTGGAGTCCGTTTGGTACTTCTTTTGATTTTTTTTCTACGCGTAGTGTTTTATTTTTAAAAAAAACGTGCACCGCCTTTCGGGCCGTACCCGAGCGGGACTCCGCTCGGGGGCGCTATATAAATAGCGGCCGCCCCGGAGCCTCAGCCCACCCGAGCCCGCCCGAGCGGAACCCTAGCCGCCCCAGCCCGCACGCCGCCGCCGCCGCCCGCCTGCAGCGTCTTGAGTTGCCGCATGCTTTCCGAGGTTCGCCGCCGCCTCGATTTCCGTGTCGTTTTTTAAACCGATCCTTTTTTCTGTTTTTTTGTTTTTTATTTTATTTATTTATTTTTATTTTTTCTTTTTTCTTTTTCCATTCGAATCTGTTCGTCGTTTTTTTTTTCTTTTTCTCGGATTTAATCTGCGATTTTTCTGATCGCGATTCCAGATCCGATTTTCGTTTTAGTATAACTTTTCACTCGTTTATCGGAATTATGCGATTCAAGCGCCTGGAGTTTCGTCTCGAAACCCGCTTTTGGAATAATCTACTTAAAAAAGTTTTTGCTTCTGTAAAGTTTGACCTAGATCCAGATTAGTAAAACGAAGATGTTTTCTTCCGCCGTTTGACTTTCGTTGCTTCGTTTGATTTGATTCTTTTTGCAAACCGGAGTTCTTAAGTTGAACAATCTGGTTAGATCTATTCGAGTTTTATATGTGCATTATATGAGTACTTATTGTATGCTTGTTTGTTTGTCTGCGATAGATTACCCGGAGTGTGCCTCCTGTTACTCCGAGTCTCTAGGTTTCGCGGATCATCAGCAAGACAATTAACACTTTGATCATACCTTTTCTACTACCCAGTTTTTATGCTTTAGATCTATCCTCAAACACTTGCGTGAATAGGATCTAATTAAAATGTGGGATGGGAAGTAGATGAGGTAGTACCTATTACCTGTTTTATTATCAAACCTGTGGGAGTTACTTTTACGTTTGCTTATTATGCTATGTTATGCTAGTAGACGTGGATTGGGTGAGTGTATCCATGACAGATGTGAGATTGTTATTTAATGGTTTATTTAAGGTGGCAACTTAAACACACATCTGGGTGGATTGAGGCACCTGGTTTCTATCAGGACTTGCCTGTATTTCTTCGGACCGCCACCCAGGCTCAAAGGGATCATGAGATTATTCAAACTAGAAACTTCCATGTGCAGCCACAAGCCATTATGGGCTCTGGCATAGTTGACTAAGTTGTGCGAACTCTTACTGGTAGATTAGCAGATGTAGGGGAAAGTAGGTGTACCGGTCTACCTACAAGTAAGGTGCTAGTGCTTCTGAAAGACTATGTCTCGGTCATCCGTTTCTCAAACATCATGTAGTGCGAGAAATCAAACGGAGGCGATCGAGTCTTGTGGGGAAAAGTGTGCAAACCTCTGCAGAGTGTATAAACTAATCATGGTTAGCTGGGTCCCCGGTTATGGACATCTTGAGTATCTAGTACCTGGATATCATGTGAATCTCATCATGTTAATTCTAATTAATGTTGTTGGGTTTGTTAATGAGTACTTTTAATTGGGATTGAGAATGCTGTCAACCATTCTTAATGTTTCACAACCACCATGATAGTTAAATAAATTTATTCCTTTGCAGTAGGGAAAAATTGGCTTTATGCAAAAACTGTAACCATAGAGCTTTCCACCAGCCATATATGCATGTAGTATAGGCTTATCATTCCATTATTCTCTATGTGTTACATTCCCAACATATTCCATGTGCTGACCCATTTTCGGGCTGCAACGTTTCATGTTGCAGACATTTCAGACGACGATTAAGGTGCTTAAGTCGTGGTTCTATACTCAGTGATGCCGTTGGAGTTGATGGACTCGCTTATTCTTCCAAGCCTTCCGATGTTATCGTATTAGATGGCCTTAAGCCATATTTATTTTATTAAGTTCTCTCTTGAGACATTCGATTGTAATAAGTGTGTGATTGCTACTCTGTTATAAATCCTCCGAGTCTTGTGTGGTGTCAAGCATTCTTGATCCAGGATGACATCGAGCACGTAGATCGACTGTTTGAGGTCTGGTCGCTACAGGCAATGAGTCTGACTCAACTTCACATCTTGTAATACAGGCAAGAATCCTTTCTTTGCCTGATCCATTTTGAAATTTTTCAAAACTTTATGAAGGTATGTGCTTTGTGAAAGTCCAATCAAGCGTCTTGATCTATCTCTATAGATCTTGATGCTCAATATGTAAGCAGCTTCACCGAGGTCTTTCATCCAAAAACTTTTATTCAAGTATCCCTTTATGCTATCCAGAAATTCTATATCATTTCCAATTAACAATATGTCATCTACATATAATATCAGAAATGCTACAGAGCTCCCACTCACTTTCTTGTAAATACAGGCTTCTCCAAAAGTCTGTATAAAACCATATGCTTTTATCGCACTAAAGCGTTTATTCCAACTCCGAGATGCTTGCACCTGTCCATAAATGGATCGCTGGAGCTTGCACACTTTGTTAGCACCTTTTGGATCGACAAAACCTTCCGACTGCATCATATAAAACTCTACTTCCAGAAATCCATTCAGGAATGCAGTTTTGACATCCATTTGCCAAATTTGATAATCATAAAATGCGGCAATTGCTAACATGATTCAGACAGACTTAAGCATCGCTACGGGTGAGAAGGTCTCATCGTAGTCAACCCCTTGAACTTGTCGAAAACCTTTCGCAAAAAGTCGAGCTTTGTAGACATTTACATTACCATCAGCATCAGTCTTCTTCTTGAAGATCCATTTATTCTCGATGGCTGGCCGATCATCGGGCAAGTCAACCAAAGTCCATACTTTGTTCTCATACATGGATCCCATCTCAGATTTCATGGCCTCAAGCCATTTTTGCGGAATCTGGGCTCATCATCGCTTCCTCATAGTTCGTAGGTTCGCCATGGTCAAGTAACATGACTTCCAGAATAGGATTACCGTACCACTCAGTGCGGATCTTACTCGTAGACCCACGAGGTTCGGTAGTAACTTGATCTGAAGTTTCATGATCAATATCATTAGCTTCCTCACTGATTGGTGTAGTTGTCACAGGAACCGGTTCTTGTGATGAACTACTTTCCAATAAGGGAGCAGGTACAATTACCTCATCAAGTTCTACTTTCCTCCCACTCACTTCTTTCGAGAGAAACTCCTTCTCTAGAAAGGATCCGAATTTAGCGACAAAAATCTTGCCCTCAGATCTGTGATAGAAGGTGTACCCAATAGTCTCTTTTGGGTATCCTATGAAGACACATTTCTCCGATTTGGGTTCGAGCTTTTCTGGTTGAAGTTTCTTCACATAAGCATCGCAGCCCCAAACTTTAAGAAACGACGACTTTGGTTTCTTGCCAAACCACAGTTCATAAGGCGTCGTCTCAACGGATTTTGATGGTGCCCTATTTAACGTGAATGCGGCCGTCTCTAAAGCACAACCACAAAATGATAGCGGTAAATCAGTAAGAGACATGATAGATCGCACCATATCTAGTAAAGTATGATTACGACGTTCAAACACACCATTTCGTTCTGGTGTTCCGGGTGGCGTGAGTTGTGAAACTATTCCGCATTGCTTCAAATGTAAACCAAACTCGTAACTCAAATATTCTCCGCCACGATCAAATCGTAGAAATTTTATTTTCTTGTTACGATGATTTTCCACTTCACTCTGAAATTCTTTGAACTTTTCAAATGTTCCAGACTTGTGTTTCATAAAGTAGATTTACCCATATTTGCTCAAATCATCTGTGAAGGTGAGAAAATAACAATACCCGCCGCGAGCCTCAATATTCATTGGACCACATACATCAGTATGTATGATTTCCAACAAATCAGTTGCTCGCTCCATAGTTCCGGAGAACGGCGTTTTGGTCATCTTGCCGATGAAGCACGGTTCGCAAGTACCAAGTGATTCATAATCAAGTGATTCCAGAAGTCCATCAGTATGGAGTTTCTTCATGCGCTTTACACCAATATGACCCAAATGACAAAGCCACAAATAAGTTCCACTATCATTATCAACTCTGCATCTTTTGGCTTCAACATTATGAATATGTGTATCACTACTATCGAGATTTAATAAAAATAGACCACTCTTCAAGGGTGCATGACCATAAAAGATATTACTCATATAAATAGAACAACCATTATTCTCTGATTTAAATGAATAACCGTCTCGCATCAAACATGATCCAGATATAATGTTCATGCTTAACACTGGCACCAAATAACAATTATTCAGGTCTAAAACTAATCCCGATCGTAGATGTAGAGGTAGCGTGCTGACCGCGATCACAGCGACTTTGGAACCATTTCCCACGCGCATCATCACCTCGTCCTTAGCCAATCTTCGCTCAATCCGCATTCCCTGTTTCGAGTTGCAAATATTAGCAACAGAACCAATATCAAATACCCAGGTGCTACTGCGAGCATTAGTAAGGTACACATCAATAACATGTATATCACATATACCTTTGTTCACTTTGCCATCCTTCTTATCCGCCAAATACTTGGGGCAGTTCCGCTTCAATGTCGATCCGCTTGCAGTAGAAGCACTCAGTCTCAGGCTTAGGTCCAGACTTGGGTTTCTTCTCTTGAGCAGCAACTTGTTTGCTGTTCTTCTTGAAGTTCCCCTTCTTCTTCCCTTTGCCCTTTTTTCTTGAAACTGGTGGTCTTATTTACCATCAACACTTGATGCTCATTCTAGATTTCTACCTCCGCAGCTTTTATCATTGCGAAGAGCTCGAGAATAGTCTTGTCCATCCCTTGCATATTATAGTTCATCACGAAGCTCTTGTAGCTTGGTGGCAGTGATTGAAGAATTCTGTCAATGACAATATCATCAGGAAGATTAACTCCTAGTTGAATCAAGTGATTATTATACCCAGACATTTTGAGTATATGTTCACTGACAGAACTATTCTCCTCCATCTTACAGCTATAGAACTTATTGGAGACTTCATATCTCTCAATCCGGGCATTTGCTCGAAATATTAACTTCAACTCCTGGAACATCTCAAATGCTCCATGACGTTCAAAACGTCGTTGAAGACCCGGTCCCAAGCCGTAAAGCATGGCACACTGAACTATCGAGTAGTCATCAGCTTTGCTCTACCAGACATTGTTAACATCGTCAGTTGCATCTGCAGCAGGCCTGGCACCCAGCGGTGCTTCCAGGACGTAATTCTTCTGTGCAGCAATGAGGATAATCCTCAAGTTACGGACCCAGTCCGTGTAATTGCTACCATCATGTTTAAACTTAACTTTCTCAAGGAACGCACTAAAAGTCAATGGAACAACATCATGAGCCATCTATCTACAACAAACATAGACAAGCAAAATACTATCAGGTACTAAGTTCATGATAAATTTAAGTTCAATTAATCATATTACTTAAGAACTCCCACTTAGACAGACATCTCTCTAGTCATCCAAGTGATCACGTGATCCAAATCAACTAAACCATGTCCGATCATCACGTGAGATGGAGTAGTTTCAATGGTGAACATCACTATGTTGATCATATCTACTATATGATTCACGTTCGACCTTTCGGTCTCGTGTTCGAGGCCATATCTGTGTATGCTAGGCTCGTCAAGTTTAACCTGAGTATTCGCGTGTGCAACTGTTTTGCACCGTTGTATTTGAACGTAGAGCCTATCACACACGATCATCACGTGGTGTCTCAAGACGAAGAACTTTCGCAATGGTGCATACTCAGGGAGAACACTTCTTGATAATTAGTGAGAGATCATCTTAAAATGCTACCGTCAATCAAAGCAAGATAAGATGCATAAAGGATAAACATCACATGCAATCAATATAAGTGATATGATATGGCCATCATCATCTTGTGCTTGTGATCTCCATCTCCGAAGCACCGTCGTGATCACCATTGTCACCGGCGCGACACCTTGATCTCCATCGTAGCATCGTTGTCGTTACGCCATCTATTGCTTCTACGACTATCGCTACCGCTTAGTGATAAAGTAAAGCAATTACAGGCATTGATCTCCATCGTAGAATCGTTGGCGTTTGCATTTCATACAATAAAGCGACAACCATATGGCTCCTGCCAGTTGCCGATAACTCGGTTGCAAAACATGATCATCTCATACAATAAAATATAGCATCACGTCTTGACCATATCACATCACAACATGCCCTGCAAAAACAAGTTAGACATCCTCTAATTTGTTGTTGCAAATTTTACGTGGCTGCTACGGGCTGAGCAAGAACCGTTCTTACCTACGCATCAAAACCACAACGATAGTTCATCAAGTTATTGTTGTTTTAACCTTCGCAAGGACCGGGCATAGCCACACTCGGTTCAACTAAAGTGAGAGAGACAAACACCCGCCGGTCTCCTTTAAGCAACGAGTGCTCGTAACGGTGAAACCAGTCGCGCGTAAGTGTACGCGTAATGTTGGTCCGGGCCGCTTCATCTCACAATACCGCTGGACCAAAGTATGACATGTTGGTAAGCAGTATGACTTATATTGCCCACAACTCACTTGTGTTCTACTCGTGCATATGACATCTACGCATAAAAGCTGGCTCGGATGCCACTGTTGGGAAACGTAGTAATTTCAAAAAAAATTCCTACGCACACGCAAGATCATGGTGATGCATAGCAACGAGTGGGGAGAGAGTTGTCCACGTACCCTTGTAGACCGAAAGCGGAAGCATTAGAACAACGCGGTTGATGTAGTCGTACGTCTTCACGGCCCGACCGATCAAGCACCGAAACTACGGCACCTCCGAGTTCTAGCACACGTTCAGCACGATGACGATCCCCGTTCTCCGATCCAGCAGAATGTCGGGGAAGAGTTCCGTCAGCACGACAGCATGGTGATGATCTTGACGTTCTACCGTCGCAGACCTTTGCCTAAGCACCGCTACAATATTATCGAGGACTATGGTGGAGGGGGGCACCGCACACGGCTAAGAGATCAAGAGATCAATTGTTCTTGTGTCTAGAGGTGCCTCCCTCCTCCGTATATAAAGGGGGGAGGAGGAGAGGGCTGGCCAAGGGGAGGCGGCGCACCCAAGGGGAGTCCTACTCCCACCGGGAGTAGGACTCCCTCCTTTCCTAGTTGGATTAGGAGAAGGGGGGAAGGAGGAGGGAGAGAGGAAGGGAAAAGGGGGGGGGGGCGCCGGCCCCCTCTCCATGTCCTATTCGTAATAGGGGGGTAGGGGCGCGCGGCCCTGCCCTGGCCTCCTCTCCTCTTCTCCACTAAGGCCCATGTAGGCCCATTTAGCCCCCGCGGGGTTCCGGTAATCACCCGGTACTCCGGTAAAATCCCGATTTCACCCGGAACATTTCCGATATCCAAATATAGGCTTCCAATATATCAATCTTCATGTCTCAACCATTTCGAGACTCCTCGTCATGTCCGTAATCTCATCCGGGACTCCGAACATACTTCGGTACATCAAAACTCATAAACTCATAATATAACTCTCATCGAAACCTTAAGCGTGTGGACCCTACGGTTTCGAGAACTATGTAGACATGACCTAGAACTGTTTTCGGTCAATAACCAATAGCGGAACCTAGATGCTCATATTGGCTACTACATATTCTATGAAGATCTTTATCGGTCAAGCCGCGTAACAACATACGTTGTTCCCTTTGTCATCGGTATGTTACTTGCCCGAGATTCGATCGTCGGTATCCAATACCTAGTTCATTCTCGTTACCAGCAAGTCTCTTTAATCGTTACACAATGCATCATTCCGTAACTAACTCATTAGCTACATTACTTGCAAGGCTTATATTGATGTGCATTACCGAGTGGGCCCAGAGATACCTCTCCGACAATCGGAGTGACAAAGCGTAATCTCGAAATACGCCAACTCAACATGTACCTTTGGAGACACCTGTAGAGCTCCTTTATAATCACCCAGTTACGTTGTGCCGTTTGGTAGCACACAAAGTGTTCCTGCGGTAAACGGGAGTTGCATAATCTCATAGTCATAGGAACATGTATAAGTTATGAAGAAAGCAATAGCAACATACTAAACGATCAAGTGCTAAGCTAACGGAATGTGTCAAGTCAATCACATCATTCTCCTAATGATGTGATCCCGTTAATCAAATGACAACTCATGTCTATGGCTAGGAAACACAACCATCTTTGATCAACGAGCTAGTCAAGTAGAGGCATACTAGTGACACTATGTTTGTCTATCTATTCACACATGTATTACGTTTCCAGTTAATACATTTCTTTCTTGAATAATAAACATTTTATCATGAAATAAGTAAATAAATAATAACTTTATTATTGCCTCTAGGGCATATTTCCTTCAGCTTGTCCTTTGCTACAAAAAGGATTGGGCCATCTTGTTGAACCTTATTTACTTTCATTGCTTGTTACCCGTTACAAATTACCTTATCACAAAACCGCTTTGTCATTTCCTTGTGCTCCTTCTTGGGTGATAACTCATAAGTGTAGGGGATCGCAACAGCTTTTGAGGGTAAAGTATTCAACCCAAATTTATTGATTCGACACAAGGGGAGCTAAAGAATATTCTTGAGTATTAGCAGCTGAGTTGTCAATTCAATCACACCTGGATAACTTAGTTTCTAAATCAAAGTATTTAGTAGCAAAGCAATATGATAATAAAGGTAACGGTAGCAAAAGTTGTGTTTTTTGGGTTATGTAGTGATTGTAACAGTAGCAATGGAAAAGTAAATAAGCGAAACAGAAGATGTGAAAAGCTCGTAGGCAATGGATCAATGATGGATAATTATGTCGGATGCGATTCCTCATGTAATAGCTACAATACTAGGAAAAGGCATGCTAGTGGCGCACAAGTTTTGCCTTCTAATGGCGCACTACTGGTGCGCCACTAACATCACGCCATTAGAATTAAACTCTAATGGTGCACCATTGGTGCGCCATTAGTATCTGTTGTTCTAATGGCGCACCACGTAGTGCGCCATTAGTATTGCCGACAGTGCGCCATTAGTGTGATTATCACAGTGCGCCATTAGTGTCTTGTGTGGTGCGCCACTAGTATCTGGTATACTAATGGCGCACCACATGGAAGTGTGCCATTAGTAACAAATTTTTTAAATTTTTTTTCGTTTTTTCTTAATCTCAGGTCACTATTTCACATATGAGATATCCAACACACATATATACAACAAGCATCCATATAACAATCATATCCAACACACAAGTTTCATCATATATACATACATAGCCAACACATATATAGTTCCATCATTACATATTAAAAAAGTTTCACATTGTTCATCCAACACCGTTATCCATCAATTCACAAAAGTTTCACATTGATACAAAATAAAAACACAAATGGAAAAGAAGCACTCCATCCATGCAAGCTTCCGTGAATTAAATCAAATCTGCAAAATGATAAACAAGAAGTTAGAAGAAGAAGAAGAAGAAGAAGAAGAAGAAGAAGAGAAGAAGAAGAAGAAGACAAGAAGAATATTAGAAGAAGAAGAACACTAGAAGAATACGAGAAGAAGAATAAGAAGAAGAATAAGAAGAATAAGAAGAAGACTATAAGCTTATTATGTAAACTTGATCATTTTGTGCTAACTTAAGTAATTTTGGAGCTAACCTATAGAAAACTAAGCATATAAGCTCTAAGTTAGCATATTAGAGCCAGCTTAGGTAAAATGAAGCTAACATATGTCATTTTGGAAAAGAAGAAGAATAAGAAGAAGACAATAAGATTATTATGTAAACTTGATCATTTTGTGATAACATAAGTAATTTTGGAGCTAACCTATAGGAAACTAAGCATGTTAGAGATAACATAGGTAACTAAGTATATATATATATCATTTTGGAGATCTGACATACCTGACATAGTTCAGTTCTCATTGTTCTTCTGCTTCTCCTTCCTCAGCCTGATGCGCCAAGAGCGGCGAGGCGGTGGAGGCAGCTGTGGGATGTAGTCTTCTACCACAATTGGCGTGGTCATGTCGCCCAGCTGTGGGATCGTCGGCGCTGCCACCGGTGCGTGGTCATTGTCAGGCACCACCACCATCGCGAGGCCACCTTCAGGCAGGACGGGCACGACCATCGCTATGTCATCCTCATCCACCACCATCTGTTGCCCATGGTTAGCCACCACCATCTCTTGCCCATGGTCAGCCACCACCATCTCTTGCCCTTGGTTAGCCACCACCAGCGCTAGGTCATCCTCAGCCTGATGCCCATCATCATCCTGCAGCTCCTCATCCCCACTCTGATCCTCTTCTCCCCCACTCCAGTTCGGATCATCCTTCTTGTTGTCTTCGCTGCTGCCAGAATCGCTGCTTCATTCGCTAAAGCCAGAATCGCTGTTGCTTTTGCTACAGCCATAATCGCTGCTGCTTTGGCTGTAGCCAGTGTCGCTGCTGCTGCTCCCATTGCCTGTCGAAATGCAACAATAATCGTTAACCATCGATGTGAGACAAAGCCAAATGTAGAGGAATAAGAAGAGGCAGAACGTATTGGCATCATCATCGTTAGCGTAGCGAATGCGACACATAGTCGCGTTGAACACCTTCACGATGAGCATTATGGCGTCGTCGTCGTACCTGAAGAGAAGGAAGTACCCCAGCCGCAGGTCGTAGGCACGGTATAACTTCTCCCACCCACGATACAAGTACATGTGGCCCTCCTTGATCACAAACTCCACATCCCACAGCCTGCGTAACCCGCTGCCGGCCTGTCGCAGGTTCACATTATTTGGTGGATCTTCACCCAGCATGTTTATAAAACTGTCAGGAAGCCTCTGTAGTTTGGGACAATGAGTGATGTAGCAAACAACAGATATCATAATGAGATGGGTGAAGGGAGATCTCTCGCTTTATATACCTGCGTCATGGATGATCTGAAGTCCCAAGTATGATATCAAGAATTCGAAGCATCCAACTCGCATCATGTGTGGCAGAAGCGGCGGTGGCTGCTTCCCCATCTCGATAAGCAGCAAAAGAGACCAATTAGTACCCTTACAACAGATCATAAAACATGCATGAAAATAACCACTCTATATCAAGTTTATCCAAGCAAAATCTCTCATCGTGAAAGCAGTGGGCAAAGTAACGGAGAGTATGCTGGACAACAAGCACAACAAATAAAAAGAAACAGGAACGATAACAGGCTGTACTGAAGGTCCAATTGTACTGGACTATAAATTAGGGTAACAATGACACAGAAGATGGGAGCACCTAGTACACATTAGTAAAACTAAAAGGTACCACGCTTAAAAGGAAAGACTTATACAAACACCTCATATTAATAAGGTTGCTTGAACAAGTGTTATCTATCAATACATTTGGGGATTAGCACTAACAATTCAAAAGACCAAATGCTAACAAGGCAATCAACTAACTTGTTCAGTTACAGAGTAAGCTCATTTGCAGCCCCATCATGATAACCACAAAGAGGAATGTCCACAGACAAACCTTTGGTTAAACAAGGTATGTATGGTCTCAGATCATCTCTCAATTCACCAACATGACTGATAGGCATGTTAATACATCTACCATATAAACCTTTGGTTCAGAAAAAGTATGCAAACAACATTGCAACCGATGATATCACAATCATAGTGCCATTCTAAACCAATAGCACATTTGATTCACGGACAAGAATCTCACAAGTACAGTAGTTGTCACCAAGGAGTTTGACCACAAGGAGTTGTCAGCAAGAATGATCCAATAAAACATTTTTTTAGATGACCCATAAGACAAACTGAAAATAGTTGTTGTTGCTGAACTAATCTGATCACTATAACATGTTCATCATTCAGCCATAGTTGTTGTTTGTGCTACAATTTCAGCAAGCAACATGCCTAAATCCAGTGCTTGTTTGACTTTACTGAATTACCAACACATGGCACACAACATCATTCTATTTTGTCAGGTCACACAACACATGTCTGAGGAGGAAGATTAAATTTTCTACAGAAGCATCATCAAGTACATTTCAACATGTGCTAGCAGCAACAAATGGTCAATATTCATTCTCATTTATGGTAATATTTATAACCTATCAACAAATGGCAAGAATATTGAGTAATCTACTGCAGTTTGATCTACTGCAGAGAATCTATTGCAATTTGAATCGAGAACCCTAACTTTTGGAGCATGTGATTTCTGTCTTGAAATTCCTTTTGGAGCATCGGTTGGAAGGAATGGGGAAGGGTGGAGAGAGGGAGGAAGGAGGAAGGAGGAATGGTACCTGGTCGCCGGAGGGGTCGGGGTCGGGGTCGGCGAAGGGGTCGGGGTCAGGGTCTGAGTTCGTCCGGGTCCTCGCGCCTTGTGTCGAAGGAGAGCAGGGGCAGTGGCGGAGGACGGCAGGGGCAGGCGGGTGGGTGGTGGGGCCAAGGCCGCCGGGCTGCTGCAGGGCGCGAGGCAGACGCAGTGGGCTCTGGCGAGCCTGGCTCTGTGGCGGCGGGCGCTAGGGCGGGCGGCAGCCTGGCTCTGTGGGCGGGCGGGCGCAGAGGCCTCTGAGGAGGAGGTGGGGGGCGGCGGGCACCATGAGGGCGCGTTCGGGCGACGGGTGTTAGGGCGGGCGCCATTCGGGCGACGGGTGCAGGCGGTGGCGGGTGGTGGGGGCGACAGGCGTGGGGCGGGTGGGGCGGTGGCGGGTGGCGGCGGGTGGTGGGGCAGGGGGCGGCGAGGGATGGGGCGGACGGGCAAGGGCAGGTGGGGCAAGGCGGCGATGGGAGGGCGATGGGGCGAGGGGAGGTGGGGCAAGGGGGCGGCGAGGGGTGTGGGGGCGACGGGGAGAGGGAGGTGGGGCTCGGTATTACTAACATTTTTTTTTCAAAACTACTAATGGCGCACGGTGGGTTGGTGCGCCATTACTATGTCAACCAGTAATGGCGCACTATACAACTGTGCTCCATTAGTAACAAATTTTTATTTTTTATTTTTTCAAAACTACTAATGGCGCACCAGGCACTAGGTGCGCCATTAGTAATATATTACTAATGGCGCACCGACACATGGTGCGCCATTAGTATATAGTAATGGCGCACCACATGTCTGATGCGCCATTATTGGCCATATCATCTATATCCCTTTTCCTAGTAGTGCTATAACATAGGGTGACACAGAACTAGCTCCAGTTCATCAATGTAATGTAAGCAAGTATTCCGTAAATAGTCATACGTGCTTACGGAAAAGAACTTGCATGACTTCTTTTGTCCTACCCTCCCATGGCAGCGGGGTCCTAGCGGAAACTAAGGGATATTAAGGCCTCCTTTTAATAGAGAACCGGAACAAATCATTAGCACATAGTGAATAAATGAACTCCTCAAACTATGGTCATCACCGAGAGGTATCCCGATTATTGTCACTTCTTGGTTGTCGGATCATAACACATAATAGGTGACTATAGACTTGCAAGATAGGATCAAGAACACACATATATTCATGAAAACATAATAGGTTCAGATCTGAAATCATGGCACTCGGGCCCTAGTGACAAGTATTAAGCATAGCAAAGTCATAGCAACATCAATCTCAGAACATAGTGGATACTAGGGATCAAACCCTAACAAAACTAACTTGATTACATGGTAAATCTCATCCAACCCATCACCGTCCAGCAAGCCTACGATGGAATTACTCACGAACGGCGGTGAGCATCATGAAATTGGTGATGGAGGATGGTTGATGACGACGACGACGAATCCCCCTCTCCGGAGCCCCGAAGGACTCCAGATCAGCCATCTCGAGAGAGATTAGGGCTTGGCGACGACTTCGTATCGTAAAACGCGATGAAACTTTCTCTCTGATTTTTTCTCCGCCAGACGGAATATATGGAGTTGGAGTTGAGGTCGGCGGAGCCTCAGGGGGCCCACGAGACAGGGGGCGCCCCCAGGGGGGAGGGCGCCCCCCCCCCACCCTCGTGGATAGGGTTTGGGCTCCCTGGTCTTGATTCTTTCGCCAGTATTTTTTATATTTTCCAAAAAGTGCCTCCGTGGATTTTCAGGATATTCCGAGAACTTTTCTTTTCTACACATAAAACTACATCATGGCAGTTCTGCTGAAAACAACGTCAGTCCGGGTTAGTTTCATTCAGATCATGCAAGTTAGAGTCCAAAACAAGGGCAAAAGTGTTTGGAAAATTAGATACGTTGGAGACGTATCAACTCCCCCAAGCTTAAACTTTGCTTGTCCTCAGGCAATTCAGTTGATAAACTGAAAGTGATAAAGAAAAACTTTTACAAACTCTGTTTGCTCTTGTTGTTGCAAACATGCAAAGCCATCATTCAGGTTTTAGCAAATATTATGAACTAACCATACTCATAATAACACCCGAGTCTCACAATTAATCATATCAATAGCATAATCAGCTAGCAAGCCATAATAATAAAACTCGGATGACAACGCTTTTTCAAAACAATCATAACATGATATAACAAAATGGTATCTCGCTAGCCCTTTCTGAGACTGGAAAACATAAATGCAGAGAACCTTTAAAGATCAAGGACTGAATAAACATTGTAATTCATGGTAAAAGAGATCCAGTCAAGTCATACCCAATATAAACCTATAGTAATGAATGCAAATGACTGTGTGCTCTCCAGCGGGTGCTTTTTAACAAGAAGGGTGATGACTCAACATAAAAGTAAATAGATAGGCCCTTCACAGAGGGAAGAAGGGATTTGTCGAGGTGCCAAAGCTCGATTTTAAAATAGAGATTGAATAACATTTTGAGCGGCATACTTTTGCTGTCAACGCAACAACTATGAGATGGTTGTATCTTCCATACTACATGCCTTATAGGCAGTTCCCAAACAGAATGGTAAAGGTTTATACTCCCCCAACCACCAACAAGCATCAATCCATGGCTTGCTCGAAACAACAAGTGCCTCCAACTAACAACAGCCCTGGGGAGTTTTGTTTAATTATTTTGATTTGCTTTGATCTTTTTGGATCATGGGACTGGGCATCCCGGTTACCGGCCCTTCCTCGTGAATGAGGAGCGGAGTCCACTCCTCTTGAGAATAACCCACCTAGCATGGAAGATATAGGCAGCCCTAGTTGAAACATGAGTTGCTCAAGCATACAAAACAGAATTTCATTTGAAGGTTTGGAGTTTGGCACATACAAATTTACATGGAACGGCAGGTAAATACCGCATATAGGAAGGTATGGTGGACTCATATGGAATAACTTTGGGGTTTAAGGAGTTTGGATGCACAAGCAGTATTCCCGGTTAGTACAGGTGAAGGCTAGCAAAAGACTTGGAAGCGACCAACTGAGAGCGACAACAGTCATAAACATGCATTAAAATTAATTCACACCGAATACAAGCATGAGGAGGATATAATCTACCATGAACATAAATATCATGAAGGCTATGTTGATTTGTTTCAACTACATGCGTGAACATGTGCCAAGTCAAGTCACTCATTCATTCAAAGGAGGATACCATCCCATCATACCATATCATGATCATTCTAATAGCATGTTGGCACACAAGGTAAACCATTATAACTCATAGCTAATCAAGCATGGCACAAGCAACTATAATATCTGAATATCGTTGCAAATATGTTTACTTCATAATAAACTGAACCAGGAACAATGAACTCATCATATTTACAAAAACCAGAGAGGTCGAGTTCATACCAGCTTCTCTCATTTCAATCATTCCATCATATATCGTCGTTATTGCCTTTCACTTGCACGACTGTCGGTGGGAACGACACCTATGGGATCACAAGAATCCTTACTACGGTCGCGGGGCGCGCGGTCGTGAGAAGAGCGGATCAAACAGGTAGCACACGATTTCCTTATCCAGGTTCGGGCCGCGAGGATGCGTAAAACCCTACTCCTGCTTTGGTGGTTTGTTTATCTGTGTTCTTGAGCTAGCAATGGGGCGCGAGGAGCTCCAAAAAGCCGAATCCCCCTCCTGGTCGCCTTGGGCCTCCTTTTATAGGGAAATGGGTTGCCACAGTGGCACACAGGAGGTGGAAAGGGTACAGTGATGTGAGTTTATCCCTCGCATTACATGACAAGGCGCCTTTAATGCGTATTGCTTAGGTGTCCATGCTTTATCGGGGACGGGGGAGAGCCCTGTCTCGTCCGTCACCGCTCCCTTTCGTGTCGACACGCGCCCTAGCCAGCGATGCCCGTGGTGCCATGTAGGCAGGCAGGCAGCTGAGGTGGCGCAGTGGTGGGTCTCCGCGAAGATCCGCTTGCCGCCACGCAGGTGCCATCCCAACTGGTTGGGTCGGCATCTGCATACGAACGGTGGTGGAGGTTTTATTGGCGTGGGCCTGACGGTGGCCCTACGGGTGTTCTTGGCAAGGGCCTCGTCGTAGCCCCGGCAAGGGTCTTGCCGGGGCCCCGGCAAAGGGCTTGCCGCGGTGCCTGCTGTCATCCCCGGCAAGGCTCTTGCCGGGGGCCTTGTGGTCCTCCTTGGCTGGGATCCCGCCAAGGTTTGTCATCTTCTATAGTGTGTATCTGATCTTGAATGTCTTCACAAAGATCTGCATGCCACCGCGGGGATGTCTCCCGAATCCTTGCCCCATGGGGGTAGTGGACTCAAGGGTGATATGCTCCGTAGGTGTGGGGCGAGCTGCCACGGCAAGGGTCTTGCCGGGTTTGCTAAAACCGCCTCCCGGCAAGGATCTTGCCGGGGGAGTCCGCTTCGTCCCCTTTGCTCTTTGTGGTCTTGGTCTTGGCGTCGTTCTGCTCCTTTCGAGCTTCGGCCTTACCTTGGCTCACATCCCTTGCCTTGCTCGGCGCGGTGGTGCCCGCGGCTCAGACTGCCCGTGCACAGTTATTGGGGTACAAAAAGTGTACCCCTCTTTTTGTACACCTACAACGACCGAACGATGTGTATAATAATAATAGTGCATGTGCATTGGACTAAGCTGGAATCTGCAAGCATTCAACTCAAGTGAGAAGACAAAAATAATATGGGCTCTAAGTTAAATAAACAATCATGCATATGAGAGGCACTAAGCATTTTCAATATGGTCTGCTCGACCCCCAAAGGAAAGAAAAGAAAATAAAACTATTTACACGGGAGAGCTCCCAACAAGTAAAAGAAGAACGATAAATCTTTTTGGGTTTTAATTTATACTACAGGCATGGAAATTAAACTAATTAATTTTTTTGGTTTTTCTCAAGGTTTATCAAACACACAAGAAGAAAGCTAGAAAAAGAAATTTAATCTAACATGGATAATACAATGAAAGAGTATGAGCACTGGCGACTAGAATAGTGTGAAGATGAATGTAAAGTCGGTGAGAAATACGTACTCCCTCAAGCTTAGGCTTTTGGCCTAAGTTGGTCTAGTACCAAGGACCGCCTGGCTGATATCCGTAGTTGTAGTTGGGGTCGTACTGAGATGCAGAAGCAACCGCCTCCTGAGCTGCGGCATGTTGGCGAGCTGCCTCCACTCCCCCCTCGTGTTCAGCTGCTTCCTCCCTGGTAACAACATATCTTCCGTTTGCCTGATAATCAAAAAGGAGAGGAGCAGGAAGAGTAAAATGGACGACGTTGTCTCTTTCATAGATTAGTCGATAATGGAGGAATTGTTCATTCCTCTTAAGAAAATGATGTTGGGCTATACCAAGATAATTAGCCACACGGGTTGCATAAATTCCTCCAAATAAATCTCCAGCTCTACCACTATTCTGCAACCTACGTGCAACTATTGCCCCCAAGTGATAACCTTTATCACCTAACACAGCACTCTTGAGGACACACAGATCAGGGACACACATGTGACATGCTTCATATTTACCGTTAATGCATCTACCAATGAAGAGAGCAAAATAATGTATAGCAGGAAAATGAATGCTCCCTATGGTAGCTTGTGCTATGTCCCTGGATTCTCCCACATTAATACTAGCAAGGAAATCTCTAAATTTAGATTTGTGAGGATCATTAATATTACCCCACTGCGGAAGTTTGCAAGCAGTTGTAAAATCCTCTAAGTCCATGGTATAAGATGTACGTATCATAAATATCAAATAGGACACTAGGAGAATTACGCGTACAGTTATATTTAAACCTCCGCACAAAGGAATCAGTCAATTGATAGTACTAAGGACACTTATCTTGTAAGAAGTCCTCCAGCTCAGCATTACGCACATACGCGTCAAATTCCTCCTTAAAGCCTGCTTCTACCATAAAATCATCGGATGGCCACTCACAAGCTCGTACATCCGCGTCCCTTGGTAATTTAACATCTTGCTCATGTATAGCAATCCTGGGTCCTTTCTTTACCGAGGAACCACCTTGGTACACTCTCCTAGACATAATTATTTTTTTGAAAAATTTCTGAAATTTTAGTAACTTCAAAATAAAAGTGAATAAAACTAAACAAGATTGATAGCAACTACTCCTACGAGTGCCTAGGGCCTATATCATGCATTAGAATTGCTTGGGAGCTCGTAAATTCAACATGCAAGATCAAGAACATGGTCAGCTATGCATCAAAAATTTGCAATGAATAAAGCATTAGAACAAAAACTAATTGGACCATTGGGGGAGTCACATACCAAGCAACAATCTCCCAAAGCAGTTTTGTGATTGGAGCTTTGAGCAAGGAGAACGAAAATCGCAGCAAAATGAGCTAGAACTCGTGCTTGAGCTGGATGAGGATTTTTTTGGGAAGAAGATGGATTGTGTGTGTGCTGGCATAAGTGGAGGGCGGCCACCAGGGGCCCACGAGACTGGGGGGCACGCCCTCCACTATCGTGGCCTGGTGCTTGCCCCTCCTGCAGTGATTTCAGTGCCTAAAATACTCAAATATTCCATAAAAAATCATACTAAATTTGCAGGTCATTTGGAGCACTTTTATTTTCGGGATATTTTTTATTGCACGGATAATTCAGAAAACAGACAGATAATACTATTTTTGCTTTATTTATTCTAAATAACAGAAAGTAAAAAGAGGGTACTGAAGGTTGTGCCTTCAAGTTTCATCCATCTCATGATCATCAAAATGAATCCACTAACAAGGGTGATCAAGTCTTGTTGACAAACTCATTCCGAATAACACGGAACCGGAGAAATTTCGAATAACACTAAGTTACCTCAACGGGGATATGAACATCCCCAACAATAAGAATGTCATACTTTTTCTTGATAGTAGGGAGAGGAAATTCAAAACCTCCAATAATAATAGTTGGAGGTTTTCCAATATAATTGATGCTATGGACTTGAGATTGTTTCCTTGAAAAGTGTACCGTATGCTACCATTAACATGAAAAGTGACATTGCCTTTGTTACAATCAATAACAGCCACTTCAGTATTCAAAAAAGGTCTACCAAGGATAATCGACATACCATCGTCCTTGGGAATATCAAGAATAACAATGTCCGTTAAGATAGTGACATTTGCAACCACAACAGGCACATCCTCACAAATACCGACAAGTATGGAAGTTGATTTACCAGCCATTTGCAAAGATATTTCAGTAGGTGTCAACTTATTCAATTCAAGTATACGATATAAAGAGAGTGGCATAACACTAACACCGGCTCCAAGATCACATAAAGCAGTTCTAACATAATTTCTTTTAATGGAGCATGGTATAGTTGGTACACCCGGATCTCCAAGTTTCTTTGGTATTCCACCCTTAAAAGTGTAATTAGCAAGCATGGTGGAAATTTCAACTTCCGGTATCTTTCTTTTGTTTGTAATGATATCCTTCATATATTTAGCATAAGGATTTACTTTGAGCATATCAGTTAAGCGCATACGTAAGAAAATAGGTCTAATCATTTCAGCAAAGCGCTCAAAATCCTCATCATCCTTTGTCTTGGATAGTTTAGGAGGAAAGGGCATGGGTTTCCGAACCCATGGTTCTCTTTCTCTACCGTGCTTCCTAGCAACAAAATCTCTCTTATCATAACGTTGATTCTTTGATTGTGGGTTTTCAAGATCAACAGCAGGTTCAATCTCTACATCATTGTTTTTACTAGGTTGAGCATCAACATGAACATTATCATTAACTTTATCAACAAGCTCATGTTCATCACCTGATTGTGTTTCAGCATCAGAAATAAAAATATCATTGGGATTCTCAGGTGTGTCTACAGTAGGTTCACTAGAAGCATGCAAAGTTCTATCGTTTTTCTTTTTCTTCTTTTCAGAAGAACTAGGTGCCTCTAAATTGTTTCTCTGAGAATCTTGCTCGATTCTCTTAGGGTGGCCTTCAGGATACAAAGGTTCCTGAGTCATTCTACCAGTTCTAGTAGCCACTCTAACGACAAAGTCATTTTTATTTAATTCATCAAGCAAATCATTTTGAGCTTTAAGTACTTTCTCAGCTTGAGTAGCAACCATAGAAGCATATTTATTAACGAGTTTGAGTTCACCTTTAACTCTAGCCATATTATCGCTCACGCGTCCTATCTTGAAAGCATTATTCTTTAACTCTCTACCAACATAAGCATTAAAACTTTCTTGTCTAGCCATAAAGTCATCAAATTCATCTAAGCATGGGATATGAAATTTAGTAGAGGGGATTTCAACTTTATCATATCTATAGAGAGAATTTACTTTTACTACCTGTGTCGGGTTATCAAGACAATGTGGTTCTTCGACAGACGGTATATTAAGATCATGTATTTCTTCAATAGGAGGTAAATTATTAACATCTTCAGCTTTTATACCTTTTTCTTTCATTGATTTCCTTGCCTCTTGCGTATCTTCAGGATTGAGAAATAAAACACCTCTCTTCTTCGGAGTGGGTTTAGGAATAGGATCAGGAGTTGGCTCAATTTGTTCAGGAATTGCCTCAGGAATTGGCTCAGGAAAAGTCCAATTATTTTCATTAGTCAACATATTATTCAATAGTAATTCAATCGACTGCTCTTTCCCTGAAAACATAACTAGCACAACTATCCAAGTAGTCCGTGGAAGCATCGGTTAGTCCATTATAAAAGATATCAAGTATTTCATTTTTCTTGAGAGGATGATCAGGCAAAGCATTAAGTAATCAGAGAAACCTCCCTCAACATTGTGGGAGACTCTCTTCTTTGATTTGCAAAAAGTTATATATTTCCCGCAAGGTAGCTTGTTTCTTAGGAGCAGGGAAATATTTAGCACAGAAGTAATAAATCATATCCTGGGGACTACGCACACAACCAGGAGCAAGAGAATTATACCAAGTCTTAGCATCACCCTTTAATGAGAACGGAAATATCTTAAGGATATAATAATAGCAAGATTTATCATCATGAGTAAACAGGGTAGCTAGATCATTCAACTTGGTAAGATGTGCCACAACAGTTTCAGATTCAAGGCCATAAAAAGGATCGAATTCAACTAAAGTAATAATCTCAGGATCAATAGAGAATTCATAATCCTTATCAGTAACGCAGATAGGTGAGGTAGCAATAGTAGGGTCAGGTTTCATTCTAGCATTAAGAGACTGCTGCTTCCATTTAGCTAATAATTTCTTAAGATCATATCTATCATTGCAAGCAAAGATAGTTCTAGAAGCTTCTTCATTCATAACGTAACCCTCGGGAACAACAGGCAATTCATAATCATTGGGAGCATTTTCATCATCACTATCATCAATAATAGCATCTTCAATAATTTCGTTCCCTCTAACCCTAGCAAGTTGTTCATCAAGAAATTCACCTAATGGCAAAGTAGTATCACGCACAGAAGTAGTTTCATCATAAGTATCATGCATAGCAGAAGTGGCATCATCAATAACATGCGACATATCAGAATTCATAGCAGTAGCAGGTTTAGGTGTCGCAAGCTTACTCAAAACAAAAGGAGAATCTAGTGCAGAGCTAGATGGCAGTTCCTTACCTCCCCTCATAGTTGAGGGGAAAATCGTAATTCTGTCGTCTTTCAAGTTCTTCATAGTGATCAACAGATATAAATCTCAAGTGACTTAGAGAATAGAGCTATGCTCCCCGGCAACGGCGCCAGAAATTAGTCTTGATAACCCATAAATGTAGGGGATCACAACAGCTTTCAAGGGTAAAGTATCTGAGTATTAGCAGCTGAGTTGTCAATTCAACCACACCTGGATAACTTAGTATCTGTAGTAAAGTATTTAGTAGCAAAGTAATATGATAATAAAGGTAACAGTAGCAAAAGTAACGTTTTTGGGTTTTGTAGTGATTGTAACAGTAGCAAGGAAAAGTAAATAAGCGAAACACAAGATGTGAAAAGCTCGTAGGCAATGGATCAGTGATGGATAATTATGTTGGATGCGATTCCTCATGTAATAGCTATAACATAGGGTGACACAGAACTAGCTCCAGTTCATCAATGTAATGTAGGCATGTATTCCGTAAATAGCCATACGTGCTTATGGAAAAGAACTTGCATGACATCTTTTGTCCTACCCTCTCGAGGCAGCGGGGTCCTAGCGGAAATTAAGGGATATTAAGGCCTCCTTTTAATAGAGAACCGGAACAAACCAGTAGCACCTAGTGAATACATGAACTCCTCAAACTATGGTCATCATCGAGAAGTATCCCGATTATTGTCACTTCGGGGTTGTCGGATCATAACACATAATAGGTGACTATAGACTTGCAAGATAGGATCAAGAACACACACATATTCATGAAAACATAATAGGTTCAGATCTGAAATCATGGCACTCGGGCCCTAGTGACATGCATTAAGCATAGCAAAGTCATAGCAACATCAATCACAGAACATAGTGGATACTAGGGATCAAACCCTAACAAAACTAACTTGATTACATGGTAAATCTCATCCAACCCATCACCGTCCAGCAAGCCTACGATGGAATTACTCACGCACGGCGGTGAGCATCATGAAATTGGTGATGTAGGATGGTTGATGATGACAACGGTGACGAATCCCCCTCTCTGGAGCCCCGAACGGACTCCAGATCAGCCCTCCCGCGAGAGATTAGGGCTTGGCGGCGGCTCTGTATCGTAAAACGCGATGAAACTTTGTCTCTGATTTTTTTCTCCGCGACACGGAATATATGGAGTTGGAGTTGAGGTGGTCGGAGCCTCAGGGGGCCCACGAGACAGGGGGGCTCGCCCAGGGGGGAGGGCGCACCCCCCACCCTCGTGGACAGGGTGTGAGCCCCCTGGTCTTGATTCTTTCGCCAGTATTTTTTATATTTTCCAAAAAGTGCCTCCGTGGATTTTCAGGACATTCCGAGAACTTATGTTTTCTACACATAAAACAACATCATGGCAGTTCTGCTGGAAACAGCGTCAGTTCGGGTTAGTTTCATTCAAATCATGCAAGTTAGAGTCCAAAACAAAGGAACAAGTGTTTGGAAAACTAGATACGTTGGAGACATATCATTGGGTTCGACACTCTTACTTATCGAAAGGACTATGATAGATCCCCTGCACTTGTGGGTCACCAAGAATCTTTTCTGGCGCCGTTGCCAGGGAGTGAAGCTCCTTTGGTAGGTGGAACTTGGTAAGGAAGAATCTATATAGTGTGCTGAAATTTACTGTCACATGTTACTATGGAACATAATCCTTTGAGGGGCTTGTTTGGGGTATCTTCACCCTGACCAGTAGACCAAAGAGTTGCTCCTCAACCTACTAAACCTACTAAAAATGTTTACTTTGAAATTCCTTTGGGTATGATAGAGAAACTGCTAGCTAATCCCTTTACAGGAGATGGAACATTGCATCCTGATTTACACCTAATATATGTGGATGTAGTTTGTGGATTGTTTAAGCTTGCAGGTATGCCCGACGATGTTATCGAGAAGAAGGTCTTCCCTTTATCTTAGAAGGGAGAGGCATTGACATGATATAGGCTATGTGATGATATGGGATCATGGAACTACAAATGATTGAAATTGGAGTTTCATCACAAGTTTTATCCTATGCATCTTGTTCATCGTGATCGTAATTATATAGATAATTTTTGGCCTTGCGAAGGAGAAAGCATCGCTCAAGCTTGGGGGAGGCTTAAGTCAATGTTATATTCATGCCCCAATCATGAGCTCTCAAGAGAAATGATTATTCAAAAAATTTATGCTCGACTTTCTCTCAACAATCGCTCCATGCTCGATACTTCTTGTACTGGTTCTTTTATGATGAAGACTATTGAATTCAGATGGGATTTATTGGAAAGAATTAAACGCAACTCTGAAGATTGGGATCTCGATGAAGGTAAGGAGTCAGGTATGGCACCTAAGTTTGATTGTGTTAAATCTTTTATGGATACCGATGCTTTTCGTGAATTTAGCACTAAATATGGACTGGACTCTGAGATAGTAGCTTCTTTCTGTGAATCATTTGCTACTCATGTTGACCTCCCTAAGGAGAAGTGGTTTAAATATAATCCTCCCACTGAAGTAAAAGTAGTTGCACCTATTAAAGTTGAAGAAAAAACTATCACTTATAATGATCTAGTTGTTCCTACTACTTATATTGAGAAACCACCTTTCCCTGTTAGGATAAAGGATCATGCTAAAGCGTCAACTTTGGTTCGTAAGAGTAATACTGGAACACCTACACCACCTTAGAAAATTAAGGTTGAACCTAGTATTGCTATGGTTAAAGATCTCTTGGCTGATAATATTGATGGGCATGTTATTTATTTCTGTGATGAAGCTGCTAGAATTGCTAGACCCGATACCAAGAAACATAGACCTGTCGTAGGCATGCCTTTTATTTCTGTTAAAATATGAGATCATTGTTATCATGGCTTATGTGATATGGGTGCTAGTGCTAGTGCAATACCTCATTCCTTATACAAAGAAATTATGCATGGTATTGCACCTGCTGAGATAGTAGAAATTGATGTTACAATTAAGCTTGCCAATAGAGATACTATTTCACCAATTGTGATTGTTAGAGATGTTGAAGTCTTGTGTGGGAAAGTTAAATATCCTGCTGATTTTATTGTTCTTGGTTCCCCACAAGATGACTTTTGTCCCATTATATTTGGCAGACCCTTCTTGAACACTGTTAATGCTAAGATAGATTGTGAAAAGGATGTTGTTACTATTGGTTTGGGGGATATGTCTCATGAGTTTAATTTTGCTAAATTTTGTAGACAACCTCATGATAAAGAATTGCCTAGTAAGGATGAAATTATTGGTCCTGCTTCTATTACCATGCCTCCTAACGATCCTTTAGAACAATATTTGCTAGACCATGAAAATGATATGTTTATGAATGAAAGAAGGGAGATAGATGAAGTATTCTTTAAACAGGGACCTATTTTGAAACACAACTTGCCTGATGAAATTCTTGGGGATCCTCCAACACCCAAGGGTGATCTCGTGTTTGAGCTTAAACCATTACCTGATGCTCTTAAATATGCTTATCTTGATGAAAAGAAGATATATCATGTTATTATTAGTGCTAACCTTTCAGAGCAGGAAGAGGAGAGATTATTGAAAACTCTGAAGAAGCACCGTGCTGCTATTGGATATACTCTTGATGATCTTAAGGGCATTAGTCCCACTCTATGCCAACACAAATTTAAATTGGAGAAAGACGCCAAACCAGTTAATGATCACCAACGATATGGTTAAACCTAAGATGAAAGAAGTTGTAAGAAAATAAATACTAAAGCTCCTGGAGGCAGGTATAATTTATCCCGTTGCTGATAGTCAGTGGGTAAGTCTTTTCCATTGTGTCCCTAAGAAGGGAGATTTTACTGTTGTTCATAATGATAAAGATGAATTGATCCCACAAAGAATTGTTACAGGTTATAGGATGGTAATTGATTTCCGCAAATTAAATAAAGCTACTAAAAAGGATCATTACCCTCTACCTTTTATTGATCAAATGCTAGAAATATTATCCAAACATACACATTTTTCCTTTCTAGATGGTTACTCTGGTTTCTCTCAAATACCTGTGTCAGCAGAGGATCAAGAAAAGACCACTTTTACTTGCCCTTTCAGTACTTTTTCTTATAGATGTATGCCTTTTGCTTTATGTAATGCACCTGCTACCTTTCAAAGATGCATGATGGCTATATTCTCTGACTTTTGCGAAAAGATTTTGATGTTTTCATGGATGATTTCTCTGTTTATGGATCTTCTTTTGATGATTGCTTGAGCAACCTTGATCGAGTTTTGCAGAGATGCGAAGATACTAGCCTTGTCTTGAATTGGGAGAAGTGCCACTTTATGGTTAATGAAGGCATTGTCTTGGGGCATAAAATTTCTGAAAGAGGTATTGAAGTTGATAAAGCTAAGGTTGATGGTATTGAAAAGATGCCATGTCCCGAGGACATTAAAGGTATAAGAAGTTTTCTTGGTCATGCCGGTTTTTATAGGAGGTTCATTAAGGACTTCTCTAAAATTTCTAGGCCTCTGACTAATCTCTTACAACAAGATATTCCTTTTATCTTCGATGATGATTGTGTAGAAACATTTGAAATACTTAAGAAAGCTTTGATTTCTGCACCTATTGTTTAGCCACCTGATTGGAATCTACCCTTTGAAATTATGTGTGATGCTAGTAATTATGTTGTAGGTGCTGTTCTAGGACAAAGAGTTGATAAGAAACTAAATGTTATTCAATATGCTAGTAAGACTCTAGACAGTGCCCAGAGAAATAATGCTACTACTGAAAAATTATTTTTAGCAGTTGTATTTGCTTGTGATAAGTTCAGACCTTATATTTTTGATTCTAAAGTAACTGTTGACACTGATCATGCTGCTATTAAATATCTTATGGAGAAGAAAGATGCTAAACCTAGACTTATTAGATGGGTTCTGCTACTAAAAGAATTTGATTTGCATATTATTGATAGAAAGGGAGCTTTGAACCCCGTTGCAGACAACTTCTCTAGGTTAGAGAATGTTATTGATGACCCACTACCTATTGATGATAGCTTTCCCGATGAACAATTAGCTGTCATAAATGCTTCTCATACTACTCCATGGTATGCTGATTATGCTAATTACATTGTTGCTAAATTCATACCACCTAGTTTCACATACCAGCAAAAGAAAAAGGTTTTCTATGATTTAAGACATTACTTCTGGGATGACCCACACCTTTATAAAGAAGGAGTAGATGGTGTTATTAGATGTTGTGTACCTGAGCATGAACAGGAACAGATCCTACGAAAAGTGTCCATCCGAGGCTTATGGAGGACACCATGCTGGACATAGAACTGCACATAAGGTATTGCAATCCGGTTTTTATTGGCCTACTCTCTTCAAGGATGCCCTTAAGTTTGTCTTGTCTTGCGATGAATGTCAAAGAATTGGTAATATTAGTAGACGTCAAGATATGCCTATGAATTATTCTCTTGTTATTGAACCGTTTGATGGTTGGGGCTTTGATTATATGGGACCGTTTCCTTCCTCTAATTGGTATACACATATTTTAGTTGCTGTTGATTACGTTACTAAGTGGGTAGAAGCTATTCCGACTAGTAGTGCTGATCATAACACCTCTATTAAGATGCTTAAAGAAGATATTTTTACGAGGTTTGGAGTCCCTAGATATTTAATGACTGATGGAGGTTCACATTTTATTCATGGTGTTTTTCATAAAATGCTTGCTAAGTATGATGTTAATCATAGAATTGCATCTCCATATCACCCACAGTCTAGTGGCCAAGTAGAACTTAGCAATAGAGAGCTTAAGTTAATTTTGCAAAAGACGGTTAATAGATCTAGAAAGAATTGGTCCAAAAAACTTGATGATGCATTATGGGCTTATAGAACTGCATATAAGAATAGTATGGGTATGTCTCCATATAAAATGGTTTATGGAAAAGCTTGTCACTTACCTCTCGAACAAGAACACAAGGCATATCGTGCCATTAAAGAGCTCAATTATGATTTCAAACTTGCCGGTGAGAAGAGATTATTTGACATTAGCTGACTTGATGAATGGAGAACCCAAGCCTGTGTTTAAAGAAAAAGTTAAAAGATGGCATGACAAAAGGATACAAAAGCGTGAGTTTAGTGTAGGTGATTATGTTTTGCTATACAACTCTTGTTTAAGATTTTTTGCAGGAAAATTTTTCTCTAAATGGGAAGGGCCTTACGTTATCGAGGAGGTCTATCGTTCTGGTGCCATAAAAATCAACAACTTCGAAGGCACGAATCCGAAGGTGGTGAACGATCAAAGAATCAAACAATACATCTCAGGTAACCAAATAAATGTTGAAAGTAATGTTATTGAAACCGTAACCCCGGAGGAATACATAAGGTACACCTTCCAGAATGTTTCAGACTCTGAAAAGGAATAAGTATGTGGTACAATAACTAAACCGACTCCAAAACAGTTCTAATAGAAATTTTTCCCCGTTTTGGAATATTTAAGAAAATAGGAAAAAAAGAAGTAGTCCGGGAAGGACACGAGTGTCGGTGTCAAAACCGGCGGATCTCGGGTAGGGGGTCCCGAACTGTGCGTCTAAGGCTAATGGTAACAGGAGGCGGGGGACACAATGTTTACCCAGGTTCGGGCCCTCTCGATGGAGGTAATACCCTACTTCCTGCTTGATTGATCTTGATGATATGAGTATTACAAGAGCTGATCTACCACGAGATCGTAGAGGCTAAACCCTAGAAGCTAGCCTATGATTATGATTGTTGTTGTCCCACGGACTAAGCCCTCCAGTTTATATAGACACGGAGGGGCTAGGGTTACTGAGTCGGTTCTGAGAGAAGGAGATCTACATATCCGAATTGCCAAGCTTGCCTTCCATGCAAAGGAGAGTCCCACCCTGACACGGGACGAAGTCTTCAATCTTGTATCTTCATAGTCCAACAGTCCTGCCAAAGTATATAGTCCGGCTGTCAGAGGACCCCCTAATCAAGGATTCCTTCAGTAGCCCCTGAACCAGGCTTCAATGACGATGAGTCCGGCGCGCAGATTATCTTTGGCATTGCAAGGCGGGTTCCTTCTCCGAATACTCCACAGAAGATCTCGAATATGAGGATCGTGTCCGGCTCTGCAAAATAATTTCCACTTACCACCGTAGAGAGCACAATATTCCACAAATCTAATATGTTGACAACTTTTCATAGCATGACATCGTGTCGCGGCCCGGTCATTACGAACCGTTTTTCCCAGCCTACCATTACACGCGTTACGAAGCAGTTTTATTGGCACGTCTTGTCGAAGCAGAGATCGTGTTCCCCTTATCATGGGATTCTCATCAATACAGGTATGGGTAACCCAACCGTGCTTGTTAGTATGACTCCTCGATTTTAGGCAAGTTCCGAACGGCCACGAAGAGGACGCTAGATATTCACCCTCTTTATAATGGGGCCAAGGCCTGTCCTTTTCTTCCCATGCTCGAACCTCCCTTCTCCCTCCTCGAGTTCCAACACCCGAGGCTTAGGCTAAGCGCTTCGAACCTTCATCCATGTCCGGGTCCAATCTTCAAGGCCGGTGGACGGCCTTCTCTGTCACAGAGGAGGACATCAAGAAGCTTAGGGAGGCCAGGTATTTGACCGCCGAAATCCCGCACAGGTTGCCTGCTCAAGGGCAGGTCATCCCCACTCCCGAACCCAACGAGAGCGTCGTATTTTTTTCCCACTTCCTCCGAGGGCTAGGCTTTAGTCTTGATCGCTTTGTTAGAGGGCTCATGTTCTATTACGGGCTAGATTTTCACGATCTAGCTCCGAATTCCATCCTTCACATCTCGTCGTTTATCGTCGTGTGTGAGGCCTTCCTCCACATTACCCCACACTTTAGCTTATGGCTCAAGACTTTCAATGTGAAGCCGAGGACGATCAACGGGCGACACGCGGAGTACGGAGGTGCAATAATAAGCAAAGGCGCCGACGCCAAATGGCCAAAGGGTTCCTTGATAAGTAAGAGTGTCGAACCAAACGAGGAGCTAAAGGTAGAACAAATACTCTCTCAAGTCCTATCGGCCACTGATACAACTCTACGCACGCTTGACGTTCGCTTTACCTCGAACAAGTATGAAACTAGAAGTACTTTGTAGGTGTTGTTGGATAGGTTTGCAAGATGATAAAGAACACGTAAATAAAAACTAGGGGATGCTTAGATAAAGATGGAATAAAGTAAATAAAGCGAGTGTGGAAAAGTGGTGGTAGGAGTTGTGAAAGTGTCCCTAAGCAATTGAATACGTTACTAGACCAATAGCAAGTTTTATGTGGGGGAGGCATAAGCTAACATACTTTCTCTTCATGGATCATATGCACTTATGATAGGAACTCTAGAAAGCGTCCGCAACTACTAAGATTCATTAAGGTAAAATCCAATCATAGCATTAAAGCATCAAGTCCCCTTTATCCCGTATGCAACAATCCCCTTACTCGGGTTTATGCTTCTGTCATTCAAGCAACCCAACATTAAAAGAATCATGAACATATTGAAACACCCTATAGAGGGAATCCCTCACGCTTGCACGACACGGAGGGCACAATAGGAGAGCAACATAACCACAAGAAAATTAAATCAATCATAGCAATTCATCAACCACTAATAGGACAACGAAAATCTACTCAGACATCATAGGATGGCAACACATCATTGGACAATAATATGAAGCATAAAGCACCATGTTCAAGTAGAGGGTACATCGGGTTGCAGGAGAGTGGACCGCTGAATATAGATGGCGGAAGGTGATGGAGATGTTGGTGAAGATGATGGAGGCGTTGGTGAAGATCGCGGTGATGATGATGGCCCCCGGCAGCGCTCCGGCGCCACCGGAAGCAAGGGGAGAGAGGCCCCTTCTTATTCTTCTTCCTTGACCACCTCCCTAGATGGGAGAAGGGTTTCCCCTCTGGTCCTTGGCTCCCATGGCTTGGGAGGGGCGAGAGCCCCTCCGAGATTGGATCTATCTCTCTGTTTCTGCGTTCCCAGATCCTTCCTCTTCACCGTTTCATTTATATCTGGAGATCCGTAACTCCGATTGGGATGAATCTTTCACCCAGATTTTTCTCATAAAATTATCTTTCTTGCGGCAAAAGAAGAGCGTCAACCACCTTACGGGTGGCCCACGAGAGTGCCAGGAGGGCCCAGGGGGGTGGGCGCGCCCCCCTGTCTCGTGGCCACCTCGGACACTGTTTCGCGTTGATTCTTCCTCCGGAAAATCCCAAATATTCCAAAATAATTCTCCGTCCATTTTTATCCCATTTGGATTCCGTTTGATATTGGGTTTCTACGAAACATAAAACATGCAACAAGCGGAACTGCACTGAGCCTTTGGATCAATATGTTAGTCCCAAAATAGTATAAAAAGTTGCCAAAAGTATATGAAAGTTGAAGAATATTGGCATGGAACAATAAAAATTATAGATCTGACGGAGGCGTATCAGCATCCCCAAGCTTAATTCCTGCTCGTCCTCGAGTAGGTAAATGATAAAAAGATAATTTTTGATGTGGAATGCTACCTAGCATAATCTTGATCATATGTCTAATCATGGCATGAATATTAAGATACGAGTGATTCAAAGCAATAGTCTATCATCTGACATAAAAAAAATAATACTTCAAGCATACCAACCAAGTAATTATGTCTTATAGAAATAACATAGCCAAAGAAAGCTCATCCCTACAAAATCATATATTCTGGCTATGCTCCATCTTCATCACACAAAGCATTCAAATCATTCACAACCCCGATGACGAGCCGAGCAATTGGTTCATACTTTTTAACGCGCTTCAGCTTTTTCAACTCTTACGCAATACATGAGCGCAAGCCATGGACATAGCACTATGGTGGTATATGGTGGTGGTTGTGAGGACAAAAAGGGAGAAGATAATCTCACATCAACTAGGCGTATCAACGGGCTATGGAGATGCCTATCAATAGATATCAATGTGAGTGAGTAGGGATTGCCATGCAACGGATGCACTAGAGCTATAAGTGTATGAAAGCTCAAACTGAAACTTAAGTGGGTGTGCATCCAACTTGCTTGCCCATGAAGACCTCGGGCATTTGAGGAAGCCCATCATCGGAATATAAAGGCCAAGTTCTTTAATGAAAATTCCCACTAGTATATGGAAGTGAAAGCATAGGAGACTCTCTCTATGAAGATCATGGTGCTACTCTGAAGCACAAGTGTGGTAAAAGGATAGTAACATTGCCCCTTCTCTCTTTTTCTCTCATTTTTTTGTGGGCTTCTTTGGCCTCTTTTTTTATTCGGGCTTCTTTGGCCTCTTTTATTTTTCATAAAGTCCGGAGTCTCATCCCGACTTGTGGGGGAATCTTAGTCTCCATCATCCTTTCATCACTGGGGCAATGCTCTAATCATGATGATCATCACACTTTTATTTACTTACAACTCAATATTACAACTCGATATCTGGAACAAAGATATGACTATATGAAAGCTTCCGGCAGTGTACCGGGATGTATAATGATCTAGCATAGCAATGACATCAAAAAACGAACAAGCCATGAAAACATCATGCTAGCTATCTTACGATCATGCAAAGCAATATGAGAATGAATGCTCAAGTCATGTATATGATGATGACGGAAGTTGGATGGCAATATATCTCGGAATGGCTATGGAAATGCCATCATAGGTAGGTATGGTGGCTGTTTTGAGGAAGGTAAATAATGGGTTCATGATACCGGTGAAAATTGCGCCGTATAAAGAGGCTAGTAAAGTGGAAGGGTGAGTGTGCATATATCCATGGACTCACATTAGTCATAAAGAACTCATATACTTATTGCAAAAGTATACTTAGCCCTCGAAGCAAAGTACTACTACGCATGCCTCTAGAGGGATAGATTGGTAGGAAAAGACCATCGCTCGTCCCCGACTGCCACTCATAAGGAAGACAATCAAAGAACACCTCATGCCAACTCCGTTACGTAACGGTTCACCATACGTGCATGCTACGGGACTTGCAAACCTCAACACAAGTATTTCTTAATTTCACAATTACTCAACTAGCACGACTCTAATATCACCACCTTTATATCGCAAAACTATTGCAAGGAATCAAACATATCATATTCAGCGATCTACAAGTTTTATGTAGGATTTTATGACTAACCATGTGATTGACCAATGCATGTCTTCTCTCTAAATTGATATAAGTGAAACAAGAGAGTTTAATTATTTACACAAAAGATATGCCCACGCTCTAACAATTATAAGTGAAGCAAAAGAGCATTCTACAAATGGCGGTTTTCTAAACGAAGAGAAACTGGCAATCCAAACTTCAAATGATATAAGTGAAGCACAAGAAGCATTCTATAAAGCCATACTCAAAAGATTTAAGTGAGGTGCAATGAGCATTCTATAAATCAACCAAGGACTATCTCATACCAGCATGGTGCATAAAATAAAAATGAAAACTAAATGCAAAAGACGCTCCAAGACCTGCACATATCACATGAACGAAACGAATTCGAAAACATACCGATACTTGTTGATGAAAGAGGGGATGCCTTCCGGGGAATCCCCAAGCTTAGACGCTTGCGTATCCTTGAATATTTACTAGGGGTGCCTCGGGCATCCCCAAGCTTGAGCTCTTGCCTCTCTTCCTTTTCCTCATATCGAGACCTCTTTGTTTAGACACTTCATCCACACAAAACATCAACAGAAAACTCGGTAAGATCCGTTAGTATAATAAAGCAAATCACCACTCTAAGTACTGTTGCAAACCAATTCATATTTTGTTTTTGCATTTTATATACTGTAATATAAATTTTCCATGGCTTAATCCACTAATATAAACTGATAGATTCATCAAAACAAGCAAACTATGCATCAAAAACAGAATCTGTCAAAAACAGAACAATCTGTAGCAATCTAAACATCCACCATACTTATGGTACACCAAATATTCTACAAAAATTAGGAAAAATAAAAAAGTTGTATAGCAAGACAGTGAAAAAAGAATCATAACCAATTGACTTTCCAGTTTAAAAATTAAAATCGCGCACTACAGCCAAAGTTTCTGTCCTACACCGTACAAACCAACAAGCATTGTAAACATCCTAAAGGCAAACCTTGGCACATTATTTTATAATACAATGGAATTGTACAAGGGGATAATTATTTTTGTTGAAAAGTTTCTGTAATCAAGATTCACAAAGTTTCCTTGAGCATGAACAAAGTTCAAGGAGCTCACCCACTTCAACAATGCTTGTCTTTCTCACTTTCACTTTCCTTTTTGAAAAGTTTTAGGTTCCCCTCTTTATTTTTTTTTGTTTTTAAACTATATGAAAGCACTCAACAGAAATAAATGACTCTCTAAAACTTCCGGGTTGTCTCCCTGGCAGCGCTTTCTTTAAAGCCATTAAGCTAGGCATTTAGTGCTCAAGTAATGAATCCACCCGGATCCCAAGGTATATCAAAGCCAATTTTAATTAACAATGATTTGTAATTTAGTAGTGAGCACAAAGTAACATATATCAAGCAACAACGAAGTCTAACTCTCTTCCTATGCATCGGCATATCATAAAAGAACAATTCATGCACACCAAGTAAAGGCCAATGCATAGTATAAGAAGTTTTTTTGCAATTCTATCGTGTTGGAAACATAAAGAGGCGGAGATGTAGTTCCTCTCTCATAATAATTGCAAGTAGGAGCAGCAAGCACATGCATATTACATTCATAAAAATCATCATGTGCAATGGTAAAAGGCAACCAACCAATGTAATCCTTAATAAGCACAAACTTCTCCGATATAGTGTAGTCCGGAGAATTCAAAAAGATAATAGGACTATCATGCGTGGGTGCAATAGCAACAATTTCATGTTTAACATAAGGGACTATAGCAAGTTCATCTCCATAAGCATTATTCATATTGGCATCTTGGCCACAAGCATAGCAAGCGCCATCAAAAAGGAATATTTCAAGAGAATCAACGGGATCATAGCAATCATCCTTCGGTAAGCACGAAGGGGAATTAAACAATGTATGAGTTGAAGAGTTACTCTCATTATAAGGTGGGCACGGGTGATCAATCCGCTCTTCCTCCTTTTCTTATTCGCTCTCATCATCATCTTTTTCATCCAATGAGCTCACAGTTTTATCAATTTCTTCTTCCATCGCTTCCTGCTAAATATTAGTCTCTTCTTGGACAGTGGAGACTTTCTCAATAAATGCATTAATATTGTAATTTTATTCATAATTTTCATAGCAATATTGCAATATAGCAAAATTTTCAGGCCAATAAACACCATCATCATAAAAAGCTTCATACTTTTCAAACAAAGATTCTATTTCATAAGCAGCCTTAAAAGCAACAAATTCTTCTATTTGTTCAACATCATAGTAATCATATATACCATTAGCATAAGAAGCTAAGGTTTCATTATCATTAAATTTGCATGAAAAGGGAAGGTGTGGAGCCTTCACCCTAAAGCAACAAGTAATATCATATCTCAAGCATAGATCTCGGGCAGAACAACGCAACATATTAATTTGATGCCGTAATAGTTTCCCTTTTTGTGTCAAGCGATAATCCCTAAAGTATTCACGTTGATCCAACGTGTCTCCCATTATAAAGTTGAGTTGGGTTTTCTCAGGATTCCCAAAGTAGTACATAATATTTCGAACATAATGAGCATCAAGGGTTTTAGGAGGTTCCCCATCTCCATGAGTAGCAAGTACACCTAATTTTTTTGGTATTTCATGTTCCATATCCATAACTAAAGATAGAGAACAACTTAGAACAACAAAAAAAATTACTTAGTGATAAAGCAAACAAGCACACACGAGAATATTCACCCCATTGTGACTTCGAAGCGGCGCCGAAAAAGGTCTTGATGACCCGCAAGTATACGGGATAGTTGTAGCCTCTTTCGATAGGTAAGAGTGTTGTGACGCCCCCGATTCAATCGTACACTAATCATACACGCAAACGTGTACGATCAAGATCAGGGACTCACAGGAAGATATCACAACACAACTCTACAAATAAAATAAGTCATACAAGCATCATAATACAAGCCAGGGTCCTCGAGGGCTCGAACACAAGTGCTCGATCATAGACGAGTCAGCGGAAGCAACAATATCTGAGTACAGACATAAGTTAAACAAGTTTCCATAAGATGGCTAGCACAAACTGGGATACAGATCGAAAGAGGCGCAGGCCTCCTGCCTGGGATCCTCCTAACTACTCCTGGTCATCGTCAGCGGGCTGCACGTAGTAGTAGGCACCTCTGATGTAGTAGTCGTCATCGACGGTGGCGTCTGGCTCCTGGGCACCATCGTCTGGTCGCAGCAACCGGGTAAAGAAAGGGGGGAAAAGGGGGAACAAGGTAACCGTGAGTACTCATCCAAAGTACTCGCAAGCAAGGAGCTACACTACATATGCATGGATATATGTGTAAAGGGCCATATCAGTGGACTGAACTGCAGAATGCCAGAATAAGAGGGGGATAGCTAATCCTGTCGAAGACTACGCTTCTGGCAGCCTCCGCCTTGCAGCATGTAGCAGAGAGTAGACTGAAGTCCTCCAAGTAGCATCGCATAGCATAATCCTACGCGGCGATCCCCTCCTCGTGACCCTGAGAGAGAGCGACCACCGGGTTTTATCTGGCACTTGGAATGGTGTGTTTTATTAAGTAACCAGTTCTAGTTGTCATAAGGTCAAGGTACAACTCCAAGTCGTCCTGTTACCGAAGATCACGGCTATTCGAATAGATTAACTTCCCTGCAGGGGTGCACCACATAACCCAACACGCTTGATCCCATTTGGCCGGACACACTTTTCTGGGTCATGCCCAGCCGCGGAAGATCAATACGTCGCAACCCCACCTAGGCACAACAGAGAGGCCAGCACGCCGGTCTAAACCTAAGCGCACAGGGGTCTGGCCCATCGCCCATAGCACACCTGCACGTTGCGTACGCGGCCGAAAGCAGAACTAGCACCCTTAATACAAGAGCAGGCTTACGTTCCAATCCGGCGCGCGCCACTCAGTCGCTGGCGTCACGAAGTGCTTCGGCTGATACCACGACGTCGAGTGCCCATAACTGTTCCCACGTAGTTGGTTAGTGCGTATAGGCCAGTAGCCAGACTCAGATCAAATACCAACATCTCGTTAAGCGGGTTAAGTATCCGCGAACGCAGAACAGGGCCAGGCCCACCTCTCTCCTAGGCGGTCTCAACCTGCCCTGACGCTCCGCCACAAAGATCCACTTGTGGGTGCTCCACAAGCCGACCCGACTTTAGTCACCACATGTATCATGTATAAGTATATAGTATATACCCGTGATCACCTCCCGAGTGATCACGGCCCGATAGTATAGCACAGCAGACGGACAAGAATGTAGGGCCACAGATGGAAATACTAGCATCCTATACTAAGCAAGTAGGATTGCGGTAAAGGTATCCTTGATAGTAGCAAGGACAGGCTATGCATCAGGATAGGAATAACGGAAAACAGTAACATGCTACACTACTCTAATGCAAGCAGTATAGAGGAGAGTAGGCGATATTTGGTGATCAAGGGGGGGGGGCTTGCCTGGTTGCTCTGGCAAGAGAGAGGGGTCGTCAACTCCTTAGTCGTACTGGGCAGTAGCAGCGTCGGTCTCGTAGTCTACCAGAGAGAAGAGGGGGAAGAAACAACAAATACCATGCAAACAGATGCATCTCGAGCATGACAAGACAAGTAACGGTGCTAGGGGTGCCCTAACGCGGGATGAGGTGATACCGGTGAAGGGGGAAGCATCCGGGAAGTATTCCCGGTGTTCCGCGTTTTCGGGCAGAGGAGCCGGAGGGGGAAAGTTGCGAGTTCGATAGGTTAGGTGGGTGTGGGGGACGAACGGGTTGCGCCTCCTGAATCGTCTCGTCGTTCTGAGCAACTTTCATGTTGAAAATATTTTAATCCGAGTTACGTATTAAAAGATATGATTTTCTAAAGATTTAATTATTTTCTGATTTTATTTCATTATTTATTTAAAATCCAACATTATCCACAATAGTAAATGATGACGTCAGCATGACATCAGAGTGATGTCAGCAGTCAACGTTGACCATTGACCTGGTCAACCTGACGTGTGGGTCCAGTGGGACCCACCTGTCATTGAGTGTTAATTAACGTATTAGATTAATTAACTAACCTAAGTGCTTAGGTTAATCAAGTTTAATTAGTTCAACTAAACAAGATTAGTTAAGTTAATTATTTAGTTAATTAATTAATTTTAATATTAATTATTTACTTATTATATATTAGGGTTTTTATCATTTATGCCACCGGTTGTGTTTCACTACTCAGTTTTGCCACTAGGAATTTCAACTGCTCAAAAGTGCCATCGCTTCGTTAGAAACATGCTCAAAAATGCCACTAGACACCATTATTGTGGTCTCAAATCTCTTTTGCCACGACGGGACAGCGCTGGTAGCGTGCCACGCCTGCGAGGGGCGACGGCGAGTGGCGTGTGCGGCGTGCGAGCACGCGACGCATGACGATGGGGAGAGAGGGAGAGGCTGTGGGCGCAATGGCGGTTGGTGGTTCGAGCCAATGGCCATGTTGGCCGTGGCGGAAGCTTCGAGGCGGCGGTGGGGCGACACATGGCGGCGGCGGCGACAGCCGCAGTGGGCGGCGTGGGGAGGTCGGGCGCGGTACGGGGACAGGGGAAGGAGAGGAGGGGCGCGGCTCACGGGGGAAGTAGGGAACGGGGCAACGTGCTTGGTGGAGGTCGGGGAGGACGACGGGGACGAGCGACGGAGTGGAAGGAGTCCGGTGAGGTGGCGGCGAGCTCCGGGCGGCGTCGGTGATGGCGCCCTCCTCCTCGGTTCGATCAATCGGGAGGGAGGAGGAGATATTTTGGGAGCGGGGGGGGGGGAGTGTCGGTGGGGGTTGGTGGACTGGGTGAGAGGGGGGGTTAAGGGAGTGGAGTGCGGGGTGGGCCGGCCGGGGCCTGGTGGTGGCCCAGTTGGGCCTGTTGTCAGCTGGGCCGAAGCTCAGGGGGGTTTCTCTCCTATTTTTTATTTGTCTTTTGTTTTTCTGTTTTATCTCTTTTCTTTTATTTATTTTCTTTAACTATTTTTATTCAACTCGGGGCATTTAAGTATTTTATAAATTTGTGTTTTCTTTACTATAATTACCCTGGCATTTAACTGCACACTCCGAACATTTTAGTTTAATATTTTGAAACTTTTGCCATTTGACAATAATTTGAATTTGAATTTTGAACTGTTTCGAATTATTGCGAGGATAGCAACAGTAACCGAGGTGTCATGGCACGATTAGCATGGGATTACTGTAGCACGATTATCCGAGCGTTACAAATCTCCTCCACTACAAGAAATCTTGCCCCGAGATTTAGGAGGTAGAAGGAAACAGTGCGGGGTATTCATCACGCAGGCGATCCTCGCATTCCCAGGTGGCTTCATCTTCGGAATGGTGCGACCACTGGACTTTGAGGAACTTGATCGCCTACGGCGTGCGGGCGTTCAACAGTCGAGAATGCGAACCGGATGCTCTTTATATGAGAGGTCCTGTTGCAATTCGAGCACTTCATGATCCACTGCTCGGATTGGGTCCTTGAAGCAGCGACGGAGTTGTGACACGTGGGACACATCGTGAACCGGAGAAAGGTTTGGCGGAAGTTCCAGTTGATATGCCACTTTTCAACGCATTTCCAGAATAGTGAATGGGCCAATATAGCGAGGAGCTAGCTTGCACCTGATCCCGAAGCGGTGAGCACCCTTCATTGGTGTAACGCGAAGGTAGGCCTTTTCGCCAGGGTTATAGACCATGTCTTTATGATGACGGTCATACTGACTCTTCTGACGTGACTGAGCAGTCTTGAGATCCCTGCGAATAATGCAGACTTGTTCTTCGGCATGTTGGATAATATCCGGACCGAAGAGTGTGAAGGAAATATGCCCTAGAGGCAATAATAAAGTTATTATTTATTTCCTTATATCATGATAAATGTTTATTATTCATGCTAGAATTGTATTAACCGGAAACATAATACATGTGTGAATACATAGACAAACAGATAGTCACTAGTATGCCTCTACAAGACTAGCTCATTAATCGAAGATGGTTATGTTTCCTAACCATAGACATGTGTTGTCATTTGATTAATGGGATCACATCATTAGGAGAATGATGTGATTGACATGACCCATTCCGTTAGCTTAGCACTTGATCGTTTAGTATGTTGCTGATGCTTTCTTCATGACCTATACATGTTCCTGTAACTATGAGATTATGCAACTCCGTTTACGGAGGAACACTTTGGTACTACCAAACGCCACAACGTAACTGGGTGATTATAAAGGAGTACTACAGGTGTCTCCAAAGGTACTTGTTGGGTTGGCGTATTTCGAGATTAGGTTTTGTCACTCCGATTGTCGGAGAGGTATCTCTGGGCCTTCTCGGTAATACACATCACTTAAGCCTTGCAAGCATTACAACTAATGAGTTAGTTGTGAGATGATGTATTACGGAACAAGTAAAGAGACTTACGGTAACGAGATTGAACTAGGTATTGGATACCGACGATCGAATCTCGGGTAAGTAACATACCGATGACAAAGGAACAACGTATGTCGTTATGCGGTTTGACCGATAAAGATCTTCGTAGAATATGTAGGAACCAATATGGGCATCCAGGTTCCGCTATTGGTTATTGACCGAGAATGGTTCTAGGTCATGTCTACATAGTTCTCGAACCCGTAGGGTCCGCACGCTTAACGTTTGATGACAGTTCATTATGAGTTTATAAGTATTGATGCACGAAGGTTGTTGAGTCCGGATATGATCACGGACATGACGGGAGTCTCGAAATGGTCGAGACATAAAGATTGATATATTGGAAGCCTATGTTTGGACTTGGAAGGGTTCGAATGAAAACAGGAAGTTACGAACACGGGGTTACGGAACCCCGGGGTATATGGGCCTTAATGGGCCACAAGGGAGAAGAGGAAGGGCCGGCCAGGGCAGGCCGCGCGCCCCCCTCCCCCCTCTAGTCCGAATAGGACAAGGAGAGGGGGGGCGGCGCCCCCTTCCCTCTTCCCCCTCCCCAATCCTACTCCAACTAGGAGAGGGGAGTCCTACTCCGTGGGAGTAGGACTCCTCCAGCGCCTCCCTAGGGCCGGCCGCACCCCCCCTTTGCTCCTTTATATACGGGGGCAGGAGGGCACCCCATGACACACAAGTTGATCTACGGATCGTTCCTTAGCCGTGTCGGTGCCCCCTCCACCATATTCCAGTTCGGTCATATCGTCAGAGAGCTTAGGCGAAGCCTGCGCCGGAGAAGTCATATCGTCGCGGAGCTTAGGCGAAGCCCTGCGTCGGTGGAGCATCAACATCGCCACCACGCCGTCGTGTTGTGGAACTCATCCCGACACTTTGCTGGATCGAGTCCGGGGATCGTCATCGAGCTGAGCGTGTGCGAACTCGGAGGTGCCGTCGTTCGGTGCTTGGATCGGTCGGATCGTGAAGGCGTCGACTACATCAACAGCGTTGTTATAACGCTTCGCTTTCGGTCTCGAGGGTGCGTGGGCGGACCTCTCCCTCTCGTTGCTATGCCATCACCATGGTCTTGCGTGTTCGTGAGGAAATTTTTGAAATTACTCGTTCCCCAACAGTGGCATCCGAGCCAGGTTTTATGCGTTGATGTCATATGCACGAGTAGAACACAAGTGAGTTGTGGGCGATATAAGTCATACTGCTTACCAGCATGTCATACTTTGGTTCAGCGGTATTGTGAGATGAAGCGGCCCGGACCGACATTACGCGTACGCTTACGCGAGACTGGTTTCACCGCCCGAGCACTCGTTGCTTAAAGGTGACGGCGGTGTCTGTCTCTCTCACTTTAGTTGAACGAGTGTGGCTCGCCCGGTCCTTGCGAAGGTTAAAACAACACCAACTTGACAAACTATCGTTGTGGTTTTGATGCGAGGTAAGAACGGTTCTTGCTCAGCCCGTAGCAGCCACGTAAAATTTGCAACAACAAAGTAGAGGACGTCTAACTTGTTTTTGCAGGGCATGTTGTGATGTGATGTGGTCAAGGCGTGATGCTATATTTTATTGTATGAGATGATCATGTTTTGTAACGAGTTATCGGCAAGCGGCAGGAGCCATATGGTTGTCGCTTTATTGTATGAAATGCAAGCGCCATGTAATTGCTTTACTTTATCACTAAGCAGTAGCGATAGTCGTAGAAGCAATAGTTGGCGAGGCGACAACGATGCTATGATGGAGATCAAGGTGTCGCTACCGGTGGCGATGGTGATCATGGCGATGCTTGGCGATGGAGATCACAAGCACAAGATGATGATGACCATATCATATCACTTATATTGATTGCATGTGATGTTTATCCTTTATGCATCTTATCTTGCTTTGATTGACGGTAGCATTATAAGATGATCTCTCACTAAAATTATCAAGAAGTGTTCTCCTGAGTATGCACCGTTGCCAAAGTTCAGTAGTACCCGGACACCATGTGATGATCGGGTGTGATAAGTTCTCGTCCATCTACAACGGTGCAAAACAGTTGCACGCGTGGAATACTCAGGTTAAACTTGGCGAGCCTTGCATATAACAGATATGGCCTCGGAACACGGAGACCGAAAGGTCGAGCGTGAATCATATAGTAGATATGATCAACATAGTGATGTTCACCATTGAAACTACTCCATCTCACGTGATGATCGGACATGGTTTAGTTGATTTGGATCACGTAATCACTTAGATAACTAGAGATGTCTGTCTAAGTGGGAGTTTTAATATGATTAATTAAACTTAAATTTATCATGAGCTTAGTACCGATAGTATTTTGCTTGTCTATGTTTATTGTAGATAGATGGCTCGTCTGTTGTTCCGTTGAATTTTAATGCGTTCCTTGAGAAAGCAAAGTTGAAAGATGATGGTAGCAATTACACGGACTGGGTCCGTAATTTGAGGATTATCCTCATTGCTGCAGAAAAATTACGCCTGGAAGCACCGCTGGGTAGCGAACTGCTGCGCAGAGCTGAGCCGAAGTTGTGAGCGTCGGCAAAGCAAAAGCTGATGACTACTCAATAGTTCAGTGGGCCATGCTTTACGGCTTAGAACCGGGTCTTCAACGACGTTTTGAACGTCATGGAGCATATGAGATGTTCCAGGAGTTGAAGTTAATATTTCAAGCAAATGCCCGGATTGAGAGATATGAAGTCTCCAATAAGTTCTATAGCTGCAAGATGGAGGAGAATAGTTTTGTCAGTGAACATATACTCAAAATGTCTGGGTATAATAATCACTTGATTCAACTAGGAGTTACTCTTCCGGATGATAGTGTCATTGACAGAATTCTCCAATCACTGCCACCAAGCTACAAGAGCTTCGTGATGAACTATAATATGCAAGGAATGACTAAGACAATTCCTGAGCTCTTCGCAATGCTAAAAGCCGCGGAGGTAGAAATCAAGAAAGAGCATCAAGTGTTGATGGTCAACAAGACCACTAGTTTCAAGAAAAAGGGCAAAGGAAGAAGAAGGGAAACTTCAAAAAGAACAGCAAGAAAGTTGCTGATCAAGAGAAGAAACCCAAGTCTGGACCTAAACCTGAAATCGAGTGTTTTTTACCGCAAGCGATCGACTTCGAAGCGGAACTGCCCCAAGTATTTGGCGGATAAGAAGGATGGCAAGGTGAACAAAGGTATATGTGATATACATGTTATTGATGTGTACCTTACTAGAGCTCGTAGTAGCACTGGTATTTGATACTGGTTCATTGCTAATATTTGCAACTCAAACAGGGACTACGGAATAGACGAGCACCGGCAAAGGACGAGGTGACGATGCGCGTGGGAAATGGTTCCAAAGTCAATGTGATCATGGTCGGCACGCTACCTCTACATCTACCTTCGGGATTAGTTTTAGACCTAAATAATTGTTATTTGGTGCCGCGTTGAGCATGAACATTATATCTGGATCTTGTTTGATGCGAGGCGGTTATTCATTTAAATCAGAGAATAATGGTTGTTCTATTTATATGAGTAATATCTTTTATGGTCATGCACCCTTGAAGAATGGTCTATTCTTGTTGAATCTCGACAGTAGTGATACACATATTCATAATGTTGAAACCAAAAGATGCAGAGTTGATAATGATAATGCAACTTATTTGTGGCACTTGCCGTTTAGGTCATATCGGTGTAAAACACATGAAGAAACTCCATCTTGATGGGCTTCGGAATCACTTGATTATGAATCACTTGGTACTTGCGAACCGTGCCTCATGGGCAAGATGACCAAAACGCCGTTCTCGGAACTATGGAGCAAGCAACTGATTTGTTGGAAATCATACATACCGATGTTTGTGGTCCAATGAATGTTGAGGCCTTGGGCGGTATCGTTATTTTCTCACCTTCACAGATGATTTGAGTAGATATGGGTATATCTACTTAATGAAACACAAATCTGAAACATTTGAAAAGTTCAAAGAATTTCAGAGTGAAGTGGAAAATCATCGTAACAAGAAAATAAAGTTTCTACGATCTGATCGTGGAGGAGAATATTTGAGTTCTGAGTTTGGTTTACATTTGAAACAATGTGGAATAGTTTAGCAACTCACGCCACCGGAACACCACGGAGAAATGGTGTGTCCGAACATCGTAATCGTACTTTACTTGATATGGTGCGATCTATGATGTCTCTTACTGATTTACCGCTATCGTTTTGGGGATATGCTTTAGAGACGGCCGCATTCACGTTAAATAGGGCACCATCTAAATCCGTTGAGACGACACCGTATGAACTGTGGTTTGGCAAGAAACCAAAGTTGTCGTTTCTTAAAGTTTGGGGCTGCGATGCTTATGTGAAGAAACTTCAACCAGATAAGCTCGAACCCAAATCGGAAAAATGTGTCTTCATAGGATACCCAAAGGAGACTGTTGGGTACACCTTCTATCACAGATCTGAAGGCAAGATTTTCGTTGCTAAATTCGGATCCTTTCTAGAGAAGGAGTTTCTCTCGAAAGAAGTGAGTGGGAGGAAAGTAGAACTTGATGAGATAACTGTATCTGCTCCCTTATTGGAAAGTAGTTCATCACAAGAAATGGTTCCTGTGACAACTACACCAATTAGTGAGGAAACTAATGATGATGATCATGAAGTTTCAGATCAAGTTACTACTGAACTTCGTAGGTCAACCAGAGTAAAATCGCACTGAGTGGTGCGGTAATCCTATTTCGGAAGTCATGTTACTTGACCATGGCGAACCTACAAACTATGAAGAAGCGATGGTGAGCCCAGATTCCGCAAAATGGCTGGAAGCCATGAAATCTGAGATGGGATCCATGTATGAGAACAAAGTATGGACTTTGGTTGACTTGCCCGATGATCGGCAAGCCATTGAGAATAAATGGATCTTTAAGAAGAAGACCGCGCCGATGGTAATATAACTGTCTACAAAGCTCGACTTGTTGCGAAAGGTTTTCGACAAGTTCAAGGAGTTGACTACGATGAGACTTTCTCCAGTAGCGATGCTTAAGTCTGTCCGAATCATGTTAGCAATTGCCGCATTTTATGATTATGAAATTTGGCAAATGGATGTAAAAACAGTATTCTTGAATGGATTTCTAGAAGAAGAGTTGTATATGATGCAACCAGAAGGTTTTGTCGATCAAAGGGTACTAACAAGGTGTGCAAGCTCCAGCGATCAATTTATGGTGCAGTGCAAGCCTCTCGGAGTTGGAATAAGCGCTTTGATAGTGTGATCAAAGCATATGGGTTTATCTGAGACTTTTGGAGAAGCCTGTATTTACAAGAAAGTGAGTGGGAGCTCTGAGCATTTCTAATATTATATGTGGACGACATATTATTGATTGGAAATGATATAGAATTTCTGGATAGCATAAAAGGATACTTGAATAAAAGTTTTTCAATGAAAGACCTCGGTGAAGCTGCTTACATATTGGGCATCAAGATCTATAGAGATAGATCAAGGCGCTTAATTGGACTTTCACAAAGCACATACCTTGATAAAGTTTTGAAGAAGTTCAAAATGGATCAGGCAAAGAAAGGTTTTTACCTGTATTACAAGGTGTAAGATTGAGTCGACTCAATGCCCGACCACAGCAGAAGATAGAGAAAATGAAAGATGTTCCTATGCTTCAGCCATAGGCTCTATCATGTATGCAATGCTGTGTACCAGACACTGACGTATGCTTAGCTGTAAGCTTGGCAGGAAGGTACCAAAGTAATCCAGAGTGGATCATGGACAGCGGTCAAGAACATCCTGAAATACGAAAAGGACTAAGGATATGTTTCTCGTATATGGAGGTGACAAAGAGCTAGTCGTAAATGGTTACGTCGATGCAAGCTTTGACACTGATCCGGACGATTCTAAATCGCAAACCGGATCGTATTTTTATTAAGCGGTGGAGCTGTCGGTTGGTGCAGTTCTAAACAAAGCATCGTGGCGGGATCTACATGTGAAGCGGAGTACATAGCTGCTTGGAAGCAACAAATGAAGGAGTCTGGATGAAAGAGTTCATTTCCGATCTAGGTGTTATACCTAGTGCATCGGGACCAATGAAGATCTTCGTGACAATCTTGGTGCAATTGCCTTGGCAAAGGAATCCAGATTTCACAAGAGGACCAAGCATATCAAGAGACGCTTCAATTCCATTCGGGACCAAGTCCAAGTGGGAGACATAGAGATTTGCAAAATACATACGGATCTGAATGTTGCAGACCGTTGACTAAGCCTCTTCCACGAGCAAAACATGATCAGCACCAAGACTCCATGGGTGTTAGAATCATTACTTGTGTAATCTAGATTATTGACTCTAGTGCAAGTGGGAGATGAAGGAAATATGCCCTAGAGGCAATAATAAAGTTATTATTTATTTCCTTATATCATGATAAATGTTTATTATTCATGCTAGAATTGTATTAACCGGAAACATAATACATGTGTGAATACATAGACAAACAGATAGTCACTAGTATGCCTCTACAAGACTAGCTCATTAATCGAAGATGGTTATGTTTCCTAACCATAGACATGTGTTGTCATTTGATTAATGGGATCACATCATTAGGAGAATGATGTGATTGACATGACCCATTCCGTTAGCTTAGCACTTGATCGTTTAGTATGTTGCTGATGCTTTCTTCATGACCTATACATGTTCCTGTAACTATGAGATTATGCAACTCCCGTTTACCGGAGGAACACTTTGGGTACTACCAAACGTCACAACGTAACTGGGTGATTATAAAGGAGTACTACAGGTGTCTCCAAAGGTACTTGTTGGGTTGGCGTATTTCGAGATTAGGTTTTGTCACTCCGAATGTCGGAGAGGTATCTCTGGGCCTTCTCGGTAATACACATCACTTAAGCCTTGCAAGCATTACAACTAATGAGTTAGTTGTGAGATGATGTATTACGGAGCGAGTAAAGAGACTTACCGTAACGAGATTGAACTAGGTATTGGATACCGACGATCAAATCTCGGGTAAGTAACATACCGATGACAAAGGGAACAACGATGTCGTTATGCGGTTTGACCGATAAAGATCTTCGTAGAATATGTAGGAACCAATATGGGCATCCAGGTTCCGCTATTGGTTATTGACCGAGAATGGTTCTAGGTCATGTCTACATAGTTCTCGAACCCGTAGGGTCCCTTGCACGCTAACGTTCGATGACAGTTCATTATGAGTTTATAAGTATTGATGCACGAAGGTTGTTCGAGTCCGGATATGATCACGGACATGACGAGGAGTCTCGAAATGGTCGAGACATAAAGATTGATATATTGGAAGCCTATGTTTGGACTTGGAAGGGTTCGAATGAAAACAGGAAGTTACGAACACCGGGGTTACGGAACCCCCGGGGTTACTGGAACCCCGGGGTATATGGGCCTTAATGGGCCACAAGGAGAAGAGGAAGGCCGGCCAGGGCAGGCCGCGCCCCCCCCCTCTAGTCCGAATAGGACAGGAGAGGGGGCGCGCCTTCCCTCTTCCCCTCCCCAATCCTACTCCAACTAGGAGAAGGGGAGTCCTACTCGGTGGGAGTAGGACTCCTCCAGCGCGCCTCCTAGGGCGGCCGCACCCCTTTGCTCCTTTATATACGAGCAGGGGGCACCCATGACACACAAGTTGATCTACGGATCGTTCCTTAGCCGTGTGCGGTGCCCCCTCCACCATATTCCACTTCGGTCATATCGTCAGAGCTTAGGCGAAGCCCTGCGCGGAGAAGTCATATCGTCGCGGAGCTTAGGCGAAGCCCTGCGTCGGTGGAGCATCAACATCGTCACTGCGCCGTCGTCTTGACGGAACTCATCCCCGACACTTTGCTGGATCGGAGTCCGGGATCGCCATCGAGCTGAACGTGTGCAGAACTCGGAGGTGCCGTGACGCTCGGTGCTTGGATCGGTCGGATCGTGAAGACGCACGACTACATCAACAGCGTTGTTATAACGCTTCGCCGGTCTCACGAGGGTGCGTGGACGGACACTCTCCCTCTCGTTGCTATGCCATCACCATGGTCTTGCGTGTTCGTAGGAAATTTTTGAAATTACTACGTTCCCCAACAGAGTGGACGTTCCCCAGTTTCTGACCAGTTCAGAGAGGTTCGGCACTTACGTCCATATAACACTTCGAAGGGGGCCATCTTCAGACTAGCTTGATAGCTGTTATTATAAGAGAACTCAGCATACGGGAGAGATTCCTCCCATTTCTTGCCGAAGGAAATAACACAAGCTCAAAGCATGTCTTCGAGAACTTGGTTTACACGTTCAACTTGCCCTTGTGACTGCGGATGAAATGCAGTACTGAAAGATAAATGAGTCCCCATAGCTTCTTGGAAACTTGCCCAGAATCTTGAAGTGAATAAGCTGCCACGGTCCGAACTGATAACCAGTGGAATACCGTGAAGTGAAACAATTCTGGACATATAGAGTGTTGCCAGCTGACTAGCAGTGATCGTTTCTCTGGCCGCCAGAAAATGTGCAACTTCAGAAAGCCGGTCAATGACGACAAGAATAGCATCATTACCTTTTTGCGATTTGGGAAATCCAGTGACGAAGTCCATTTCAACATGGTCCCATTTCCATTCAGGAATAGAGATAGGTTGCAGAGTTCCAGCAGGCCTTTGATGCTCTGCTTTGATACGACGGCAAACGTCACACTCAGCAACATAGCGAGCAATGTCTTGCTTCATATTAGACCACCAGAATCTCTGACGGATGTCTTGGTACATCTTTGTACTACCAGGATGGATACATAGAGGCGTATCATGAGCTTCTTTCATAACCTCCTGAGTCATATTCAGGTTTTCCTTCTTACACGGCACCACTAGGCGGCCTTTGAAGTACAAGGCGCCATCATCAGCAATAGTGAAGAATGAGGGCTTTCCTTCTTTGAGGTCGCGCTTAATCTTGTGGACTTCAGAGTCATATCCCTGTATTGTCTTGATGGAGCTCACGAGATCGGGTTCGACAGCCAGGGTATAGAGGGAACCCTGGGAAACAACACGGAGATTCATCTTGCGAGACTCCTCAGGAGGGGGAGCGAGTGCACTCGGACGAACAATATGGAGGTTCAGCCTTCTGAATTCTTCAACAAGTGAGGGCTGAACCTTGTGAATCTGGAGGTGGTTGCAGTAAGACTTGCGGCTTAAAGCATCAGCCATTACATTAGCCTTGCCTGGTGTATAGGAAATATCCAAGTGAAAGTCTGCAACAATCTCCATCCATCTCTGTTGTCGGAGGTTCAGGTTTGGCTGAGTAACCAGATATTTCAGACTTTGGTGGTCGGTGAAGATCTCGCAACGATTACCGAGAAGGTAATGTCGCCACTGCTTCAGTGCATGAATGACAGCAGCAAGTTCGAGGTCATGAACTGGGTAGTTCTCTTCGTGAGGGCGCAATTGCCGAGAGGCATAAGCAACCACTTTGCGCTCCTGCATTAGGACACAGCCTAATCCTTGACGGGAAGCGTCGTAGTAAATGACGAAGTCCTTCTTAGTATCAGGTGGAGCTAGCACTGGTGCAGTAGTCAACTTTTCTTTGAGTGCCTGGAAGCTTTCCTGACATTTGTCTGTCCATTGGAACTTGACGCCCTTATGCAACAGATTAGTCAGAGGCCTGGCAATCTTGGAGAAGTTCTCGACGAATCGACGGCAATAGCTGGCGAGACCGAGAAAACTACTGACTTGCTTGACATTCTTTGGAGGAGTCCAGTAAAGAATATCCTGGACTCGTTCAGGGTTGACGGCAATACCATCCTTAGAGATGACATGCCCGAGATAGGTTACTTCGGGAAGCGAGAATTCACATTTGGAGAACTTGGCGTATAGCTGATGCTCTCGTAGATTTTCCAGCACAAGACGAAGATGTTCAGCATGTTCTTCTTCGTTCTTGGAAAATACCAGGATATCATCCAGATAAACCACGACGAACTTGTCGAGGTAATCCATGAATATATAGTTCATCAGGCGAGAGAAGGTGGCTGGAGCATTGGTTAAGCCGAAAGACATGATGGTGTACTCGTATGAACCATAACGAGTCACAAAGGCGGTCTTTGGGATATCCTCTTCACGAACACGGATCTGGTGGTAACCCAACCTCAAGTCGAGTTTAGAGAACACTGATGAACCAGCCAGTTGATCATAAAGATCATTGATCCGAGGAAGAGGATACTTATTCTGAATGGTAGCTTGGTTTATAGGACGGTAGTCTTGGACCAATCGATTTGTCCCATCCTTCTTCTTGACAAAGAGAGAAGGTGCTCCCCAAGGAGAGAAACTTGGGCGACTGAAACCACTTCGAAGAGATTTATCGATTTCCTCTTTAAGCTCAAGGAGTTCATGCGGCGGCATCTTGTAGGGACGCTTGGCTATAGGAGTGGTGCCTAGTTTCAAGTCGATGACGAATTTGACAGCTCTAGCAGGGGAAATCCCTGGGAGTTCTTCAGGAAAGACGTCGAGGAAGTCACGCACGACGGGAATGTTTTCAATGCCCTCGAGTGGTGCGGCGTTCAATAAAACAGATGCAGGTACTGAATTTACGAGGAGTGTACATTCACATTAGCAGGCTGGTCTTGAGCTTCGTTCAGATCAACGTGGTTGGCATGAACACGACCATAAGACTTGGCATTGTTGCTGCGGGGGTGGTTGCTTCCATGGCCAGTTGCGGGAAGGGCCAGTTGATTCTGGTTCTGATTGCAATCCCTAGCCCGGTGACCTGGTTGACCACACTTGTAGCACAGGCCATTGTTGGGAGTAGGAACAGGAGCTTGGGGTGGTGGAGCTGGAAGCCTTGGCTGCCTAGTTGGAGGAGTAGGTAGACGAGGTGCAGCATAGGACTTCCTTGGGGCAGGTGCATTCGGCTGGTACATGTTGTTGGGAATCCATATCTTGCGCTTCTGCGAGGACGGTCCCGAAGATGAGCTCGTGTCACGGTTGCGCCTGTTAGAGCTCTGGTATTCCTGCAGACCAGTTTCAACATTGATAGCTTTGTTCACCAAGGTGGCGAAATCAGCAAAGTCGTGCACTAGGAGTGCAAGCTTGATGTCAGCTTGAAGGCCGTCACGGAACTTCTCCTGTCTGCGTGCATCAGTTGTAATGTCCTCTTCAGCATAGCGAGACAAGTCCAGAAACTCTCACTGATAAGCTTCAACAGTCTTGTTGCCTTGGTTGAGGTTGCGGAACTCACGCTTCTTCCGGTCGATGACTCCTTGAGGGATGAAGCGGGCACGGAAAGCAGCTTGGAAGTCTGGCCAGGTGATGATTGTTCCAACTGGCAGAGTACGCCTGTGGCTGTCCCACCATTGAGCTGCGGGTCCCTTCAGGAAGAAGGAAGCAAAGGTGACATAGCTGGCAGGGGCTACATCGGCAGACTCCATCTCATAGGTGATGTCACGTAGCCAGTCATCAGCATCTAGCGGCTGAGTTGAGCTGCGGTACACAGTTGGGTTCAGGCGCATGAAATCCTGCAGAGTTACTGTGTTTGGCTGCTGGTTCATATTGGGGCGAGGAAACTGAGCCATCATATTCTCCATGAACTGGCGATTCATCTCAAGCTGTTGGATCATGCCAGCCATGTACTCAGGGGGTGGTGGGAAGTTGCCACCACGACCACGACCAGCTGGTCTAACCATCCTGCTAGTATATAACTGGGGTAGTTCAGCATTTGAGAAATTTGCAAAGGACAAGAATCATTCATGATGAAACATGCATAATGAAAGCAGCACGATAGAAACTACATAGTAGTCGGCATATCTTACAAAAGGTATCATGCATAGAGTTCGGTACACAGAGTTCAGTACATAGACTAAGACATCATAGGCGGCACGCAGGCTCACGGCGAATGCATCTAACACTAACAAGCAAACCTACATCAGTCCCACGCGGTACTGCGGAGGTAGCTGTAGCCTGAGAGCTGGTAGTGTGGCATCGGGAACTCCACATCAGCAACCTGGGGTCCGCGGATACTCTGGTGCGGAACCCGACGCCCAAGTGGCAGAAGAGGACCAAGTGCGGGAGAGTAGCCTCCCACCTCTGGCCAACCGACACCCTGGGGCATCACGGTCCTGGCTGGGTAGATCGCAGAACGCGGCAGCTCTCTGGATCGGACAAAGGGGTGCAACAGCGTCAGAGCACGGTAAAGGTGCTGACGGGTGGAGTACAACTCGTGGCCAAGAGCTCGGTTAGCTCGATCCAGCCCATCAGCATGCAGAACGAAGTTCTGATGGTAGAAGGGCTCTCGTGTGACGGTGGAGTAGGCAGCAGTGTAGTAACCCTCCGCACCAACATCGGATGCGATGGCAATGTGCCTGAAGGGGAAGGTGTCCAACTCCCGATACTCTCCACGAAGACGGGTAAGAGCAGCATAAGCAGCATCGTGAACTGTCATATCGATAGTCACTCCAACACCATGAGCGGTGTGCAGCACAGTAGTGGAGTCATACTCCCGAGAGTAGAGGTGGACGATGGCACGATACTGCTCCTGGTTAAAGTCCTGGTACTCCTCAGAGACGGTGTACTCAGGGTGCCAGCGATAACCCAGATAGGTCATCATCTCAGCTAGCACGGCAGGTGATCCCGAGGCACCAATGGCCGTCGTGTGGCGCACGACCTGCCTCGTGGGTTCCATCTGAAAACAAAGATGTTTCAAAGGACAGTGTGGAAATTGATCAAAATACAATTCCAAGGAATAACTATGGCTTTATCCAACTTTGGGGTGAATGTGGTCACGGGATCCTAGTGTTAGTTAGTAAATTCGTTTAACCCGAGTAGAAGAGAGTTTAGAGTCCCGGAGTAAAGGTCGAGGAGTAAAAGATCCTAGTACCACCCAATGGCGACGTGGGCCCGTAAGGCACACAGCCAAGTTAGTAAAAGTTTTTGCAATGTCTAGACTCGACTTCGGCCAAGGAGTGTGGAAGGGGGAGTCCTACAGGCAGTTGGCTCTGATACCAACTTGTGACGCCCTCGATTCAATCGTAAACTAATCATACACGCAAACGTGCATGATCAAGATCGAGGACTCACGGAAGATATCACAACACAACTCTACAAATAAAATAAGTCATACAAGCATCATAATACAAGCCAGGGGCCTCGAGGGCTCGAATACAAGTGCTCGATCATAGACGAGTCGGCGGAAGAAACAATATCTGAGTACAGACATAAGTTAAACAAGTTGACATAAGATGGCTAGCACAAACTGGGATACAGATCGAAAGAGGCGCAGGCCTCCTGCAGGATCCTCCTAACTACTCACGGTCGTCGCTGGCTGCACATAGTAGTAGGCACCTACGGTGTAGTAGTCGTCATCGACGGTGGCGTCTGGCTCCTGGGATCCATCGTCTGGTCGCAGCAATCGGGTAAAGAAAGGGGGGAAAGGGGGAACAAGGCAACCGTGAGTACTCATCCAAAGTACTCGCAAGCAAGGAGCTACACTACATATGCATGTATATATGTGTAAAGGGCCATATTAGTGGACTGAACTGCAGAATGCCAGAATAAGAGGGGGATAGCTAATCATGTCGAAGACTACGCTTCTGGCAGCCTCCGCCTTGCAGCATGTAGTAGAGAGTAGACTGAAGTCCTCCAAGTAGCATCGCATAGCATAATCCTACCCGCGATCCCTCCTCGTGACCACGAGAGAGAGCGACCACCAGGTTGTATCCGCACTTGGAAGGGTGTGTTTTATTAAGTAACCGGTTCTAGTTGTCATAAGGTCAAGGTACAACTCCAAGTCGCCCTGTTATCAAGATCACGGCTATTCAATAGATTAACTTCCTGCAGGGTGCACCACATAACCCAACACGCTTGATCCCATTTGGCGGACACACTTTTCTCGGGTCATGCCCGCCGCGGAAGATCAACACCCAAAGACGCTGGTCAAACCTAAGCGCCACAGGGTCCGGCCCATCGCCCATAGCACACCTGCACGCTATGCGACGCGACGAAAGCGAACTAGCCCCCTTAATACAAGAGCAGGCTTACGGTCCAATCCGGCGCGCGCCACTTAGGCGTTGGCGTCACGAAGTGCTTCGGCTGATACCACGACGTCGAGTGCCCATAACTGTTCCCACGTAGTTGGTTAGTGCGTATAGGCCAGTAGCAAGACTCAGATCAAATACCAAGATCTCGTTAAGCGGGTTAAGTATCCGCAAATGCCGAACAGGGCCAGGCCCACCTCTCTCCTAGGCGGTCTCAACCTGCCCTGACGCTCCGCCACAAAGATCCACTCGCGGGTGCTCCACAAGCCGACCCGACTTTAGTCACCACATGTATCATGTATAAGTATATAGTATATACCCGTGATCACCTCCCGAGTGATCACGGCCCGATAGTATAGCACAGCAGACGGACAAGAATGTAGGGCCACAGATGGAAATACTAGCATCCCACACTAAGCAAGTAGGATTGCAGGTAAAGGTATCATCAGTAGTAGCAAGGACAGGCTATGCATCAGGATAGGAATAATGGAAAACAGTAACATGCTACACTACTCTAATGCAAGCAGTATAGAGGAGAGTAGGCGATATCTGGTGATCAGGGGGGGGGCTTGCTTGGTTGCTCTGGCAAGAGAGAGGGGTCGTCAACTCCGTAGTCGTACTGGGCAGCAGCAGCGTCGGTCTCGTAGTCTACCAGAGAGAAGAGGGGGAAGAAACAATGAATACCATGCAAACAGATGCATCTTGAGCATGACAAGACAATTAACGGTGCTAGGGGTGCCCTAACGCGGTATGAGGTGATACCGGTGAAGGGGGGAAGCATCCGGGAAGTATTCCCAGTGTTCCACGTTTTTGGGCAGAGGAGCCGGAGGGGGAAAGTTGCCAGTTCGATAGGTTAGGGGGGTGTGGCGGACGAACGGGTTGCATATCCGGAATCGTCTCGTCGTTCTGAGCAACTTTCATGTTGAAAATATTTTAATCCGAGTTACGGATTAAAAGATATGATTTTCTAAAGATTTAATCATTTTCTGATTTTATTTAATTATTTATTTAAATCCAACATTATCCAGAATAGTAAATGATGATGTCAGCATGACATCAGAGTGATGTCAGCAGTCAACGTAGACCATTGACCTGGTCAATTCGGACGTGTGGGTCCGAAGGGACCCACGTCATTGAGTGCTAATTAACCTATCGATTAATTAACTAACCTAAGTGATTAGGTTAATCAAGTTTAATTAGTTCAACTAAACAAGATTAGTTAAGTTAATTATTTAGTTAATTTATTAATTTTAATATTAATTATTTACTTATTATATATTATTATTATCTATTTATCCATTTATTTATTTTTAATTCCTTTTTTTTTGAAACTGTTCGGCGGGCCCCTAGTCATCGGGCCGGGCCTAGCGGTGCTTGGGTTACGGGCGCAGGGTGCGGGCGCACCCAGCGCCCACCACGCGAGGGGAGGCGAGGCCGGCCGGGCTGTGACCGGCGGCGGCGAGGCTACTATGCTGGCCATGGGGGCATAATGGCCGAGGCGGCAAGGCAGGCGGCGTCGCCCGGCGCATGTCCATGCGGGAAGGGCGACACGCACAGAGCGGGGAACGACGGCGCGACACCGGCGCGGGGGGGGCGAACGAACCGAGGCAGCACGGGGAGGTGGCGGCGGGCGGGCGGTGACCTCGAGCGGCGGTGACCACGACGGACAGCGGCGCGTGGGTACACGACGGGCGAGGGGCGACGGCGAGTGGCGTGCGCGCGGCGGAGCACGGCGACCGCGACGACGGGAGAGAGGGAGAGGCTGTGGGCGCCAGCGGCGTTGACTGTTCGAGGCCAATGGCGTGTTGGCCGCGAAGCGGAAGCTTCGGCGCGGTGGAGCGCGACACCGCGCGGGCGAAGGGCGACAGCCGCAGCTGGGCGGCGGGGAGGTCGGGCGGGTACGGGACAGGGAAGGAGAGGAGGGCGCGGCTCACGGGGAAGTAGGGAACGGGCAACGGCTCGGTGGAGGTCGGGAGGACGACGGGACGAGCGACGGAGTGGAAGGAGTTCGTGAGGTGGCGGCGAACTCCGGGCGGCGCCGGTGATGGCGCCTCGATCCCGATCCAATCGGGGAGGGGTGGGAGGAGATATTTTGGGAGCGGGGGGGAGTGTCGGTGGCGGTTGGTGGACTGGGTGAGAGGGGGGGGGGGTTATGGGAGTGGGTGTGGGGTGGGCCGGCCGGGGCCTGGTGGTGGCCCAGTTGGGCCTGTGGTCACCGGGCCAAGCTCGGGGTTTTCTCCTTTTTTGTCTTTTGTTTTTCAGTTTTATCTCTTTTCTTTTATTTATTTTCTTTCACTATTTTTATTCAACTCAGGGCATTTAAGTATTTTATAAATTTGTGTTTTCTTTACTATAATTACCCTGGCATTTAACTGCACACTCTGACCATTTTAGTTTAATATTTTGAAAGTTTTGCCGTTTGACAATAATTTGAATTTGAATTTCGAACGGTTTCAAATTATTGCGAGGATAGCAACCGTAACCGAGGTGTCATGGCACGATTAGCGTGGGATTACTATAGCACGATTATCCGGTCATTACAAGTGTCGAACCCAATGTGGAGCTAAAGTTAGAACAAATACTCTCTCAAGTCCTATCGGCCACTGATATGACTCTACGCACGCTTGACGTTCGCTTTACCTAGAACAAGTATGAAACTAGAAGTACTTTGTAGGTGTTGTTGGATAGGTTTGCAAGATAATAAAGAACGCGTAAATAAAAACTAGGGGCTGTTTAGATAAAGATACAATAAAGTAATTAAAGCGAGTGTGGAAAAGTGGTGGTAGGTGTTGTGAAAGTGTCCCTAAGCAATTGACTACGTTACTAGACCGATAGCTAGTTTTATGTTGGAGAGGCATAAGCTAACATACTTTTTATTCTTGGATCATATGCACTTATGATTGGAACTCTAGCAAGCATCTGCAACTACTAAAGATTCATTAAGGTAAAACCCAACCATAGCATTAAAGCATCAAGTCCCCTTTATCCCGTACACAACAATCCCCTTACTCTGGTTTATGCTTCTGTCACTCAAGCAACCCACCATAGAAGAATCATGAACGTATTGTAACACCCTACAGCGGGAATCCCTCACGCTTGTGCGACACGGAGGGCACAATAGGACAGCAACATAACCACAAGCAAATTAAATCAATCATAGCAATTCATCAACCACCAATAGGACAACGAAAA